>JAKZAO010000007.1:12025872-13225872 GCA_023053555.1 Branchinecta lindahli | reverse complement strand
ATGACCGATAAACAGTTAGACCACGCCTAGCGAGGTTTGTAATTTCCCTGTGTAAAGGAAATGCAGAGCTTGGCAGTATTCTTTCCCAACATTCCAAAAGAAATTTTGCCTCTTTAACTACAGTTGCGTTTTTGCAGATACCATGGTATCTGATGCCACGGTCTAAAGTAGGTTTTGCAGCTACCGTGGTATCTGATACCAGGGTCAAATGGTGTTTTTGCAGTTACGGTAATATTTGGCCAGTTATCGTGGTATCTGATATTCAGATACCACGGCCCGACCGTGGTAACTATGATCGTGGTATCTGAAAAGTCATCTCACTTTCATGAAAATTTGTCAAATTGGTGAGAAAGAAGTTTAGCACTTAGTGATGTAACTGGATATCACTTTTTCTTTCGGGATGGCTTCGACAAGTGCAATTTCGGCAATAGTCGTTTTTGCAGTGCAACCGTATTTCAGATACTACGGTAACTACAAAAACGACTAATTGCAGGGCCAGTTACCGTGGTAACAGATACCATGGTATCTGCAAAAGCGCAACTTATATTTCCATATTGGCCTTTTTCTGACCCCATGCTGAAAACCGAGGCAAACCGGTATTTTTCCAACATATGGAGTTTGAAAATACGATTGATGAAGGAGGCCAAGGGTCTCAAAGAGAGTTGGGCATATCGCTCAGACAGGGGAAATGGACCAAGCAATTGGGGACGAGGAATGGATCACTACCACATATACTGCATTTCCTTTACGAATTAGACATCATGGATAAAAAGCCAAACCAGAGTTACAAGATCTCACACACTCTTCATACGTCCTCGACACATAACCTGAGTGTAACAACTAAAGGATACGTTTAGTTGGTCGCACTCTGAGCGAAGTGCATAGTTGCGTAAGTACTACAAAAATATCTTCTCGTTGAGAAATACAAAAGTACAAAATAATATTTAATACTGGCTATAGAATAATAACAGCGGTCTGTGGATCCCGGAGATCTTGCCGGCAGAAAGATGGAGGGTCAGATGTATGTCAGTCATCAGAGCTATACACACCGCTGGACTAAGAGACACCCGTTACAAAGGACGATGTGTTTCGCAGCAAGCCTGGTGGTAGCCAACTCAGGCTTTCTACACATGTACATTCACCGTTAAATTATTATCACGAGCATGCTGAAGAGGCCCTTGCCGAGATGAGCAGAAACAGAAATGCGGCCAACTACCTTGGGTAAGGTGTTGAAATTACAATTTTTTCGCTGTGTCGGCTGCCGAGGAGGATACACTGTTTTGCGCGACTAGCTGGAAGTAACGAACGCCACTTTCGTCACCTCCGAAAACCGGGAGTGCCAAGAACTGACTGCACAAACCAATAGGCACACGGCATACTGTCGAGGTAGCCTATCCTCCGGCAGATATACTGTATCAACTGGTTAATGTTAAGCCGCGCTTTGGCCACTTTGCCGAGGATCCACAAAGCGGCTGTGGTTTGGTTCTGACTCGACAAGAATTTTGTGGCTCACACTGGGGCACCAAGCAACGGACCGAAGTCAGTTTCCTGTACTCAAAATGACGAATAGATTAC
Source organism: Branchinecta lindahli (assembly GCA_023053555.1). Taxonomy (NCBI): domain Eukaryota; kingdom Metazoa; phylum Arthropoda; class Branchiopoda; order Anostraca; family Branchinectidae; genus Branchinecta; species Branchinecta lindahli. The sequence continues at coordinate 13,224,297 of JAKZAO010000007.1, read as the reverse complement.
TGAAATTCGACAACCAACTGTCGAGATGATTTTCGATTTTGTGGCTCGAATTAGCGGGAAATTCAAAGTTATCGAGTAGGCTACAAGTAATACAATCGGCTACTTTGTCGACAGACATACATAAAACTGAAGATCCTTTTAGTACAAAATGGCAAGGGCGTAAGCCTGACGTTTATTTATTGACAATTTGCCTGGATTTTATTTTTATTTTCAGACATTTGAAATTAACACCAAAAAGCGGACACGGCGTTTCCGCGAGTTTCAACTTGTGGGTCGAGTGTGTGGCACACACTTCGGTTTCCGCGAAATGCACTCTGAACGCCTTATGATAATGAAATGTCCACGGCGTCTATTTAAGTTGACGGACAAGTTCAAGGTTTTTACTAGCCCCGTCCAGACAGGTCGACTGTATAGCTTTGACGAAAAACAAAATCCGCTAGAAAGGGGATGAGGACGGTTAAGGCGACCCGCGCTTGCATTATCACGGCTGAAACTCAACTGAAAGAAAACAATACCTGACACGCGGATCACCTAACACTCAGAACAAGGTCATTGCATGGAATCCAGCAGACCAATGGCAGTGAAACAGTTATAAATATTCACAGTTCGTATGATTACGCACAAATGGTACCCCATTTACAATACGGTATGAAATGAAATCACGGTCACAGCATTTTCTCTAAAAAATATACAGTGGTAGGAGTTTGGGGAACGAAGGACCGGAAGCGGCGAGCAGCAGAGATGGCAACCACTATACAACATTCCTGTATTGACTTAAGTTCTCATTTGGTCAGACAGCCTTAAAGTTTAACTGAAAAGCAAGCCTATGTTTATATACGTTCAGAATGGCCCATGACCCTCGGGCTTTTTGTCTAAATGTATGATATCATATCATATGCACTACTGGCCCGACAAGATAAAGTTCACACTGACGCGGAGAATTTGAATTTCAATAAATGATTCAGTTGACTTGAAAACACTGAATTATTTGAATATCAGGAAGTGTTAACATTCCAGATTGTAATGTTACTTCTGAAGAAGGATCGCTACTGCGTGAGACCCCGAAAAATCATTTTCGGCAATCGTTTACCTTTTACAGGTGCTAAATATTTGAGACATAGAGGTACTAAGAGGCATGACAGCCTTAATTACACTCCCGACTGCACGTTTTTTACAGTATTAAATATTTTCCACGAATAAAAATCTATTGCTTTTTTATTTTTAGGGTCTGTCGTATGGTGTACAGGAGGCGATTCTGTATTTCTCGACAGCGATGTATCTGCCGTGGCAATATACTGTTTAATAAATAAATTTGACCCTTCGCTATCTGGGATAATGCATATTAGGCTAATATCGGCTAATGCTGCACTACGCCGCTGTCACTTCCTGTTCGTTCGTCCGCCATAACTACACCTTTCACCTACTAAATGCACTAAGATAATAACTAGGGCTAAGTGAGCGGCGTCTCCGCCAATCGCGCTCTCTTGCGCGGACACTTTGCAGAAGAAATTTGAGGCTTAACGGCACTGAGCACTTGTTGACGGAGTATCGCAGGGATCCGGCTTAGATGAAGCAGCTTCTCTTTTGGCACAGACTGGCAAGAAACCCATTCCTGAGGGCATCTGTTGAGAAAAATAACGATCAGAACACGATTCCTTCAAGGATGCATTGAAACCAAGGAATTGCCAAGGATGCATAGGACCTTCGATTTCCTACAGGGCTGGGTCAAACCAGATGTATGAGGTCCCATTTAAGTGAAACAACCACCCTGTTGTTTATATCATGGCAGCAGAGATGGGCGAATCCGATCATGAATCAAGGGCTAGGTACGAATCCGATTCCGAATCCACCATTTTATGCTGAGGATTCGAATCCAACCTTAAACAAAATTCGAATCATGTACATAGGTTGTAGTTTAAAAATCAGAGGTGGCAGAAAGTACTGATGTCTAAGGCAATCAGATAACGTGATATATTACTGCGGATTATTGGTGGTGGAGATAAAAAAATTGGATTGCCTAGGCCCACTGTGTAAAAATTTGGCGACGGAAACTGGAAGGATATAGACTAGCAAACTTGAGCGGATTCGTAAGATCGAAGGTTTAGAATCCAAATCCGAATCCAGCCTGACAAAGCGGAAGATTCGAATCCGACTAAAAGGACGAATCCCCGATTCGAATCTGAATCCGGACTCGCCCATCTCTGCAGGTCTGCCTTAATCCAAAAAGGCCATCCAACGAAGGTCAAGTCAGCAGCGCACCATTGAGGTGATTACTAGGAGATGATACGTGAATATTCCTCGTCTTGCTCTAGTAGTAAATATTGACTTCGAAAAAATCCCCATTGTCATCTTCAGGAATCTCCTGCGCGGCGAAGCGCACGCGCCACCTCTATGTTTACTGGCTCTGCGTTAAAGTACTATACTACTATACGTACAATACTTTACAACTCGTTATTTTCACTTCCAGTTGCGAATTACCATGAAATCGCTCTCGCATGCACTTGAAATTACCAGAATGCTACGAAGTTGCAAAATTGCACATTGTCCCAAATCGCAAATTTCACAATTTTCTGGGATGCCAATGCTTTGTTTAACGCGAGCCCTTTAAGGATGAAGATACGGTTATTTGTTTTGCTAGAAAGGTCCGCCTTCTTTTCTTGAGGTTCGACGCAGAGCCGCTGCGAGTCCACAAATCTGGTGAGTCCTTGAAAATGGCGTCTCGAGACGAGTCTAGAGTCCGAGTCCACAGCTCTGGCGGACGGACAGCTTCGTGAAAGACGAGTCCGAGTCCTTCAAAAAAGGCGTCTCGAGACCAGTCCGGAGTCCGAGTCCACCAGCTCTGATTCGACGTAAGCTCCACCATTAGAGATTGGTAGGCTACAGATCTTTCCCACTTGTCCAAATCCATACATGGTAAATTACTTTGTCGTGTGAGGTTAAAATACGTCCAGAAGACGTGCGAATTGCGTTTCCAAACTGTCAAAAGTTTCATAACAGATAACGCAAGAATGCGCAGTTTCAACAGTTAATATTTAGGATGTTATCTGTTATGTCTCCACAATTAGAGACTACCAAGTTGCAGTTTTCACATATAAGTATTTTAATGATCATTTAAATTCATCTTTTCAGAACCTAATAGTAAGGAGGAGTGAGAATAAACTTACATATCTCCTGGATGCCAGGACACTAGAACCTCGTCCAAATTCTTACGGACTTTCCTTCGGCATATCACCTGAAAAAATAACAATCATTAGTACTTGCGAACCCGAAGTGAATATACACGACTGACCGGTTATCTGTCCAAGCTGTTCACGGCTCGTATCCATCGCAAATCACCTAAAATTAAATAACTGGTTATGGCAGATTTCAGCGAAGACGGCGAAATTGGTAGATGTTTATACCACACAAGGGACTGCTCATTGGTACGTAATGGTGTACCTCGTATCATGCTATTGATGCGAAAACCGGTTTTCTAAATTTTGCCGAGATCTTGCTAGAAGTCAGTGGGCCTTGGAAAAGGCTTAAAACAGGCAAAGCCGTGGATAATTTTTTGAAAGCGAGCCTAGCTTTACAGTATTCAGATAGCTCTGAATATCGGAACATAACGGTAAATGGTGCCAAGTGTGCTTTAATTTCTGGCCTTGACTGACTTCGACCGATCTACCGACTAACGGTTTTTCCTGATTGAAAACTTGTTGTACTCACAAAAGACTCCTCAGCTCAGATTATTTTATTCGTTCCTTAATTATCGATTTTCGCCAGATTTTGGTCAATCCCCAGCCAGACATTTGCAGCAGCTTCCAACTCAACATGTTATTTCATCCTATGCTGACTTTATTTGTCTGTCTTCAACAGAACCTCTAGTCTTAAAAGAAATACGATTTCGTTCCCACTAGTGCCTTCTTTCACTGACTTTGGAACAAACCTGGGAAGGGCTTTTGAAACATTGGTTGACAGATCAGAACTCATCTGTTCTTTTGTAATGCAGACGAGCTTCCTTGTTCGAATATTCTCGTAATAAAATTATCGTTATTTTCGTGTGTATGTGTTTGTTTTTGTTGAGTTATTAATGCCTCGGGCGGTTATTTTACTATCTGTTTATGAAAATCATTTTATTAACTAAGTACCATTTTTGTATGTCAGTGGCATGGCTGGCACTTTCTTCAGCTCTAGTGCAATTTCCGTTGCAATAAAACTCTACCTTACTTCAAAAAACGAACCTCAGGTAACGTGGTCGATTATTAGTGGGCTCGCCTTAAAACCAAAATCTCCTTTTTCATTTTCTAGCCGACCCCAGTTACGTTTAAAAAGGAATTTAAAGACCCGAATCTCTTAGCCTAATGTTTGTGCCGTTTTGTAGATTGTCTTAGAAGTTCACACTCTATTTCGCAACTTAATGTCTTTCTCCCTCCTCTCTATGATAACCGCAGAACTGTCGGCACAAGCTTCAGCCAAATATCTCAAGTCTTTGAATCTAGTTCGCGCAAGCACCGCCAAAGCGTAGTAAAAATTCGGTCAAAGAACAAGAAGCATGGGAAAGACGTCTGAACATAAAATGTCGACAACATAACTATCAGAATCACGGACTTGAGGTGAGTATTAGACGAACTGCTCTTAAAATGTGTGCCGCTATTATCGACGTATGTAGTTCCCCGGTCTGAGGAAAGATCGAATCTATTATTTTTTAGGTCTAACGATCCAATCTATGAAGCTGGACTACCGGGGAATTTTGTTTACACAAATTTCGTTATGTTCCTCCTCGGATCTGAACCCTGGCCTCGAGCCAGAGGAATCTAAAAAAAGAAGCTATTGACATTTCAGATTTTGAAATCACATTTACATTAATGTACACATTACATTACGTGATAAACTCGAGAGACCTAACGAAAATGTCAGTGAGTGAAAACAATTATTATATATATTATCAGAACTACTGGATGTCTCCTGCTGAGTATTCACGGGAGAAGGGAGGGAATGTCATGTTCATCAGTTGAAAAAAAATTTTGAATTGTCTGTGGAGCTGGTCAGCCTGAAATAATGGTTCTGCAAGTTCCTCCGCGTTAAATATTCCTTGAGCCAAAGCTGTCAAAACATATATTTAAATAATGCATAAAACGGATACGTCAGCTACTATGCTTTGATATCGCTAAATATTCCTTCAGCCCAAGGTGACTGCGAATAATTTTGACAGTGCAAAACGGATAAGTCAGCTGAAATTTATTGGAGCTATATTTCGGCCCTTCTTGGCAAGGGTCCTCTTCAGGCTCAAAGCCGCTCAAGATGGAAAAAAACGAAACTTGTGATAAGCGCCAAGAAGGGCCGAAATATAGCTCCAATAAATTTCAGCTGACTTATCCGTTTTGCACTGTCAATTTGATATCGCTGTCAAAGCATAGGCTAGTGGCCAAAACCAAAGGGCGAAAACAGTTGAGACGGGTTTGTGATATTAATGACACCCAGCAAAGGAGTAATATTGAAATATAAGCATATATAAAAACAATGGCTAAAAGTCAGCTACGATAATTCACAGCAATTTTCGGACCTTCTTGCAAGGGTCCTCGTCAGGCTGTTGATGGTTATTCCAGGTTCGTTTCGTCCATTCCAGCAAAAGCCTGACGAGGACCCTTGCCAAGAAGGGCCGAAATACCGCTGTCAAACATCGTAGCCGTCTTTCCGTTTTTAGCCATTGTTTTAATGTGTTTCCCAGTCAACTAGGGCTCAAGGAATATTTATAAAAATATAAGCCGTTTCTATTCTACTACGACTTGAGCTTTAAAGGAATCCTCTCCTTATTCTGCCTTTTATGTAGCGTTTACACGGACAAGAAAACCCGTCGAGTAGAAAGGAATTCCGGTCGACTTGAAAAGATTCCGTTCGTGAAGACGACTAGAAAAAAAGTCTAGCAGGACGGGAATTCCTTTCAAAATGAAAGGAAGTTCGTCAGCGGCACTGCTGAAAAAGACTAAAAAAGGTCTAGCTTGCTTTTGAGACCAGAAGTAATCAGTAGGGGAGAGGGGGGCAGGTTCGTTACGTTTTTGCTTTTTTGCATACCAAGATTTTGTTTTAGGTTCTGTTGCTTCCATTTTTTTCTGAATGTCTAGAATCATCTCTTGGCTGCTATTGTTACTTTGTAGAATCTTGTTACCTATAACAATTTCTTTGCAAATTCCATTTTCCTGTTAACTACTTTCGTCCGGACCTGCCCCCAGACTGGGGACAGGTTCGGACATGGCGGGGGCAGCTCCGGACATCAGTTATTTTTAACCCAGGAAGGACTAAATACACGTTTTTTCATTCGCTTTCGTTGCCTCAGTTCATTTTCGTTTGTTTGCTTCCGTTTGGAAAAACTGTTACCTTAAAACCTGCGTACCGTCACTTTATCAACATCTGTTATTATCATCCGGATATACTGTTACCGCTAGGTCTGAATATGACTTGTTTTCTTCCGAAATGGGTCGTAAATACTTTCTGAGCCTTTCTGATGACTTTTTTTCTTCCCTGGTTCGATTTCCTCTTCTTTCATTATTTTTCTTTTTTTCCCCTTCAACTTCTCTTACAATTGTTGTCCGAACCTGCCCCAGGTGTTTTTGTCCGGACCTGCCCCTGGTGCTGTTTTCACAAAAAAAAAATTATAACTCTCAATCTCTTGTAGCAATTGTAGATATTAGTTTTTGACATGGTAGAGCTAATCTTAAACTACTTAAATAAAAATCACCGACGATGTAAGTGGCTTTGGAACTACCAAAATGAGGTGCCAACCCAATGACATATAACTTCATTTCGTGCCAAAAAGTGACACTAACATCGGTTTGCTATGATTGCAAGAGGGCAACTGCGGGAATTTTTAAGAGAAGAAGCATATATGTGTAACAGCTCTGAAAAACTATTTTGCGTAATTTAAATTTAAATACTGAGGTTTGCAGAGCCCATGTCCGGACCTGCCCCCCTCTCCCCTACACATGTAGAAAATGCTATCAAAACATTTATTTCCGGCTAGTGAATTTATTTGTTGTTAGATTTTCTTGCTTGAAGAAACAGTTTTTTCCCTCTGTGTGTAAACAATCTTGTCACCAAGACCGGATTCTGTTCAAGTTTTCCTTTACTTGTAAACGCCGCATTATATTATCCCTAGCTCATCTATGTAACAATAAGCTCCTGAAAATCCTTGCCTTTCGCCACTGTTTCGGTTTGTACCTACGACTTTTTAGCGTTTTACTGGCTTTGCCGAGTTTTGCCAGGCACGCAACGCTAAGTTGCGAAAACTCCGAAAATTTAAGTCCGCCGATAACTCTTTCACACGCAAAGGACACGAGACGCTTCAAAGTGTTGCTTTTCATTTTGGAAACGGTAGGCCACGAGGTCTATCTTCTAGTTTGGGCTTATTTTCTTTTTCTTGTCTTTCCCACTTTCTAACCATGGCGCGTTCGATTTTCAAATATTTTGCGTCCACCCGCCACGTCGGAGAGCGGGAAGGCTGGCTAGGGTTGACAAGCGCTGACAAGAAAGTTGCTTATTTAACGTGGCAAGCAATGATATTTTCGAAAAATTATATTTCCCCGCCATTTCATCGTTAAACATCAGTTCTAGTATGAGCTGCGTTTAGGCCCCGTTCACAAGCATGCCTAGCCAAGCACGGATGCCTAGGCACGTGCCTAGGCATCATCCTTCACACCGATGCCTAGCGCAGCTTTTAACAGCCTAGGTTTCTTAAGCTGAGATGCCCAGGCACAGATTTTTACCAGGCACGGAGATCTAGAGCGTGTTCCACCCTACTTACCGTAGTTACTACGCTAGGCTGGAACGCTGTTTTATTTTTTCGGTCAAATGTCAGGCCGCGGGCTGACTGGACCAATCACGTTGCAGAGATGCGTAGTTACTACGCTTACTACGCTCCCGAGCGTGGTAAGCAAATAGTTACTATTTTGAGAAGGTTAGAACGGTCATCGGAGTAACTTTTCGTGAGGCTGGAACGGAAATAGTAAATAATAGTTACTATTGGTAGAGGGGTGGAACACGCTCTTAGACTCTAGAACTCGGTGCCTGGCTAACCTTGGGCACATGCCTAGGCTTCTATGCTTGGCTAGGCATCCCGGTGAAAATTTTCGAGAATTAGCCGTATGGAGTTGTACGAAAAAGGAGCATGCAGTTATAACTATTGCCACTGCATGCTTCTACTAGCAAAATGGATGCTAGTATAGCAAAATTGAATGCTATAGGATACTACTACTTAAAGGACCCCTCTTGCTTATTCTGCTTTTTATAATATATCTAGCTCCCATACAGAATCATAAGCTTCTAAAATCCCCACCTTTCTCCATTGTTTCGTTTTGTGCCTACGAAATTTTAGCGCTTTTTTGGCCTTGCCGAGTTTTGCCCGTTACCCAACGAAACGTTTGCGGGACCATCAACGTCTGCTGACAACTCTTTCACACATAACGATCTGAGAAGCTTTTGTTTATTACTTATTTTATTTGTTTAGTTTTCACATTTGTGAACCACGGCGCGATCAGTTTTCAAATGTTTTGCGCCCAGCCGCCGCGTCGGAGAGCAGGAAGGTTGGACATAGTCGACAGGCGCTAACAAGAAAATCGCTAATTTCGGATGGGAAGTAATGGTATTTCGAAAATGTTTCTTTCTGACCCATTTCATAGGGAAAATATTATTTCTAGTAAGAGTTGTGCTTTAAGATTATCCAGTTGGAGGCATGTTAAATCAAAGTATTACATACTACTACATATGAATACATGCAACCTTTTCGTACAATTACACGGTCAAAGAATTTTTCATCGGGATCCTTGTGATGGCAGGTTTAGAGGAAGAGCTTATCTTACCTCACTCGTTAGCCGAAGGCAGTCACCAATCACCTGGAACGACCGGTCTTCAACTGTTACTAGTTTGCACTTTTCGGCTTCCTCGATCACTTTCGAATGCAATTTGTGCGTCATTCCGGTGTCGAAGAAATCGATTTGGCTTCCTAGAAAGAACGAGGAATAGTAAATCAGCGGGAAGGCGGAGAGCATCAATCTCCAAAGACGGAAACTACCGAACGAGAAAAATACCCGGAACTTTTAAGAGTAGACATTAGACCGTGGTATCAGATACCATGGTATCTGCAAAAACGCAACTATTAACGGATCCTCGCGTTTAAATTACGAAAAAGGACAAAATGTTTAACCGCCCCAATTCGCGATTTTCTAACAGAGGATCCTCGCGTTTAAATTACGGAAACAAAAAAAATTTAACCAGGCCAGTCGGGTGTTCTTAACCGGAAAGTGCGAGGGTAAATTAGTGTAAGTAGTTGCGTTTTTGTAGATACCATGGTATCTGTTACCACGGTAACCGGATCTGCAATTAGTCGTTTTTGTAGTTACCGTGGTATCTGATATACGGTTGCTCTGCAAAAACGACAATTGCTGAAATTGCGCTTTTCGAAGTCATCCACACAAAAAACTGAAATCCAGTCACATCACTAAGTGCCAAACTTCTTTCCCAACAATTTGACAACAACTGATGAAGTGAGATGACTTTTTCAAATACCACGATCAGTTACCACGGTCGGACCGTGGTATCTGAATATCAGATACCACGATAACTGGCCAGATACCACGATAACTGCAAAAACGCCTTTTGACCGTGGTATCAGATACCACGATAACTGCAAATAAGACTTTAGACCGTGGTACCAGATACCATGGTAGGCTATCTGTAAAAACACAACTATTAACTATCAACTATTAACCTCGCGTTTAAATTGCGAAAAAGGAAAAAAAAATTTAACCGCCCCAATTGGCGATTTTCTAACAGAGCGCTCTTGGCTACTCCGAACTGACGTGTTAAACTTTTCGCCAAAGCTAGGGGGTCCTGATCCTGATGTTGCGGTTTTTGATATTTATTATTGATTATCAATATCAGCTTGCTAAGGTTTTATTTTATTTGTTCATGTTCACAACTCACTCAGGCTCAACTCTTAACAATTCTTGTGTTTCAGTCTTATTCACTTGGATGTTGCACTTATGCCTTCAGACAGTGCTGCGTCATAAATTATTCTTTCATTCATTGGAGCGGATTAAAGTATCTTAAAGGAATTACTCATAGTTTCAAACTGGAAGTGTAACTTCTTTTAACAGAAAATTTATATTTTTTAATACTCGCATAACACGCATACAGTCGAGTTTTCGGGTCGCAACTTCAGCTGGGACTGATTTCGCAGAGCTGTCCACCGAATCCATAGGGTATCAATTCAAGTGTATGTGTACGTCAGCGGCCTTGTCCTTATCCTAGCCTATCGCGATGATGATTTTCACGACTGTGACCGTCGCTGATTGTCCACGGCGGTGTTTTTGGCTCTTTTTTTTACGTGTGTAGTGGGCTTATCGAGGCATAATCCCGCATCTGTGAACCCTGTGCAAAAAAGAAACCAATTTTTTGCATTTTATCTTGCCAGTTACACCGCAACGGGTAGTTTTCCGTTCTGGCCGTGTCCCAAAACTGCGTTCCGAAACGGGGCTCCGGAATTGCCCTGTGCGAGATATTTACGTCATGGCTGGTTAACGTTTCCCAACAACTTAAGTAGAGTCACAATGCTACCACACGGGAAAGACTGAGCCAAAAAACAGCACAGACAACGAGGCACGACAGGTCTTTCGGGTCACTGCCGCTTGTAGTACCACTTTATATTCCAATTACTCTTTACAGGTGAACTGCAATTTAAAATTGCTAGCCTGAGGGCACGCAGCCCGCTGAACAATAACATACCTCGGTTAACCCCTCTTCTTGACCTCTGTGCTTCAACCGCCAGTGACAGATAACCCCGTTCGAACTATTGGTAAACAACAGCGGCCTACGGTCCATTATATCTATCAACCTTTAAAGGTCCTGTTATTATCCATCATGTTATTGTTGCTTTAAAGGTCGGTTGCTAGTGGCAACATCACGAACCTGCTCCGTAGAATGGTTTTTCGACTATTTTTTCGAGAAGATTTGCTTGGCCCGACTAGTCTTTTCTACTTTGGTTCGTTTTTTGTACCTTGCGCATTTGCCTAGTTATCAAAAGCTCAGTTTAAATTTTGTTCATTATTATTTATTTTTATTTTTCAGTGCGTAACCAAAGTTCACCAGAATCATAAGCGGGATGTACACTGAAGCTGAGGACTCACCAAATTATGCAGAGTAAAAACTCGTTTGGGACGGTCCTGGCACGGTTCCCTAACCAACGTTTGTTAATCCCAGGAGCAAGAAGCTTTGATCCAAGCCCCCTTCTCCTGAACAAATTTAAACAGAATTCCCTCTCTGTGCCGAACTTGACTTCCCCACTAGCTAGTACTCGACGCTGAGCTAAAAAAGATACGGCCCAGGATGGTACAAATCACGTAACCAACCCGCCTGACTTTAAAGTACGTATCCACACCTGACAGGCTGCACATGTACTCGTTCCGACTTTCCGCAAATAGCGCGGTCGAGCTTCTTTCGTGGGGTTGCTCACTCCCAAAATGGTTGTACATTGGTGCCCGGTGCCCAGCAGTGCCCAGCTGGTGCTCACTCCCAAAATGGTTGTACAGTGGTGCCCGGTGCCCAGGTGTGCCCAGGAAGGGTGTACAGTGGTGCCTAGCGAGTTAGCAACCCACCGGCTTCATTTGACACAAATCACGCGGCGAAATTCAAAACAGCCTGGTAGCGTGATCAGTTGACGCGTTATTTGTGTCAAATGAGCTCGGCCGCGCTCTCTCCGGACTACCGTGTCGCGTCCACGCACTGAAAAGTCGTAACAAGTATATCGGAGCAAAATTTGTTTTAATTTTCTCTTCGTTATCACAATAAACTGAATTTGCAAGCAAACAGGGTGTAGAATGTTCTTCTATTTTCTTAATTCAGATCAATACATATACACATGTTAATACGATCAAGACAGTTTCTTTATTCCCTTGTTATAGTTCGTTTCGCGGCTTATATAAGTTTATTTTTTCTAATTAGCTAGAAATAGCACTATCTATCTGTTGTATGTTATGTTTAGGAACGTAAACAAATACTTGAATACTAGTACAAGCTGACATGGAAACATATTAAACAATCGCAAAAAGCGGAAAATCGGCTACGAAATTTGTCAGCGATATTTGAGCATATGTCATGCTGTTACTGGTTCGTTTCTTCCAGTCCAGTAACAGCCTGACCAGGACAGGACCCTTCCCAAGAAGGGTCGAAGTATCGCTGACAAACATCGTAGCTGAGGATACGTCTTTAGCCATTGTTTCACAAAAAAGAGGGGTTGCTCCGAGGGTTGCTCACTCCCAAAATGGTTGTAAGTTCCCGGTGCGCACGGAGACTTGTAAAACGGTGCCCACCCGACAACAGATTTCGACAAACACCTTCATTCTCGCGAGTCTGCAACCCCTGCGCAAAACTTGCCTGGAAACCACATGATCCGTAGTTTTACAGACAAAGGAACCCCTAGCTCTACGGTCTGTTTACAACCGTATCCACGCCACGGCACCTGAGTATACACATTCTGAGCGAGTCTGCCCTAGAGGTGAACGAACAGCGCGGAGAAATTGGTTGTGATGATTAACTACAATTCGATTCAAATGTTTTTGCCAGTCAAGTCGGCGTCGAGGTCAGCGTTAGATGATAACAAAAACACAACATTTTTTCTCCGATTTTTAGCAACGTTAAGCCCAGTTATGCAAGGGTATTGACGAGGGATTGCCTATTCCCCGTCACCTGGTGTAGGCTACACCTTTTTCCGGCACCGGACAAATACAGGGGTGCCGGCCATAAAATAGGCAACGTTCTTCTTACACGTGGCAACCGGTGCTGTCAGCCGGCACCAGGCACTTGCTGTACACTAAAATCGCGAGTGACCCCTATTGTGTTGATTGACGATTAAAAATTAGATCGAGACTTTCAAGTTCCATTTCTACGTTTTTATTGGTACTATCCTTTGGGGTAGACAATTTCTGTCTGAAGCCCCGGCAACATCAAATCCATTGTCTCATTTACGTGGGTGTTCCTTTATATATTTTCATTATACTAAGGACCAACTGGGCCACTCAAAAACATACAAAAAAAACAACAACAACAACATATTAAACAGTAACAAAATAAGAGAGAAAAACACAAACACAAAAAAAGGTGCTTGAACATCAAGAAGAACATCTAAGGTAGTGCATGAATTTAATGCGTGACTTAGCCTTACGACATTTCACAACTAACAAAAGAACAAAACTAAACACCTATAATAAACTATAAATCACGCCATCTTATTCAAACAGTCTAAAAAAACAAAAAAAGGAAAAAATAACATTTAAAAAACACTAAATAATACACTGTGAATTCCATTATCAAACACCGACAAAATAAACCGCTTATTTAAATACTTCATGAAAGGTCGTGCGTCTTGCCCTTCAATTCGGCTTGGACATAATGTTCTTGGATCTGTGTACTGCTTGCTTGCTTGTGCCACAGGCTAGCCCCGAGGTAACCACTTAAAGTACAGTAGAGGTATACTTTTTTGAGCACTTTTCCAAATTTTAGACCACCTTGGTTTTGCTTTTTTGCCCCTACATCAGTCAAATGGGAATGATAAATTAAGAACTTCGTATCGTCGAGCCAAGTATTTCAGCTTTCTTTTGACACAAATAATAAAATTCAGATCCTTGGTTCGATTTGTTATTTCCTTTTGAATATTCTTTTTCTTCTACTGATATATTTCAGACGGCTGATACGCAAAGATGCAATTTTTAAACAAGGGACTTTTACCGTGACGGATAAACCATTATGAGTCTAGATCGTAATAAATCCAGATAACAATCTAATACAGATAGTAATAAATCTAGGACTTCAATCTCGGAGCCTCGCTGACGATCCAGGGCCCACATGGGGGGGGGGGCTCATTGAGACAACCAAAGTGTAACATTAGTAATGAATGCAGAGACCCAGTTTGTCATTGAGTAACTAATTAATATCTTCACCTATTCACTTTAACGCTTTATCAAGCTCATGGGACTTCATTAATTGATTTGAGTTTGTATTTAAAGTCGAAGTGTAATGTGTTTTTGTGGTCAACAGAACTGTTTGTTGTCTGTTCACTAGTGCAGATGTAAATGAACTGTACATAGCAACCGAACCTGGTCCTGTCAATACCCATATTATATGAAAACAAAGACGAAAGATTCAATTTAGTGAGCAAGGCGTCCTTAGAATGGAATATTTTAAGTAGTGAACTGAAAGACAAAAGTGTTCCTCAGGGGGGATTAGAACACACGACCTTTGGCTTGTAAGGCCACTGCTCTACCACTAAGCTACAGAGGGGCTTGTGAACATAGTTCGCAAACCACTACAACCTAGTTAGGCAGAAGCGGGATATAGGAACAGTGACCCCGCCGACGGCAAGTTCGTCTCAGTTCAGATCCATTTCACGTGACTGGATCCAATCCCCTGACAAGAGGATGTAGTTCTCATTTGGTTTATTCGATGGGGAAGACGGCCCCGGGACAAGGTCCGAAACGACGACCGCGCGTATGTCGCCCTCTCATGGGCTTATTCGTCTGTATGACTCTTGAGTACATTTTGTTTGTATGTGCTGTGTCTTCCCTAATTATGTCTTCTTAATTACTTTTGTACTCCACTGTTTTCGTCTTGTACGATTCGTGGGTTAAAAATAAATTATTATTATTATGGTAGTGAAGTAGTGAACCGACAAAGACAAAAGTGCTCCTCAGGGGGGACTTGAACCCACGACCTTTGGCTAACAAGGCCACTGCTCTACCACTGAGCTACAGAGGGGCTTGTGAAGAATGTTCGCAAACCACTACAATAGTCAGATAGAAGCGGGATAAAGGAACTGTGATCCCGCCGCAGACAAATTCATCTAAGTAATTCACATCCAATCCCGTGACATGGGGATGGAGGTCAGGGAGCATAAATGGGGATTCTACGACTTATAGTCTTTACTCACCGACTGCTTTCCGTTTTCGACACCGCAATTTCTTGTTGTTTTTTCGAGCAAGCTTTGTTGGCGTAAGTTCACCGTTCTTCTTCGAAAGGCTCGACCCGTTCGAGGACGATTGGGTACTGAAGTGACTATTGACATGGCGCTGGAGCATAAGCTAAAATAGAAATACAAAAATTAATCCCCGAATGATCATGTTGTCCCGCTCCTTTTGTAGATGGGATTATAAAGACAATAATAAGTTAATGAAAAATTCGTAAAAAATATCCAAATTCGGCTATATATCAGACGCCTAGAAAACTAAAACTATTTCTTTTATCTGAAAAAAAATATCACGGGTGTTCTTCTGACGTTAATACGTCAGGCAATCCAACATCACCAACATCAACACCCAGTGAAGGAAGCTCTTGGCACAGTCTTTAGAGCCCCCCCCCCCTCCTCAAATGTTGTCGGCTAGTCAGTAAAACAAGAGCTACGAGCTCATATGGCACTTGTTACGAGTAGTGGTACGAGAAAGTACAAGAGAACTTCACAATAAACACCCCGCCATTCAAAAATGCGGTTCGGACCTAGAATTAGGATATCTAGGTTCATTCAATCTGAAAGCTCTAGATGACATATTTAGAACTTATGCTTGTTCTTCCCACCAAGCTTCATCCCGATCCCTCCACTCTAAGCGATTACAAAGATTTCCGGTTCGCCCCTTCAACTCCTCCCAATGTCACCGGATCTGGTCCGGATTTGAAATGGGATGTCTGAGTTACGAGACACCTTTCTAAATATCAAGTTTCGGTTCAATCCGATAACCCGTTCAATAGCTGAGCTTGCCACTGGATTCCGGATTCCTCTTTTGTACACTCCCCCTCGACGGTCGGATCGGGGAAACGACACTCTCAAGTCAATAGTTCGGGTACCTGACAAGCATGCCAAGTTCATTGTCCTTGCACATCAGCTGAAGTACCGAACTCGTGGGATTACTACAAACTCGGATCCCCTCCAACTCCCCCACAGTGACCGGATCCATTTCGGTTATGCTATTCACTTGCTCTTCCCACCAACTTTCATCCCAAACCCTCCACTCTAAGCGTTTCCCAAGATTTCCGGTTCCCCCGTCCGACCCCCCCCCCCAATATCACCGGATCCGGTTCGGATTTAAAATGGGGCGTCGGAGACACGAGATCTTTCTATACGTCAAGTTTCATCAAGATCCGATCACCCGTTCGCAAGTTAAAAATGCCTCACTTTTCGGGTTCCCCCTCTCTCCACCCCCACCCCCCCAGATGGTCGGATCCGGGAAACGACTATTCTCAAGTCAACCTGTTCGGGTCCCATACACGCCTGCCAAGTTTCATCGTCTTAGC
Organism: Branchinecta lindahli; assembly: GCA_023053555.1. Classification (NCBI taxonomy): domain Eukaryota; kingdom Metazoa; phylum Arthropoda; class Branchiopoda; order Anostraca; family Branchinectidae; genus Branchinecta; species Branchinecta lindahli. The sequence continues at coordinate 13,207,992 of JAKZAO010000007.1, read as the reverse complement.
GCATCAGGAAGTACCGAACTCGCGGGATCACTAGAAATTCCGATCCCCCCAACCCCCCCACTGTGAACGGATCCGGTCCGGTTATGTCAATCACGTATCTAGGGCTTGTGCTTGTTCTTTCCACCAACTTTCATCCCGATCTCTCTACTCAAAGCGTTTCCCAAGATTTCCGGTTCCCCCCTATAGTTCCCCCCATGTCACCGGATCCGGTCCGGATTTAAACTGGGATGCCTGAGACACAAGGTACTTCTATATATCATGTTTCATTAAGATCCGATCACCCGTTCGTAAGTTAAAAATACCTCATTTTCCGGATTCCCCTCCCTCCAGCCCCCCCCCGGATGGTCGGATCCGGGAAACGACTATTATCAAGTCAATCTGTTCGGGTCCCTGACATGCCTGGCAATTTTCATCGTCCCAGCACATCAGGAAGCACCGAAGTCGCGGGATCACTAGAAATCCGGATCCCCCCCCTAACTCCCCCAAAGTGAGCGGATCCGGTCCGGTTATGTCAATCCCGTATCTAGGACTTGTGCTTGTTCTTTCCACCAACTTTCATCCAGATCTCTCCACTCTAAGCGATCTTCAAGATTTCCGGTTTCCCCCTCCAACTACCCCCCATGTCACGGGATCCGGTCTAGATTTAAAATGGGAGGTCTGATACAGGAGGTACTTCTATATATCAAGTTTCATTAAGATCCGATCACCCGTTCGTAAGTTAAAAATACCTCATTTTTCCGGATTCCCCTCCCTCCAGCCCCCCCCCCCCCCCCCCGGATGGTCGGATTGGGGAAACGGCTATTATCAAGTCAATCTGTTCGTGTCCCTGACATGCCTGCCAATTTTCGTCGTCCTAGCACATCAGGAAGCACCGAACTCGCGGGATCACTAGAAATCCGGATCCCCCCCCCAGCTCCCCCAAAGTGAGCGGATCCGGTCCGGTTATGTCAATCCCGTATCTAGGACTTGTGCTTGTTCTTTCCACCAACTTTCATCCAGATCTCGCCACTCTAAGCGATTTTCAAGATTTCCGGTTTCCCCCTCCAGCTACCCCCCATGTCACCGGATCCGGTCTGGATTTAAAATGGAAGGTCTGAGACAAGTGGTCCTTCCATATATCAAGTTTCATTAAGATCCGATCACCCGTTCGTAAGTTAAAAATACCTCATTTTTCCGGATTCCCCTCCCTCCAGCCCCCCCCCCGGATGGTCGGATTGGGGAAACGGCTATTATCAAGTCAATCTGTTCGTGTCCCTGACATGCCTGCCAATTTTCGTCGTCCTAGCACATCAGGAAGCACCGAACTCGCGGGATCACTAGAAATCCGGATCCCCCCCCCCAGCTCCCCCAAAGTGAGCGGATCCGGTCCGGTTATGTCAATCCCGTATCTAGGACTTGTGCTTGTTCTTTCCACCAACTTTCATCCAGATCTCGCCACTCTAAGCGATTTTCAAGATTTCCGGTTTCCCCATCCAACTACCCCCCATGTCATCGGATCCGGTCTGGATTTAAAATGGAAGGTCCGAGACAAGTGGTCCTTCCATATATCAAGTTTCATTAAGATCCGATCACCCGTTCGTAAGTTAAAAATAAGTCATTTTTCCTATTTTTTCCGGATTCCCCTTCCCACCACTCCCCCTCAGGTGGTCGGATCGGGGAAGCGACTATTTCCAACTTAATCATTTGGGGTCCCTGATATTCCTGCCAAGTTTCATCGTCCTAGCTTATCTGGAAGTACCCGAACTAGCAAAACCCGGACCGACAGACCGACCGACCGACCGACGGACGGACAGAAATTGCGATCGCTATATGGCACTTGGCCGAAGGGCAAGTGCCATAAAAAAGAAACGAGTCGGCGCGATTTCTCGTAAAGAAAGTGTTTTTTTCATACTGGAAAACAGTAAACTTTTTGAAAACAGTCGATGTTTACGGTAAAAATTGGTCAAACATTTTAGCTAGTAACGCCTCTGTCACCAGTATCTTGCACACTAGTACATTCACCTGTAATCCTCCGCTAACTGTTTTAGTCTTCCGAAAACCTCCGGAGTTGCAACCATACCCTTGGCTATCTGAGCCGAAAGTCCTAATACTCTAGATGACTAAATCTTCGTACCGATGGCGAATCGCCATATGCCTAGCGAAGACTCGGGCACATCACCACAACCTGACCACAACAGACGTCGTTGACTGGTTTACATAGGATTTGAATCAAATTTGGGGAATCGTTTGGGTGACATCACGTTCTTCCCGACTGGCGTGTTTCGGATATATACAGTATTTAAAACACTATCCAAATCCAAATGAATCTTTACACACTTACTCACATAAACGGGACCTTTTTAAATCCGGTTCGGACATGGAGAAAAAGAAAATGAGGGGAAATTAAGGGAATGGATTTAGTGCTGACAAAGGCTGTTAAAGTTTTGATGTCGTGCTTAAACCATGCTAATAAGCATTTTCGAAGACAAGATCGAGGGCTTTCCAATTTCAATTCTGGCTTTTTAGCTGCACCCTGCCTTGCTTTATTGCCTTGATCTTCGTAGCGTAACCGGTGGCGTGTATCAGATAAACAGATTATGCTAATTATTAGGTTTACCCACAGTTTGGAATAGCCTATGCCAAACGACGGTTACCTTACACCAAATTCTAAACTCCCTACCCAATAAAATATTGATGATCTGAGTGAAATTAAACAAAAAAAAAACAGCACATCAAAATTCTTTTTTTTCGTCGGTTAAAATGGATCAGGGGGTAGCCTATTACACACTGCGTGTATATTAAAACTTGGCAAATCCTATGCAAAAAATTAATTAACATACTTCCAAGTTACTTTTGAACTATCTGAAATGTCGCTCTACATGTTATCACGCGGATAATCTTTTCCCCGGCGAACGTCCAGCGGCGAAGAGGGCAATCTTGATGCCCCGCAGGCGTACATTCAAATTTAAACAAATAACAAGTGCCGGATACCACTCCCCCCCCACAACAAATCCGATGGCACCCTCCACCGAAATACACCCTACTAATATTATTGTACGCTACCAGGCCCGTATCCAGGAATTTATTTCGGAGGGGTTTTACCCGCGGGTCGACCTAGTCCATCCCGAAAGTTCAAAAAAGATTTAGATCAGAGGCTAAAGCCCCTAAAAAACGATTATTTTTGTACGTTTCGGAGGGGGCTCTAACCCCCTCTGGATACGGCTTTCCCCGAGTCGTGTCAGGTTTCAACTAAGAATGGCCTTGTACGGAAGACCACGATTCCATTTCCAGAGCCTCTCCGTGTGCCTGGAAACGATTGCGCTACGGAATCATTGATCTCTAAGCCAGAGAAATGGGACGCTCGCATATCACCCTTAGAAGTCAGTAGGGCAATGTCCCTACACTCTTAAAAGTTTTACGACATTTCCCTTGAAAACGTCGCTATCACAACACTTTCAAGAAAAAATGTCGCTATGCAGACACTTTTTACGGAAAAGAGCGAGATTTTCAACAGATTATCCTGAAAGTGTTGTCATACCGACGTTTTCTAGGGAAATGTCGTAAAACTTTTTACGGTGTAGAAACAGTTTGGACGATCACGATTGTAGTGCCCGTTGCGTGCCAACCAACTGTAGGCCTTTCTCGTACTTTTACATATATTTATTGGAAAGGACTACATTTTGCCTGAGCACTCCATCCTTCAGTGTAGGGAAGGGTGGGGGGGAGGGGTCGCACTTGACTCTCGACTAAAAGGAAGCACTTCATGGTTTTTACGATATACTTGCTGTACTTACAGTGTAAAGGGGGGAAATGGGAGGTGGAGGGAAGATGATGCATTGCTATTTGACTCAGTTAAAAGCAGCAAAAAAGTACAATTGCTGTCTGTCGGTAACCATAACAATGAACCAATTTCATTAGCGGGGGACGGGGTAGGCCTTATTCCTTGGAAAGGATTGCATTTCCCACACATACATTTTATATGTTACAGTATAGAGGGGAAGGGAGGGGAGCTGGGGAGGGGGGAGACAAAAGATGATACAGTAGTTGCGTTTTTGCTGATACCATGGTATCTGTTACCACGGTAACTGGATCTGCATTAAGTCGTTTTTGCGGTTACCGTGGTATCTGATATACGGTTATACTGCGAAAACGATTATTACCGAAATTGCACTTTTCGAAGTCATCCCAAAAGAAAACCTATATCCAGTTAGATTACTATGTGCTAAACTTCTTTCTCGGCAATTTGACAAAATTTGATGATAGTGAGATGACTTTACAGATACCACGATCAATTACCACGGTCGAACCGTGGTAGTAGTAGCAGTAGTAGTAGAACAGTTTTATTGAAGATAAAGATTTTATTGAAGATAATTGATAATAATACCACCACGGTGGTATCTGAATATCAGATACCACGAAAACTGGCCAGATACCACGATACTGCAAACACGCCTTTTGACCGTGGTATCAGATACCATGATAACTGCAAAACCGACTTTAGACCGTATATCAGATACCACGGTATCTGCGAAAACGCAACTAAACATACTATATCCTCAACTAAAGAAGGAAAAAGTGACATCGCTCGAATAAACAAGACCAAAGGTTCCGATGGGATCCCAAAAATTCAATATTTGATCCAGACAATTAGGTTTTGTCTTCGCCAGATCCAGTCTTCGCCAGGCCAAACAGCTAATTTATTTCAATTTCAATTCATTTTAGTTTCATCAATCCTTAAACAAACAGAAAACATACAGAACGCTCCCAAGAAGGGCACAACCGTGTCCTGTACGGGAGTGCACAACTTTCACTCACCCATTACAAATGACAACACACAATTCTCGTCTTAACCTTTCACGTTTTTTTTTTTTTTTAACCCCCCCCACCCAACCAACCCTTCCACATTTATCTAACTATCCAAAAAATAATTTTTCAATCTATTTTTAAACAAAAACTGGTTCTCCGACTCCCTGATTCTCTCCGGAAGATGATTCCACACCTTCACACCCGAATTACGCCCTGTTGTTTTAGTAGTTTCGTGGCCCGTGGGGCCCAAACGAAAGTGAAGGGTATCTTTGGCATTGTAACTTTGTTTGTCGGTCTTTCCGTTTGAAGATTCGGGAACGGACTAAGAAACTTCAATGAAAATCAATACGGAAAGCAGGCCCGTATCCAGGAATTTATTTGGGGGGGGGGAGTTGCCCGCGGGTCGGACCAAAAAGTACAAAAAAGCCATGTATCAGAGGTTAAAACCTATGAAAAAGATTATTTTTGTGGGTTTCGGAGGGTCGAACCCCTACCCCCCCTGGATTTGGCCCTGACGGAAAGTCTTAATTTTTCTTTAGACCAAGTTTGTCAATGGGATTTCCACCTAACAATTTAGGCACATAAATGTTTGTCGGTCCAAATCCAGAATAAACTTTTACTTCTACCCAATTCCTGGTTTTGGCCGGAGCCGCCCGAACTACTTGTCCGGCGAGAAAATAAGCTCCGGATATGCATGTTTATTCAGCACGTCATACCAGCTAGGACGAAAAATATTCGTTCTACTCTAAACTTGAAAGCCCTACCCCACCCCTAAATATAGGGCACGGGGCCCATCTATAAACCTGACCCAAAGGATCCTCACGTCAAGTCTGGAGAAATATCTCAACCCTTCGAGAGTTATCGTGTTAATAGACAGACGGACGGATAAATAAACTTTACAAAGTCATAGGTAGCCTATCCCGTCACTAACTTTTTGATATGTCAAAAACGATGAAACAAAGTAGGTTTTTTGGCGGAGAAATGAAACATGAGCTTACGATGTATGAGGGGTTGGAAACATCAAGCTACGTGCACATACAGTCCGGTAAGCGCGATAAGCTTAAAAGGTTAACGCCAAATATACAATAAATAAATAAATAAGATTTAATTTGCGAAAATATGCACGGGGAAACCTGCATGCCATGCGTCGAAATTTTGAAGCAACGCGATTCAGCCCCCTTTATCTACGAACCCCTAACGACATTTCATGGCGATCCTGTTCTCATCTTCGGCAAACAAAATAACTCTCAACACTTCCTGTTTACAGTCATTCATTCAGTCATCCAGGGACAAACAATGCGCCCATATAAAGAAGCAGAAACACGCCGCAGCCTCCATCAACCCTCCCTCGGATGGAGGGCGAGGGCCTCAAGTGAGCTGCAACAGGTCAAGACGGCGTGTAGATTACAAGGTCCAAAGTAAACATCGATTTGCTTTAAATGGATCATCTGGACCCGGGAAAAAACGAAAAGACTCGTTGACCGAGAAGACTGAAGCAATTCGGGGGGATGGTTAATCCAGGACACATGATATCAGTCGAGGGGTTGATCACTCTCGATTTTAGTGTTAGGCTACAACAAGTGTCCTGTGCCGGCTTGCCACGTGTTCAAATGTTAAAATCAGCACGTTTAAAAGCGCGAACCGCCAATTTATGGGCACCGCGCTGCCAGGAAAGGGTGTATAACAGGTGCCGGGGAGTGGGTAAACCCTTGGCACCAATCAAAACCTCTTTCTTTTGAATTCATTACATAGTCACCCTGGCCTGATTATGTTTTATGGGGATTATAATTTTTTACTCGGAATTTCACTCGCGACCAGGACCGAAAAAAACACACACAAAAAATACAACTTCTTCCTATGCCCGCGTAAAGGGTAGCCTACGGGTTTGCTGAATGTCTTAACATAAAAGTAAATGCCCTATTTTGTCATTCAAACCAAATGAGTAGACAGCCAGGCCCGTATCGAGGAATTTATTTTCGGGGGGCAGGGGGTTGACCGCGGAATTTATTTGGGGGGGGGGGCACGGATTGGACCAAAACGTACAAAAAAGACATAGATCAGAAGTCACAAAAAACTGATATTTTTGTGGGTTTCGGGGGGGGGGGGTCGAACCCCCTAACCCTCCCCTGGATACGGCCCTGGTGACAGCAGTGAGCAACCCGTAGAAGAGTTTACATGGAATTAGCCAACCTTTAAATCAGGAGCCACGTAGCCTACACTTCCCCTAATTCCTCTTTTTAGGAAGTGCGTATTAGAGCTTATCCTTTAATAAGGGGTTACTTTTCCACTATAATTAGCGGGCGGTGGCGCAGAGCAGTGACCGAGGCAATTATTGTCGTCTGCGAAACCATCGTAGTAGCGTAAGGGCGACTAAATAAAATTTTTCACCCCGATATGCCCTTCTGAAGAGGAAAGCGAACGAAGAAACCCTTATGGGCAAGTCCTTAGACCTTTGGCGTTTATGGAGAACAGCAATTTTTCACAATTTGAACTAATTTATGAGTCAAGGATTAACGAAGCCTCGGAGACAGCCGAGGGCCCACATTGGCGGACGGAAGATTTGATTTGATTTTGAATTCTGACTTTCAGTTCACTTACTTATAATATTCCTAGGCACAGAAGACAGATCAAAGACCCATGAGCTTGAATGGAAGCACATGTCCCTCACGGAAGTCTACCCTGAAGTGTGCAATATTGGTGCATAAAATATGCAATCCGACACCTCAAGTGCCCTAAAACGGTCCAAGACGCCAAACGCCGCCACAAAGCATAAAGCAGACACCTATCTCTTAGTCCTAAATTATAACCAGATGGCTTAAACTATAGCCAATTTGCTACGATAAGATTTTACCCAAGACCCACCTTTCAACATGCTTTTAGCATTTGCACTAAAGCATCCGCCAAAATTCGCAGATCGGTACCACCGTGTCAAAACTGATTGACTGTTAAAACGTACTTCAAAAATCTTACGGCATGAAAATAAACAGGGGAATGAGACATTTTGACAGTTTTATAGCCAAATAGTTGGTCGAAAGTGCCATCAAGGGTCCCAATTTCGGCAGAGGAAGATTTTTTTGTGAATTTCACGGACAAGCAATGGACACCCAAAGTTCAACCGAAACAGCGCTATCGAATTTAAAGGAAAGGATCCGGCCCAAGGCCCGATCTAATACAGGTATACGAACCTAATGATCAACTAAAAAAAAGTAACAGCTACAATTCTCACGTTAAAAATCGAAAATAAGATAGAACAAGGACGTCACCAATGATCGGTTGCTTCATGACGTCATTTCCGGGAAGGAAACAAATAATTCCTGGTCCGGTTTCCCAAGGGTCTAAAAATTAAGGGATGGATAGGATGACGAAAATTTATAGGTTGTAAACATCCGGAACTCGATGTAATTTTTGAACGGCAAACATAAGTAAGTAAGTAATTTGTTTCTGACCCGCCATTTGAAAAGCGGACGCCAGCTAAGTTCCGAGCGAAAGGATTTATAATCTCCTGACGTTTGCTGAGCTCAGGATGGAGTGTCAAGGATGTACTGCTCCACTGCCATTAATGCCAATAGCTTCATACCCTGCGAGTCAACACAATTCTGCTGATGATGACACGACACTGCACAAGTGTCTTCCCCTTCAAAGCAGGAGCCGGGTTCGTCAATGAGGCGAACGTTGCTGAAACTGGGCTACTGCCCTTTCATGGTCAATCAAAACAGGGCTCCTGCCTCAGAACAGGGATCCTGTCTTAAGGAAGAAGAAAACAAAAGATCAGGGAAATCTAGGCCAGTAAATCAAGTTGTTCTATGTTGTAGTATTTCCTAGTACGTGATTAAATACTTCCAACGCGATTACTGGCTATTGGTGACGTCTGATTTTACGGTGTCAATCCATGGAATTCAGGTAGCTGCTTTCCGCCGATTTAGTATTTTTTTTATTTGTTCAATACCCTCCCCCTCCTCACTCACATACCCGAATTAATACTATCTCTGTATTTCCCCGCATTATGAGGAGTCATTTCAAATTTAAACTCTGTTGTTTCTTTCCTTAGTTATTACTCCGTTCCGATCTTCTGATCATGGGCATTACATTTAAATAAATAAAACAAATAATGATAAATACCTGCGAACCAAATCGTTGACCGCAGCCGTCGACTATGCAGCTGAAGGGTTTAAGGGATGATGGCTTACTGTCAACGTGGCACAGGACGTGTCTCTCCAGCCAGTTCTGGCACTTTGATGACCTCCCTTGAACTTTGCATCCGGCCCATTGGCAAGTGAAGTTTCCCTCTCCGGCTGAGCTTTCTGATGACTGGCCGTATACATGACTCAACTGAAAACAAAATGATTTAGTCGCTGACAATGAGACGTATGGCCTCATTTACAAAATCATATTTGTCTCAAGACTTCTCCACAGGCTATTTGTGTTGAAGAGAGGAGACAAAAAAAAAACTCAAACTGCCTTCCTTCCATCTGTCGTCACTCTCGAACGCTAGCCTACAGCGGAGGAAAGAAAAGTGGGAGAAAACAACTTCAGAGACAAACATTCCTTCAGCCCAAGCTGGCTTCGAAACGGATCCGCCAGCTGAATTTTATCAGGAATATATTTCGGCCCCTCTTGGCAAAGGACCCTTGCCAAGATCATTCTCCTCAAGCTGGAAAATGAACTTGTCAAAAGAACCAAACAGGTTCATTTTAAAGCTTGAGCCTGAAGAGAACCCTTGCCAAGAAGAGCCGAAATATAGCTCTAATCTAATACTATTTAGAGACCGTAAACTTGTAGACCCAAATTACACATAACAACCCAACTACCTAACGGTTGTTAGTGACCTGACTTGACATCTTAAGTAGCTGAGCCCCTGCTGCACAAGGAGGTTCTCTCAGGAATTCCTTCAGCTTAGGCCACAACCTGGTGTTATTATTTCTTTCTGTCTTTTTGTCGTGTGGAGTTTGGTATGGCGAGTGTAAGTATACGGAATGGAACGAGTCTTTCTTTCTTTTTCTTTTTTTTTGGTGTGGGTATGTTACAGAGGAACGACTCAATTATATTATCTCCGTATAGTCAGTGTATAAAATGGGGCCAAGCTAACGAGCTGGTATCCCTGCCGGTGTGTCTTTTTCGACTTCAACAAGACCAAAGGTTCCGATGGGATCCCAAATATTCAATATTTGATCCAGACAATTAGGTTTTGTCTTTGCCATTTCCAGTCTTCGCCAGGCCAAACAGCTAATGATTAAGAAATCCAAGCTCAGATATGGATTCAGCATGTGCGTTTACCTCTATAAGCCGATCGAAACGATCCTAGCTTACTTCTGTGAATTTTGCGGTTCTGGCGAAATTCAAGAACTACTTGTCCGGCAAAAAACTAAAGCTCAAAAACGGATTCACCGTATCTCCTTACCCCTATATCCAACATCTAATCAATTTGAAATAAAAAATTAACTTTTAACAAATTTTCCGGTTTTGGCCGGATACCTGGCGAACTATTTGTCCAACGGTTTTCGTATTCTTGTTCAGCATGCCTTCTTACCCCTACATCAAACATCTAATCAACTTCAGATAAAACTTTAACTTCTAACAAACTTTCCGGTTTTGGCCGGATTCCGGACGAACTACTTGTCCGGCGAGAAAACGGTTTTCATATTCTTCTTCAGCGTACTTTCTTACCCCTATATCGAACATCTAATCAACTTCAAATAATACTTCTACTTTTAACAAACTTTCCGGTTTTGGCCGGATTCCGGACGAACTACTTGTCCGGCGAGAAAATAGTTTTCATATTCGTGTTCAGCGTGTCTTCTTACCCCATAATCGACTATCACATTAGCTGTTTATAAAAACTTTGCTTGCCCCTTAATTTAAACCCCCTCCCCCACCCCTAAATGTAAAGCTACAGGGCCCGTCTACGAACTCGACCTTACTCTTGACCCAAAGAATGCTCACACCAAGTTTCATCAAAATATCTCATTCCCTTCGAGAGTTATCGTGCTTACAGACGGACGGACAGACGGACGGACGGACAACTTTTGCGATGTCATAGGTATCCCTCCACTTACGTTTTGGGATCCCAAAAACCTGAACCCGAATCAAATACGGCACTTTAAACAGGGCTGCAGTTAGCGGCCACCTAGGAATATCGAGCAAATACCAAACCAAACAAAATTTCGCAGAGCCTGATTACCTTCTGAAGATGCAAAAAAAAGGAGCCAAGCACAGATTACAGAGAGGATGCACCATGTTATGAATATTCTACCTAAATTTCTCGTCAATACCTTCCTTATAATTTCCAAGCCTAGCCTATTTTAAGGATTTTTTCGAAGACACAATAGCTTAGGGACCCTTACGGCTAGCCAGGATAACGGAACTCGTGGCAATTGAAAATCTGGCACAAAAGCATAGAACAGTTAAAACCAGCCGAACTTCCCCGCAAGAAAAATCACAATATTGCAGCATGCAGGTTCGATAACTAACTGAACTATACTATGTACTTTTCAAGGCAGAAAGGGCGGAGCTCCTACACGGACAGCAAAAAAGATCTGTTCTATTTACTGGCAGCAGAGCATGCGTCGGATAACAAACACAAAGATAGTTCGGAAAAATTGTGGCTACAAAAGAATCTGACCTGCCAGATAAGTGAAGACAGACAATGAGCGGTGCGTAAGTTAAGATGAATAATTGCAAGAAGATTTTCACTATAGGTAACACCCAGAGACAGTACCTTAGGGGGAGGGGAGAAGCCCCCCAAATGTTGTCGGCCAAAAGCTTCCCATAAAACAATTTGGCTAGTAACGCCTCTGTTGGCTCTGTTACACCCACAAATTAAAGAAGAAGTCAAAGACTGAATTGCCTCCCCCCCCCCAATGTTGTCGGCTAGTCGGTAAAAAAAAAACATAAGCAATCTTGCTAGTAACACCTCTATTGGCTCTTTTACAATCACAACAATAACCTTCTTCAACAATTACCTTCTTCTATTTTGAAGAAGGTAATTGTTTTTCATTTATCACTCCCGTGCCATTCGTGCTTTGCCCTCTGCCGGGAGTATTTGTCAAATTATGTGTGTATCAATAGTGAAAATAATAAACGAACCTGAACCTGAAGGTCAATATTGAATCGGTCTGTTACTACGTTACCGCCAAGTTTCCTAATGCTCAACTTCGCGGATATATTGATAGCCTGAAACAAAGGCGACACTCGTGATATTATCTGCAAAAAAGTAAGCAACATCATCCGCTGAAATCCGCAGATTTCTTATCCATAGCTCCAAAACCGGATCCATCCGTCGATCAACTCCTTTTTTCTAGACCACACACGTAAGTTGACATCACTTGGCTTAATTGTCTATCGGGGCCGGGATTTGGGGCCATTGATCTAATGAAAACTAGTATTTATTTATTTCTCTTAGTTATACCTTTATTTTCTCGTTGTTTGACTTTATGCAGTAATTTTAAAATTAAATAACAGGCATATCATTGATAAGCTCATTTTATCCGGTTCGTCGCTCCCTTGAGGGAAGATTTTAAAAAAATCCACATTATGTTTTTTCACCCAACGTTGGGAGAAAGAAGAAGATCCATAGGGAAAGGTATATTGCTTTCTAGCACTTACTTCTGCCCTATGTGCGGTTTGCAAGGGGAGGGTATTTCATTTTCTGGGTCATTGCGGGGAGTTACAAGATTTGAGAATGGAGACTGCTGGGCGAGCAACGACGGAAGAATGTTTTCGGTTAGAAATATGAGAAAAATGTTAGCAACCTTCGTCGGTTCGGAAGGTTCCTAAAGCGAGCTGTGAAGCATCGGAGTTATTTTTTTTGTTCGGATAAAGAGCCGAGATATAGTGTTTGTTTTTGGTGTTTATAATATTAGGAATACACTTTAGATGTGTAGTTCTTTATTATATTTTTGTTTTTCCCGCGACGGCCCTTAGGGCTTCTCATGGGAAACAAATTCATTTATACCTTCCTGTCTCACGCACCCTTACATTTGAGGGATACATTTGTTTGGGGTGATTTACTTCTCGGTATTCTGAAATCACGAACGCAAACGTTGTCGTTGAAATATCGAAATCTATCCAGCAAGCATTAAAATTTCGTATTAACATGTCAGCTTAGATTGGTGTGGTTCAAACATTTGTTTTGTGTTTTATTTTCGATGTTTTTATTGTAAGGCCTTTCGGCTTGATGAAGAGTATTTTTAATAAATGTCACCTAACAACGCCCAAGTTACTCATCATCAGGTCAAAGTTAGCAGAGAACTGGTGACCATAGCTGCGTTCTCAAGTGAGTTCATACATTAGTGCATTCAAGCATTTAAATCCAAAACTCAAATTCAATTCAAACACACGTGACAGCAGATCCATTTTCTATCCCAAATTTAACATACGGTACGTGACCAACATCAGCGTCCAAACAATCAGCGTAGTGCGGTCAAAATGGGTAAAACTGAGAAACCTTGGAAATGAGAATGGATGGAACAATTAGGGATGTACAATGAAGCAGTCATATAGGTAGGAAGGGTTCTTTAAAGCTACGGGTAAGGCATGAATGAGCAGATTCAATCCATCACCTGACGAATCCAAGTAGGGTCTAGGAATCGACGTTGCACTGAATGTGCAACCTAGGGTAAAGCAGTGAAGAAATATGCTTTTTTATTAAAACCAAAGCAAGTGCCATGGACCTACCGTTCAAAGATGTCGTCTGCCGCGAATTTTTCAAACGCGGGGAGAATCGAACAACAACCCGACGAACAGCTGCTACCAGTTAAAACCCTTTCTAATCATCAGTGGACGGACGCAGAATCCCCGAGAGGATAAAAACTTCCCAAACTAGGATTAAAGGGTTCCAGCAGCTGGTCAATCTTTTAACAAGCATGCTCTCATACAGTATCAAAGCGCATGTGCACACCTACTCGTACGAAACGAGTAATTTCCTCCCCCGATGGGAAACCATTCATCGATTTGCCATTGATGTGCTAATCTTGATGTAATCGATAAGCGGAGCTCTGATAATGCGACAATGAAGAGTCTTCGTGTTGGTAGAAACATCACGCTTTGTCGCACCAGGCCCTCGGTTAACCAAAGATTCTGCTTGGGTAGAAACTAAACTTCGCCTAATTAACGAATCCTGCGGTTGTGTCTCTTTTGAGATTTCACGCAAGGCAACCGCAAAGCACAAATACACAGACTCTAGTTGTGTTGCGGGGCAACACGGGTTTATGTTTCCCTTGTCCTCCGATTCAGCTTATTGCTAGAAAGCGGTAGGGTCTAACCACTGCTGTTTGTGGACCTCAGGCCGGTCGACGAATTATATTTTGGAAAGCTAGGTACGAGTCTTGCCTGGCGCAAAAAGGGGTGGTTTTTGCTTGTCCTCGGCCCAGAGCCTGAGGTGAAGTGGAATTTTATAGCTAATATGAGATGAACTGTAAAGGTAACTGAAAATGGATTTCCGATCCGATCCGTTAATGGAAATCTGTTGTGAAACAATGAAATGCCGTCTTCTTTTTACTGTTTTTCATGTACAGTAGTGTTTATAATAATTATTCTTGTATACTAATAATGGTTTCTCCCCCTGTTTTCCGCCACATTAATTTGTTTCTGCTTTATCTTTGGCGAAAAAAACCCGAAGAAACAGGAGTAGCAACTGTGTTTGGAACACGCCGGCTAAGCACTTCAGCTGACTTAAGGTTGAACTCTACGTTTCGAACTGTTCGATCCATTCCAATTCCCAAGATTTTGAACTTACTTTGTCACCCTAACGTCACTACGCGGTTTTAGATCGTCCGTGCTTGACATTTTTCGAGGCGGGTCATGCTCCCGCTTATTGCTTTCGGAGAGCTTACTGGTCCGAAATACCGGTTCGGAAAAAAATTGTTTCTACTGCGACTTGTGCTTTAAAGGGTGACTGAATAACTAGATCGTCCGTATCCAGGAATTTATTTCGGGGGGGGGGGTGCCCGCGTGTCGGACCAAAAATTACAAAAATACATAGATCAGAGGCAGGTCCGTATCCAAAAATTTACTTGCGGGGGGGGGGGGTTGCCCGCGGGTCGGACCAAAAAGTACAAAAAAGACACAGATCAGACGTTGAAGCCCATAAAAAACGATTTTTTTTTGCATGTTTCGGGGGGGGGGGCTGAACCCCCTAACCCCCTTGGATATGTCCCTGATCAGAGGCTAAAGCCTATAAAACACGATTATTTTTTCATGTTTCGGGGGGGGGTGAGCCCCATAGTCCCCCCTGGATATTGACCTGCCTTTCACTAACGTCCCAACGGAAGAATCGGAAATTGCTTTTCTTTGGATTATCTATTGCACAGTAGCCTACAACATGGACTGTGACCCGACGATTCGGACTTTTTTTTTTGGGGGGGGAGGGGAGGCTCCAGAATTTCTTCTCTTTGCCCCATCTATTAGTTTGTAGTGGGTCTATATGTTTATTAGATTGTGCCCTTTGTTATGTTTACTCTGATTTCCGAGGCAACGAAGAACTGAACCGAATACGAGTCCGCCTAAGGTAATGCCCAGACAAACAAATCTCCTCCGCCATTTGTGGGCTTACGGTAACTCATTTCCCACATTATTTCCCACTCACCTTCAAACTTCAAACGGAGAATAGGCAATCCGAGAAGTTGAAAGAAACGAGAAAAAAAGCAAATCGTTAATACAACGTGCTGTCACGCAAGAGGCCTATTCAAGACGATTTATTCTTGGGACACAGGGACAAAGACGGATGTAAGCTGAGAATGTAAACGCTTCAGGCACAACGAAGGGGCTCATCAGTAGGCACACCATATGATGAGGGTGGATTGGATTGGGGGATTGATGCCCGGGCTTAGACGAAAACAGCCGATGAAGGCCTACAATCGATAAACCGCGGCTCCTCTGGGCAACGAATAATAACAGGCTTTGATTCCTATTTGCAAGTGTCGGTAGGATTCTGAAAATTACGAACGAGGAGCTTGCTTCTTGGGAACTTTCCGATTATATGATGAAAGTGTCATAAGTTTGATAACATGACATAAATGTTAAAATATGCGGAATTCGACAACAGTCAATACAAAGATGCGCATCCTTCTGTTGTGTTAACACATTTTTGACGGTAGTTATGACTACGTATAAATGAATGTGTGACAGTAAAATCAATTAGTCTAGTCAGTTATTTTACCCGGCAGGTTTTTTAACAACAGTAGAGTCAAGGGAAACAGAAGAGTTGCTTGCTCCCACAATTGGTGTAAAATAAGTGTCCAGTCAATCCCTACGGGAGGATGTATAGCAGGTGCCCGCCAAGTGAGCAACCCCTCGGGGGAAGGAAGACAATAAATGCGACAGTGCACAATTTTCACGAGGGAACCAAAAACAATAACTCTCATCCATTCGCCATACTCTCTAAAAGTAGCCCAGTAACTAAAAGCTACAGTAGATGCATGCTTCTGTGGCAGCTTCTCTGGATTTTAGGCGACTTAACTTTTGTATTTCCCCTCTAAAACAGACACACGGATATGATAAATATATATAATAAAAAGAGTCTCAGCTAACAGCAAAGTGTTTCAGCTTTCTTTTGACATAAAGAACGAAATGAAATAAATTAAGCTGCCTACGTAGTTAATTTTTTTTTAATTTTCATTTCCACCTGTTGGGATACCTCGGAAGGTCACGGAAGTAATTGTTGCAACCTTCGAGCAGCGCAACCTGGCCGTTAGAGAGTGCTGAAACAACTGAGCAAAAAATTAAGTTAAAAAAGTTCCAGAGTGTGGCTTTTATTTGACTTTATTCTACTTAAACTATTGCCTGCGCTCAGTACTGTGCACAAAAATTTGCTAGGTTTGAATTTCATTACATTCAACGAAGCCTTTCTAAGTAAGCCGAAATAATATACATCTTCTGTACTATCGTCGTCTCAATTATCCCCTCAGTATAGTTGGACCGATGACGGTAGACTTCAGTGCCTACGGTGGGAGGTTTCAACACCCCTCTTGTATGCTACATTCTAAGACAAGCAAATTTAGGCTCTTTTCCAATACCAGCATCTTCCAATCACCAGTTGGGTAGGTGGTACGTAAACACTCAACAGGCCATACGATTTAGTTGACAACTCATGACGTCTGTCCTAAAACCTCTTGTCATTTCTGATCAGATAGGACTAGTTGCTACCAAGCTGAAGGCCTGTCAGACGGTAGCTGTCATCAGACGCAAGTTAAAGAATTTCAAAAATGCGTTTTCCAATTATGAATCTTGATGGGAGTATAGCTTTTTGGGCCAACTGTCATATTTCCTCAAGCCAAGTTGGACATGCACTGAAACACTGCGAAAACAAAGATAAGGGATCCGATTAAGACCAAAATCGTTCGGAGTCAAAGAAGAGCAGCCTAGACATGGCCGTTTCCAGATGAGGGGGTTCAACCAGTCATGCACAAATCGTCAATTTTTGGGCATGGTGTTCCAAAGTATGGGTATGGTGCTCATACGTTGGGCAAGGGCATGGTACTCCCATAAAAATCTGTTTGAAAAGCTAATTTCCATTTCAGACTCTCAATTCAACAGATTTCCATCGGGGTACCATGCACAAAAAATGAGGATTTAAGGGTGACTGGGTTCAGCCTACTCCCCACTAAACATACAAAATAATCATTTTTTACAGGCTTTAACCTCTTATCTATGTTTTACTGTTAGCTATGGATTTGATCCGACACGCGGGGAGACCCCCTCCCCCCCGAAATAAATTCCTGTCGTGTATACGGCCCTGGCGGCAGGCTTACCCCAGTCTGTGACAGCCTTATGCAAATTTTGGAAACGTTTTACGATTCCCTTCTCTATCGCTGGCTCTTTTGAGGAATGGCCCGTCCAGACACTAGTGATTACGCTTACATGACTGTCAAGAACCCCACACGGGAACTCATAAGAGCAGTGGCGGAGCTGTCTTGACTCTCAGAAACCACGATGCCTAAACTCTTTGGCTATGATCTACCCCTGATAATTACACAGAGCGATAAGAACCGTTGGAGAATAACTTGACAATCCTTCTAATATACTGAAGGGTTCCAAGCTATCACGCAAAGCTGGGTTATCATGTGCAAAGTACATGATGACTATCTCTCCTTGCCGATGCAAAATCTCCGGCCTCTCCGGGTACCTAGCGGAAGAAAGGCAGAAGTGGTATCACAGTTTCCCAAAGATCACCATGATTGGTTGAGACAGGATGTGAGTTGTTGAGTTTGAGTCGTCACGGAGACGTTTCTTCCTTCTTCCTGAGGATCACTGGCGTGTTTCGGACTCAGTCATATAGAGTAGCATACGTAGTTTCACATCCTTCCGCTAGAAGGGCGGGTCATAAACGGAATGTCATCAAAGACACGTGAAGCCGAACGGACATTTTTCGGCGTTTTGAGCAAGTTAAAAATGTGTCGAACGGATCTCCGCGCACGAGTTACCGCGACGGAAACACCGGAAACCACTACATCCGCCAGATTACCGCCACATATGCCACTACGAGAGAAAACATGCTGTCTTCGCTGAACGCCAACTGTGAGATCGAGCTACTTTCGTCAGGTTATGTATTTGTATGAGTTGTATTTGTCTGAGGTTTCCACTTTCTGCGGCGGAATATTGTTCTCTGTCAGTAGTCTACAGTAGTATGTTACTTCGGACGTCGCCTAAATTTGAACGGTACCGATGAATACGATGAAACCCAAACCCAAGTCAATGTCACAAAATGTAATCTTTCCGGCATTTTGCAAGTTTCTGCTCAGTTGTTTACGACGAAAAAATGACAGCAGGTGAAGCAAAACCAGTCATGGTCTCAAAAGAGAGCTAAAACACTTGGCTCTTACAGCAAATTTTAACACTAATTCCCATTTGGCTGTTTTAGCAGCGAAAAAAAGTTAGTTTCCTTTTTCTTTTTTTTTCCTTTTTAACATTCTCCATCTGGGGCGAGATCTGGGGCCTAAGTGTACGGTTCTTTATTTGCGATGTGCAATTATTCGTTACAAAACTGCTAAGATTAAACTGAATCAGAAAGAAGCAAAGGAAATTACGACTCCATATCATCTATTTACCCTTCAGATCGATGCCTTACCCAATGATTAATTCAAATATCTGTACGTTTTTTAACGGAACGTCCGTAAACAAAGAACCGTTATCAAAAATCTTGCAAAGCTTCCGATACCATACCCAGCCTCGAAAGTTTTCCAAAATGTTTCGTCACTTCAAGGCGTCAACACCAGATTTTTTTTTTTTTTACTATCTCAAATCTGATGCCGGTGGTTTAACCCTAAAATATTAATTCGGGGGATAAAACTACCAATATATCATGCATTACACCCAAGAACAACCTCCCTTATGTATCTGCTTTTTGCTCGTTATTATACTTGCTTCAATAGCCTACTTTTTGCGTGGCTTGTCTTATTCTACATTTCATTGCAAGCACAGGAGGAGTGGGTTGTCAGTAGGGGGAGGAGGGCCACGAGGCTATGACTTTCGAGATATCAACTTGCGGTTTTCCAATTTTCACGCTCGCGAAACTAAACGCGGCTTGAGGACAGTTATTCCAGGAAATAAGAGGAAACTGGATGTCCGACAATAAACAAATTAAAAACATTTAGATTAGAGTTTACTTTGCTGGGTCAAAACATACATTGTAAAGTCGATTCACCGACCTGCCGTCTCAATGCATTTATTTTCGGAGAGCCCACCCTTGACTGTACTACTCACTTCTTATACTAGGCTACTTAAGTAGGCAACATGAAAGATGTTAGGTTCCCGCCACAGCTCGCAAGACTCAAGTACCGCATTTAACAGCTGGATAGAGCTTAAAGTTACATAGAATTTCGAAACTACTCAAAAGAGCTCTGAATTTCGAAAGCTCTCACTACTCTTATTTTCTAAAGCTCGCCAAAAACTGAAAGATCTATATCTCTCAAACCTCAGCCAAGAACTACACGGGAAAAAGAGGCGCCCTAACCTCTCCAAAAGAAATTATGTATGCAAGCGAACTGGGGAATACAGAACAAGCACGCGATTCACATATTTGTGTTTTAATCAGAAAGGGTTCGACGATAGGTCTCAGCGAGCCAATCACATCGAGGGACTTCTCGTCCTCGATCGATCGCAGCGAGATTTCAAATTTCCCCCGGAATCAGTTTCGAGCTTAGGGTACATATGGTACGCAGTGAATCAATCGTACTTGAGAATCATATAGGTCACGAAAATCGTCTAAGGAAGATGATCTCCAACTCATCGCTGCGTCGTAAGCCCCCTTCCCGAAATCAGATCGAACAATTAAAGATCTGCAGAAGTTCTGTCCATCAGAACACAGAAAAAAAAGAAACAAAGACCAAATCCTGTGAAAGGCGTTATCAACTTTCTTCAGTCCAAATGTAAATAAAGGAATAACAAGCAATGTAGCGGTTTACCTAGTCAAGCATTCTCAGGTTATTGGCAGGCCTATTCTCTCCACTGAATCTGCTCACACTCACCATAGGCCCATTGTATAGACGATTAATGATGTTACGAGATTGTGTGTGAAAAAATAATATTTTGGGCTTAAAGGACAGGACAAGAATCTCGTGATGTGGTATCAGGGCCGGGGTTCTACCCCCCCCCCCCGAAACATACAAAAAAAAGTATAGCCTAGGCTTTAATCTCTGATCTATGTTTTTTTTGCACTTTTTGGTCCGTCCCGCAGGCCCCCCCCCCCCCCCCGAAATAAATTATTGGTTGCTCTTCCCTGGTATATTGACATCAACCAAAGACAACGTTATTAAAATGGTGGTAGAATAATGTAAGGGGGAATTTAATAGGACATTTTTTATGTGTAGTAGGATCATTATTTTTTCAATGGATTAATATATTTGCATGTCGTGTAGGCCTACATAAAAAGCAGTGTATGGCCCATTCGAGGCTAAATAAACATTATTCTATTCTATTCTACGTACCTGTGTGGTATCAACCTTCCGCCTCTATGCTATACCTGCTCAGGGGCTATACTGCCCTATGTGTGGTGTACGGTAACTGATGAGAATATTTTATATTTTATGTGCAAATGTTTCAAAGTGGGGTGATTAAGGGAGGAAATGTTTGGGAGGAGTGTTTTAGGGGAGGATGGCTTAACAAATTTCATTGGAGATAGGTGCCTTCACAGTTATGAGAAATTTGGCGGAGCTGAAAGAGAAACATCGGGACGACCTAATGTAAGTGTTATAAAGCTAATTTTTTTTCATTTTTCTTCATCTGTGTATTCTAACGAACCTGACATATCTGAAACTGTGCTGCGTTTTTCAAACTTACATAGCCATTCGAGCTGCTTTAGCCGCAGCCGACAGCTCCAATGTTCTAACGAACCTGACTCCTCTGAAACTGTGCTGCGTTTTTCAAATTTACAGACCCATTCCAGTTGCTTTAGCCGCACGCGCCCCTGGAGCTTCGACGAGAAACACGGAGAAAATTGCATATCGGTCTTTTTGACCCATAAGCTCCTTGGACGCCTGGTCTGCTTCAAGTCAGACATGGCAAACACAAAAATCGTTAAAATAGATAAAAATAAAAAAGAATGGCACCGGAAGTTTGAAATCTCGAAAATAAGAATGGATGGAACGATAAAGGACGTAGAACGAAGAACGAAATAGGATGTAGGTACGACAAGTCCTTTAACCCCCACACATAAGCTATTTTTCCTGTGATGCAACGCTCAGTCGGATTCCAGACACCTGCGGGGCCAGAAAAAAGCTGTTCTTACCTTTATATGGTCCAACAATGCATCTTTGCTTGGCACTGCCGCCTCACATTTTTCCCACAGGCAGAGGATCCCTGTTTTCTTTTGCACGGGTGGACTATCTATAGCCCTTGAAACCGGTTTGATTTGTTCTCTTTGCACCACAAAATTATCACGAATTTCCACTTCTATATTCACAAGGTCCAACTCAGTTGGCAGCGACGAGTCGCTTGGTACCTCACTGGTCAGTGAGCTGATAAGATCAGGAAGAGTGAGATCGCGGGAGGGGGGCGGACTCGGAATACGAGGAACATCAGCCCCCTGCAGGCACTTGGATGATAAGGAAATGTTCGTCCCTGGAAAGAAAACAAAATTTCAGCAACAGGAGTTCTCACCACACTTCGTGTTCCCTCCCTACTTACAGTAGTTACTACGCATGGCCTCACGACTCCTGGATTGTTGGCGTCAAAGCCGTATCGCATTTTTCTATTTTCGGCAAAATATCGTGCAACGGGCTAATCCTGCCGATCATGTCACAGATATCATAATTACCACACTTACTACGCTCCCGATTGCGGCAAATAGTCACCATTAGTTACTATTTCGAGAAGGTTGGAACGATCAGCATAGTAATTTTTTCAAGAGGACGGAACAAAAGTAGTAACAAATAGTTACTGTTGTTGGAAGGGTGGAACACTCTTTGTATTGTCGGTCCATCTCACAAAAATTTGATTTGACGAATGTCCTAACATGGGATAGTAATGTCAGTCGTGTTTCTTCGTTGATCTTTTAACCAGGCAATTTTTTTTTACAAATCTACTATATATTAAGCCTACCTAAGTACTTAAATACTTAAGTACTTTCTAAAAGTAAGTATATTTAAGTATATTTTTGGTGAATACTTATACCTAAGTAGAAATTTCGTGGAGTAGTTGGTACTTGTACTAAGTAAAAAATTGATGTACTTGGCACAACACTGGTGCTGGGTGACAAGTGGAGTGAGGCCAGAAAAAAACAAGAACAATCAAAACAAATCAACTTTTACCAACCATTCTAGCAAGGAGAGTCCAGTTAGTAACCTATAAAACTTGTTAGTCTTCTCTTAAAAGAGCATTTTGGCAACTGTACAAATTGATTCAAAGAGTATTTATTACTGATGGTATGGATTGGGTCCGACCCGCGGGGTCTCCACCGAACTAAAATCCTGAACACGGCCCTGTGGGGGGGAGACCAATATTTGTTTTAAATCTGCGATGTCCATCTCATTCAAGGTGAGGCCTAAAATAAGATTCTGCTTGGACAGCAGAAATACAGTAGATTATCTGCAGGCTTTCCCAATTATATTAGTTGCGTTTTTGCAGATACCATGGTAGCCTATCTGATATACGGTCTAAAGTCGTTTTTGCAGTTATCGTGGTATCTGATACCACGGTCAAAAGACGTTTTTGCAGTTATCGTGGTATCTGGCCAGTTACCGTGGTAACAGATATTCAGATATCACGGTCCGACCGTGGTATCTCGTCGTGGTATCTGAAAAGTCATCTCACTATCATCAAATTTTGTCAAATTGGTGAGAAAGATGTTCAGCACTTAGTGATGTAACTGGATATCAGTTTTCTTTTGGGATGAATTCGGAAAGTGCAATTTCGGTAATAGTCGTTTTCGCAGTGGACCGTATATCAGATACCACGGTAACTGCAAAAACGACTAATTGCAGATCCAGTTACCGTGGTAACAGATACCATGGTAGCCTATCTGCAAACATGCAACTATTATCTCGGATCGCTTACACTGCCCCGTCTGTACTCCTGCCTTCATCCCACACATCAATTTCCTTGATTAGTAGCTACACGTTCGAGGGAGACTTCCTCTCAGACGAAAAGAAAGGGAAAAGCAAGTTGATATCTGGCAAAGCTCCAGCATTCTTAAATTGGAGTCGGCCTGCCAGCTCCTGATCTCGTCTGGTTGTATTTTAACTAATTTCGAAGCTAGATACAAGACTAGGCGGAGTTTAAAACCCAGAGATACCAATACATTCCGGCCTGAGGGCGCTGTGACCACCGGATCCTTATGGCGACCGAATCTATGACAGAAGAGTAACGAATCATGTAATAAATAACTGAAGTGCGGCGTGTCTCAGTCGGGTGCATGCGACAGACTACGTAAAAGCAAAACCAGATATGACCGTCACGAAATACCTGTTCCTTTTATCTATCTTAAGTTAATGTTGGCCTAATTGTTCTTTCTATTCTTCGACACCTCTACCACGAGTTCGTCTGACATGCACGTGTTCCAAATTTGTCCCAACCGGAGTTCGAAGAATTATAGGTCTCGCAGCCAAACCGAGTCCGTTCACTTGAAACGCGTCAATTTTTTACTGCTAGGCTTTTACGTCTAAACAAGCGACAGAACTGATCAATATTATTTACTGCTACTGCACCCTCTAAAATTGTGTATTAGTATGGCTGTTCCGAGCTTCTTTTTTTAGTCCGCTTGTTTTGCCTTTGTAGAAATTACGGGGTAGAATTAACAATTGTAGTTACAGCTAGCCACAGACGAATCCACACATCTGAGGGATGGTCCCAGAGGCGTTACGTAGCCTATGGGGGGAGGGGACGCACCACGATGTTGTCGACCACTCGATAAAAATAGTCGATGGAAATAAAAATCTGACGGCACCAGTAGGCGATTTAATTAATATATAATTATATTTAATTACAGGCCGGATAGGGTATTGAATTCACCAATTTCGCAGTCGGTAAGAAATGAACAGCCAGTCAGTAAAATACCTTGCCCCCCCCCCCCCCCGAATAGTCTGGCTAGTAACACCTCTGAGTGGGGTACTCTTTATTGCAGTTTCCTGCTAGGCTTTTACGTCTAAACAAGCGACAGAACTGATCAATATTATTTACTGCTACTGCACCCTCTAAAATTGTGTATTAGTATGGCTGTTCCGAGCTTCTTTTTTTAGTCCGCTTGTTTTGCCTTTGTAGAAATTACGGGGTAGAATTAACAATTGTAGTTACAGCTAGCCACAGACGAATCCACACATATGAGGGATGGTCCCAGAGGCGTTACGTAGCCTATGGGGGGAGGGGACGCACCACGATGTTGTCGACCACTCGATAAAAATAGTCGATGGAAATAAAAATCTGACGGCACCAGTAGGCGATTTAATTAATATATAATTATATTTAATTACCGGCCGGATAGGGTATTGAATAAACCAATTTCGCAGTCGGTAAGAAATGAACAGCCAGTCAGTAAAATACCTTGCTCCCCCCCCCCCAATAGTCTGGCTAGTAACACCTCTGAGTGGGGTACTCTTTATTGCAGTTTCCTGCTAGGCTTTTACGTCTAAACAAGCGACAGAACTGATCAATATTATTTACTGCTACTGCACCCTCTAAAATTGTGTATTAGTATGGCTGTTCCGAGCTTCTTTTTTTAGTCCGCTTGTTTTGCCTTTGTAGAAATTACGGGGTAGAATTAACAATTGTAGTTACAGCTAGCCACAGACGAATCCACACATCTGAGGGATGGTCCCAGAGGCGTTACGTAGCCTATGGGGGGAGGGGACGCACCACGATGTTGTCGACCACTCGATAAAAATAGTCGATGGAAATAAAAATCTGACGGCACCAGTAGGCGATTTAATTAATATATAATTATATTTAATTACAGGCCGGATAGGGTATTGAATTCACCAATTTCGCAGTCGGTAAGAAATGAACAGCCAGTCAGTAAAATACCTTGCTCCCCCCCCCCCCCCGAATAGTCTGGCTAGTAACACCTCTGAGTGGGGTACTCTTTATTGCAGTTTCCTATTCATCTCGTGTCGCATAAGAAAATTAACTGGTTTTGCCCGCTTTTATCAATCAGCCCAAGCGCGAAGCAAGGCCATCCTTGGCCAGGGTTGCCACCGGTAGTACAATTGTACTCTTTTTAGTACATTTTTTCAAAGTAGTGAGTTGATAGTACATTTGAAATAAGTAGTACTTATGTAATACACTTTAAGAAAGGTAGTTCTTTTGGAAAGAAAACTTTCTGTCAAAGTTCATGTGGGCCTAGTTGTATTTTGCCCATTTTATCTGAAATAGTTGATCTGATTACTTTGATTTTAATCTGGTTCTGCATGAAACCCCTATTTTTGACGAAAGTTCGATTCAGGTCATGTTAAAGTGATTTACAGCAACAACAGTGGAAGAAAATGCGCCACGCTCAGAATTCTTTTTTTTAGGTAGTACATTTTCTCCTCTGGTGTACTTTTTTGCTACTTGGGTAGTGCGTTTTATTTGAGTCAAGTGGCAACCCTGTCCTTGGCTTGACCAATCACCAACAATCAGGGAACCAAACGACCATAGCAACATTCAAGAACATAGCTTACCTGAAGAGTTACGAAGAAGCCAAGAGAGGTCATCGCTTGTCGTTTCGCTTTTGACCCGCGGACTTCTCTTGCCATCCTCATTGGTCCCCTGAGTTAGTCGACACAGCCCTATCCACTTCTGCGAGGACTTGGACTGCAGCTTGAAATAATCCGTGATTCGCAGCTGCTTGAACCGTCGACTCTTCTTGAGTCTACACTGACACCCTTCACTACTCCACGGTATTGAGTAGCCATTCAACTGTTTCACTGTCAGGGAGGGATAGATCGGCCACTCTAAATGCTCCCTTTTAACAAAATGACAATTACACTCTTCCGGCATTACGGACTGCTCAACATCGCAGTCGGCTAGCAAGCTGGATTCGGCGAGATCTTTGGCACAGCTGGGGTTCGAGCTGTGACGCTTCCGCAAGCCCGTCACCATTTTCTCCTCTTCGCCATCACAGGTCACACTATTACGTCGCCAACAAATATCACCACTCAAAAGGTCGAGGGGGTTCGCATCCGACCCCAGGTTGAGGTATGCCCAGGAAGCCTTCTGCTCCTCTTGGCTCGGACTGGGGATTGGGGTGTGATCTTCGTGGGATGCGGACTCCAGCGGCGAGTCCACGGAAGCTAGAGAACGCGGTGATGTCGGCTCTGTGATGTCACTACCCCAGGAGGAGGAATCGGACGATGCAAGTGAAGCGACTCCACTAAAATGAAAACAAAAATCTTAGACGGTTCAACGTCGAGGGCTCATCAGCAGGCATAACGCTAAACAACGGTACTGTTTTATCCCCCAGCGAGCTTCATCAAAGTCGACTCTGCTGAAATAGGAAATGAGTTGGAATACTGAACAATATTTTTTTCGTTATACTAAACTTTTTCATATTTTGTTTTCACCTTTGCAGATAACCTTTCAGTCATCTTTAGCGCGGAACACAAAAATTCTAATGTTTTGGGAACATGTAATGATTTTTTTATTTCGTTAAAGAAGGGAAATAACGTGCATTAACAAAACACTGATTTGGGAAAAACTGTTGCCCTGCAGACGGGCATAGCGACGACAAGAGGGTTCGCACAGGACGCATTGAGTGCTGTCTCTACACCTTCACAGTTCATGGATGGAAGTACATTACACTGTAAAAAGTTTCTCCGAGTAAGGATTAAAGTTAACTGCAGTATTTGCGAATTACAAATAACCTTATCTCAGTAGAGACAATATTAATCCCAATAGCAAATACTGCAAGATTTTTCTTTATAGTGTACATGTTCCAATTAAGCATGGTTGTGCCTGTCTGTGGGTGAGGTGCTATCGTCAGGGGATTCCAATGGCAAGGCAACCAGATGAACTAGAAGACTTGATTTCCCGCCAAGCCCCGTCCATAGACTATGCCTCAATCACAGTCGGTCTCAATTTGTTGGTTTAACCTTAAGAAGTTGCACGCTTGTCATGCTCAGGTTCTGAAGTAAGGTCTGTCAATGGGCTTCAATCCCAAGCGAAATCATTCAATATGATAAAAGCACTGTGAAGGTAAACAAGGCGTCTGAAAACAAACAGCGTCACCAATTAAAGCTCAATAAGAGCTGTGATTATTACGAGACAAGTTCAACACGGCGGGTTTTTAACTCTTTCCGATCAATCCCACCGACTTCCCCGCCCGCGTAGTCCAATATTCCCACGAGCAAGACCAGCCTTCGTGAGAGCTCGCACCACTACGTCCAGTACAATCGATTGTTTGACCGACATCCCACAAATGACTAAAGGCGCCGGACACCCGGTTGGATTTAAAGGGAAAAACACTAGAGTAGGTTGCAATAATCGTAGAATCATAACAGCAAAAAGTAACAACGAGAAGACGATAGCTAAGGAGATCCTTTGTTGCCTCGGTGAGACAAAAGGCCAACAGTATCGAAACAAGATCAAAGATTTCGATGGGATCCCAAAAACTTAATATTTGATCCAGACAATTGGGTCTTGTAGATATCCAGTCTTCGCCAGACTACATGAACATTTTTAATATTAAAACATATAAACAGATTAAGATCAATGGCGTTGACGAAATTGATCAAAACTTCCTGCCTTAGGCTATACTACTGTCAAATTTCTGGTTTCAGCCGGATTCCGGTCGAAGGATATGTCCAGGTAGAAAATGATTGTCATATACGGACTCAGCAGGTCTGCCTACCCCTAAATCGACTATCACATTAGCTTTTAAAACCAGATCCAGTCTTTGCCAGGCTAATCATCTGAGAAAATCAAGTTCAGATATACCTTTATAAGCCATATCTATTTTGACGATACTGATCGAAACTTCCTGCTTTACTTCCGCTTTACTTCCTGCTTTACTTCCGCCGAATTCCGAGCGAACTACTTGTCCAGCCAAGAAAAGATAGTTCAGAAACGAATTCAGCGCATCTCCTTATCCCTATATAGAACATCTAATCAACTTCAAATAAAACCTTAACTTACAAAACAAGTCCATCTACCCGTGATAGACATGGTACCGTATCGTTCTTATCATGAGCTACACTGGCAAAAAATAAAAGATATATCAACTAACAAAAGTTGGCAACCCCTCACCACCAAAGATTCTGGCAACACTTACTTACTACTCCATGTCCTCGTGATAGACGTGGTACCAAATTGTTCGTACCACATAAAGCACAGAAAACAAACTGTAGGTACACCAAGTAGAAAAAAACTGCTAATCCCTCATTGCCGAAGATGATTATGGTCTAACAGCCTATTATCAGACCATGAGACCATTAGAAGTCCCCTACTTGTCTCACAATTTTAGATCGGCCTATTTTCGGTTTTAGTGTGTACCCTACTACTGAAGTTGTCAACCCCTATAAACTTTCCAACTGTTATATAGCCCGCACAGTCGGCAACCATCTACTCTTTTCCGTTACACCAACCCCTTCGACCGCACTAGCTCTCTCTCTCTTACGTCAGCCCCGCGCAGGGCCATACTGATCCCGCGCAGAGCTATAAAAATCTGAGACAAGGGGTAGCGAGGGTCGACAAATTTTGTATCCGGTTTTCGCCGGATTCCGGGTGAACTACTTTTCCGATGAGAGAATAACTTTCATATTCGGATTCAGCATGTCTCCTTACCCCTAAATTGACTATCTCAATAGATTTCAAAAATATTTTTTTTTGCCCTTTAATTTGAAACCCCTCCCCCACCCTCAAATATAGGGCTACATAGCCCATCTTCGAACTTGACTTGTACTTTGACCCAAAGGATACTCACACCAAGTTTCATCAAAATATCTCAATCCCTTCGAGAGTTATCGTGCGCACAGACGGACGGACGGACGGACGGACGGACGGACGGACGGACAACTTTTGCGATGTCATAGGTATCCCTCCACTTACGTTTTGGGATCCCAAAAAGGTTCGTCTTTGCACGCCTTTGGTAGCAAAAAGGGCGATACCAGACAAACCGGTATTTATGCTGGTATATGGCGGGTCCAAACTTCAGCAGCTCGGACACGGAAGTCGTAAAAAACGCCACGATATTATTTACATGTAATTGTCCAAGAACTCTAGTTTACGGAACCAAAATGATCAGCGATGATAAAGATGTGTTCGGTCGAAAATGGGAGCCAACAAAATAAAAACCCAGGAAAATTTCAGCTAATTTGAACTGAGTGAGAAAAGAGTCGTGGCAGAACATGTTTTAACAGCTTATGCGTTATGTTTGAATGTGCTTCACATAAGGCCAAGAGGAAATAACGGGTAAGAACAAAACTGATAATGACTTTCCAGACGGGGCTATGGTATCTGTAAAAGAGAAATCAATGCTTCGGTAGGGTATATTCTACGCATGTTCTCTACGCAGCCACCCGCAGAACATCCAAAAACAGCTGGAATAGGACTGGATGTTAAGGCCAAAGGAGAAGCTTGGTGCAATTTTTAAGCCACCAACAAAGTTGCGCATTTGAATTCTACATCACTATCGCTTATTACGACCGGGAAGTATTTAATCCAATTCATAAGAAAACTGAACGTCTCGGCTTTGATATATCTACAGTTTATCTTCAAAACTGATAGCTGACTGGTAACGATATTCGTCGACAAATAGAACTGTTCGTGGGAGGTTTTTTATTTTATTTTCTATTAGGCTTATTTTTGTTTTCCTTTTAGTTTGTGTGGATAAATGATAGGCTATTTACCCTAAACATTCTAATTTAGTTAGTTTGTACCAATGTCAGAAGTTTCATAACACAAGAATGTGCAGATAACACTTGTGTGCACCGTATACATAACAAGTTTATGTTTATTGTCAAGAGCCGAAAAACGCCGAAAAAGGATTTGCTAACTTTTCCGAGATGACGATGATAGACAAAAAGTCAGCAGATGTTTTTCCTGTGGTGTTTTGGCTCTAATCGTATGCATAAACTTCTATGCGTAACGTTTGCAAGATCATAACAGCTAACATCCTAAGTTTTATCCGTTGAAACTGCTCATCCTTGTGTTATCTGTTACGAACAGTGCCGTCTTTTACTTTTAGTGGACCCTAGGCCATCCATGGATTTTTGGCGCCATTTCATGAGTAAAAAATGTCAAAAACGCCAAACAAGAACGTCAAAAACGCCACGACGGTGCAATTTAGCTGGTCACACCTGGGTCGCAATGAACAAGGCAATATGGCCAGCAACCGTAACCTGATTTCTCAACAATTTACACCGGCCGTTTGACCTTACGTTTGCCCTGGCCCCCCAGCACCGGCCAAACTGGCCTAAGGGTAAAGATGGCACCGAGATGGCACTGGTTACGAAACTTATGACAATGTAGCTGTGGTATCGGAGGATTAGGTTTTCTTCCAGCAATAAACCGAATTCACAAAAAGTTGGTTTCCCTCCAATTTTCCCAAAAGCTTCTAGGCAATCTGATAAGGTAATCGACGAACCCAACTCCGAAATAGCACCATCGATTTCGTGCGTAATTACTTGAGAGACGACCAGAGCTAGGCAGGCCGGTCCCGGCAACAAAGAGGGTCTGGGCTCTATTGAACCCAAAACTGTTTCGGACCATGACGCTGGCATGAACGAGCAAAAACTGCTGTCCGTTGAAAATCTAGCCTTTACAAAAGATGTCAAAGTAATCGAATAAGGTAAGATTGATGCTCGACGAAAACCATGTCAAATCGTCAGCTAAAGTTTCCGGCGAATGAGATACGGAGGGAACTGATGAGTAAAGAACCGTGATGCGGGAGAAGTTAAGTCGAGGACAGAAATCGAGCACTGAGCTGATGCAGCGATTTTTTTCCTATTAAATGGCGGAGTAAACACTAAAGAAACAAGGCGTTTTTGTGTGAAATAATCACACGGAAAAGACACAAATTTCTTCACCTGAGCTAAGAAAACATTCTCTTGGAACCAATCGAAAACGTCTGGAGGATAACGGATTAAATAGTTGTGTAGCTTCTCTTAAAATAGACGAATCGCGCGTGGAATAATGGTCAATGGGTAGGGGCTATGCCCTACCGCGTTGGATTAGAGAGTACAGTCGTTCGCAAAGTTCGTAGAAGTTGTTGCATAAACCTATGTAAAGTACTTTAAGGCAGAAGACAAGTAATTCAACCTCGACTTCAACTATTTCGTAAAAGACATAAAAGGTTTACCAATTAGAAAAGAGTTGTTTGAAAATCCGGAACCAAGAAACTGAAAATACGCTGAAACGGCATACATACGAAGATAAGGGCGAACAATTCACAGAGTTTTTTATTTGAGTTATTCGTCATGCACTAGGAAATTGAATGTCTAATTCTCGTCTCAGCGGCAAAAAATGACACACTTTGCAAGAACTGTTCGAACCTTACAACGAGCCATCTTTTAATTTATGTGCACACAAAGTCCGATTTTCGCAGTCGGATGCGAAATACTTTCCGAAATTTTGACGCACTCGACTGAAGTTTCCCCATTGTGACGGTAATTCCACATACGTATTTTCGGACACCAAATCTGATATGTGTACGCACGCAGCTTTAGACCCAAAATAATCAGCACTACCTGCAAAAGTGAAGATTGAAGCCCTCAATCACACATGGCCCCAAGCGCCAGCCGATACTCGCACATATTTACGACTTCGGATAGTCTCGACCGTCGATCTTTTCCCTCAGGAATAAGGCAACAAATCAAGGAGCTCGGGATCTGAAAGCAACCAAAAGGTTTCCGAACAGCGGGGGCCGGGAGGGGAGAGTCCGGACAAAAGCCCTGTGGAAGGGGTGTGTCAGGTCATAAACTTTCACCTTTTAGCACTCACAAGTACGACATTCAGGGTTGCCACATGCAACACCATAGCGTGAACTGTCAGTGTATTTTCATTTTGCTACTCTAGTCCTACGTACGCAATAAAATTCACTCTATTAAAAAAAAAGTCCATGTGTCATTTTTGCAGCAGTGATTACAAAAATTTCTAAATATTGGCTAGTGTTTATCTTTGTCAATGATTTGTTTCGAGGTTTTTACACCATTTCTGCTGGGTTTCCCTCCAAATTTTCGACCTATCAATAACTCTAATAAAGGGATTAGAGACTGCATTTAACAACAGAAGGTCCCTACTTACCATAGTTACTACGCATGACGTCACGAATTTTGTCTATTTTGCGTCAAGGCTGGAACGCTTTTTTAAATTTTCGGTAAAACATCACTCCACGGGGTAATCCCGAGGGTAATCCAGCCAATCACGTTACAGCGATCCTTAGTAACCACGCTTACTACGCTCCCGAGCATGGTCAATAGTTACTATTAGTTACTATTTGGAGAAGGTTGGAAAGGTCAGCGTAGTAACTTTTCGTGAGGTTGGAACGGAAATAATAACTATTAGTTACTATTGTTAGAAGGGTGGAACACGCTCGTAATTGCGGTACGCGGATATTGTAATAAACTGGTGGATGGAAAAGTTAGGCTACAGGTGTCAGGAAATGGAGTTTAAAGTTGGTTTTCAATCAGAAACAGCGTATTTTGAGACCGACTTTAAATTACAGACAGTGCCGTTTTAGGATAAATGCTAAAATGAAGACCCAAAACGCCCATTCAGTTATTCTTGGGAGCCCTCATTGGCTACTTCCACTGACTGTTAGTTGAGTTTTTTTTACAGCAAGTAGTTAACTAAGACGAAAACTACAATGTAAAAAATCTCTCCCTACATCGGACTCCTGAACCTGTGAATCACCGAATTCGGAGATTTGTATTCCAAGTTCGGAGATTTAAAATCCGATGGAGGATTCAAACACTAGAATGCGAAATACTGCAGATTAAAGTTATCTGAAAGCGGAGAGTTTGTTTACAGTGAATGTTCCAAGAAGCATACCTCCAATGTAGCTAGTACAGAAGAATGTGGGATCGGCTAAGAGATGGTGATCTAATAACGAATAACAGAGAAAAACACTTAGCCAAGTTAAAACTAAACATGTTAAGAGTCTAAAGAAGTGAGTCTAAGTTTTCGTATCTTCGTAAGAAGCGAATGAAGCACTTGGTCAACCCTCGGGTCAGCCCTCTTTGCCAAGAAATGGACTATAAAAACCGAACCTGCTAGGACTGACGGTGTAGCATTTTGAAGATTCCGTGGTCTTGACTCGGGAAAACCCTCTTGCTAAACCAACGTGATAAAATTAAAGCCCAAAGGCGAAAAATATCTATTCGAAAAGAAGACATAAAACCGAACCTGCTAGGACTGATGCTGAACCGTTTCTCTGTGATCCGACTCGGGAAAACCTTCCTTGCTGAAGCCAACATTGAGTCATGGAATTAAACGCCCACGACGAAACAAAAATCATTCATCCACTTCCTCTCAACAATCACACATCCACGCACAAAGAAACTGCTTCTCCCTTGCTGTCCTCGTCTCAGCTGTTATCGGCGAAGAGCGGCTGGCTCCGCCTACACCACACGCAGCGCAGAAACTATGAGCCGACTCCGCCCCATAATGCTACAGGAATCACCTTTATGACCCTGGGAATACTTCGTCTGGAAACCGAGTGTGAGCAAACTCTCAATCAGTCGACCATGGATGGACGAGCCGACGAAAAACAAGCTACTACTTTTGCGGGGAGGAAGCGGCTGCAATCGCACTCATTTACATTTTTTCAACTCAGAGCATATCAAATGCATTGCTGTCGCTCGAGACACTTATTTCAAATACTCTCAGATTTACGCAAAGTGTGAACGTAACATCCATAACTCCTGAGACGTGAACCAGAGACAAACTCCTAGCAATTTTGACGTGTGTTGCTTTCAATTAATTTTATAGCACTCGGCTAACACGGGCGGGAACTGGAAAAAAAAAAACTTTGAACGTCCCCTGACTTTGAACAGTAGCCTACCGAAGAATATGATGGAATTCAAACCTAGCTGACATTATCGCAGATAATGTCAGATATTGTCGTAGTCTCTTTGTTTGTTTGTTTTCTTTATTACAGTGTTTTCTCCTTCTTTTCTTTCTTTTTTCGTACTCCGTCTATGGCTATTTGATGAGTGAAAAAATAAGACTATTATTATTATTACTGATGCAAGCGTGAGCGCAAACAGTAAATTAAGAAAGATAAGGTCAGATTGAAACCACATACTCGAATTTGTGTTTAATCTTTTGCTCAGTTACGTTTCCAGCAACGGAAAAACTGCGGCGTCATTAGTTGCGTTTTTGCGGATACCATGGTATATTTTACCACGGTAACTGGATCTGCAATCAGTCGTTTTTGCAGTTTCCGTGGTATCTGATATGCGGTCCACTGCAAAAACGACTATTACCGAAATTGCACTTTTCGAAGTCATCCAAAAAGAAAAACTGATATCCAGTTACATCACTAAGTGCTGAACTTCTTTCTCACCAATTTGATAAAATTCGATGAAAGTGAGATGACTTTTCAGATACCACGGTCGGACCGTGATATCTTAATATCTGTTACCACGGTAACTGGTCAGATACCACGACAACTGCAAAAACGCTTTTGACCGTGGTATCAGATACCACGATAACTGCAAAAACGACTTTAGACCGTATATCAGATACTATGGTATCAGCAAAAACGCAACTATTAGTACTTGTATTACTTTCCCAATCGTCCAAAGTATCCCAACAAATGGAACAGAACGTCTAAAAACAAACATCAGACGAAATTTAACGAATATGATTTCTTTCTGTATGACATTTTCAATTTATCATCCCCATTTTGACTGTTTTGTGGGCGAAAAGCAAAACCACGACAGTCCAAAACTCGAGTCTTCAAGAAGCATTTTTTCTTGATTCTACCTTATTTTTAAGTAGATAAACAAATGAGTCACAACCATACTTCCTCTACAGACCAAAGTGCAAGCGCGGCAGTGTTATGCGGCTGTAACACTGAAGCGTAGGCATTTATCACTGAGATACACAAATATGCAAATTCTACGCTGCGTTTGCGAATAGCCTACGCAATATACGCTTTGCTTACGAAAAATCTGCACAACACCAGAATGGAGTTCAAGTCCGTTTCTGTATTTGCGTTCGCGCAACGCAACCTGCAAATAATTCAAACCATATAAATACAAATGTATACGAAACAGTATATACAACACATATAACATACGCAGCATTAGTAGATATAAACTAAAAAAATAGTTAGATACAAAACTACAAAAATTAATATTGTACCTTTCTAAGAATAAGCCATTTCACTTTAATGCGAACTGAACGCACTAGCTGGTTTCGCGATATGAAAGGACAAGCGACCCATATGCAACGCGGACTACAGAACATATAATAAAGCATAATATGTTTATACAAAAGCCCGAAGGTCATGGCATAAAAAAATTATTTAACACTGATTTGAATAAACATAATAACAACATACACAAAAAAATAAAATTACTTTATTGAGTAAACTGTTCGCGTTGGCGCAAGCCAATCCGGAAGAATTTCTCAAACATTCTTAAACTGTCTACTTTTCAAGATCCTAAAAATCCTAGATCCGAGGGGTTGCTCACTCTCCCGCCACCGGTGTACACCTTGGCACGGCACCGGCGCGGCACCGGCACGGCACCGGCTCGGCACCGGCACGGCACCGGCTCGGCACCGGCACGGCACCGGCTCGGCACCGGCACGGCACCGCGGCACTGTCATGGCACCGGCACGGCACCGGCACGATACCGCCATGACTACTCCGCCATCTGGCGCCCAGTAACGAAGGTACTTGAACAACAGAATTATCGATACATG
The DNA here is from genome assembly GCA_023053555.1 of Branchinecta lindahli. Classification (NCBI taxonomy): domain Eukaryota; kingdom Metazoa; phylum Arthropoda; class Branchiopoda; order Anostraca; family Branchinectidae; genus Branchinecta; species Branchinecta lindahli. Next base: position 13,171,935 of record JAKZAO010000007.1, on the reverse strand, counting down.
CTGCAGAAGAAGAAGCAGAACTAGATATGAGGACCATGCTGTTGACCATGTTTTTGTGCTGGTTTTGGGCGATATTTCGGTATATCGATATTTTCACTTAACGATAATCGATATATCGATATTTTCACCTTCGATATTCGAAAATCGATATATTGATATTAATTTGTTTCCCTTGTTTCGCTGTAGGATACGTCTGGTTTTGCCAAAATTTAAGAACAAAACTGTCGTTAAATAACATCTTGCATCATCTCAAACTCCGAATAAATAAGAAATGAATTACGGAAAACATATTGCTTCAATTTCGGATTAATAAATTTAGGTTATGTTGGATTATTGTATAATTATGAATGAACAAATATCGTTTTGGATATCGATATTTACTTTTCCGTATCGATATTTGGTCCGATATATCGTTATCGAATATCGCCCAACATTAGAGTCAGTTTCAACATATTTTGCTTCTGGTGAAGGTAATTCCGAGGGTAATTCAGTGGAGACCAAAATTTTTAGTGGAGTGTTCCTTGGAACAATCCACCATTGCGAGCACTGTAGCAGCTTTCGGCTTTCTGTTTTCACCGTATTTTGTGGAGCTTGTAACTCGTGAACCAGTGCAAGTATCAAGTTCAAACTCGGTACACTTGTGGGTATTGGGGCCTAATTATGTTTTTTGGGGGTCTCAATCCCCCACACCCACCCCGTTCAGGGACAAATGGGCCCGGATTTTCCAGTGAATAATGTTCATAACTTGACGAGACCTGGACATAGGACGATGAAATTTCTTGTAACTGTATATCCCAGGGCTGGGAAATTACTTTCAAAGTTGCATCTCCCCCACCCACCCCGTTCAAGGACAACTGGGCCCAGATTGCCAAGGAGTAAAGTTCGTTACCCGTTACAGGAATCAACAGGTATCAAGTTGAAACTTGGTAGGTTTGTGAGCATTGGAGTCTCTTTTTGCTTTTGCGGGCCCAAACCCCACCCCCACTTGGTTCAGGGGGAATTGGGACCAGATTGCCAATTTTTTATGTTTTTAATTTGACAATAACTGGATATAGGGCGATGAAATTCCTTTGTGCTTCTGGATCATTGAATTGGGAATATATATGTGGAGTTGAACCACTCCCGGCCCTCCCCGTTGATGGGCAAGTGGGCCCAGTTTGCCCATGAGTAAAGTTTTTACCCGTGAATGGAATCAAACTCTAAGTTGGTATAGTCGACGATATTTAGGTCTAGATATACAGTTTGATGCAGAGCAAAATAATACTCTGGTTTGATGGGTCCCGACCCCCCACCCTCCCGTTCATGGGTAACTGGGACCAGATTTCCGGCGAGTTTACTTTGTCTATGACATGTCTCAAGTTCTTGCATACTTATATATGTAGAGATGCGGATTTTGGTGTAACAGCAACAAATAAGACCACGCGGCGTACTTTTAATGATCAGTTGGAAACTGGACGGTTTTGTCATACGATCTATGATATATCTTAATGAAATTGAGACAAGGGGGGTATCAGGCAATAAACTTATTACACTTCACAGCTTACGTTACACTTGTACCTTGCTAATGGAAAAGAGGTTTAAAGTGTCGGATTGGCTAGCAAGATCTTCTTTGGATTTCTAAATGCGGTTTTTTTAAGCTTTTAAACTGGGATGATTTCAAATTAGGTTATTTCAATATTTTTTTTTGTTATTGGGGATGTGAAAAGTCTTGGTCTCTAATCAACTTCAGATAAAACTTTTACTTTTGACAAGTTTCCCGGTTTTGGCCGGATTCCGGATGAACTAATTGTCCGACGAGACAATAAGTTTCAGATATGGATTCAGCATGTCTGCTTTCCCATAGATCGACTATCTGATTGGCTTTAAAAAAAAAAAATGTCGTACCTTAACCTGAGACCCCTCCCCACTCCTAAAATATGGGGCTACAGGGCTCATCTACGAACTTGACCTGTACTTTGACCCAGTGGATCCTAGTACCATGTTTGAATAAAATATCACTATTCCATCGAGAGTTATCGTGCTGACAGACGGACAGACAGACGGACGGACATACGGAAAACTCTTGCCAAGTTATAGGTATCCCTCCACTTACGTTTTGGAATCCCAAAAAGGAAATAAATACATTTGACCAAATGATAACTATTCATGATGCCCAAGGGCCATGATAATTTTTGCCTCAAGGGTATTGCTTACAAATGAATTCCTTGAAGCACAACTCTTACTAGAAATAATATTTTCCCTATGAAATGGATCAGAAAAAAAATCGAAAATACCATTACTTTCCATCTGAAATTAGCGATTTTCTTGTTAGCGCCTGTCGACTATGTCCAGCCTTCCTGCTCTCCGACGCGGCGGCTGGGCGCAAAACATTTGAAAACTGATCGCGCCGTGGTTCAAAAGTGTGAAAACTAAGCAAATAAAAGAAGTAATAAACAAAAGCTTCTCAGATCTTTACGTGTGAAAGAGCCGTCAGCAGACATTGATGATCCCGGCAAACGTTTCATTGTGTGACGGGCAAAACTCGGCAAGGCCAAAAAAGGGCTAAAATTTCGTAGGCACAAAACGAAACAATGGAGAAAGGTGGGGATTTTAGAAGCTTATGATTCTATATGGGAGCTAGATATATTATAAAAAGTAGAATAAGCAAGAGGGGTCCTTTAAAGTACAGAAAACATTTTCAGCAAAATATAAATTTTCATGATCCCCATGAACCCGTCATCATTTTTGCCTCAAGGGTTTTGCTTTCAGATGAATTTCTAGTGCCCTTAAAGTGCAAAAATTGGAGGTCCGAGGTGTGCCCCCCCCCCCCAAGATTCCGGTTTGAGAACAGTGTCGTACAGGCTGCACAATTTAGAGACAAAATTAATATGCAAGTTGTCGTGGCAGAAGATGTTTTGGATACAGAAGGGAGCATCTAGGGAAAGTAGAAATCAAATGGGATTTATGGATCATTTCGAATTTTTATCATGACCGCACGGGACCGGCTCGGCACCGGCCCGGCACCGGCTTGGCACCGCCACGGCACCGGCTTGGCACCGCCATGGCACCGCGGCACCGGCTTGGCACTGCGGCACCGGCACGGCACCGGCTTGGCACCGGCACGGCACCGGCTTGGCACCGCGGCACCGGCACGGCACCGGCTTGGCACCGCGGCACCGGCTCGGCACCGCGGCACGCGCCACTTGGTGTACATCGTTTTTTAGAGTGAGCAACCCCTCGCCTAGATCCTAGACCTCGAATCTGAATTCACTCAATTTCCTACACTCGCGCATACAATGGCTGAAATCATCAATAGCACCCCCACACATTGGGCAGAAGAAAGTCTAGAAAGGAACAGTCAGCGCAAAATGCTAAGAGTCCTGCGTTCTCAGTGATAAACTAGCTTTCAGTTTCTGAAAGGCATCATTTTCCACCTTATTTCCTTGTCGCGCCCTTCTTAACCTACAAACCAGTAGAGCGAGAAAAGGAAAGTACACTCGAGAGAAAAACACATATGAAGCTTCCATCCGAGTTACATCCATGTTCCAATTCCCATTTTCCCCGCCAGGGCACACGTCCTTCACCCACCCCACTGTTCCCACGCAGCATCACTGCTGTGCTCTTTGAAAGCATACGCCCCATTCTCCCTAGAAAAAAGACCCCCTACTCCTCAGTACGCTACAAAATATCTGGCAAAGCTTTTCGGTAAAGATGATCGAACGAAACATATACGGAATTTAAAACTGTTTCTTGCTGCAATATCTCACCATTCGGGACTAGAGGAACTAGCCGCTCTGGTATGCATAACTGAGATAAAAGAATGAACGCTTGAATGTAAAAAGAGGATATTAATAATGACGGTCCGCAAGCCTAGTCTAACAGCAGAAGTCGGATTGAAATGCTGCACGAATTGATGCATACATTCCAAAATAATGTAGTATCTGCGGAAACAGAGCCAATAAGCAGCGTAACAGTATGGGCCAATAATATGTTGATCACAACTCCTCGCAACTCAGTTATCCCAACGGTCTTCCAATACCTACCCGTTTTAAAAAGAGCGAATTCATATGGCACAAAATAGGGGAGAAAAATTACTAGTCGATAGGAATGATTATTGTAAACATTACGGTAGATTTCGTTTCTGAAAAATCCAAACACCATCCAACACTCCTCGCAACTAAGGGGAAATGAATCGAACCTTTCCGACAACGAGTCAGCCAATCCCAAAAGCCCATAAATTTTTCAATGGGTCGTACTGCATAAACTTGCTTCCAAACACACCTTACACACCTTTTCTTCTTGAAAACATGGCCGATTGTCGATCAGAAAGCCTATATTAAAGCCTAGCCTACTTCTTGACTTTTTCTTCATATAACAGATACGTGTTTTTATTTTTATCTGATTTCTTTTTGTTCAGATATTTTTTAGTTTGCCCAGAAAGGTGCTTCTTCGCGCCACTAGATGATACCAAGCATATACCGAGTCCGAGACCGAGTCACGGTCTGAAGTCACGACGTTTGCTGATGAAAGTGATGTAAACATTGCAAATGTCATAACGCTTACTATTTAACTCCTTCTATAGAGCACTTTGGGGTCACTTCCTGGTCAGTAACATTCATAGTTCAAGATTAGCTTTTTTTTTAATTATCACGTTTTATTGGATGTAGTTTCGGTGGAGTTTCACTCCCGTTTTCATAGTTCGGCCTAAAGTTCTGCTTCCTCCATTCTTATTTGTCCGTTCCAGATACTTAACTTTCCTAGTAATTTCATAAATAAAACAAAGTATGTCAAACTACAGTGAAAAATCTCCCGAAAAAAAACGCAGTTCTTCTGTCTAAGCCGAGCCGAGTACCATCTAGTGTTAGTCCTAGTTGCGCTTCATCTAGCAGCAGAGGAAAAGTTTAAGGAGGTAAAAAGATCACCTACAAAACATGCTAATGGAAAGCCTTATCAGTAGTGAGCCGAAAATGACAAAAGTGCTCCTTAGACGGGATCTGAACCCACGAACTTCGGCATAAACGACCACTGCTCTACCATTAAGCTACAAAGGGGCTTCTGAACATGGTTCGCAAACCACTATATTAGTCCGATAGAAGCGGGATATAGGAACAGTGCCAAAGGAAAATCTATCTAAGCAGTTCACACCCCCGTATCACAGGATTGGAACGCCTGAATAACTATGAACAACATATCATGTTCCCATGTATCATCCACAAATAGCCTAGCTGTTACATGTCATATAATTTATAATTACAGTGACAAACACCGACAAAGCGAGACCTGAAACTAGTCAGGTAACCAATAAGAAAATATGTCAACTCACTACCTGACTGACCATTTCATGACTTTTCCTGACGATAAAAATCAGGTCAATCAATATGTTAGCAAAACAAGGAGGTGGTGAGTAACAGTTCATGAATGCAAACATCCAATCCGTAGGTTACGTGAGCCGACTCGCATGCGAATGAACTGGCATTACTTTTGTTATTAAGCATATTATTACGAATAAACATTCCTCTATGTATGAAAGACCATTTTACCTAGTTCATGATTCTGAAAGTTTTACTGAAAATAGGATTTCAGTAGGTAACTAAGTTTTCTGCTTAGTAATAATAAAATTTGCGTCACTAACAGCCCTAACTTATCATTTAAGTATAGAAGTTAATCCGAACCTTATTGCGTAAGTACTCCCTCAGACAAAGCTGTCTGCCAATCGTGTTCTTTTTTTTTCATATTTTTCGGTCCTTCTTAAAATGCGCCCTGCCCTCTGGAGTAGGAAGAACCGCAAAGAACCACCTCAGAAAAAAAGCTTGAGACGTTTGGGCTAAAGAACGATCCAGGCCTACTGCTTTCAGGGTGTTGAACCAAACGCAAGACAGACAGGCGTAACAAGTTCGTCGAATTCACGCACAAAACCACCACACGGGACTCTAGACTGAAATCGTCTTGTAAATAACTACGGACCAACATATCATGGGTCATTGCTTCCATGAAAGTTTAAACACACTCTCCATCACACTAGACCATGGTACGTTCAGGATCTGTGTATTATCAGTTCTTGTCGGGCCGAAGACTTTCCTTATCTCTCCTTCCCATGTGTTCCATTTTTATTTCCCTTCTAAACGCATCGACGATCAACAATTCCGATCAATAGCCTGCAATATGCATTGGCACAGAACTAGCCCGGGGGTGGCTGTCCTCAATAGACTTAGGAGGGTGCAGGAGGGTGGGTGTTGTTAGGACTTCCCTTTCCATTTGTTATGTGAATTAAATCACGTTTGCCAGAGTATCAGATTTTTTCCATTACTCTACTAGCAACCACGGGACATTTCCCTGTGGGAGATGAGGGTGAGAATGAATGCGGAAACCCAGAAGTGCTTCGCTTGCGGAATCGGAGACAAAGATAAGATTAAAGCAAGATAAAATAAACACTTGTTCTAATCATCTCGACAACCATTCCATCCAACACAAGACATTATTACTATGAGATGAGATAATTATTTATTATTAGCCTATTATAACATTATTATAATTATCATATTATTATTATAATAACATTTACCATTATAATTAAATATTCCTCGAGCCCAAGCTGACTTAAGAGTCATATATTCATATAATATATACAAAAAAGGATTCGTCAGCTGCTTATGAAGCGATACTTCGGCCCTTCTTGGCAAGGGTCCTCTTCAGGCTGTTATTCTTCTGGGCCAACGCTTCCCCAGCAAAATGAGCTGAGCGCTGCCCTGATCAACTAACTTGTAGTTGGTCCTGACTGCGCACTACCAACAGAGCTGCCAACTTGACACGCCAACGGAGAAAAAAGTGAAATACTGTCAATAATACCACCTTGACCTCCCCCTCTCGCTCAGCTTACCGCTCAATCTGAAAATCCAAGTGCTTCACTTGACCGACAGCATGACAATCCCAGGGTCCTACTGAACAAACGTACAGACAGAGTGGCAAACGTAAGGGCTCAACTAGAGATCCGCCCGTCCACTTTCCACGATACAAAAAGTCGACTGCTTTGAGCATGGATGCACTGCCTTCTCGTCGATCCTCCTTCCCCTGGGCAAAGAGGCCAAGTCAGCAGGGGAGATTCTTTACGTGGGCCAGCGAGCATAACACAAGAGCGAACCCTAAACGCCAAACCCCAAGTGATCTATGGGAGCTATATTCAATGAGACCAAATGAGCCTCAAACTCCACCGCGCTGAATTACCGTCTCGCCTGAAACACCTGTACACTGCAGAAGATGCAAAACCGAATTAGACGATGGAAAAGTATGAGGAGCAAAAGAAATTCCGGTGTTCAGACCCGAGTCGTTTTCACTATTTCTAAACAATGCTGCGTAATTCAAATAAAACAAAATGCATTTCTTTGAGAAGGACTTTCTCTCCTCTTTTAAAGTTTAACCGATAAGGGCTAGGATAGGACAATCTAGTTACCCATCACATATTCAGTTAAATTGGCTTGAAGACCTGCTGAAAATGCGTTACTTTGTTGTTCCGCTATTCACAAATAATCGATTTTCAAATAGTGGAATTTCCGTGTGAATTGTGGTGCCTCTATGCGCTTGTATTTTTGGTGTATGCCTTACGAGAAAGATTTATCAATTTTTGTTTGTTCAGGCACTAAGCAATCTTCACCAATTTCACCACTGCCCACTGAAAAGCCGCATTTGTGTTGAAATTCAAATTTCCCGCGTCATAGTAGAATTTTCGCTGTGGGGACGGCAGGAGATATTCTGGGCCTCATAACTAGAGCCGATAGTGGAAAATCAAAAAATCCCTTTGCAGAATCCAAATAATTCAGTGTATCCAATTAAATGACACACAAATGAGTTGGCTTTTCAGTTAAACTTTAAGAATCCTTTCCGAGGAGTTGATAATCCAAAAATTCAAGGTCAGTGGGAGGCAACGCGACGAGGCTTATGGCAGAGACAGCAGCAGCAGATAAAGTGAAAATGAGAGATCAGAAGCAAGCTTGGCCAGAATCAAAATGAGGAAGCAGCCCTCCCCCCCCCCTTCCACTAAACTCCGCTTGGGGTGAAAGGAAAATCAAAGACCAAAAGAGAGGCAAGCCAAGTGTCTCACCCCCCCCCCTCGCCGCGCCACGTGATGTCCCTCCAGCTCCGCTGAGAATTAAGGAAAAGGGGGAACACAATATCTTTGGCCGGAGGCGATGTGAAATCCAGAGGAGATACACTGGCGGCAATGAGTGGTTAACCCCTTCATTCTTTCCAAAATTAAAGCTATCCTTTCAATGGAAAGAATGAAAACCAATCCCTCAATTCTGTCTAATACTAAGGCCAATTTTTTTTTAATCCGTATCCAGACATACAAATTAAAATGTTCAGCTTTTGCTTCGTATAAACCCACCCTCGCTTGTGGACCACCCCCAAGGCAAGACAAGATTTCAGGTATAAAACCTTATCGTGCTACATAGCAACGCATTTTAAGCAAGAAAGGAAATAAAATAAGACATCAATAAAAATAGAGACTTGTTTCCACGTTGACATTTAAAGACTAAACGAATATGCCGTTGATCATTATTCACAGACGACTCATTCAACTCATGGAAGGAGTTTATAAATTCCGGCGTCGCAGGGAGAAAATACTGATTGGCGATGAGCTAAAGGGTTAGGGATACTGCAACTGTGGAGCTGTGTCATTGTTTATGACACTCTGATAGAAGGACAAGAAATAGAGAGTACAGTTGGTAGCCTTACAGTGGATTCCGAGACCCCTTTAAATGGAATAAACGCTAGAAAATGGGATGCGGGTGATAGTCAAAAGGATCCTTTGCCTCCATTTGGATTTAAGCTGGAATCGGTGGTGAACAGAAACAGAGCGTTCCTTGAACCTGAACATCCATCAGCTCAGGCTTACAAAGCTGGAGACAGCAGACGGTAGTTCCCAACCCCTTCTGGCCAGCGTAGCTAAAGGTCTCAGTATCACGACCTGTTTGGACATGGTATTCGTATTGGAAAGGATACCGTAACATGTCCTGACTAGAACTTTTAATGAACTTTACATTAAGAATCAACCGATATTTCAAAAAGTAGAGATTATCAATTTAGTATTTTCACATATAAATTTCTTAATAATATACTCCCCTCTTCTTTCGAAATTTTGTGTCTCCATTAACAGTGATCTCCATAGTCAAGATACACGAGGAGCATCAAATTTGGTACACCCATTCAGAAATACGACCAGAGCTTCTTTCGAGATTAGAAATTTTGTTCCCTCCGTAGCCTATGAGATATAATTCCAGTTGAAATTAGAAATTCGAGTCATCTGTATGAACCGTGTATGAATGACATGTAGAATAATGTAGTAGAACAGAGAAGACTGCCACCTGCGGCCAACATCCCTTTGAGGCTTTCTTAGCATGTTTTTCACAATGTTTTGGATCTATGTGTAAAATAAAATTTAATCTAATCTAACCTAATCTAATCTGACCCATCCACATAAACAAGCAACGTCTAATTTTGCAAAATGGAGGGTGGACGCATTCTATGGCATATGGCACTATGTTTAAAGCTTAGAACAGTAAGGCCGATGAAGTATCAATAATATAAAGCATCTTCAGTCGAATTATTTTGCTTCTCGCTTCGACTCCCGTCAAAAAAAAAACCCAACACATCCTGGATGGTTGCTCTGGAGCCGTGACTGCTTAGCGCGGCTGATACCATACTTGATTTCTGATGGACTCTTGTCACGACAAACCACTGAACTATTTTTTTTTGAGAATTACTTTTAGAGGTTGTACATTATACGGTGCAACGGCCCCTTACATCGTTTGAAAAAAAACGAATTATAACAAACCCCTAATTTTTGGAAGAACAGTATGCCACAGTCCGGTTAGGCTACAGCCTACCAAACGGGGGGCACCTTAACCCAACAACATATTGACGATCTTGAGTGAATCTCGGAAATTCACCATTTAAGAAGCTATTCTAGTGGGTACGGGCCGGGCAAAGAGTGCCGCGCATCTGGCGGGGCTAAGAGTGCCGCACATCTGGCGCGGCTGGCCTAGCCGGCGTTTGGCATCGGTTATTCCAAAACAGTGCATTTACCCGGCATATTTGGCGTGGTATATCCATAAATCGCAATGTCCAAACATTCCCGTATACTGCTACGCATGCATGCAGTATTTTTCCGTTTTACATGGAAGCTTGGCATTTTTGCCTTACTGGGTACCAGGCTTATCCGATCGAAAAAAAAATACAGAACCGTGCCCTACTGATAATGTCAAGACCCCTAGAATTTCATATGATGAGCTCCTCCAGAAATTTGAACCGTAGGCTGAAACTGTGAATGGCTTGTAGTAAGAAAATGCTTGGGCACCCTATCCATAAATATATAGGCTACTTTCACCAGTTTCACCCGAGGTTTCACCACCATTTGAGACCGCATAAAACGTGACCGTGTGCGGTATGAATAAACGTTTGTACCGTCATTCGTGAAAATTTGGATTTTACTATGACAGTTTCGAGAAAAACAAAATCGATATCTATCCAATATCTTTCTATCGGTGCAGCAGACGAGGCAGCAGATGCTCCGGTCAATCATCGGAAAGCAATCGGACTGAAGAGTTCCTTCAACAGGGTTGTCGGTAGATATTCATTCCTTCAGCCCAAGCTGACTGCGAATCATATTTGACAAAGCAAAACGGATAAGTCAGACTTATCCGTTTTGCTTTGTCAAATAGGGTTGTCGGTATTTACAAGTCTTTATCTGTGTGCTGAACCTGAGCTACAAATGCTACACCAACCCCTGAAAAAGCCAGGACAGTCTTTCCAAGTTTGTTTTAATATGCCGTGTGAACTGATTCCGTCGTAGTTTTTTGTTATCTATTGTTTTTCACTTTTTACACCCATTAGTTCATTGGAAGGAGAATGCACAACAACAACAACAAACACATTTGATAGATTCAGGATCCACTACTGACAATGGAAAATCTGCACTCAAAACAATCTCCTCCCATTGAAAGTTCACCTGTTCACCACCCCATTAGCTCAATTGTCATTTGTGAGTGAACACGTTTGAAACTGTGTGTCTCTGGTGTGTGTTTTTGTTGGTGTTCTTTAATATTTTTAATCTTTTACTGCACTTATTTGCGTTATGGATAATTATTCACTCATTCACACCTGCTCTAGCCAGCAGTCTATCGCAGGTCAAAAGTGCGGTCTCGACGTTATATGATACAGACATTATATGAAATATTACATAAAGCCCGAGGTACATCGCCTACAAAACTAACATGCTACAAAAAGAAAAACGAACCCCAAACACTGCGAACCAAGTGAGCCCAAAGAAGCTTTTGAAAAGATCCGATCAGACCCCTTTAACGTTAGCCTACCGACAAAGGCAAATCATGCCGAAGCATACCAAGAGATAAGAAACCACAAGAAAATCGTACCCAATAGCAGGACTAGCCTGTCCATTTTTTGATGGACAAAGTTGGGCTGTAAAGCACTGAACACAAATTAAATTTACCTGTCCGAACACTCCAAGTGATCCAACGACTGTTGCAACTTTACACGATCCGACACTGCCTCCATTTCAGATTCTTTCCTGCAGTCCACAAAATCTTCGTTCGTCATCGTAACATCTAAACAAATACACGAAAATCAGAACATGTACAAACACACGCACGAAACTTTTCCAATCTCAAAGATCGAAATCTCCTCCCTGCCGAACAGACACAGAGACTGTCCCGTCCACGGGAATCCAAAGATGCGAACATGCGCTCCGAGCCACTAGACCGGAGACAAAATGCCTCTTACGTCACAGAACGGTAACTTTGATCTCGAATAAGTACCACCCGTGCCCATCAACAAAGATGCTCTACACTTAAAAAAGGTACGGACTATATAGTCCTGCATAAAAATAAGTTCATATGTAAATTCTCTTTATTAAATGTATTAGATGACTACTTTCATTTTAAATTAATTCACATGGGCTGACTATAAATTGTACACATATATTTACCGACGACTGAACGAATATTCGGCTTGTCCGCTACCCGTTTTAGAAGTAAACTGAATTGAAAGTATTCCTTCAACACAAGACCATTTTTATACAGGACGTCCTGCATAAAAATAAATAGATATGTTAATTATCTTTATTAAACGTACTGAACGACGTTAATTTTGAATTAATTTATAAGTGCTGACTATAAACTGTGTATATAATATATTGACGACTAAACGAATATTTGGCTTGTCCGCTTCCCGTTTTAGAAATAAAATCAACTGAGTTGAAAGTATTGTTTCAACCCAAGCTGAAGGCGAATCATCTTTGGGGGTGCTAAACGGACTCGCAAGCAGAAATTCTATGTTGGTCCTGCCCTTACTGGCAACGGTCTTCTTAAGCCCTAGTTAAAAACAAACTTGTCACATTATAATACATAATAAAATTGTATGATGCAAAATAATAATACCGTATTCTAATTAGTAAAATCTACACTATGGTGGAGAAAAATAATATTTCCTGCTATGGGCTGAACTGAAGAGAACCCTTTCCAAGACGGGCCGAAAATCACCGAAATAAAATATCACCAGACTGTCGGCCAGTCGGTAAAAAATAACCGAGTCGGCGCGAAGCGCCGCTATTTTTAGTAAAAACAGTGGATTTTTGCTTGGAAATTGTCGGGTTTTTTTTTTAAACAATCAAAAACTGTCCGTTTTTCGTAAAAATAGTCGATTTTTTCTTAAAAATAGTCGTTTTTCTTAAAATCAGCCGATTTTTCGTCTACACAGTCCTTTTTTCTCAATAACAGTCGTTTTTATCCGCAAAAATAGTCGGTAAAAATGACCAGCCAGTCGGTAAATACCTTGTCCCCCCCCCCCAAACATTTTGGCTAGTAACGCCTCTGCCTTTGAGACACGAGGTCTTTCCAAATTTCAAGTTCATTAAGATCCGATCACCCGTTCAAAAGTTACCGTATACATACCTCAAGATTCAGGATTCTCCCTCCCTCCACTCCCCCCACGATGTTCGGATCAGGAAACTGACTATTTCTAAGCCAATCATGTCAAGTCTAATGTTTAACCTAAGTTTCATCGTCCTAGCAGGTCTGGAAGTTCCTGAACTCGCGATCACCGGAATTCCCCCTTCTAATTCCCCCACAATGCCCGAATCGGTCAGCTCACTGATGTACATAAGGCTTGTGCTTGTTCTTCCAACCAAGTTTCATTCCGATCGCTCCACTCCAAGCGTATCACAAAGTTTACGGTTCCCCCCTCCGACTCCCGGTCAGGATTTGAAATGGGACATACGAGACATGTGGTCTTTCTACATATCAAGTTTCATTATGATCTGATCACCCGTTCGAAAGCTATACATGCCTCAAGATTCCGGATTCCCCCTCCCCCCATGACGGTCGGATCGGGAAGTTGACTATTTCTAGGTTAATCTAGTCGGGTCCCTGATTTGCCTGCCAAATTCCATCGTCCTAGCCCCCCTGGAAGTAACTCAACTGCGTATCACCAAAATTCCAGAGCCCCCCTCCAACTCCCCCCACAGTGCACTAGTCCGGTCCGGTTCTGTCAATGATGCACCTAGGGCTTGTGCTTATTCCTCCCACCAGGGACCCATAAATTTCCTGTAATGCCTCGCCATTCAACGGGCTTGTCATTTCCTATGCTTCTATGGTGCTATGTTGCCCGACCTAACTTTCCAAAAATTCCGCTTGGGTCGAATCGGCGTTCTTGTTTGCCTCATCGGACGTGAGCGCCAGAGAGACTCCTCCCTCGAGGCGCCAGCAGCCAATCCCAAATGTTGTCTATCTGGATAGTCGCGTATTCTATCCCCGTGGGTATTTCTCGAACTACCGGTTGGTCGGTCAAGATCGCATCAGAAATCTCTTATTGACAAGCCCCCTGAATGGCGAGACATTACAGGAAATTTATGGGTCCCTGCTCCCACCAAGTTTCATCCCAATCGCTCCACTCTAAGCGTTTCACATGATTTCCGGTTCCCCTCGACCCCCCCCCACATTCATCGGATTCAGTCCGGACTTGAAACGAGACATCTGAGACATGACGTCTTTCCAAATATCAAGTTTCATTGAGATCCGAGCACTCGTTCGAAAGTTATTCATGCCACTAAATTCCGGATTCCGGCGCCCCTCCCTCCCCCAATGATGGTCGGATCGGGCACGTGACTGGTCGTGACTTGGTCTAGTCCCTAATAAGCCTCAAAATTTTCACCGTCCTAGCACATCTGGAAGTACCCTATCTCGCAAACACCGGACTGACAGACGGACCGACAGAAAAGTGATCGGTATTTGGCACTTGGCCCGAAGGGCGAAGGCATGTGCCATAAATTCGTTTTTTCTCGACTTCTCAGGCCGGAACTTATAAAATGAGGATATCAAATTAAGAGCTTGGTATCAGCTAAGACGCAGATGTTTCAGCTTCATTTTGAGATAAAGAAGTAAATCCAGTTTTCCTAATCTGATGTCAACCGGGAGTGAATATTTACTCACGGAACCCAACTCCTGTGGGCGAGGATTCCAGCAGTGCCAGAACTTAAAATTACAAACTCACGGACAAGTGTCAATATGGACTTTGAGTCCTGTGTAACGAATTAGTCTCTAGCAAACTTATTATTATACTATCAGCTCACAGAACCTAACTTCCATGGGCTAGGGTTTCGGTAGTGCGTTATTACACTTATTAATACTTCTTATCTCGTGAGTTGATATTTGCTACCGGACGCTTAAAGGTTAACCGAAAAGGCCTGGGATAGGACAATCTAGATACCCATCACTTATTCACTTAAATTGGCTTGAAGACCCGCTGAAAATGCGGTACTTGGTTGTTCCGCTATTCAGGAATAATCGATTTTCAAATAGTGGAATTTCCGTGTGATTTGTGGTACCTCTAATTTGTTGTATGCCTTACAAGAAAGATTTATGCCTTTTTTTGTTCAGGCACTAAGCAATCTTCACCAATATCGCCACTGCCCACTGAAAAGCCTTGTTTGTGTTTAGATAAACATTTCCCGCGTCATAGTAGAATTTTCGCTGTGGGGACAGCCGCAGATATTCTGAACGTCATAGCTAGTGCAGATAGTGGAAAACAAAAAAATCCCTTTGCAGAATCGAAATAACTCGGTGTATTCAACTAAATGACACAAAAATAAGTTGGCTTTTCAGTTAAACTTGAAGTCCATTTTGGCACGTCTCTGTGAGTTCGTTTTTTTTTAATACCGGAACCCTAGCCCATGGTAGTTGGGTTCTGTGAGTTTTAAAACATTTTTTTTTGCACTACCGAAACCCTAGCCCATCGGAGATGGGTTCCGTCTTCCGTGAGTTAATAATATTTGCTACCCGAATCCAAGTTCATATTGACAAGTGTCTGTGAGTTCATAACTTTTAGTTTTGGCCCTACCGGGACCGTAGCCCATAGCCATCTGTGTCCATGAGCGGGTAATTTTCAACCAAGTAGTCAACCAAGTAGTGGATTTTTTCCGAAGTTTTTTCGCTAATTCAGTGAAAATCCCGGCATCCTAGCTCTCATCCAAACTATTCGGTGAGATCTATATCCAAGATAGACACTACCGGAACATAAGCTTCAATTATATAGTTTCCAGTATCACCTACCGGCTCCATAGCCCTCGACTCACGAGTACACAATTTCGTGAGACCAGAGGCTTTACTAGCCAAATGTTTGGGGGGGGGGACAAGGTATTTACTGACTTGCTGGTCATTTTTACCGACTGCTTTTGCGGATAAAAACGACTATTATTTAGAAAAAAACGACTGTGTTGACGAATAATCGGCTAATTTTAAGAAAAAATTACTATTTGTAAGAAAAAATCAACTATTTTTACGAAAAACCGACTGTTTTTAAAAAAAATCGATTGTTCATAAGAAAAAACTACTATTTCTAAGTAAAAAATCTACTATTTTTACTAAAAATTGTGGCGCTTCGTGCCAACTCTGCTATTTTACCGACTGGCCGAAAACATTGGGGGGCATCCCCCCCTCCCCCCCCAGTAGTGACGCCTCTGCGTGAGACTACCGGATGAGAAGCTGGTACAATGAAATTTCTGTGAGCTATTTCCATTCACTACTGGAACGGGAGCCACCACATACAAGTTTCTGTTAGTCAATGACGTCAGATCCCAGAATCGTAGCTCATGTTGTTTGGTTTCTGTGAGAACTACCGGCTCCAGAGCCCGTAGGACATAAAGTACCGCTTCCAGTTCCCTAGACAGTGCTGTTGCCAAAAGCTAGCTGCAGTTGAATTTTGGGTTTTCGCAACTTTTGGCTACAGGAGGGGTATCCAACCTCAGACAAGATTTCAAATTTCCAGATAAGTCTTTCCTTCAGAATAATCCATCTGTCTTAAAAAGGAACCAACAAATATGACACAAATACTAGATTGAAGCTAGTTGAATGGTTTACATACTGGACTAATAATTATTGCTTCAGGTTAAACTTATTTTTCTTTTCAAACAAGATTAGGGGAGACCGGGGCGCCTCCGGCCACTTTTTCGATTACCAGCCACCAAGAATTTTACGTTCGTTATTTTGAAATATCTTGCTTGGGAAGAGCAACGTTTGATCTACCAAATCTATTTTGTAGTTTTCTTAGAACTCAACCAGATTGTAAGAAAAAAGTGATCCCGCTGAAGCCCCATTCTGACCGGAGGTGCCCCCAACCCGGGGCACCTTTGGTCGGGCTTGGGGCACCTTCGGTCAGCCTTAAAATTATACGAATTACCTCTTTTATACTGTCTTTAGATAGCTAAATATACAAAGCCTACTCATTACTTCGTTTATTGGGTATGAAAATAAGCAAAAGTTACAAAATTACTTCATTTATTATTACTGGAAAGGAAAGTTTCGAAATCACTTTTTCAGCGGAGACTTTGGAATAGTGAAAAATCGACGTCTCTGAACTCGATTATCTCTGCTACACGTGCCGGACCCCACTTATGAATGGAATGGGCAATTTCATATTTACATCAGCCAAATTAACAGAACTTTCATCCGTTACTTGCGGGAATAAAAACTTGGTAGACTCACTGTCCTTTCTGCGAAGAAAACTGAGAAATACTTCATTGTTCTCTTTTTCTTTAACAAGCCCAACATAGTGCAATGAACTGCTCTTGCCCTGGAACTCCACCAATACATAGTCTCCAATACTTTTCACATACAGTTAAAGCCTTTCCTCCAATACTCTTCACATACAGTTAAAGCCTTTTCTACAATACGTGTGTGTTACAATAATTCGTTCCGTCTCCTACATTCTTTGCCATCTTGGTGCAGCGCTACGGAAATGTTTACTGATTCTGCACTGCCTGATTTTGCGGAGGTAGTTCGCAGGAGCCGGAAATCCATTAGACTCCGAGTAGTAAATAATTATTGCGAAAACAGTCTTATCGAGGGAGTGAGTACCCCATTTATGCAGTTATCACTACCCATCTGGGATAAGATCAACTCCGACGTTTTTGGTTTCCCAGGTGGATAGGTGACATTCGTTATGTTTATGTTATTGTGTTCGTTTGTTTTCTTGTTATTAGGCTAGTCAATATGGAATTTCTTTTTCTGGAATAAAGAGTAATAAAAAAAAAAAAAAAAAAATACTAAGGGTCCCCAGTGCAAGTGGCTCAGTTAGCAAGTTATCACCGCTATGTAGACTATCATCCGTGTCATCATTCCAGATGAACTGAGACAATAGATTCTTCATCAGTCGACTGATCGCACAAAGACGTTTGCTGCTTCCTTTTTTGACCCTTCCTCTTTTGATACTTTAATTCTATGCTTGGAGCATCAATGTTAACCACAATTAAATTGTAGAGAGACTTATCTTTAACTTAGAACTGATAAGGTTACATATCATCAGGTTGGGACGCCTCTGGTCAGTGACCGAACGTGCTCCATCATGGACTGACCGAAGGTGCCCCAGCCGCCATTTTTTCAAACTTATTTTCTGACTCGAACACAGAGAAAGATATCTCCTTGGAAATACCACTATCCTCTAGTCCTATCATTTCTATATGTATACAAATTTAATCATCAAAATCCATGCCAAACAGAAGGTGAAGGCTAGACCCAAATGGAAGTAGAGAAACTTACTTTCCGCAAAAAAAAATGTCGAAAACTCACTCTAGCAAAACTGGCTGAAGCTAACTGAAGGAAATTTTCTTCGAATGTGTGCCTTGGGTAAACAACCTTCCCAGTGCCACCTAACATTAAAATACCTAAACACAAAAAGAGTTATTAGGGGTGACCGGAGGCACCCCGTGACCGAAGGCGCCCCGTGACCGAAGGCGCCCCGGTCTCCCCCACTTTATTCTAACCTTACATCAACTGACTTAAGGCTTTTTTCTGCGACAATCCCGGATTATAATCCAAGATTACGGATTCTTCAGAGAAACAGCGAATCGACAATCCCAGATTGTACAAACGACGATCCGACGATCTTGCTCCGTTGCAAGATTCTCGAATCGACAATCCAAGCACGAATCCGAATTGTCAGATTGTCACAGAAAACGATTTTTCATAATCTGGATTGTCAGGGAAAACGCATTCTGGAGAATCCGGATTGTGAATCATCAATCTGGATTGTCGCGGAAAAACGCCTTTAAAAATGATGAAAAAGGAAGAGTTAGCAAAGTCAATAGCCAGAAAACAGGATTTCAAAATAGCTTCAAATGTGACAAATAAAGTGAAGTGTCCATTCTGAATCGTTGGATCTAGGTTCAATTAAAATGTTCAGATTCCGATGTATTAAAATTTCAAAGTTTTACTTTAAAATTTAAATATTCAGAAACTAAAGATAAACACTAAAATTCTAAAAGCTGAGGGGACTTGACAAATTTGTTGTTTAATGTCGTTGAACGTACCACTTCATTTGCCATCACTTCCTCCCTTCGATGATTGGCACGTGGGTTCCACTCTGGATCCCTTTCGGCCTCAAACAATTGGTAAAGTTGAATTTACAAATCTAAACAAACAGTACCAACGAAAACGGAAAAATAGCCAGCCCAACCATAGAACTACAAGAAAGTGAAAAAGCATAAGAACCTTGATCTACAGCAGACAGAGCAAACGGAAGCTGCATATCGAGCGTGTCCGAAAGCTTTCAGGACCGTTAATGCTGCATTAAATGCTGCATTTTTATTTTATTTTTCGTCCGAAAGCTCTTACCTTATATGCAGCATTAAATGCAGCATTTACAGCACTAAAAGCTTTCGGACACGTTCTTTATTTCTTCTCTGACACTTCTAATTCCGAAATTTAGCCTTAATCGCCAGCTCCCCAGTTTCTTCTTGAAAATTCAGCGTAAAATTTAGCATCTTCGCTGAATTTTTCGATGAATCTTATGCTGAATTAATGATGCATTAACTGAGCGAAAATTTAAGTCCGAAAGCGAAATGCTGCATAAAATGCTGAATTAATTCAGCATTTTCGTTCGTTTCCGAGCTTTCGGACACGCTCATCATGGTAATTTGAATTATTCCAGCTGCTGGCAGTAGCCGGCAGTGCGTTGGGCTGAAAGGAAGCTGGAAAAAAGTGTCTGATGTTGCAGTTTGAGGTTCATATTTCACACAACGGCTTATACTTGGTGCCAGCTTGGTGCACTATGAAAGAATATTCGCCTGACACACGGAAATATTTCTCAAATACCCATCGTGTAAACGTAGCTTCAGAATACATCACCGCAAACGAAGCGTACCTTTCCCAACCTAGAATTAATACGATAGAATAAGTAAGTGCGATTAACCTAGGACGCACTTTACCCACTATGGATTCCTATTTTATGACAAAATATTGTACGCCACAATAAAATGATATAAAAACACTATAAAAAGTTTCCTCATGGCGTAGTCTCATTTGATATCGAGCGTTTGGAACGCGACAAGGGTATGCAAAATGGTGGTTTATCTTGGCTTTAGTTCTTCTTGTAATACAGCGTTAACAACCCGTTGAGATGGTGCCTACCCTTATAGCATGATCTCGCCATTCCCCGAGGACCCCTCGGGGAATCGACGGGAACGGCGAAAATGGAGGGAGTCACTCCACGCGGACGGAAACAAAGAGAACACGGGGAATGCTTCTAAAATGGATTTTGTTCGAAAAAACAATGCAGGTGACGAATTAGTCTGGATCCACTTTATTTCTGGTTTTGTTTATTCACATTGTTTTAACTAATTTTACATTGCATCACACCAGCAAAAATTGATTCCCCTCCGTATCTGAAAGAGAGTAATTTTTGATGATGGTGATGATAATCGGAGCATTCCACGTTCGTGGGGACTCGCGAGAATACGGGAGTGAGTCCCCAGGACAAACGACAAGGGTTACGAGCTCATATGGTACTTGTACGAGTAGGTGGTGTAAGAAAGTAGATGAGAACGTCACAGAATACCCCCATCAACCCCCCTAGGATCGGACCTAGAAATAGGGTAGGCTATCTAGTTTCACTCGAGTCTGGGCGTTTCCGGCATGGCCTTGGATCATATAGGGCAAATGTTTCATCCCACTAGTTTGATCCCTAAGAGTGCCACACTGTTTCCGGTATCCCTCCCACTCAAACTTCACCTACAGCGGCCGAACCTGGTCAGACACATACAACAGATCACTTAAAGCATGTTCTCTTACCGGCTATCAATTTTCAATCGAGTCTGAGGATTTTTCGTGAAACTCCTGCCCCCCTCCCCCATCGCGCTCAGATCCAGTCCGCACCCTAAAATTTGTCGTCTGGGGCATATGGTCTCTCACTTTCCGAGTTTCGTTCAAATCAATCCACTCGTTTGGCCCCTATGCGGGCCACAAAATTTCCGGGACTCCCCCTCCAACTACCCCCAACTGTGGCTTAAAGTGACTAGGACACATTTACTTCACATCTCCTCTTTTCGTCCTTCAAGTTTGAGTCGAATCGGACCATATCTGTAAATTTCCGGTTTCCGCTTCATCCTCCCCCTGCCGTGACCGAATCCGGTCCGGACGTCAAATAACAAATTAGGCCGCATAAACTCGGCACTGTCCAACTCGCATCCCATTCGGCCCATCCGTTTGGTTTGTATGCATGTCACAAAGTTTCCGGGACCCCCCCCCCTCCAATTCCCCCTATCATGATTGCCGCCTGTGGTTCGGAGACATGTTTTGGATATCAAAGTCATTATTTCTTCACATCCATACAGTTTAACTCGAATCGGACCACCCGTTCGCAATCTACGGAGGTCAGTAATTCCCAGATCCCCCTTCCCTTAACTCCCCAAACAATGATGAAATCCAGGAACGGAAGTTTTCCTGGGGCATAGTGTAAGTCCTTAGCACATCTGGAAGTATCCTAACACCGTAACAGGTTATCACCGGAATTCCGGGAAACCCTCTTCAACTCCCCTCAAACAGCCCCGATCCGATCTGGTTCTGTCTGATCGTATTTTTGGCTTATGCTTGTTCTTCCACCAAATCCCATCCCAATCTAATTCCCCGCTCCCTCGCCGCTAAGCGTTTCACGAAAATTTCGGTGAACCCCTTCACCCCCCCCCCACAAGAATCGGATCCGGTCCGGACTTGACACGGAACATCTGAGACAACACCTCTTTCCTGTTGCCAAGTTTCGTTAAAATCCGATCGCCCGTTCAAAAAGTTAATAATGCCACTTGATTCCGGATTCCCCATCCCTACACTCCCCCACGATGGTTGGATCATACAAACAAATATTCTCAAGTCGGTTTGTTCGAGTCCCTGCTATGCCAGCCAAATTGCGTCGTCCTATTACATCAGGAAGTACCGAACTCGCGGGACCATCGGAATTCTGGACCCCCCTCCAACTTCCTCCACAGTGCCCGAATCCGGTCCGGTTATGTCAATGATGTGTCTAGGACTTGTGCTTGCTCTTCCCGCCAAGTTTCATACCGATCCCTCCACTCTAAGCGTTTCCCACGATTTCCGGTTCCTCCCTCCGATCACCCATTCAAAAGTTATAAATACCTCAAGATTTCGGATTCCTCCTCCCTCCACTCCCCCCACGGTGGTCAAATTACGTAAACGATTATTCTCAAGCCAGTTTCTTCGAGTCCTTGATATGCCAGCCCAATTTCATCGTCCTAATACATCAGGAAGTACCGCACTCGCGGGATAACCGGAATTCCGGACCCCCCTCCAACTCCCCCTGCAGAGCCCGAATCCGGCTCGGTTATGTCAATGATGAATCTAGGACTTGTACTTCTTCTTCCCACCAAGTGTCATCACGATCCCTCCATACATAGCGTTTTCCAAGATTTCAGGTTCCCCCGCCAGCTCCCCCCAAAGTCACCAGATCCGGTCCGGATTTTAGACGGATCGTCTGAGGCACGAGGTCTTTCCAAACATCAAGTTTCATCAAGATCCGATTACCCGTTCAAAAGTTACAAATACCTCAAGATTTCGGATTCCCCCTCCCTCCACGATGCTCGGATCGGGGAAGTGACTATTTCCAACTTAATCATTTTGAGTCTCTGATATGCCTGCCAAGTTTCATCGTCCTAGCTTATGTGGAAGTGCCCTAACTAGCAAAACCTGGACAGACCGACCGACCAACCGACGGACGGACAGAAATTGCGATCGCTATATGGCACTTGGCCGAAGGTCAAGTGCCATAAAAACGCGGGGACTCCTCAAGTGGAGTCCTCGGAGAACGGCGAGAATACGCCTTTAGTTCACACTGCTGCATAATCGCGACACGACTTTTCTTTGATATTCCGACGTCCGATAGAATCGCATGAAGGTTCCCATCGCAACGCTGACGCAACAGGAAACTGAGCTTGTCTGCCAAGATGATTCTGCAATCAGTAAATCGGGACGAGTTGAGGTTTTTCTAAGCATCCGATACTGCGCTTGTCATATGATTTGTGTCGTATGTCACAAAACACAGAATTTTGCGCGAAATCGCCGAATGAACCAAGGATAAAGTATTCATCTGGTTGGCAATCCACGAATCGAAACGGGCATGATGTGCTCAGTGACAAGGCTGCAGCAACTATAACTGTTGTAACCGCAGCCGAAAATCCCCGTCGTTCCTATAACGCCAATGCAACCCACTCGTAACTGGATTCATTAATTCTTAAGCCCGGAGACCCAAATTTGAAATGTTATATTCTAAGCCAGCTAAGGATACCTCACTAATCTTTGCACTTGCCACCATTCACATGGGCATTATGCCCCCGACGTGTCGTCGCGCATCATGTTGTTGATGCGTAAAACCGATTACCTGAATTTTGCCGAGTTTATCTAGAAGTCAAATGGGCCTGGGAAAAGGCTTAAAACAGCAAGACGTGGATAATATGTTAAAAGCAGAGCCTAGTCTCATAGTGTTCAAACAGTTTTGAATATTGGAACATAAACAGTAAATAGTGCGAGTGCTTCAAGGTTAACTGCCAAAATCGATGCGCTATGGCCTGGGGCCCATCCTGGCCGAATGTTTCGCGCTCTGGACTCGAAAGCAAAAGGTCGCTGGTTCAATTGTCGGGGGGTGCCGACCGTTTGCTTTCGGGCGGGAGGGGCCTAACCCTGTAATGCTTACCTGGAGATATCTTGGTAAGGTAACAGGAAGGGTGTGCAAAAGCACAAGGAAGGCTTGCCCGCAGCCGCTCATTTCACTTCCTGGCTGAGGGCAGAGCATCGCAAGTCAGCACCACCAAGAACAAATAATCTGATCGAACCTCCGTCTGTTGGTCCCATGCAGCAACTGTGGGTACCCAGACAAAACTGAGCGGAGCTAGATGTACTTGCGCTTTGAGTTGATACCCGTCTACTTCCGTCTTCGCAATTGCTCATAGCAGAGGGGTAAGAGCAGGAGGCACACTGACCCGGCCTGGAGCGCGTCCAGAGAACCAATCGGCTTTTTCGGCTTTTACTTTGTAAGTTTCTTGTACGCGGCTTTACAGCGATATAGCTATTTGTAGAGGTAGCGAAAGGTGATGTGCCGCGTAGTTACTAACCTCCGCTCGTTTGCATCTGGCAGGGTATGGGGAAATATTCGACTCCGTATGGTCGTATTACAGAGACAAGGAGAAAGATGTTCTATCAATTTGTTCTTGGCACCACCCAGTGTTGCCTGACAAGACTAATGATGTATCTTTACCTTTTAGCGTACCTACCACTTTATGTGGCAGGCCCTCCGGGCGACCGGTCTCAAGGGCTAGGAAAATATAAGTTGACAAGACATAAGACAACGTGTCCGAAAGCTTTTTAGTGCTGTGAATGCTGCATTTAATGCTACATTTTTTTTTTTTTTTGTCCGAAAGCTGTTACTTTTATTTCTTCTCTGACACTTCTAGAATACAAAGATTATAGGAAGATACTAGGAGAATCGCCGTGCTCCCCAGTTTCTTCTTGAAAATTCAACTTAAAATTTAGCATCTTTGCTGAATTTTTCGATGAATTTTATGCTGAATTAATGCTGCATTAACTGAGCGAAAATTTAAGTTCGAAAGGAAAATGCTGCATAAAATCCTGAATTAATTCAGCATTTTCGTTCGTTTCGGAGCTTTCGGACACGTTCTATATTATGCTCAACCCCCGGGTTACAAAGAGAGAAAAAGCAGTTCTTTTCTCTTTCACCATTTTTACAATGGACTTCGTGATTGACTATCAGATTGCAAGAAACGGAAGACTCGGGTGACGAGTAAAACACTAGAAAGGATTAGCCATTTTCACATTTTTCCCGCACTGCCGCGAATTCAGTGGTTTCCACACAAGATCCTACATTAACTTGTCACAAAAAAGGCCAAAATAAATCCTGTAATCTTCCCGCACTGCCGCGAATTCAGTGGTTTCCACACAAGATCCTACATTAACTTGTCACAAAAAAGGCCAAAATAAATCCTGTAATCTTCTAGAGAAGACATACTCGCTTATAGAACGACTTAACCCTACCACACAAATGTAACGAAGTGATTGACAATAGCAACCGAATTTGTACAAAAATAGAAAACAAACTCTAGTGCGGTAACTGAAATTTTGACGACAGATAGATACAGTGTAAGAGAGGCGACATACAACTAGCGAAGATTTGCACTACTTTTTGTACATCCAAATGCAGTGTCTCAATATACTTAATTGATTGGTCCCTAAATAGCCTACTGCAAAAAAATATACATGAGACGTCAACGGATAAGAACAGAAATTTAAACAGGGCTGAACAATGAAACGAAAAAACTAAAGGAACGAAAGGAAAATACTTGCAAGGCTATAATACTGAGAACGAAAACTGGCAGTACTGACAGCCTGAACTACAACAGTTGCGTTTTTGCAGATACCATGGTATCTGATACCACGGTAACTGGATCTGCAATTAGTCGTTTTTGCAGTTTTTGTAGATATACGGTCGACTGCAAAAACGACTATTGCCGAAATTGCACTTTTCGTAGTCATCCCAAAAGAAAAACTGATATCCAGTTACACCACTAAGTGCTGAACTTCTTTCTCACCAATTTGACAAAATCTGATGAAAGTGAGATGACTTTTCAGATACCACGGTCGGACCGTGATAACTGCACCGTGATCAGTTACCACGGTAACTGGCCAGATACCACGACAACTGCGAAAACGCTTCTTGACCGTGGCATCAGATACCATATGTGATAACTGCAAAAACGACTTTACACCGTATATCAGATACCATGGTATACACAAAAACGCAACTAAAGTCATTTTGATACTTGAAGAAATCCGTTAATGGTGCAGATACACCATCAGGATTCCCCGGCGGAATTTTCTGCAATTTCATCATAAAGTTGAAAAATCTCATTTTTTTTCTGTATGGAAATGACGAATTGACGATGGTGTTGAAAATCCAGGCAGAGATTCCAGTCCGTGCGCAACCGAGCCTTGATCACCTATCTGCCGCGAACGCGGGATTTAAGGCAATATCTACCGCAAAAACTTTTCACATACAGGAATCCAAGGAAACAAATGGAAACATAATATCTGAAACAATCAACGTAAAAGTAGTTACAGTAACAGCAAATATCTATAACAGCAGCATGTTTTCTTTTCAGCTGCTGCTCTTTTGGTGCACAAACTACGAAAAAAGTGACAATGAAGTTATGGCAGTTATACGATAAAATTCAACGGCAGCATTCTAATGGCACTTATAAAGGCAATAACTGGAAAACCCTGTTCGAAACCCAATCTACTTCTACGAATACTACTCTAGGCATTTCTTTCGTCCGAATCCCCGTTGGTGAGCAGAACCAATTACTTAAGCCAATTACCAATTTTGTAAAAAACGATTATCTCCATCTGATAGTCGTTAAAATAGAAATAACGACTAAAGTTAAATGAACAGCTGAGTGCGCTATTTTTCGAGTCTTGGTTCCCTGATATTGGGTATATTTTGTCACGGTTAGCTTGTCTTTGTTATTTTTCTCCGTTTTCTTCATTAAAGGAAAAGAGGTCGGACGATACAGAAAAATGAGAGGCGAGTGGTCTAAGTTTTTTGAAAGTCGAACACGACGAGTTGCTTTTCCGTAAACTTCTCGCTACTAGATACGTTTTTCTTTAACGCCCAGCTTCCTTTTTTTCTATTTTTCTCCGCCTTCGCCAACTGAAGCGCATGGCCTTTTCCCTGTCCCTGCTTTTTGTCAAAATAGAAAACAGATCGGACAGTACAGATAATCAAGAGGAGGGGTACTGAGTTTTCTTAGAACACGACGAGTTATTTTGCAGTAAATATCATTCGCGGTATTATTCGCAATAATATCAAACTTTCAGGCAGCTGCCCAAAACCTTGCCGACAATCCCTATTTTTCCACAAAAAGGTTACATAAAAATACATTACTTCCTTGATTAATATTTTCTTGCCCGTTGCATATCAATAACAGATTTACTACTTGCGCCCAGGATTGCCACATCAAAAACATTTAAAGAGTGACTTTTGGCCATAATAGAGAGTGAATTGGGAGTGAAATTTCGTTTCCATCAAATAACGTGAAATGGTCACTTTTGGTCGGAATCGCCTCTGCAAAAATGACACATCTTAATTTTATTTTCATGAAAAAACATGAATATTCACTTCTTGTCGGAACCCCTGCTACAAAAGTTACACATTTGGACCTTATTAAATAGTGTGATTTTTGTGTCCTACGTAGGACCCTGCTTGCGCCTTCGTTCCAGACACACTACTTGGATCGGAGTATTACAATATTAAAGGTGTTGACCGTCACCCGACTAACATTCAATTTAGTGTAAACAGTGTCGTTAGAAATTTGTAGAGGCGAAAGCCTTTTTGTTCCAATTATATTATTATCATTATTAAAGCACACGCAGCAGTAGACACAGTTTATATTCCAATATTTGAACCTCTGCTGCGCCTCTCAAAGATAATCAAACCCGTCAGGCCGGTTCCTCGCTCTGCCCCCTTGGTTTTGACGGGAAATACGGAGGAATTCGCATAACCGATATTTCCGATCAAGCAGCTCCTAGGCAGCTCCTAGGCAGCTCCTAGGGAGCGACAGGCGCCAAACACGGAAAATGAAGGAATCAGTCTAGCGGCTAATTGGGCCGATATGTAGTTCGGGATCTAAGGGATGACAATGGATGGAATTAGAGTTGACGTAGAGTTAACGAGTACCGTAACAAAGGTAAGACAGATTCTTTAAGTCACACAAATCCTAAACTGACATGCGCCTGGTCGATATGTTTTCCGTGTCAGTATTCATATTTACTTTAGTGATACAAATTCATATTCACTTTAGCTTGGTTGCCGGTACAGTTTTTTTTATAAAAGGCATAACAGCCTTCTTTCAAAGATAATCATTGGTTACATTTTTGTGACAAACAGAATCCCGGGAAAAATATAGTTAAAGTACCAACGGCTAAGAATAAGAACTGTTTTACTTATTATACTAATGTAGCCTACTCTCGTAACCACTCCATTCCATCCAGTCTTAACTCCGGAGAATTTCATACATCACATTCTAATCCCGTAACGACACCTCATGATTTCCCAACCTGCTTGGTTTGGCTGCCTTCGATGCACAATATGTTGTTTGCGGTAAGCTTATTCATCAGAAAAAACGGTTTTGGGTCATTCCAGCGAAATAAAGCCAGGCAAAAAAATCAATTTCTCAGATTTTGACGAAAATTGTTCAGAATGATCTACCAGGGTCCAGGACCTTCCCCAAATTTTTTTTCGGCGAAAAATTTTTTTTTCGGACTTTGACGAATTTTTTAAATTTTCGGCCAAATATTCCATTGTTGATGGTCGGAAAAGTCAATATTTTTAAAAAATTCGACAAAAATCAGGGAAATTCAACACGACCTTGAAATTTTTTGAGCTTCTTACCTACATTTAGGACTTCAAATCTCGAGATGTTCAAGTATGTAGGTACTCTTCTTTCCTTTATACGGTAATTTTGGCAAGGTAAGGTCAAAAAAGTGGGTCTAGGTAGATCCACTCCCGAAGAACCGGCCAGATCGCGAAAATTCTGAGATTCCCTATGGTAGTAGAGTGAAGAACAAGCTACATTTCTGCATTAGCACTTTTGTGGCTATCGAGCCAGAAATGGTCTTAAATAGCGATGTTAGAAAACTGAAATTCTTGGGAAAATGCATTGTTTTTATGACAAAATTGATTGACCATGCATTTCAAAAATGAAATCGCAAGAAAACGCTGCTGTTCTGACTAATATTTTTTAATATTTAGACCATACTAAGGCACAGCCTACCTCACATACGCTACCCTTAATGGAAAACACTTTGTGGTAAATGCTATTATTGAAACTGTCATTCTAAAGGCGTCACACTATTTTATTAGTCTGTGGGATCGTATTTTCTGGCACCATATATATGCCCCTAACTCTACCTTCATCCTTATCATAAGCTTCATCCCTTTCATCGAAACACACCGCTATTTTACAACTTGGTTCGCGATATTCTGCTTCGAGCGTGTTCCACCCTACTTACCGTAGTAACTACGCTAGTTACCGTATATACTACGCTAGGCTGGAACACTTTTTTATTTTTTCGGTCAAATATTAGGCCGCGGGCTGATCGGACCAATCACGTTGCAGAGATACGTAGTTACTACGCTTACTTCGCTCCCGAGCGTGGTAAGCAAATAGTTACTATTAGTTACTATTTTGAGAAGGTTGGAACGGTCAGCGTAGTAGCTTTTCCTGAGGCTGGAACGGAAATAGTAACTAATAGTTACTATTGGACGAGGGGTGGAACACGCTCTTCAATCATTTTAATCAAGTCGGACGGCTATATTAGTGAAAGAAGATTTTCACCACGGGAGCAATAGAGAGATTGCACCATATCCGACGAAAACGGCGGGATAATAACGCAAAATTTAACATTAGGAAGTATAGGACTTTCAACTTTGAGACTAAATTACCGGCCTTGGATAGCTGCTGTGAGTCAGAGAGTTGTTGGAATCGTTAACTGGCTTCTTCTTGTTGGAATAATACAACTTTTATGTTCTTTTTATGAGAGTTTGAAGGCTTCAAAGTTTGTCAACAAAGAGGAAGTCTCGCGTCCTATTGGTCAGCTATGGCGCGTTCCTTGAAGTCCGCGTCGTAACCGACCAATAGGACACGATGAACCTCCGTCTTTGTTTACAAACTTTGAAGCCTTCAAACTCTCATAAAAAAGAACATTAATTTGCAAAAGTTGTATTATTGGGATCCCAAAACGTAAGTGGAGGGATACCTATGACATCCCAAAAGTTGTCCGTCTGTCCGTCTGTCTGTCTGTCCGTCTGTCTGTCTGTCCGTCTGTCCGTCCGTCCGTCTGTGAGCACGATAACTCTCGAAGGGAACGAGAAATTTTGATGAAACTTGGTGTGAGAATTCTTTGGGTCAAGAGTAAGGTCGAGTTCGTAGATGGGCTCTGTAGCCCTATGTTTAGGGGTGGGGGAGGGGGTTCAAATTAAGGGGCAAGCAAAATATTTTTAAACAGCTAATGTGATAGTCGATTATGAGGTAAGAAGACATGCTGAGCACGAATATGAAAACCATTTTCTTGCCGGACAAACAGTTTGCCCGGAATCCGGCCAAAACCGGAAAGTTTGTTAAAAATAAAAGTTTTATTTGAAGTTGATTAGATGTTTGATTCAGGGGTAAGAAGGCATGCTGAACATGAATATGAAAACCATTTTCTCACCGGACAAGTAGTTCGCCCGGAATCCGGCCAAAACCGGAAAGTTTGTTAAAAGCGGTAAAAGTTTTATTCGAAGTTGATAAGTATGTCCGATTTAGGTGTAAGAATTAAGAGATGCTCAATCCGTACATTGACAATCATTTATTAGCCGGACGTATAGTTCGTCCGGAAACCGGCTGAAACCGGAAATTTAAATTTTTATTGGAAGTTGATTAGATGTTGCATATAGGGATAAGGAGATACGCTGAATTCGTTTTTGAGCATTATTTTTTTGCCGGACTAGTAGTTCTGGAATTTCGCTGAAACCGGAAAATTCGCAGAAGTAAGGCACATACATGCTGAATCTATATCGGAACTTGGTTTTCTTAATGATTAGCTGTTTGGCCTTAATCTGTTTCTAAATTTTAAGACTAAAAATGTTCAAGGAGTCTGGCGAAGACTGGATCTGGCGAAGACAAAACCTATTTGTCTGGATCAAATATTGAAATTTTGGGATCCCATCGGAACCTTTGGTCTTGTTCCAACAAGAAGCCAGATAACGATTCCAACAACTCTCTGACTCACAGCAGCTCTCCAAGACCGGTAATTTAGCCTCCAAGTTGAAAGTCCTATCCCTCGTAATGTTAATTTTCTTTGTTATGATCCCGACGATGACGGTGTAGAAATATCCGTTTTCTTCGGGTAGGGTGAAATCTCTCTATGACGGGTATGTGCCGATGGAAAATTTGACTCTCACTGGATTTTTGGTAGAATTTTACACCCCCGAGACCAGTTTAGTCCTAGGTCGCTTCTGGAAGCGTCTTGAATGTGTGATATATTTAAATTTCCAGTCTCTAATTCTCATAAAAAGTAATTACTGGCGGGATCTAGTTAGGCGGGATCCACTGCCAGCTTGGAGACTATGTCTGCTTCCAGATTTGCGATAACTGGGAGTTGGGCAAAGTTGTCGACACGGATGAAGACGTAGAAGAAGCCTGCATAACCATTTTGCGGAAGTCAGTCGACCCCTTAGGTTTTTTAGTCCCCGGAGACGAGGTTGAGAACTGGTGACAGATGTTGATAGACTGACGATAGTAACTTCGCCATAATATTAACGTGTTCTAGATTTCTTTGTACATAGTTGCAAATACAGAATTTCAGTTTCTTAAATAATCGCAGCCTATAAATAATAAAAATGTACTGACAACGGAACTCGGTTAGCGTTTCAGAATTGCGTATAACCAAGTATATGAGTAATTTACCACCCTCGCGCAAACTTACACGTGAAAAGAGCAAAAGCATGCATTGTATTAAGTTTCTGAAAGTAGGCCAAAGAGAAGATTTCGGGCCCTTGGGCAGCTAAGAATTGGTCCAGGCAGGTTGTGGTCTAACAGTAAGATCGACTGAAACCAGGGTTAGAGCAGCATTCATTTCTCAATTTTTATTTTTAGGTTGTGAGACTAATTCGTCATAAAAACAATGCATTTTCCCAAGAACTTCAGTTTTCTAACATCGCTATTTAAGACCATTTCTGGCTCGATAGCCACAAAAGTGCTAATGCAGAAATGTAGCTCGTTCTTCACTCTACTACCATGGGGAATCTCAGAATTTTCGCGATCTGGCCGGTTCTTCTGGAATGGATCTACCAAGACCCATTTTTTTTACCTTACCTTGCCAAAATTACCCTAAAAAGGAAAGAAGAGTACCTACATACTTGAACATCTCGAGATTTGAAGTCCTAAAGGTAGGTAAGAAGCTCAGAAAATTTCAAGGTCGTGTTGAATTTCCCTGATTTTTGTCGAATTTTCGAAAAATATTGACTTTTTCGACCAGCAACAATGGAATATTTGGCCGAAAATTTCAAAAATTCGTGTGAGTCCGAAAAATTTTTTTTTCGCCGAAAAAAAATTTGGGGAAGGTCTTGGACCCTGGTAGATCATTCTGAGAAATTTTCGTCAAAATCTGAGAAATCGATTTTTTTGCCTGGCTTTATTTCGCTGGAATGACCCTTTTGCAAAATTTTCCCTGTTTTTTGTTAAAATCAACGGGCCTTGGAACAGTCTTAGTACAGCCAAAGCCGCGAGTATTTGTTGAAACCAGAATAAGAAAATCTCTAATACAGAATTTGACTCATTTATATAGTGTAACTGAAACGTTGGCGAACGGCTGAGTCTATAGTATTAAGTTAATCAAACATAATATCAGCAGCGATTGCAAAGTAACCGAAAGACAAGTTTCACCTCACTGGGTATGACTTTTTTTTTTTAGCTTCTAACACCTTGAAAGTAGGAAAGACAGGAAACTCCGATAAAACCGCGTCGTGGAACGATGAACATAAACAAACAAAAATGTAAACAACAATACGTGACACGTTGCCGATGATTTTGTAAAACAATCGGTCGAACTGTCAACATCGCGAAACAACGCGCGTCAATTATCGCGACACATGGGGCTTATGAGAGTTTCCTGTTTTTCCACTGATGATTTCTTTAGGCTTCGATGACCTTAATCGCGTAGCTTTCTTAATTTTCTTCAAGTCCAGAGCGAAGTAGGCATTAACGCTTCTCTAGTGCCAGCTGCCGGCAGCAGGTTCTCATTGCAAAGGAAGTGGAGAGGCAAGAGCACTAGATGTCCCTGGAAGAAAATAATGGCAAGTTAGGGATGCTCTATGAACGTGTCCGAAAGCTCCGAAACGAACGAAAATGCTGAATTAATTCAGGATTTTATGCAGCATTTTGCTTTAGGACTTCAATTTTCGCTCAGTTTATGCAGCATTAATTCAGCATAAAATTCACCGAAAAATTCAGCAAAGATGCTAAATGTTATACTGAATTTTCAAGAAGAAACTGGGGAGCACGGCGATTCTCCTAGTATCTTCCTAGAACCTTTTTCTTTCTAGAACAAATTGCCACACAAAATTCTCGTAATGTTATCTAGGTCGAATTCCCGTCTGCGCGGCGACAAACTTTACGGAGCATACTTTGCGAAAAACTTTACGAAGCCGGAGTCGTCTTTTATACAGCTAATTCTTTTTTTCTTCTTCTTCCTGACTTAAATTTTGGTATTTTAGAAGTGTCAGAGAAGAAATTAAGGTAACAGCTTTCGGACAAAAATAAATAAATATGCAGCATTAAATGCAGAATTTACAGCACTAAAAAGCTTTCGGACACGTTCTATATGACTAAGTCCAAAACACGCCAGTGAACCTCGGGAAGAACAAGAAACGTTGCCCGAATGATGACTCAAATCCTGTGTCAGCTAGTCACGGCGTTCGTTTGGGGACGCGGCGATTCTTCATCGGCACGGAGAGTTAGTCATCAAGGGCATAACACAGGGAATGCTTCCGAAATGGATTTTGTTCGAAAAAAAAAAATGCAGTTGACGAAGTTAGTCTGGATCCATTTTATTATTGGTTTGGTTTATTCTGATTGTTTTTAATAAACTTTACATTGCACAGCACCAGCAAAAATCGATTCCCCTCCGAATCTGAAAGGGAGTCCTTTTTTATGATGGTGATGATAATCAGATTCCCCGTACGTGGAGACTCGCGAGAATACAGGGAGTGAGTCCCTGGGACCAACAACAACGCTGGGACTCCTCAAGTGGAGTCCTTGGTGAACGGCGAGAATACGCCTACACGACGATTGAAGAGGTTAAATGAGAAGCATTAGTTGCCCTTTTGATCGAAGTTTTGTTCGCTGTTGGCTTAAGCCGGTTTCTTAATTTCCGTTTAACCGCCGTCAAAGTTCACCGTTTGCTTAATTACTGTTTTCTTTTTTCAACTCCGGCGATCCTTGCCCGGTCACCGTTTCCTCCACGTTGCAGGGTAACTTCGAACCAGTGTTGCCACTGGTCACAGAATTCTGCGATTCGTCACAGGTTTTCGACTTCTCAGATTCACAGCTGTGAAAAATTTGTCACAGGAAATCACACTCGAGGCAAGTATGTCTCAAATTCGCGATTTTTTAGCATTTTGGTCAATCTTTTCCGGAAAAAAAGATTTATTTGTATTCCGAATAGCAGCTCCTATTATGGTACATGAGAAGTTATAGAGTACACTAGAATCCCCAGAAACCGAAAACCCACGTGTTTATGTATGAAATCACATGAAAACCAAAAAAAGATACCTAATTTTTTAGGCGCCAGGATGCCATAGATTTGGGGGCGAAATATCACAGGTTCCGTTAAAGAAAAGTGGCAACACTGCTTCGAACTTGCTAGATCAGGAAGTTTGTTCGACGGTCAAAGTTTTGGACGACAAGCAAAGAAAAATGAAAAATAATGCAGGCGATAAAGATACAGTACTAAAAATATTAGTGCTACAAAACAAGATCAGACTCGGTAAGAAAATGCTATATTTCGTTTTGCTGAAAGTTAACGATGACCAGCTACGGCAACGAGAAAACATTGATCGGCGACCAAAAACGGTATTTATAAAGAGACCTTGGAGTTTGAGGGTATCTTCAAACTTCGATCAAAAACGCAACTATTCTGGAATTTGCAGTGTTCAGACAACCTCCGTCCAAGTCGCTATCAGGACTCGGCACAACTGTGGGATCATCTAGTGGCCCGATTCGGAAGCAGCAGACAGGAAAAGATCACCAGATGTCCCTGTTAACAGAAGTCAAACTAGCCAAGGTCAAAATTGGACAATAAGAAAAGCATAGCTGGTAACTGAATAAAAAGTAACAGAATTTGGCAGTGTCGATTTCTTTCTTTTTTTTCTTTTCATCACTTCTGCCTAAAAGTTCGCCACATTCTGAAGAACCAATGGTGTGTCGACTCGGTAGGGTTAGTGAATACGGTCATAACTAGTGTTGGGCGAAATTTGCATTTTTCGATATGTCGATATTTTAAGTTTCAATATTCGATAATAGATATCGATATATCTGTGTCGATATTTCGGTACCATTTTGCTATAGTATACGTACCGTTTCAAAAATTTCAGAGCAAAATTTTATTGTCGTAAGAAAGAATCCTGCATGAACTCAAACTGATTTACGAAGAACATATTGTTCCAATTTTGGGTATAAAAATGTAACTCGTTTTGGATTATTAACAACAATTATCGTTTTCGATATCAACATTTACGTTTCGATATCGATTTTGGTCCAATATATCGATATCGAATATCGCCCAACACTAGGTACAGAACTAATGAAGATCTCCAGGAAGATGGTCGAGTTGCTCAAAAGGTTGAAATTGGTTTCTGCTGTTAGTGGTTTATTAGTGAATAATGCTGGCTAGTGTAGGGCAGAGCAAAATATCACTAGCGAATAGCGCCAAGACTTGAAAAAAAGTGACACAGACTCGAATAGCAGCGACACTAGCACCACTAATGATCGAGAACGTCCCTACTGAAACTCAATCAGTCGTGCACCAGCGCCGGCTCCAATAAGTTAAAATTCATAACACGGCAAAAAAGATACAGCCTCCCCTGTTTCTTCTATGTATGCAGACCGCATCTTAGCTTTGCCAGAAATTTCTAAACCCGCAAGTCTGTCTCGCTTTAAATGCCACAAGCGTAAAGGGCGGCTACAAGTGTGGCACGATTGTGGAGCATGGAACGACTTTTTGCTATAGTCAACGTGCCTTGAAAGGTCTTAATACAGCCAAATCCGCGAGTAATATGTTGAAAGCAGAACCTAGTTTAAAAGTATTCAGCCATTTTGAAATACTAGAACATAAACGTAAATAGTGCGAGAGGACCTGTGACTAAGAATAAGAAAATCTCTAATACGGGCCCCTTTATTTTACCCAGATAGAAAAATACCCACAAAGAACCTAACTCTAGCCTCGCCGGTACTGGACATTCAGCTTGTTGACATTTGAGGTGGAATATAATGGATAACCTAAGTTTCCGCCTCATTCAGACTTCTTACCTCCGAGGAAATTCCAGCGCCGAGAAATAAAATCGACGTGACCTCTCTTGAGGTGGAAATTGCCATTTTGTACCTCGGCAACAGACCTTGCAATCCAGCAGCGAGGGATTCTGGCTCTTTTTTGTCCTCGTTTTTAAACCTCGGTCCCAAACTTCGACCGCCGCATTTTTCGTACGGTCAGATGCAGAGCGAAAGTTTGTACTATATGATAGACTTTAAAATGTTTGTAAGACTTTGGAATCCCGGTATCATAGTAGCCTACTCTTAGTAGATTAGTTATTAAAAATATTAGTTATTTTCATTTTAGCTAATTATTATTAAACACTTGTTGTGTAAATTATGATTTTACATTATATATATATTTTGTGTTTGTTATTTTTTTGTGATGACGAAAAACCAATCATCGGCTTCGGTTTCGGCTTTTAGAATAAATTATTTACTGATAGATCAATGAATGTCACGATTCTCTTTGGTAATAACCCTGGTGATTCCGCTAACTTATAATTTGAATTTCTTGTCGAACACTCGGCAGTGTGTCTAGTCATGGTCATTTTTACCGACTGTCTTTGCAGAAAAAAATGACTGTTTTTATGAAAAGTTGACTGTTAATGAAAAAAAACGACTGGTTTACGAGAAGTCGGACCGACTGGCCTACAACATCAGGGGGGGGGGCGTCCACCCTCCCCACAGGTGACGCCTCTGGCTATAAGCAAACGGGAAAGAGAACAACGCGATCACAAACGTATGCTTACTTCAAAAGAGGGAGACACAACGTTCAGCTTTAAATGTGTAAAGACTGGTTCTCCAGACTCTATGTCTGAGCGTGTTCCACGGAGTTCCACCCTACTTACCGTAGTTACTACGCTAGTTACCGCAGTTACTACACTAGACTGGAACGCTTTTCTATTTTTTCAGTCAAATATCAGGCCGCGGGCTGATCGGACCAATCACGTTGCAGAGATGCGTAGTTACTACGCTAGCTACGCTCCCGAGCGTGGTAAGCAAATAGTTACTATTAGTTACTATTTTGAGAAGGTTGGAACGGTCAGCGTAGTAACTTTTCGTAAGGCTGGAATGGAAATAGTAACTAATAGTTGCTATTGGTAGAGGGGTGGAACACGCTCTCTATCTCCACCACATCTAACGGAACAACTAACACACCCTAAATGACGGGCTAAAATTCGCTAGGTGGACACGGGTCGCATTTAACAGAGATCGGCCAACCATCCAGATTTTTGGCTGAACGCGAAAATAAAACAAGAAGCGCCCTCGTGGCTTGATTAGTACTAGGGCAAGGCTGCCACTGATAGAAAGAAGCGAGGAAAGAGGGCTACATACTCGGAGGGTTAAGTGTACTTCCATTCCATATTCATGTCATTTCATTGTTATCATGTCATTCATTCACATTGCATAAATGAGAACTTAACGCATTGTATGCGTGAATGTGGATGCTTGAGCGAAGTTAGATCATGTATTTTGGAAGGAATGGACGGTTTCTGAATGAAGAATGTATGTGTAGCGTCCGAGGGGTTGCCCACTCAGTTTTTGGGTGCACAGCAGGTGCCCGGTGCCGACCGGTGCCGGCTGGTGCCGACCGGTGCCGGCTGGTTCCGGCTGGTGCCGTCTGGTGGGCATTTTGATCGTGGGCATTCTGGCGTGGGCATTGTGAGAGTGTGCAAAAAAATCGTGGTGATTTTGGGAACCACCCTTCGCAAGGCTAATCATTTGAGAAAACCAAGTTCAGATATATCTGTATAAGCCATATAATTTGCCATGGCCCTTGTGGCTTTTCAGCGCAAATAAACCTATCTATCTATCTATCTATTTTGACGATACTGATCGAAACTTCCTGCTCGGCCAAACTTGCGGTTTCGGCCAAATTCTGAGCGAACTACTTGTCCAGCAAAAAAAAAAAAAGTTCAGAAACGAATTCAGTGTATCTCCTTATCCCTATAAAAAACATCTAATCAACTTCAAATAAAACTTTTACTTTTAACAAACTTTCCGGTTTTGGCCGGATTCCGGACGAACTACTTGTCCAGCGAGAAAATGGTTTTCACTATCATGTTCAGCATGTCTTCTTACCCCGTAATCGACTATCACATTAAACGTTTCAAAATTTTATTTGCCCCTTAATTTAAACCTCCTCCCCTACCCCTAAATGTAGGGCTACAAAGCCCTTCTATGAACTCGACCTTACTCTTGACCCAAGGAATCCTCACCCCAAGTTTCATCAAAATATCACATTCCCTTCGAGAGTTATCGTGCTTACAGAGGGACAGACGGACAGACGGACGGACAGACAGACAGACAACTTTTGCGATGTCATAGGTATCCCTCACTTACGTTTTGGGATCCCAAAAACCGTTCGCATAAGCATACCTCTACTGTAACCTTAACAGATGAAATGACCCTTGTTTCAGTACCTTACAATACTTAGTCCTTCAAATTAAACAGGCTAAAAGGACGGCTCAGACGGCGTTCGTAAAGTGCGTAAAGTCGTTCGTAAAGTTGCTCCGCTAACCCGCGTAAAGTACTTTACGGAGGCAGCCAAGAAGTTCAACTTTAGTTAACTTTTTTCGTAAAGTTCGGAAGGTTGACCGATAGGAGAAGAGATCGAAAACAAGTTATGAAAATAAATTTGAAAATGGGGATTAGGAAACGGAAAAATGATGAGATGATGACTCTTGTGGTTTGTATGATAATAATAATAATAAGGTCGAATAACTTGAAACTTGTTTTTGGCAAGAATAATAATTAGGAACATTTTTTTTGAATTAATTTTATTCTTGTTGATTTTGTCAGGTGAATTGGGAAAAAAGAATTACTTATTGAATTAAATTGTTTAGAACTGACTTATTTATTGGAGTTTTTTTTCTATCTGGATATTAACCATGGTCAATTATGGCTTTTAGTGTTAATAAATATCTACCTATGGTTCATATATGATACAAATAATCTCTAATAATTAGAATCTTTTTCTTTCTAGAACAAATCGCCATAAAAAATTCTCGTAATGTCATCTAAGTCAAATTCCCGTCTGAGCGGCGACAAACTTTCCGGAGCATACTTTGCGAAAAACTTTACGAACGCCGTCTGAGTCGTCCTTAAAGTTGTCAATACTAGGTCCCATTTTAAGGTTCTTGTTTCTTCTGTTTCTTCTGAAACAACAAGACCAAAGGTTTCGATGGGATCCCAAAAATTTAATATTTGATCCAGACAATTAGGTCTTGTCTTCGCCAGATCCAGTCTTCGCCAGGCTAATCATCTGAGAAAACCAAGTTCAGATATACCTGTATAAGCCATATCTATTTTGACCATACTGATCGAAACTTCCTGCTTTACTTCTGCCAAATTTCCGGTTTCGGCCGAATTCCGAGCGAACTACTTGCCCAGGAAAAAAAAAAATATAGTTCAGAAACGAATTCAGCGTATCTCCTTATCCTTATAAAGAACATCTAATCAACTTCAAATTAAACTTTAACTTCTGAATAAAAATCCGGTTTCAACCGGATTCCGGACAAACTATATGTCCGGGTAAAAAATGATTGTCATACACAGATTCAGCATCTTTTCTTGCCCTTAAATCTATCATCTAATCAACTTCAAATAAAAGTTTTGCTTTTAAAAAAAATTCTGGTTTTGGCCGGATTACGGACAAACTACTTGTCCGACGAGAAAATAACTTTCATATTCGGATTCAGCGTGTCTCCTTACCCCTAAATCAACTATCTAAATAGCTTTAAAAAAATATTTGTTTTGCCCCTTAATTTGAAACCCCTCCCCCACCCTCAAATATAGGGCTACAGAGCAACAGAGCCCATCTTCGAACTTGACCTGTACTTTGACCCAACCAATCCTCCCGCCAAGTTTCATCAAAATATCTCAATCTCTTCGAGAGTTATCGTGCTTACAGACAGACGGACAACTTTTGCGATGTCATAGGTATCCCGCCACTTACGTTTTGGGATCCCAAAAAGCTGCAGTCGCTATTTTTCAAAACTAAAATCCTGAATTCTCATGGTGAACGAAACCTTCTTAGTGAAATCGTTTTGTTCTGAACAGGTTCAAAAAGCCGGTGCCGACTGGTGCCGGCTGGTGCCGACTGGTGCCGGCTGGTGCCGACTGGTGCCGACTGGTGCCGGCTGGTGCCGGCCGGTGCCGACTGGTGCCGGCCGGTGCCGGCTGGTGCCGGCCGGTGCCGAGTCGGGGGTGCACAGCAGGTGCCGAGGAGTGGGCAACCCCTCGGTAGCGTCATGGGGGAGATTCGTTCCATTAATGGCGTTTTGGTCTATTAATGGAAACAGTTGGCGTGGCTCCTCGGGTAACCTTAGTTTTTTCGAAGAGATTGCAATTATACAAGGGACGTAAGACGTGATAAATAAACCATTTTGAACTGAAATCTAGGACTTCTCATGTCGGAATTTCACGGAGAAAACCAGACGAAAGAAAAGATCTACAGCTTCATCTAGGCACGGATAAAGTAGTAAATCAACCTTCGACCGGAACAAGTTTCATCAAAATATCTCAATCCCTTCGAGAGTTATCGTGCGTACAGACGGACGGACGGACGGACAACTTTTGCGATGTCATAGGTATCCCTCCACTTACGTTTTGGGATCCCAAAAATGCAATAAATTCGAGCTTTGCTCCACATAGGCGTCTCTACTCTGCACATCACGCCATCCAGCGTCTACATGGAGCTTGTTCCCCCCTTCTAACAATAGTAGCCATTGGTTACTATTTTGTTCCAACCTCATGAAAAGTTACTAAGCTGATCTTTCCATCCTTCTCCAAATAGTAACTATTTCCTAACCACGCCCGGGAGCACACTTTTCGTGGCAACTACGATCTCTGTGACGTGATTGGCCTGATCAGCACGCGGAACGATGTTTTGTCGAAAACAAAAAAAATGCGTTCCAGCCTTGACACCAAGAAGCCAAGATTCCTGACGTCATGCGTAGTAACTACGGTAAGTAGGTGGAACACGCTCATGATGTTCTTCATGATTTTTTTAGGCCGAACTAGAAGTTTAGTACAAATTGTCTATGGTCTTGTTGATATTTATTTTTGTTGTCTTACGCCTCATTTGGCGGGTTATAAATAAAACATATATATATATATATAAAACATATATATCGTCGAAAGCGCGTTACAACAGACTGGTGCTCGAACATCTGTATAATGCTCTTGCATTACCGCATGCACCTGCACTATCACTATTCTGGAAACTTTTCTACACATCTGATGTTATAACTATTAGAAGCACTTTCTACAAATATGCTAAATTCCTGCTTGGACTGCCACTGTGGTTTCAAAATCGACGAGTTACACGAAATCATAGGGTTAAAGATCCGAGCGTTAGAATGTCGTGCTCAATTTCTGGAATCCTTCGACCCTCTAAACAGCCTCTATCCAGCATACTTAAAGAAATGGTGTATTTTTCTTCTTTTTTTAAATTATGTATTGCTAAGTTAAAACTGTATCTTGTGTTTTGTCCATTGTTCCTTTTTCTGTATTTTACTTTTCCTATTCTCCATCAGTGACATTTTATTTAAAGATGGGAAATAAACATATTCATTCACATATATAGGATGGGTGTGAAAAGTCTGAGCGAACGAGCCTGGGACCGAAAAATAAATGGTCTTTCATGGCTTACCTGTACTTGCTCCAACCGCTGTTTGGCCGTTCGGGAGTCACTGATGCAAAGCGGGACTCGATCCCGATAAGATTTGAGCTGCATGAAAGTGGTAACGTCGTCGGATGGCACGCAGCGAAAAACCTAAAAGATTTAGTTTCGGTTCAAGTCTGTATACTTCACGCTAGCATTCGTCATCGCTTATGAACAAAAAATTGACCTTCATGGAAGATTTCTCAAGTCGTTACCTACGAATAACAAGGGTATGCATTTTCATATGTATGTATGTATATTCTTCATAACCCGTTACATTCAAACTGAAAATAACGGAGCAAATGGAAGAAAAAAAAGAACAGCGGAAAGAAAAGACGAAAACGCGATTTGGCTCACATGACCGAGACATATACCTTTTAATT
Source organism: Branchinecta lindahli (assembly GCA_023053555.1). Lineage (NCBI taxonomy): Eukaryota > Metazoa > Arthropoda > Branchiopoda > Anostraca > Branchinectidae > Branchinecta > Branchinecta lindahli. The sequence continues at coordinate 13,129,919 of JAKZAO010000007.1, read as the reverse complement.
GCTATTGTTTGAAGGCCCTTGTGTGGGACTAAAGTGGGTGGACTCAAGAGAGATTCGCAGTGGCTTGGGCTCAGGCCCGTATCCAGAATTTTATTTCGGGGGGGGGGGGGGGTTTGCCCTCGGAATTCATTTCGGGGACATAGATCAGAGTTTAAAGCCTACACAAAACTATTACTTTTGTGGGTTTTGGGGGGGGGTCGAACCCCCTAACCCCCCCCCTGGATACGGCCTTGTGGGCTGACAAGAGTACTTAGAACAAACGAAACGAACTGTACTGTTTGTGTTATTGCCGTATTACCGAGGAAGTATCGCAGAGTAAATCTGGGTTCCATTTATACCGCTAATGAACTTCCCCACATACGTTTTCGTTTTCATTCCGTTTTACCTCCATATGGGTTTTCTGCTTTACAAGATAGATACGATAGTATAAGCTATCTTCCCTCGCTTGCGCGTTGGTTTTTTTCTGGGTTTTCGGGTTGATCTTTGCCGAGTGTAGGTTTGTGGGGCAGGTTCCCTCCTACTGCTGATTTATAGAATTATTAATATTTATTTATATAATTAGCTACACGCCAAATAGATTTGTTCTCTTATTGTACCGGGTTTTGGTCAATCGACCTTGTGTCTCCGGCTTGACCCTATGTAATATCATTTTAAACAGAAGTGTAATTAAAATCTTGAACCTTGCTGCGTTTGATTTAGCCTTGTCTCGGTACTGTCAGAGAAATGGCGTTTTATTTATCCGGCTTGTCTCCTTAATGCCGTTTTATTTGCCGTGTCACCTGACAACTGTCATCGCCCTGTCAGACAAGACGCGACGAACGACGACTTGATCTAGGAGAAAGTCTCGGCCCTGTCTTCAGCAGATGTCTCGACTGCGTTTTGTTTATGACACTTGTCCGCAGAGTCATTAACAGACAAGGCTAAATAAACCAGCTTTAAAGTTTAACCGAAAAGGACTGGGATAGGACAATCTAGTTACCCATCACTTATTCACTTAAATTGGCTTGAAGACCCGCTGAAAATGCGTTACTTGGTTGTTCCGCTATTCAGGAATAATCGATTTTCAGATAGTGGAATTTCCGTGTGATTTGTGGTACCTCTAACTTGTTATATTCCTTACAAGAAAGATTTATGACTTTTTTTGTTCAGGCACTAAGCAATCTTCACCAATATCGCCACTGCCCACTGAAAAGCCTTGTTTGTGTTTAGATAAAAATTTCCCGCGTCATAGTAGAATTTTCGCTGTGGGGACGGCCGCAGATATTCTGAACGTCATAACTAGAGCAGATAGTGGAAAACAAAAAAATCCCTTTGCAGAATCCAAATAATTCAGTGTATTCAACTAAATGACACAAAAGTTTAAGTTGGCTTTTCAGTTAAACTTTAAACCTTGACAAGGCAGCAACAAAAGACAAGGAGGACTTCAATCGAACGCGGCTGATGTGTCCTCCAAATTTCTAGTGGGTCGTCCTGTTTCTATAAATAACTCTTTACTAATCTTAAGTTTGAAGGTTGATACCTTTTTCCGAAAAACTCCAGATTATGTATCGGCGTTTGGTAGCCCGAACTATCTTCCCCATCCGTAGGCTACTTACATCTTCATGGTACTTGGTATTGTTAGCAAACTCCTAATTTTGTGTCTGGGATTGCTAAAACGCCATTAGAAACAAATAAATAAAATACTGTCTTTAGCACTTTAAGGAGAAGAGTCCGAACTATCAACCCCATTCGTAGGCTACTTACATCCTCATAGAGCTTGGCATTGTTATCAAACTCCTGATTTTGCGGCTGGCGCCATCAGAAGAAAAACAGAGAAAAATACTGTATTTTGCACTTTAGGAGCAGAGCCCGAGCTATCCCGATGAAAAATTCTCTCAAAATAGTAGTATGTAGTAGTTCGAAAAAGTAGCATGCAGTATCGACTGTGCTACTACATGCTTCTATGTTAAGACTACCGCGTTACTGCATGCTACTACATACTTCTAGGTCAAGACTACCGTGTTACAGCATGCTACTGCTTAAGATTATCCGACGCTAAATGCAATTGTATGAAAGTAGTTATACTACTACATACTACTGAGCTTGTTGAAGCAGTTGCTTAGAGTAGCACTGATAGTCTTTCATACTCTTGATAAAGTCGCTGCGGTGTTGCACATATGATTCTTTACTACTACATACCACTATGTTTTTCGGAGCTATAGCAGTATGAGTGATATTCCATGGTACTGCATATACTTCGTGAATATATATGACCTGCGTCTCAGTCAGTAATCGTAACAACCCTGGAGATGCTAGAAATTTATCATTGCCTTCCACTGTTTAGCATATGCCTTTTTTTCTGTAAAGTTCGAAATATTTCCTTAACCGTTTGCGCAATTAAACTCTATTATCTAATACTAAAGCATTACCACGCAAATCTTGAGAGTGCCTGCCCTTAACCGATCATTTTTTTAAGAACTAGTCAAGTTTTTATATTAACAATAATGTAATGAAATAATTATCTAAAGTCAGTTATACAACTTAACATGGTTTGGAACAGAAGGTGAAGATAGTAAAACAGTAAATCATGAAGGTGTGATTTAAAAACAATTCCCCCGGTTACTGGAGAAATGAGCGACGATAGCCCATCGAGCTTCTAGACAGTTCCAGGACTGTCCTCTCCAATTCGCACAGAACTGACCTGATTCGATTTTGAACTATGAATTGCATTATTGCCCTGCCGGCAAAAATCCGCCCGGTAACCGGTTAATTATTTTCATTAACGACTACTATATTTAGCTACTTTAAGAAGTAGGTCGAAATTGTAATGAGAACAATAGCATGGAATCGTATGCAGTGGTATGGAGTACAGACGCAGCGATAGCATGGAATCGCATGCAGTGGTATGGAGTACAGACACAGCGATAGCATGGAATCGTATGCAGTGGTATGGAGTACAGACACAGCGAGGTCGGAATAGATTTCCCACGCACCATGTAGTAGCATCGCATAGTACCGTGGCGATTCATGCTAGTAGTATGCAGGAGCATGAAATACTACCTTCGGACTCAGTAGTATCCGAATATTATGAAGTAGTATAGTAGCATAGAAGTCTACGAAAAAGTTGCATTACTACTACATACTACTACGGGGGTAGTAGTATCATGCTACTACAGGCCCCAGAAATTTTTCATCGGGATCTTCCCCATCCGTAGGCTACTTACATCTTCATAGATCTTGGTATTCAGCGAAGCAATCCTTATCCACGTGCCCTTGTAGAAGGAATCACAGACGGGATCGTACAAATCCATGGGATCGCAGTCTTTCTCTAAGAGGCCCAAGTGTTCCCTGAAGAGATACTTTCGCAACGAACCGGCGAATCTTCCGCACTGGTACGGCTTACCGTCCATAATTGATGGCTCAAAGTCAATGTCCTGGAAAACAAAGTAATACAAAGTGTCATGGGTGAGAGATGAAGTTTTTGTTTGAAGTACAGTAGATGTGAAGAACTAAGTCCTCTTAGAAAGGGATCCAAATCAAACTAAATTTAATTTATAAGCCGTCTAGGTAGAGATGGAGGGGGGGGGGGAGGGGTAGAAAAATTTGGAAAACCAAACGAAAATGGAACGACTTTGACGAAGATACGCAGGATCTTTCTAAGAACAAACAAATTCTTAAAGCACACACGTTTTGAAAATTGGAGGTTCTTCCGAATGTTCTGGTCAGTAGTTGCGTTTCTGCAGATACCATGGTAGCTGATATACTGATTGATTTATTGTATATCTCAGGTACAAAATTTCGTGGTTATCCAACCAAACTGTTTGACCTTTGTCAGGTAATATATACAACAATTGTTGAAATCGTAATTGTTGAAAATGTAATCGTGAAATCGTAATTGTTGAAATCGTATATACGGTCTGAAGTCTTTTTCCAGTTATCGTGGTATCTGATACCACGGTCAAAAGGCGTTTTTGCAGTTGTCGTGGTATCTGGCCACTAACCGTGGTAACTGGTATTCAGATATCACGGTCCGACCGTGATATCTGGTCGTGGTATCTGAAAGTCATCTCACTTTCATCAAATTTTGTCAAACTGATGAGAAAGAAGTTTAGCACTTATTGATGTAACTGGATATCAGTTTTTCTTTTGGGCTGACTTCGAAAAGTGCAATTTCGGCAATAGTCGTTTTTGCAGTGGACCGTATATCAGATACCACGGTAACTGCAAAAACGACTAATTGCAGATCCAGTTACCGTGGTAACAGATACCATGGTATCTGCAAAAACGCAATTAGTATTTCTCCTTTCCAATGCGCACGTTCTGTGTGAACGTGAAGAATTAAGAGCTGAGGCATGAAGTGTCCAGAGAATGTGTGGGGGTGTTTTATGAAAAAGGGATGATTGGTGGTCGTCAATTTGAGGGTGCTTGCAAGATTCCTCAAGGTCGCTTTGAGGCACCGACAATTATGACCATAATAGGTTAATAATGAAGTATGATTGGTTCCAGTTTGTTTTTGGTTTATTCTGTTCATGGCCTTTGGCTTTTCTGAGCAATTAAATCTTATTGAGTTTCTTATCTTACACAGAACCAACTCGAAAAGTCTAACAAGGGGGACTTCTTTGAAACTCTGCTGTGCTTCTTAAAAGACCCAAACCCTGTCCCGGCTGTTTTCAGCCTCGCTCGGTCACCTTGTCATGACGAGGAAAACGGAAAAACTAGCATAACTGGTATTCTAACCAATGAGCTCAAAAAGCGGGAGCCTGTTCTACCCTGAAAAGAGCCAAACACAGCAAAAGGGAAATTCAGCGTAGTGCCATTAGAGTGGATAGAGTGGATCAAATGACCGAGAAAGTTTGAAATCATGGAAATGAGAATGGATGGAACAATGTAGAGTGAATGAGTAATTTAGGTAAGAGAAATGAAACTACAACGTTTCATTTCTTCTGACTAAGCAGTAAGCTACATGCTCTGCCAGGTCCGTATCCAGGAATTTATTTTGGAGGGGGTTTTACTCGTGGGTCGTACCTAGTCCACACCAAAAAGTACAAAAAAGATATAGATCCGAGCTTAAAGCCTATAAAAACGAGTATTTGTGTGTGTTTCGGAGGGGGTTTGAACCCCCTAACCCCCCCTTGGATACGGTCCTGTGTACTGTACATAGTCCGACAAGACTCCGCATGCGAAAATACGCACGGGAAATCCGTGTCACTATCGAAGGGAACGCGAGAATAGAGGGAGTCACTCCATGCGGACCAAACGTAAAACAACGAGAACACGGGGAATGCTTCCAAAATGGATTTTGTTGGAAAATAAATAGCCTATGCAGTTGACGAAATTAGTCTGGATCCACTTTATTTTTGGTTTTGTTTATTCTGATTATTTTTTATTAATTTTACGATGCACCAACACCAGCACAAATTGATTCCCCTCTGAATCTGAACGGGAGTCATTTTTGATGACGGTGATGACAATTTTCTGTCCGTGGGGACTCGCGAGAATACGGGGAGTGAGTCCCCGGGACAAACAAAAACGCGGAGACTCCTCAAGTGGAGTCCTCGGGGAACGGGCAGAATACACCTTATGAATTGAATGAATGAATTTATTTGCACGAGAAAACCCATGGGGTCAAACCTGCATGCAAGGCGTCAAGATGTGAACGTAGCTTTCACCCCTGTAGTCTCGCGAACCTTCCTCCCATTCCTAGGAAAAATCGCCTATGCTGAATTTTCCCTATTCGTCTAAGAAACAAAGCAGGTCAAACAAATTGGCCCGAGTTCACTTGAGAACACCTGTTTCGTGGTAGCAAGAACAAATAACGACGAGAACTGGAAACCTGCATATATTCGCACGCCAACATGCTGGACGCAAAACCTTCGCTTTTCGTTTCCCAAGGGTGGGGCTTAGCGCGCGGCCTCTAACATGTTTAGTGTTGCCTCTGCAGCAAAAGTGAAGAATCTCCATACATCCTAGTCAGAATAGGCAGATAGTTCAAACAGCGCTGATTTCCGCGGGGACTACACGAATGAAAACATCTCCTTTTCTGGACAGATTTACAATAAGGAGTTTATTTTCGCCACGATGAGGAAATGAGGACAAGCCATAGGAATGTGACCTTTCATCACTCTAGGGACAAATAAAATACTGAAATTTGGGTTTTGGCTTATACTATCAACTGGATCGGTGTGACTTTTTTGTTATATTATGACAATGAGTCTCGTCGAGGTTGATACGATATCGTATCAACCTCCAGAGAGGTGGCTGATTGACACAGCTGGATTCCGATTTTTTTTTCTCAAAAAACGTTAATTCAGAAAGAAAAAACCTAAAACACAAATTCTTAGTACATTCTTGTTGATGTATTCATAATTACTCAGTGCTCTGCATCAAACGAGGTAATTCTCGTGTGATCATTTTGTATGGTTAATTCTTCCTTTTTTTCTTCGTTCACCGTCCATGTTTTATCTCTGGAACTGACGCTTTCTCTAATAAACTCAATCAAACTGCTTCGGCTTACACACTCACCTGTACCACTATTGCAACTTCCGAGTCTCTTTTTCCGGTCAGGCTCCGGTCATTAATGTTCGCCGATCCACAAATCACAGTCACATCGTCCACGATCATTAATTTGCTGTGGACGTAGATCAGCTCGGACACCTGGAACAGATTGAACAAAGATTAAAGGTGACCTGAGGGGTGACGGGGGAGGGGGATCTAGACAACAGGTGTAGTTAAACCGGGAAGGTTCGTTTAAGGGAGAAAAAGAGGTGGCACAATGTTCAAGGAACGCAATAAACAACTGAAGAATTACGAGGATCGAGAAGTGACGAAAAATAAAACGGAAGAATGACATGTTTTGGGTGCAATGGCGACGAGAGGCGTTCCTCTAACGCTGGCGCAAGAACGCGGTTAAGGAGGCAGTTAAGGAAGTCTAACCATAGTTGCATCTACGCTGGAAGTTTCAAGGGAGAACGACATGATATTGTCTTCGCTAATATTTTTACTTTCGTAAATTCTTTCTCACTGGATTTCCAGTCTACAAATGTACAATACAATATGACCGAACACTGGTTTCTTGTTAGTCAGTCAGTTAGACCTTTAACACTGGTACCATTAAAAAAATTAACATCTTATCGAGTCAAGAGAGTTTTTGTGATTTTTTTTTTTATTCGTTTCCTACACACAAGATTTTTTTTTCGCGTCTGACGCGGAAGGGTTACAAGGAGCGATTTATTATTTTTTTTAAAGGACCCCTCTTGCTTATTCTGCTTTCTATAATATACTTAGCTCCATACAGAATTATAAGCTTCTAAAATCCCCACCCTTCTCCACTGTTTCGTTTTGTGCGTACGAAATTTTGGCGCTTTTTTGGCCTTGCCGAGTTTTGCCCGTCACACAACGAAACGTTTGCCGGGATCATCAACGTCTGCTGACAACTCTTTCACACATAAGGACATGAGAAACTTTTGTTTATTACTTCTTTTATTTGCTTAGTTTTCACACTTTTTAACCACGGCACAATCAGTTTTCAAATGTTTTGCGCCCAGCCGCCGCGTCGTAGAGCAGGAAGGCTGGACATAGTCGACAGGCGCTAACAAGAAAATCGCTAATTTCAGATGGAAAGTAATGGTATTTTTGAAAATGTTTATTTCTGATTCATTTCAGTGGGAGAAGTTTATTTCTAGTAAGAGTTGTGCTTTAAAAGACATATTTTTGCTTACTTAGAGATGATTCTGTATTTTTCTGACTTCCTGAACTGGCAGTTTAGAGCTTCTGGCATGCTGGCAATTCGGGGATTCGCCAGTTGATCAACTGGCAAAAGCAAATCAACTGGTCAGTTGTCAGTTGTTACGGTACTTTCTTCTTTTTTTGAGGGAGGGGGAACCATAAATCGATATTTAATTGAACCTTGGAGTTTTTCAAGTGAATACGTTTTTACAAATATTTGCACAACAAAATTTTAAACAATGAACCGAGTGGCATGGGGCTTTCTCAACGTTCTTAACGTATTTAAAACGGAACGTTACGCGTTTACATGACCTTGACATAATCTATGGCGCGTGTATACGCTCAACGAGGATCGATTTATGGCTCCAAAAAGCGTCCATGCTTTATCCATTTTTCCTCTTCGGTTTCTACGGATACAAATAACTAAAGGAAGGAACGCCTCGAGGGAAAAAGTTTTTAAAGCTCAATTTTTTCCTTAAACCACACCTCGCACTATCTACTGTTTATGTTCCAATATTTGAAACTATCTGAACGTTGTAAAGCTCATGCTTTGAACAAATTACCCGAGACTTTTGCTGTTTTAAGCCTTCTCCAAGACCCATTGACTTCTTGGAACCCCAAAGGTGGTTAATCCTCCGCGTATTGATTGGGAGAGTGTAAGTGAGGCCCAGAAGGAGTCTTATGTTAAAGGGGTTGAGAGGAGAATCCCGAGTTTGGAGCCTTCCTCTCAATACTCCTGTAGTTCAAACCCCTGTAATAACCCTGATGATTGTAGAAAACTAGAGTCTTTGTATCTAACAATTGTTGGTATTTTGTTACTAACTGCATGTGAAACTTTACCGCCTTCGGCCTTGCATGGCCCCATACAGGTCTGGTTCTGGGGCAGGGGTCGTGCCTGGTTGGAGTAGTCATGTGAAGGTGCATTACCTGGCTGCTAAAAGAGCATTTTTGACTTGGGTGTCTCATGGTAGACGGATTGGTGATGAGTTTGATCGGATACGACGGCTTCTAAATTGTAAATTTCGTAGTTCTTTTCGTTGGTGCAAGAAGCATACCGTGCAACTTCGGGCTACGGCACTTGCAAGGGCTCTTGGGACACTTCGGTTCAATGCGTTTTGGAAGTGTGTTGCGAAGGTTCAACGTGTATCGGTGCCAAAAGCGGCAGAAAGAGTTGGGCCAGCGATTGGCCCTGTTGCGATTGCTGAGTTATGGCATGGACACTTCAGCGAAGTTTTTCTTCGGTAAAATCGGATGTGGGCGGTCTGAGGCGTCAGGCCTTTATTGACTCCCAGCTTAACCCTGCTTTGTTAACTTCTGCTTTGTTAACAACTTATTTTATTTTTGTTTATGACTAAAAAACATCGTATTTGGGCTCTGCCCACGAGCGATATTTTTTGTTTTATTATTAAATGAAATGAAAAAATGGAAGGAAACACGTCCGTTGGTGCTGGACAGCTTGCCTTGATTTGCGACCAAAACAAAGCGTGGGTTTGTATGGGGCTGGAAAAAGTGAAGAGCAGATAGGGCCGAAAAGACCAGGCTAATTATCAGTGCAAAAAATAAGCGTTGGTCGTCAAATTATTCTAAGAACGAAGTTAGAGCTTCACAGGCGAAGTCCTCAGCTAGTTTTAATACCTGCCTTAGGCCCTGCAGGTAATCAGGGAAAGTACTTTCCAGAGCGGAACTGCACCACTTTGCCGACAGCAAAGTTTCTAACCCGTTTAACAGAGAGAAAGAAAAGTTTGAAGCTAAGAAGACGAACTTCCACAGAAGTTTGAGAGTAGCAGTATTATCTCTTTGTCCGCGGAATCTAGTTTCGGTCCACGGTTTTATGGTGTTGTAAGTGCTTCACAAACAGTTTCATAGCAACACACAAATCAGTTACGACGGGTTATTTTCTTAAAATGTGAGAGCTTGTTGGGTGAGACTCAGAACTACTAAGGACCAGGGACCCATACATTTCCTTTACAGGGGGCTTGTCATTTCCTATGCTTCTATGTTGCTATGTTGTCCGATCCTTGCCTACTTTCCAAAAATCCCACTTGGGTCGAATTGGCATTCTTGTTTGCCTCATTGGACGTGCGCGCCAAAGAGACTCCTCCCTCAAGACACCAGCAGCCAATCCCAAATTTTTAATATCTGGCCTTGGACGTGATTCGACCGTGGGTATTTCTCGAACTATCTTCCGTTCGGTCAACATAGCATCAGAAATCTCTTATTGACAAGCCCCCTGAATGGCGAGGCATTACAGGAAATTTATGGGTCCCTGTAAGGACGTATTGTCAAATTTGTTGGGTTAGTACGGTTTCTCGACGAACTTACTTTTTTCCAATGTGGTTCTTCAGTTTTAGTCTCTCTTAGTTCAAAAGTTAATTTTTTGCGGTATGCCAACTTTCTAATAGGTAATCACCACTTAGAAAGAAGCAGAGGATTGTCCAGTTTCTTTGGCAGCGAGGGAACTTTTCAACGTTTAGCAGTAACACAAGATGCCATTTCTCAGTCCCAAGCGCAGAAACGGAAATAATAAAGCTGGCAGAAATCACTAACAGAAATGCTAGTCAGTAAATGGCAGCAATTTCGTAACAATGGGAAAATGCTACTTTTTCTGTCAATTTTTCTGTATGCTATACTCGAGGGAGATATTCTTTTTACGGGGCCACATAACTGTCGCACATCTTAGGAAATTCTGAATATTGGTCCCTTTAAAGAAGTTGGTTGCCAGTTAGAATGCCAAATTTCTAATAAACACCTCTTAGAATGAGAAACAGAAAGATTTGAAAGTAGGGAAAACGGATTGGCTACATAACTTGGGGCAGTCCTCTCTGTCACAGACAATAGAACTCAACCCCACTTCACACATTGTAGGATTTTTTTGATAGATTTGAAATATCATATCTATCAATCCGGCCTGAGACCCAGACTTCCCGTGGAAACCAGAGGTTAGACCCTTACCATCTTCTAGCACTGAACACAAATTGGCAGACTAGGCCACACAAAAAATGGGACAGACCCAAATTGTCCTTGGCGGTTTCTGTGGCTCAAACCTAACAAACAACCCTTGAGATGATTTTCAATTTTGTTGCTCGTTTGGCAGGGTATTTGGATCAGGATATTATGGTCCTAATAATAGAGTTCGCTACTTTGCCAAGCAGATATACTTAACACTGAGGATCTATCTATTAATGGCAAGGGTATAACCCTGACCTTGATATTATTTTCAGTTTTCAGGCAGTTGAAATTACCGCCAAAAAAACAGAAAAAAGGGCGCTTCTTTAACCGCGGCTGGACCAATCAGCAACTGAGCTCAAATCAGCAAAGCAATTTCCGAGGAAACTGGTTGCTTTGCTGATTGCGCTCGACGGTTTGGTTCACAGCAGATTTGGTTCATGACCGACACGTGGCCGACGGTTTGGTTCGTGACCGATGTAATTAAAGAAAAAAGGTAAAGGTATCAGCACTCTAGGCCAAGCTGGCGGTGCTGATCTGCAATTCTTGGCCCTCAGCCAGGAAGGGCAACGGGGGGTTGGGGGCCCGATGTAATTGGGGGTGAAACAACAACATTTCGTCTAAACTGCATTTTCGGTCGGAATCCGGTGGGACTGGAGATTTTCTAGCTGACAAAGATTCGGAATTTTTTTTCGTCTATTACCTGCCGACCATGCGCCACGAGCCACGATTCCATGTCTGAGGCATTACTTTGGAGTTTAGAAGCACAATTTTAACCATACCATTTCGTATCCCAGACAGAGCAAAATAACACTAGGGAGTAGCGCCAAGACCCATGCTTTTTTTTTTTTTTTTTTTTTTTTTAGCCCGCGTAGCTTCTTTCCCTGCCTCCTCAAAGTGGATTGGACCAAAGCGAGTGGCTACGTCTCCACCTCCACTCAGTGACGTTAAAAACTATTATCAAAACATCAAAAAACCTTACTTAACGTCACTTACACTAAATTTTAAACAATCTTAATTTCATTAAATAACATTAAATTCAATATATAACAAAACACTTTTTTCTATTTCTTCTGATTTTTCCGCTTATACTTTAAGACCCATAATATTTTATATTTTAATTATAGCAGCAAAAAAGTAGACCTTCCAATCAGGTACCCTACAAACAAAAAACAAATAAAAAAAACAATTGCAACTCCCGCAGGAAGGGTGCCCTATGCTTCCCGTGCTTCGCAAACGGGCCATACTCATAGCGCAGTCAACTGCGCTTGCGACATTTAAGGCAAGACAAACTTGCGGGTTTAGAAATTTCTAGCAAATCTAAGATGCGGTCTTCCCACATCAAGAAAGCAGTGCAGGTTTTATCCTTTTTTTGCTGTGTTTATAATATGAAGTTATTGGAGCCAGCGCTGGTGCACGACTTATTGAGTTTCAGTAGAGACGTTCACTAGCGCTAGTAGTGCTAGTATCGCTGATGTTCGAGTGTGTGTCACTTTTCCTAAGTCTTGGCGCTACTACCTAGCGTTATTTTGCTCTGTCCCAGAGAACTTTCGGTCCTACCTTGGCTTCGACAGTAAACGCTCCGAACACGAGAATACAGACATAACCAAGATTTCTGCTAAGAGAGAAAGCCCAACTGTCAACAATGGCCTGTAAGTTAGGCCCTTAATTTGTTGGCAAAAACGATTGTGACCTTACCAGTTGGCCGTTAAGTTCGGAGTGATTTCGCAGACCATAGAACGTGATGTACTCCGATGGGTCAATATTGGCTTCGCGAAGCTTTGACATCAGGGATTTCGGACCGCTAAAAGAGAAAGAACTTCTTGGATCGCAAGCTAAAAATCCGAGGCCCCGGATACAAAGATTCAGGAGGAGTTCTTAGCCTACTATGTGGTGCGACCAAGGGGTTAAAGGGTGCAAACTTCAACAAAGTGTCCACTGTTGTGGTTACTACACTATCAGAAGTTCCGTAACAGATAACAGAAGGATGCGCAGTTTCAATAGATAACACTTGGGATGTTATCTGTTACGATTTTGCGAAGGTTATGCATTGAGCGTTATGCATAACAAGAAATGCCAAGAAGAGCCGAAAAAGTATCTGAAAAGCCAGCAGATGTTTTCAAGCGGTGTTTCTGCTTTTCGGCTTCTTATGTACGATTTTGCAAAATTATGCCATTTTGCAAACGTTATGCATTGAACGTTATGCATAACAAACAATGCCAAGAAGAGCCAAAATATCTGAAAAGTCAGCAGACGTTTTCCGGCGGTGTTTAGTCTTTTCGGCTTCTTATATGAGTAAGGTCGATTTTATTGCGCAAACGGCCAAGTGCCATACAGCGATCGCAATTTCCGCCCGTCCGTCAGTCTGTGAGTCGGTCCGGGTTTTGCTAGTTCGGACACTTCCACATAAGCTAGGACGATGAAACTTGGCAGCACAAGGCACATCAGAGAACCCAAAAACATTAAGCATCAGCATCCGAGCATCGTGGGTGAAGTGGAGGGAGGGGGAATCCGGAATCTTGAGGTATTTACCAAATTAACGGATCATCGGATCTTAATGAAACTTGATAGTTGGAAAGACCCCGTTTCCTAGACGACCCGCTTCAAATCCGGAGCGGATCCGGTGACTTTGGGGGGAGCTTGATGGGGTAATCGGAAATCTTGGGAAACGCTTAGAGTGGAGGGATCGGGATGAAACTTGGTGGGAAGAACAAGCACAAGTCCTAGATACACCGTTAACATAGCCGGACCGGACTAGGGCACTGTCGGGGAGTTGGGGGGGGGGGGGTCCCGTGAGTTCGGTACTCTGATGTGCTAGGACGATGAAACTTGGAAGGCGTATCACGGACCCAAACATAATGACTTGAGGATAGTCGTTTCCCCGATCCGACCATCAAGAGGGGACATAATGGATGGGGAGCCCGGAATCTAGTGGCATATGCAACTTTTGAACGGAGCAGCCCGGAATCTAGTGGCATACGCATAACTTTTGAACGGATCACGAATTGAATGGAACTTGGCAAGTGTCTAACAAGCAAGCAAGCTATCGTCTCAGATGTTCTCTGTCAAGTCCTGATCGGATCCGATACTTGTGGAGGGGGGGGGGGGGGAATTGGATGAGGGCACCGGAAATCTCGTGAAACGCTTAGAGTCGAGGGAATAGGATGTAATTTGGTGATAAGATCAAGCATTAGCCCCATATAACTACGTAATTAAAGTTTAACTGAAAAGCCAACTTATTTTTGTGTCATTTAGTTGAATACACTGAATTATTTGGATTCTGCAAAGGGATTTTTTTGTTTTCCACTATCTGCTCTAGTTATGACGTTCAGAATATCTGCGGCCGTCCCCACAGCGAAAATTCTACTATGACGCGGGAAATTTTTATCTAAACACAAACAAGGCTTTTCCGTGGCGATATTGGTGAAGATTGCTTAGTTCCTGAACAAAAAAAAGTCATAAATCTTTCTTGTAAGGCATACAACAAATTAGAGGTACCACAAATCATAAGGAAATTCCACTATTTGAAAATCGATTATTCCTGAATAGCGGAACAACCAAGTAACGCATTTTCAGCGGGTCTTCAAGCCAATTTAAGTGAATAAGTGATGGGTAACTAAACTGTCTTATCCCAGTCCTTTTCAGTTAAACTTTAACAAAACCAGATCGTGTCGGGGCTCTGTGGAGGGAGTTGGAGGGTGTTTCCCGGAATTCCGCTGATCAGCAGTTAGGATAGTCCCAGATATTTTAAGGACGCGATGAAACTTTGCTGGCGTATTAGTAACTTAAGGACCCGACCAAATGCCCTAGGAAAACATGTGCTCCTGGATCCGACCATCTTTGGGGAAGGGAATCCGGAAATCACTTGCTTTCGTTAGTTGCAACGGGTGGTCCCATTCGAGTGGAACTTTATGGGGAATAAGAAACGATGACCTAGACAAGCAGAACATGCGTCCGAACCACATGCAGCCACGGTTGGAAGATTTGGAGGGGGGGGGGCTGTAGACTTTTTGAAATGCACAAAAACCAAACGGATGGACAGAATGGGATGCAAGTTGGACAGTACCGAGTTTACGCGGCCTTGATTTGTTATTTGGCGTCTGGGTCGGATCCGGCCACGGTAAGGGAGGGGGTGAAGCGGGAGCCGGTAATTTGCTAATAGGCTATGCTCCGATTCCAGTCAAACTTGACGGACGAGAATATCAGAGATACGAGGTTTATGTTTCCGAGTCGTATTCAGCCACAGTGGGGGGAAATGGAAGGGGAGTCCCGGAAATGTTGCGGCTCGCATAGGGGTCAAATAAGTGGAGCGATTTGAACGAAACTTGGAACGCAGAGATATCACATGCCCTGGATGACATATTTCAGGACTCGAATCAGATACAGCCACGGTGGGGGAGGGGGGGGGGGAGTTACCGGAAGTTTCAGAAACGCTCAGATTTGAATGAAACTTAATAGGTAGTAAGAGCGAATGCTTCAGGTGATCTATTTATGAGTCCCAAACAGATTCAGCCGCGGTAGGGGGAGTTGGAAGGGAGTACCGGAAATCGTGTGGCACGCCTAGGGACCAAACAAGTGGATCTATTGAGTTGAAACTTGGAAGGTAGAAATGTCATTTGCCCTAGATGATCCGATGCGATGCCAAAAATGCTCAGACTTTAGTGAAACTAGATATCTTATTTCTAGGTCCGAACCGCATTTTTGGATGGCGGGATATTTTGTGACGTTCTCATCTTCTTTCTTGTACCACCTACTTGTTTCGGATAGGCGGCACGAAACACGAACACGAATCCAAGTTCTAAGGACATGCGGCTTTGGTCAGTAACATCACAAACCTGTTCTGGGCACACTTATACCGAGGGGTTGCCCACTATCAAAATCGGTGTACACCGGGTGGCGGGTGGCGGATGAATGGGTGGCAGATGTGGCGGAAGAGAAGAATGGCGCGCGTGGCGGATGAGTGGCGGAAGAGTGGCGCGCGTGGCGGATGAGTGTCGGATGAGTGGCGCGCGTGGCGGATGTGGCGCAACATGGTGTACACCAAGTGGCGGAGAGTAGGCAGCCCCTCGACTTATACATCATCTTGGTAAAAATCAAAGGATTTTTATTTACTTGGCAACTGTTTCCTAGCTTCTTTAAATGCCAGCTCAAGTTTAAACAAGCTGTTGCAACAAAACAAGTCGTTGAAATTGGAAAACGTGACCTGAATACAGTCGCCATCACGAATGGAACCAAGAAATTTAACCGAGACATAATAATAAAACAATGCCCAATGGTTAAAGCGCTTCTAAACATGTTTAACATGTTGGACGATAAAAACGACTAAAAGGGACGAAAGTTCGAACGATGGCGACGAAAAAGAAGAAAGGCCGTATTTTGTACTCTTCTTGAACCCTGAGGCTAACGTTAGAAATAACTAAGCACTGAGAGTAAGATATCCGCTATTCCGTGCTATTGCTGATTACCCCCCCCCCCCTCCCAGCAAAAAAAAAAGAGACTGACAAGGCAGATGTCGGACGCAAAGATAATACTGACCGAGTTGTCGGTGTCAACTGCCTTTCATGCAAGTCAAGAAACTTTAGTTCTGGCCTACAGTTGGTTTTGGTATCGGCATGGTATCTTTAACAAATTTCGGGACCGTGAAAACCATGAGGGATTAAGCATAGACTACATGGTGGATATAGTATAGGGAAGTTTAATCACAATTCTTACTAGAACCGACATTTTCACGATCAAATGGTTCAAAAACATCGTTTTTCGTAAATGACAATACTTATTAGTGATTTTTCGATTCTGTCTAGATTTCTCGCTATCCGACGCACACAATATTTGAAAACTGTGCGAGCAGTGGTTAAACACGGGAAAAGCCAATAAAACAAGAGCTACGAGCTCATATGGCACTTGTTACGAGTAGCGGTACGAGAAAGTAAGAGAGAACTTCAAAATAAACACCCCGCCATTCAAAAATAGGACATCTAGGTTCATTCAGTCTGAAAGCTCCAGATGACGTACTTAGAACCTATGCTTGTTCTTCCCACCAAGTTTCATCCCGATCCCTCCACTCTAAGCGATTTCGAATATTTCCGGTTCGCCCCTCCAACTCCTCCCAATGTCACCGGATCTGGTCCGGAATTAAATGGGACGTCTGAGGCACGAGACCTTTCTAAATATCAAGTTTCGGTTAAATCCGATAACCCATTCAATAGCTGAGGTTGCCACTGGATTCCGGATTCCCCTTTCGTACACTCCCCATCGACGGTCGGATCGGGGAAACGCCATTCTCAAGTCAATAGTTCGGGTAACTGACAAGCCTGCCAAGTTCATTGTCCTTGCACATCAGGAAGTACCGAACTCGTGGGATTACTACAAACTCGGATCCCCCTCCAACTCCCCCACAGTGACCGGATCCATTCCGGTTATGCTATTCACTTGTTCTTCACACCAACTTTCATCCCGAACCCTCCACTCTAAGCGTTTCCCAAGATATCCGGTTCTCCCGTCCGACTCCACCCAATATCACCGGATCCGGTTCGGATTTAAACGGGGCGTCTGAGACACGAGCTCTTTCTATATATCAAGTTTCATCAAGATCCGATCACCCGTTCGCAAGTTAAAATACCTCACTTTTCGGATTCCCTCTCTCTCCACCCCCACCCCCCAGATGGTCGGATCCGGCAAACGACTATTCTCAAGTCAACCTGTTCGGGTCCCATACACGCCTGCCAAGTTTCATCGTCTTATTAGCGCATCAGGAAGTACCGAACTCGCGGGATCACTAGAAATTCGGATCCCCCCCACCCCCCCCCCCCTACTGTGAACGGATCCGGTCCGGTTATGTCAATCACGTATCTAGGGCTTGTGCTTGTTTTTTCCACCAACTTTCCTCCCGATCTCTCTACTCAAAGCGTTTCCCAAGATTTCCGGTTCCCCCCTCCAGTTCTCCCAATGTTACCGGATCCGGTCCGGATTTAAACTGGGATGTCTGAGACACAAGTTCCTTCTATGTATCAAGTTTCATTAAGATCCGATCACCCGTTCGTAAGTTAAAAATACCTCATTTTTCCGGATTCCCCTCCCTCCAGCCCCCCCCCCCGGATGGTTGGATCGGGGAAACGACTATTATCGAGTCAATCTGTTCCGGTCCCTGACATGCCTGCCAATTTTCATCGTCCTAGCACATCAGGAAGCACCGAACTCGCGGGATCACTAGAATGCCGAATTCCCCCCCCCCCCAACTCCCCCAAAGTGAGCGGATCCGGTCCGATTATGTCAATCTCGTATCTAGGACTTGTGCTTGTTCTTTCCACCAACTTTCATCCAGATCTCTCTACTCAAAGCGATTTTCAAGATTTCCGGTTCCCCCCCCCCCAACTACCCCCCATGTCACCGGATCCGGTCTGGATTTAAAATGGGGGGTCTGATACAGGAGGTACTTCTATATATCAAGTTTCATTAAGATCCGATCACCCGTTCGTAAGTTAAAAATACCTTATTTTTCCGGATTCCCCTCCTTCCAGCCCCCCCCCCCCCGGATGACCGGATCGGGGAAACGACTATTATCAAGTCAATCTGTTCGGGTCCCTGACATGCCTGCCAAGTTTCATCGTCCTAGCTTATGTGGAAGTACCCGAACTAGCAAAACCGTGACAGACAGACAGACAGACCGACCGACCGACCGACGGACGGACAGAAATTGCGATCGCTATATGGCACTTGGCCGAAGGGCAAGTGCCATAAAAAAAGGAGTCCGAAACCCAAGTAAGATCTGTCGGCCTATCATGTGCCCAACACGAAAAACAAATTTTTTTTCATGCAAGTCAAGAAACTTTAGTTCTGGCCTACAGTTGGTTTTGGTATCGGCATGGTATCTTTAACAAATTTCGGGACCTTGAAAACCATGAGGGATTAAGCCTAGACTACATGGTGGATATAGTATAGGGAAGTTTAATCACAATTCTTACTAGAACCGACATTTTCACGATCAAATGGTTCAAAAACATCGTTTTTAGTAAATGACAATACTTATTAGTGATTTTTCGATTCTGTCTAGATTTCCCGCTATCCGACGCACAAAATATTTGAAAACTGTGCGAGCAGTGGTTAAAAACGGGAAAAGCCAATAAAAAAAAGGAGTCCGAAACCCAAGTAAGATCTGTCGGCCTATCATGTGCCCAACACGAAAAACAAAATTTTGAAGCTCCTCATCATTGTTACTGAAAAAGTCGAAAACAAAAAACGAAGTTCAAAACGAAAAACAAAATTCTGTAGCTTCTCATCATTGTTTATTAAAAAGTTTGCTTTGCTTGAATGGTTAACTGAAACAAAATTTTGAAGCTCCTCATCATTGTTATTGAAAAAGTCGAAAACGACAAACAAAGTTCAAAACGGAAACCAAAATTCTGTAGCTCCTCATCAATGTTTTTTTAAAAGTTTGCTTTGCTTGACTGGTTAACTGGGCACGGCTGAAAATGCGCTAAAAACGAAAACAAGAGCGAAGAGCAGGACTTCTGAAGCTTATTATCTATAGGGGAGCTAGGGATAATAGAAACGACAGAATAAGTAAGAGGGGTCCTTTAACTATGACTTACCGGCAAATGGAAGCGTAGTTCCAATGGCAAACCGCTAGGAGGGCCGTTCCTTTGTTTTCCTTGATTTCTCCTTCAAACCCGGGCAGGAGTGGCATTACGACATACACACGGAAGCGATTTCCTTCGCTGAAAAAAAAACTTTTGATTAGACTCTCACTTACATGCTGAAATGGAGTATGAACTAAGCAGGAGGAGTTAAAGTTAATTTTTTGATAGGTAAATACGCTACGGACATCATAGCTTACGCTAAGTTGTGCCGTGCTCCGCAGCCATAGATGTAGTACTACGCGCGCTGAAGCTGTTGTCCAGTTTGCCGCAGGACATACGTTGGCTAACCGTTTTTATCCATAGCTTGCCCAAGGCTCTGCCGATGTTTTTCAGGACAAACGTCCCTAGTCCCCGTGGTCAAGAGCCCGACGCGCTGACGACTAGCGCCATCGGAGGTCACAATTATTGAAATGTTGGCAGATACCCTGCCAACTGGGCTAGAAGACGTTATATTGGTAAATTTTACCCGCACATTGATTTTCCGGTTATGGCCGGATTCCGGTCGAACTACTTGTCCGGCGAGAAAACGGTTTTCCCCATCGTGCTCAGCATGTCTTCTTACCCCGAAATCGAATATCTAATCAACTTCAAATAAAACTTTTACTTTTAACAAACTTTCCGGTTTTGGCCGGATTTCGAGCAAACTACTTGTCCGGCGAGAAAACAGTTTTCACCATCGTGTTCAGCATGTCTTCTTACCCCGTTATCAACTATCACATTAGCTGTTTCAAAATATTTTGTTTGCCCCTTAACTTAAACTCTCTCCCCCACCCCTAAATGTAGGGCTACAGAGCCCATCTACGAACTCGACCTTACTCTTGACCCAAAGAATCCTCACACCAAGTCTCATCAAAATATCGCATTCCCTTCGAGAGTTATCGTGCTGACAGACGGACGGACGGACAACTTTTGCGATGTCATAGGTATCCACTTACGTTTTGGGATCCCAAAAATAAAGACACCGTACCTGTCAGCTTTCTCCTCCACGTGATGTTGATCAACCAGAATCCGGCGGAAGCGGATATTTTTACAAAATAAAATGTCTAAAGAAAATGATAGAACAAAATAAAACAGAATGTAATAATATTTACACAAAAGCCCGAAGGTCATGGCAAAAAAAAATTTGTGTTAACACTAGATTGAATAAACACGATTATACAAAAAACAACAACAACACAACGTGATACGGTGTCAGCACTCAGCATAGTCGTAAGAGCGGACTCTGAATGATTAAAAGGTCTTATATTGCTTACACTATGCAGGCCAATGGCTTATTTTTGCACCATATTATTATTATTATTATTGCACCATAAGGTGCTGTTATTTTCTACGGATTGATTGCTCGGCCAGGATTCGATGTGCTGAGAGTTTTCCTGTCTCACACTACCTATACCGATAGTACATCACGAGCCCTCTTTCTATGTCTAAGGCACTAGGAATATACCGGTCCAAGCAGAGAGTCAGTATAAGTACAATCACTCACTCTAACGATCCCCGGCCAGAACGTCATATATCCATTCATCCGTTCATGACGATCCCAACCTAACGGTCATTCCACCATAAATCTGTTTGCTCATTCATGACGATCCAGTATACGTAATAAGTGAATGAATTTTGTATAAGTGAATGTATTTTATTAACGCACTACAATTGACATAGTAAAACAAGTGGAGTATGGAAAAGGAAAAAAGAGAACATAAAAAGAGACAGACATAGGAACAGAGATAGAGCTACACTAGAAAGAAAACTAAAAAAGAAGCTGACCACCACCACCAACCACCATTGCACCATAAAGGGAATTTTTGTTTTGGAGCCCGGTGTGGTAGTCCTAACAACTTGTTAACAAGGACATACAGAATCGACAATAGAGAGATTGCACCATACCCGACGAAAATGGACGGGAGAATAACGAAAAAAGTTATCATTAGGAAGCATAGGACTTTCGAATTTGAAACGAAATTACAAGCCTCTGATAGACACTGTGAGCCTGCAAATTGCCGGATCGTTGATCTGGCTCCTTGTTGTTGGAATAATATAACTTTTGTAAACAAATGTTCTTTTTGGTGAGAGTTTGAAGAAGTCAAAGTTTGTAAACAAAGACGGAGTCTCGTCCTATTGGTCGTCTGCATTTTTTCAGTTCGCATCATAACCAACCAATAGGACGAGACTCCGTCTTTGTTTATAAACTTTGAAGCCTTCAAACTTTCATAAAAAAGAAAACTTTTTTGCAAATGTTTGATTATATCATCAAGAAGAAGCCAGTTAACGAATACAGCAATTCATTGGCTCAGAATGGTTACCAAAGGCCGGTAATTTAGTTTCAAATTCGACAGTCCTATACCTCGTAATGTTAATTTTCTTTGTTATGATCCCGACGATGACGGTGTAGAAATATCCGTTTTCTTCGGGTAGGGTGAAATCTCTCTATAGCACGAAGTTCATCCAGTCCTGAGAATCTAGTTTGGATGGCCAGTACGTCATTCTTTCTTGACGATAGTCGACGATAGGACGTCCAGTTCGGACCTTGTTCGTTCAGTGTTACTTTAGTGTTAGGACTCTTTTTCGATGTAGACTCGAAAACCAAGCTCCGACTTTTTCGATTTGGAAACCTACGTCATTCATTCTTGACAATCTTCAAAGATGGACACTTACAAGTAAGTAATAAAATGCTACCTGTGGGCTCGTGTGATACGTTCCAGCAAAGCTAAGGCAACCTTGTTAGTGACGTCCTGGTCTTCGGCAGCAAGAGAAATGAAGAACTGGTTTTCGATGTAGATGTAATGCTTGGAGTCCCTAATGGTCGTGCAGTATGCTTTGTGGATGCTATCTTCAGTCTGAACCCCGGCACTCCATTGGCTTACACTTCGTATCACCTAAGAGAAAAATCTAGTCACTTCTAGTTTCTAAATCTAATTTCTAAGCCGGCATAGCCGATTAATCCAACCCGTAATGATAACAGAGGAGACTTTGACACAATACTGTTACTACTCCCTCCTAGAGTGCCAAGCACCTCCCGCATTTGAGGGTAAAAATTGGGGTGGGTTGGTATTACTTCCCGGTATCTTGATATCTACGAAGCCCAACCACATCGTGGAAGTTTGTAAATATGTAAGTAAAGTGTTCACACCTCGAACAGAAAGTTTAGTTCAGTTTATGTAAGGTGTGACAGTTTATTTTATTCGATGTGATACAAGTCTTAAATCTTGTATGGCCTTTCTGCTAAATAAACAAACGTTATTATTATGATTACAATGTAACAATTAGGCCACGGGCCTTGATAAATGATAGATCTACTAACGTCAGGAAATAAGAAAGAAAATAAGTTTGTGTCAACGTTCAGGACTGTTTCAATGTGAGTTTTACTGAATGTAGTACGCAACTGAATGCAATATGTATGTATGTGAAATTTTTACTCTTTTACATACTCCTTGAACACAAGCCGGCTGAGAAACATATATTCAAACAATGCATAAAACGGATATGTCAGCTACGAGTTGCTACGACATATTTATTCTTTTTCTATATCGATTTTATTCTTTTAAATACTCCATGAGCCGAATCTGACTGGGAAACATAAATTTGTAACATAAAACGGATATGTCAGCTACGACATATTAATTATTTTTCTATCCGATCCCCGGGGAGAGTAATATAAGTAAATTAGTGACGTACTTGACAGATTTTGTCAAAAAGAAGAGGGAGATAACAATAAAGGTTGGGTGTATCAGTGGTCATCGGTAACTCATGCCTTAATTTTCTAGGAAAGCCTTTGTAGCCCTGTCTTTCTTTTATTTTCCTATAAAGGACATTTTTTTCATTTTCCTAATCTGACCTTTTCATTGAATAAATTAATTTCGATTGTCCCTGACAAAGCGCTCCTGAATCTGTCCTAAGGCGTTCTCTCGGCGTTCCCCTTGACTCCCTGGGAAGACTCCCTAGGGAATCAAGAGGAACCTCGAGAATACAGGGAGTTTTCCTCGGGATACCCCGGACGGAAAACAACGAGCGGAATGCCTCCGGATCCGGATGGAAATGTACTCACGTGACGAAACCACTTATGTCAGGAATCTCTTTCTCTCTAACTCTTCCTTGTAACAAAACTTAACAAAACAATGGCTTCTTTATTGGTAAAACGCTACAACATCTTACTCGTTTAAACTCCCGCAACCAACTGAACTATTTTCCAATCTATTCCGCACTGAAATGGGTCCGGCAAATTACGCGTCACAGATTGAATGGAGAGGGGTCTGCCACTTCTCGACATCCCTCCCCCCTTAAAAGAAAAGAAAAATGACAATCTTCCAAATCATCATTGTCTACAAACACTTAGCGTCTAGGCGGGCCAAGCCTTTGGAACACTGGCCGTTTAACTTCCACAATGTGCCCCGCAAATGCTGCTGTCGTGTGCCTGCAGGAACACTCGTCCATAAACTGCTTTATGTCATTGTAGATCTCCGGCCAGTAGAAATTGGTAAGAACTAACTTGCTTGTAAGATTTCTCCCTCGATGAGGTGACCTTCCATGTTCGTCTGGCATACGATGGGCAGCCTCCATGACCCTTTTTCTAAAATTTGTAGGAAGGACTAGTTGAAAGTGGACGGTGCCTCCGGTGATCCTTTTGGCACGGCGGTATAGGGCACCGTCCCGGAGGACATAGGACGCTCCTTTCGCGTCTTCTTGCTCCACGACCTGGAGGTTGAAGAGGGGCGTAAGCTCAGAGTCTCCTTTCTGGCTGTCCTTGAGCTCCCAAGACGGCTTCCCACGCTGGTCCCGACTTTCCAAGATGCCTCTCATGCAGGCCGGTACATTCTTCAACGACATCTGTGGGAAGAATTAATTAAATAACCAGTCTATTCGTCACTATGTACAACTATATACACAACAGTAGGCTAACACAGGCGCGAAAGAGCGTCCGCGTTGCCATTCTTGTTCCCGGCTCGCGGTTTGACGGTGAAACGATACTCTTGCAGGGAAAGTGTCCATCTTGTCAGCCTGGCATTGGTCATCCTTGAGACATTGAGCCACTGTAGGGGGTGGTGATCAGTCTGTACCACGAACTCTCTTCCGGCCAGGTAATAGTGGAAAGCTTCTATTCCCCACTTCAGGGCCAAGGCTTCCTTCTCGATTGTGGAATACCGAGTTTCAGCAGGATTGAGCTTCCTGCTCTTGTATGCTACGGGATGTTCACCGTCTTCCCATATTTGTGTCAGCACTGCTCCTACTCCCACATTGGAAGCATCCGTTTGGAGTACAAATGGTCTTTGAAAATCCGGATTGTGTAGGATAGGGGTCCTTTTCAAACCTTCTTTGAGCGCCGAAAAAGCCAATTTGCACTCTGGAGTCCACTCAAATTCTCTTGACTGTTTTTTCTTCAGAAGATCTGTAAGAGGCGCTGCAACGGTGGCAAAATCCCGGATAAATTTTTGATAGTATCCGACCATCCCTAAGAACGTTCGTACCTCGTTCTTGCTTCTTGGGGTTGTAAAACCTTCAATGCCTTGAACTTTGCTATCCACTGGGCAAATTTTCCCGCTACCCACTCGGAAACCAAGATACGTTGCTTCTGGCTGGGCGAACTTGCATTTCTTCGGATTGATCGTCAATCCTGCTCTACCAATCTCTCCTAGAACGGCTTCAAGATGTTGTAGATGCTCCTCGAACGTGCCACAGCTGAAAATGACGACATCGTCCAGATAAGCTCTTGCATACTTTCGATGTTTCCTTAGGATGGTGTCCATTAGGCGTTGAAAGGTGGCCGGCGCCCCATGCAAGCCGAAAGGCATTACCACAAATTCATATAGTCCCGACTGAGTCTGAAAGGCTGTTTTGGGACAGCTCTCCGGGGCCAACGAAATTTGCCAGTAGCCTTTCGTCATGTCCAAAATCGTGATATATTTTGCTTTCCCCACAGTCTCGACCATTTCATCTATTCTCGGTAGCGGATAGGAATCGAATTCCGACACGCTGTTCAACTTCCGTAGATCCAGGCAAAAGCGCACAGAACCATCTGGCTTCGGGACTGTGACCACTGGATTTGACCACGGGCTATTTGAAGGTCTAATCACTCCCATCTTCAACATGTCGTTGACCTCCTTCTCTATGGCTTCTTGCCGTGCCTGTGGTATACGGTAGGGTCTCTGATGAACAGGTCGACAGTTTCCCGTGTTGATCACGTGTTCGACTACTTGTGTTCTACCTGGCTTCGATGATAGCGTACCCTTGAACTTCGCTATCAGACTGCACAGTTGACCTTTCTGTTCAGCTGAGAGATGAGCTACAGACTCTGCCAACAACTGATGTGCATCGACCTCTTCGTCTGCATTAAGAAACTCAGGTTGGCGAGAAAACAAAGCGTAATCTGGCTCCCTCCTTTCGAACTTTCTTAGCAGGTTGATGTGAAGGATCCTTTTTGGCTTACGACTGTCCGGGATCTCTATCTCATAGTCCACGACATTTATACGTCTCAAGACCTTGAAGGGACCCTTCCAGCGAGTCTCCAGCTTATGTTGGCCTGTTGGAAGAAGCACTAATACTTCATCTCCCGGTTCCAGATGTCTAGGCTTCGTCTTCTTATCGTAGTATTTCTTCTGTCCAACTTGAGCCCTTGCCAAATTTTCATAAGCTGCTTCCGTGATCGATTTCAAGCGTTCCCTGATCTCTAGAATATGGTGAACCGGCGTTGTCTGATGATCACTCTTGCCTTCATCTGCTTGGTTGCGTTCCCACTGTTCCTTCAGAAGGTCAAGTGGTCCACGGGGTCTTCGGCCGTATAGCATCTCAAAAGGGCTGAAGCCTGTAGATGCCTGGGGTGTCTCCCGGTACGCAAACAAGACGTACGGCAACAGTCGGTCCCAATCCTTCGTGTTTTCCAAGGTGAACTTCTTCAGCATTGTGATGAGAGTACCGTTCAGATTCTCGACTAATCCGTCAGTTTGTGGATGGTACGGACTGGTTTTGATGGCTTTTATTCCGAGCATCTGATAAAGGTTCTTCAATCCTTTGCTAAGAAAGTTGCTGCCCTGGTCTGTGAGAATCTCGTCGGGTATTCCCAAACGGCAGAAACACTGCTCCAGTGCTTCCGCAATTTTTGGTGCTCCCGTGGTCCTCATTGGGAATGCCTCTGCATACCGTGTACCATAGTCTGACATCACAAGAAGAAACTTGTAGCCGGACTTCGACGGGGCCAATGGACCAACAATGTCCATTGCGATCCTACGAAAGGGCTCGGAGATGATTGGCGTTTTCACCATGGGCACTCTCTCCTTCGGTTTTGCCCTCGCAGTTAACTGGCACTCATTACACGTCTGAATGTAACGGGCCACGTCCCTTCTCAGTCCGGGCCAGAAAAACCGTTGGAGAAGACGATCCGCCGTTCGTCTCCTCCCCATGTGGCCACTCATTGGGTTGTCATGGGCTAGATGTAACGTGCTCGACCGACATTTTTGTGGTAGCACTAGCTGCAACTCCTCCTCCCCATTCAATCTCGAAACAGCTTTTCGATACAGGAGGTTGTTTGAGACTATGAAGCTTCGCTGTTGCTTCGCCAAATCCCAACACTTCTTTAGGCTGGCATCTCCCTTCTGGAGTTCTTCCAGATTGTTGGTTGAAACTGTCTTCAGCTGATACTCTTGGTCATCAGTTTTCTCCCTCGCGGTACGTCGGTTGCCTCTCTCGAAACGTTTCTCTCTACGAGACTTCTTAGTCTTGGGGTCTCTTAGCTCAGTCTCGAGTTCTATGCGGAAAATGTCATTTTCTCGCATCTCCGTCTCGGCTGGGTACTTCGCCGCTGACTGCGCCTCCTTATGATCCCCTGTTTCGTTACAAAGGTTTTGAGCTGGTTCATCATAGCTTTTCGACCTTGTTGAAAGGAGGATAGAGACCTTGGGTTCTTTGCCCTTGATGCGGGGCTGACAAAGTTCCAAAAACTTCGGGAAGTTCCGTCCTATGACAGCATCCACAGGTAATTCATCGCTGATAGCAGCCTCCACTTCCTCATCGAAGATCATGTCATCTGATCTCACGTTGACCCTTACTTTCCTCAGAGGGTAGCGCCTCTGGTCCCCATGGACACAGCAAATTTTCGCCTGACCGAAATCTTCTCCTTCTGTGTCCTGGACAAATTTCCGGTGGATAATCGTCAAGGTAGCCCCTGAGTCTACCAAGATTCTCGCCGGGACTTCTTCAATGTCACCCTTACAGTTGAATTGGCGCTCAGTCTCCATCTCGCGGCTAGGGCTATGAGCTAGCAGCGTGTCCTTGCTTCATTGGCACTCGGCAGTTCATAGCTCTATGACCGGGCCTCCCACACCTGTAGCAATCGAATGGAGTTTTACCTTTCTGGGAATCGGCCGCTGCCCTTCTTGCGGATGAAGTTGAAGGTAATTCCAGCTTTTCCTTTTTGATAGCTTCTCGCCCTGAGTGACTGCTACTCGGTTTGTTTGACTCAACCTGCCTGGGTTTTACGCCTTCCCTCTCGTCCTTCCGTGCTAAGGAATGGCTTTCGGCAAGAGTAGTTACTTCTCGAATCGAAGGCTCCTCCAGCTCTCTCAACCGTATCCTTAGCTGCTCGCTCTGAACGCTATTTACGAACTGCTCTACCACCAGTTTCCGAATGATCTCGTCGATGTAGCCCTTCAAGGTGTCGGCGTTGGTGATTGACTTGTAATCACTGCAGCTCAGCCATTTCATCAGCATCATCTCCAACCCATTTCCAAAGTCGATGAAGGACTGCTGATGATTTTTCTTAGCTGCTCGGAAACGCTGTCTGTATGTTTCCGCTGTGATCTGGAATCTACGCAAAACGACCTCTTTCAGCTGGGCGTAGTCGGCGCTGCTCGTTGGCGTCATAAGTGAAGCCGCTTCTGAAGCCCTTCCCGTCAGCAATGGCTGAAGCCGCACACCCCACGAATCTGGCGTCCAGTTGTTCTGGGTTGCTACCCGCTCGAACATTGTCAGGTAGGCATCGATATCCCCATCTTCTGTGTATTTTGGGATGTGGATGGTCGGATTAGCCGTAGCCGGAACATTTTGCATAGCAACCTGGTTGTTTTGGACCGTCTGAACCAGTGGCGTAATCTGCGAGGTTAGTACCTCGAGTTGCACTCTAGTTGCTTCCCTCTCAGCCGCCATTTCTTGTTTCATTGCTGCCAGGTTGATTTGTATGCTGCTTTTCAGCAGCTCGATGAGCTCTTGTTGATTCATCTCGGCTTCGTTTCGTTCTTTTGCTGCACGAGCTCTTGTGACGACACCTGTTGGTTCTTCACGTGGTTGCGATGGCTTCTTGTTGCTCATTCACTTTGGCAACTTCCGTGCAATTCTTCTGGATCGCTTTTGTAGTGCGTTCTGAAACACGTCTACAGTGCTGTAAAGCGAGGCCCAAAATTGTGCTGTAAGGCACAAACAAAAAGTGCTGTAAAGCACGATTAAAAGTGCTGTGAAGCACGACCCAAAAGTGCTATTAAGCACGACCTGGAGTGCTGTAAAGCACGGCCAAAAGTGCTGTAAAGCACACCAAAAAGTGCTGTGAAGCACGACCTGAAGTGCTGTAAAGCACGACCAAAAGTGCTGTGAAGCACACCAAAAAGTGCTGTGAAGCACGACCCGAAGTGCTGTAAAGCACGACCAAAAGTGCTTTGAAGCACACCAAAACTGCTGTTAAGCAGGCTCAAAAGTGCTGTAAAGCACACCAAAAAGTGCTGTGAAGCACGACCTGAAGTGCTGTGAAGCACGACCAAAAGTGCTGTGAAGCACACCAAAAAGTGCTGTAAAGCACGACCAAAAGTGCTGTAAAGCACACCAAAAAGTGCTGTGAAGCACGACCTGAAGTGCTGTGAAGCACGACCAAAAGTGCTGTGAAGCACACCAAAAAGTGCTGTGAAGCACGACCTGAAGTGCTGTGAAGCACGACCAAAAGTGCTGTAAAGCACGACCAAAAAGTGCTTTGAAGCACGACCAAAATGTGCTGTACAAAAAGCACGACCAAAATATGCTGTACAAAAAGCACGACCCAAATGTGCTATGAAGCACTGCCGAGTTGGTGGCTGCGTTCCCCAAATTTATAAATAAAAGATTAGATTTCTGCCGCTACCTCTTACTAAACTAATCCAAAAGAATTAATTCACAAATGAATACAAAAAATCAAATTTCTTTATTCACTTAATTTATCGGAAAAAACGGCAGTTCATTACCTTTTACTTTCCACTTCGACACCACTTATGTCAGGAATCTCTTTCTCTCTAACTCTTCCTTGTAAAAAAACTTAACAAAACAATGGCTTCTTTATTGGTAAAACGCTACAACATCTTACTCGTTTAAACTCCCGCAACCAACTGAACTATTTTCCAATCTATTCCGCACTGAAATGGGTCCGGCAAATTACGCGTCACAGATTGAATGGAGAGGGGTCTGCCACTTCTCGACAGAAGGTGATGATA
Source organism: Branchinecta lindahli (assembly GCA_023053555.1). NCBI lineage: Eukaryota > Metazoa > Arthropoda > Branchiopoda > Anostraca > Branchinectidae > Branchinecta > Branchinecta lindahli. Next base: position 13,100,200 of record JAKZAO010000007.1, on the reverse strand, counting down.
ATCGGCGCATTCCCCGTCCGTGGGGACCCGCGAGCATGAGGAGAGCGAGTCCCCCGGACAAACAAAAGCGCAGGGACTCCGCTGTGGGAGTCCCCGGGAACGACGAGAACACGCCTCTAATGAGACCTTCCATCCAAGCTGCTGAATCTTAATCATTAACCCGATTAGTCACTAACCTTCATGTCCATCCCACATACTCATTACACTTTGCCGATACATCTAACAGATTGGAAGAGATTTAGGCGCTTTGCCCTTTACACCTCAATTAGGGACTGACACTATTAAAGGATGCCAGGAAGGTAAGCTCATATACTTAAAGCCGGGATTATTTGAGTAGGAGCCAATAAAGTGGACAGCAACACCCAACATGAGATTCCGCATACGTGCGTTAAATGGATCACAGTTCTGTATCTTTCCGTCCCACATAACACCAAGAACGAATAAGAAAATATAACTTCCGTCATTGGTCCCATGCACCGACTATGGATACCCCGACAAAACTGAGCAGAGCAGAGCTAGAGCTACTTGCCCGTCTACTTCCCTCTTCGCCGCTGCTCATATCAGAGGAAAAAACTGTGCGTGCATTACCTGCATTGCAGCGCGTCACATGTGACGTCACCATGGTAGACAGTCAATATGCTGTTACTCTCGACATTTTTTGGGAAAAAAAAAATATATTCAAACAATGCATAAAGCGGATACGTCATCTACGATGCAAACAAACTGGATTGCAGGTTCATTGCTTCCCCAACGTTGCTCCTGACGTTCAACAGCCTGACAAGGACCCTGGCCAAGTAGGGCCGAAATATTGCTGCCGAAGCATCGTACCTGACGTATCCGTTTTAGATATTGTTTGAATATATGTTTCCCAGTTAGCTTGGGCTCAAGGAGTAAGTACTGTACACTGCAAAAAGTTTATCCGAGTAAGGATTGAATTTAACTGCAGTATTTGCTACTGGGATTAATTTTATCTCTACTTGGATAAGCTTAATCCGAATTAGAGATGATCATATCTTAGTAGAGACAAGATTAATCCCAGTAGCAAATTTTGCAAGATTTTTTTTACAGTGCATGTATCCTAGAATTGTGGGTTAAAGCCAAAATAACAAAACATCTTCTGGAAAAATGGCCTCCGAGCTTCCATGAAAACTCCCTTCTGTCAAATATGTTTTTACGAGTTAAAACATAAACAATATTGTGAGATGGAAATTTCCATGGCACTTGTACTCCCTAAAAAACGACCTCATGTCCCAAATGAGGAAGCTCAGCTCAAGCCTCTTTCCCCTCCAAATGCTATAAGAAAGATATGATTCCTGAATGATCGTAAACATGTTTTTTATGGAAATGCAGACTCGAAAAGAACATTCTTAGAAATTGGAGGATTAAGTATACACAAAAACAGGTATGCATGCGTTTGGGAACACTTTGCCTGGTAAAGTTGTTTCCTAGGCTATCCCGAACATGGAAGCCGCTTTTTGGGATCCAAACTCGTTAGTGACGGGATACCTATGACTTCGTAAAGTTTGTCCGTCCGTCTGTTAGCAAGATAACTCTCGAAGGGGTTGAGATATTTTTTTCAAACTTTGTTCAAGCTAGAACGACGAATTTGGTCGAAGCAAAAGGCTTTTCTAAAGTCGATTAGAGGTGAGATATAGGCTAGAGGTAAACATGCATGCTGAATCCATAACTGAACTTGGTTTTTGAAATCTAATCGGTGTTTGACCGTAATTTGTCAAATACACCAAAGCGGCATCATTTCTTGTACAAGCGGTTGATCATGGATAAATAGTAACATGTTAAAGGGATGTGGTGAAGACCGGAAATCTATAAGACCCGATTGTCTGGATAAAGGAGTCTAATAAAAATTTCGTTTTGGGCTTCCATCGGAACCTTTGGTCTTGTTACCGTCTGTGTCCGAGTTGGACACAATTTGACAGAGCACCCATATGGTGGACTTAAGGAGAGAACAGACATAGCGGAAAATATTAGAGAAACCCTACCAGTGGACAGGGATGATTAGGCTAATGCAAAAAATACTGTACCTTTTTCTTTCTGGGAAAGTCTAACAACAGCCAACATTATTAAGAGCTCAGAGAAACTGAACCAACCCTTTATGACAACGAGTCAGTCATCCCCACCCGCTCACATAAATTGCTCAGGCTGCCAGACTGTTTACTGTGAATTACTGGACACACCTTTTCTTCACGACAACACGGCTGTTAGGCAGAAAATCCGCAAAACAAATTACTGAAAGAAAAATAGATAGGGGAGGTCGGGGTTGAACCGTACGTTTTTCGTTTTCGGCTAATAATTCAATTTCTGTAGAATATAACAAATTCTGAAGATCGGAAATGAAAGATAATGAGACTAGCTATGTTCTGTGATTTTTTGAGAATTCAATTCCAACTGGTTTTGGTGCCACGATTTTTTCTTTTTTTCAAAAAATTGTCCGGTTCAGCCGGACAATTCCAGGTGGCCAGCCAGGTGGGGTTGGTTCGGACGGGTGGTGTTTTGAACCGGACATGTTAAGATGAGCTCTGAATATGGCCGAACAAGTGGTACAACTAAGCGCTAATCAAGTTTTGATTTATTGGAGAAGAGTTGGACTATCCAAACAAACCACTTAACCGAAAAATTTTTGAAATTCGAACTCAGAAGAAAGTGCTTGTTGAACTTGACTTTTTCCACCGGAAGCAATTAATTTAGAAAGCTTGGCTACAGCAGCTTTATCCTGCTATCAGAACTCCGGAAAATGGTAAATATTTTGATTTGGACAGAGCGGGGTTGGACCGGACCTCTAGAATAACGTCCGGTTCAACCCCCCAGAACGTGTCCGGTTCAACCCCAGTGAGACCATTTCTAAAAAAAACGAACACCAAGATAATACGGAAAGTAGTAGGAACCCATCAATGGGCTAGTAAGATGAAGAAATGAACATACACTGGACTAAACTATCACCAACTCCCAAAAAATAACTAACTTCTTATCTAAATGAAAATGAAAATGAAATAGTAAGCACGATTTGTGCGATGAAAAAAACAAAGTCGCCTGGTTGGGAATCGGTTCGCAACTGGGAGTTCAAATTTCGTCCCATGAGTCAGGACATTGTTGCCAACCTCAGTTAATTATTTCACGATTTTATAACTTTGGGTCTGCCCACACTTGAAACTGTCCGGTTCAGCCCGCGTACGGTTCAACCCCGACCTCCCCTACTCTCAAATATTTATCTAATTTTTTTTTTTTTTTTGGGGGGGGGTCCTGTTGTATAAGTGTTTCCATTTCACATGAGATCTCATGTTCTTTTTTCAATCTGACGATTTTTGTTTCCAATCGCATGATAAACTATTGATTTTCAGGATTTATCCCTTTTTTTACTCCAAATGCATTTGAAACAGATATATTTATGACTATGATTTTAGCAAATCTGGTCTGATAGCATTCAACATTCGGTCTCCCTATTTACATAACCCACTCTCAAACCAGCTGTGGAGGCGAAGCCCATGACTGCCGTGGACCTTGATCGCTTGATCTCGGTTGAAAGAAGTCTTAGGCAGGTTAACGTTACGTTTTGTAACTTGAGACACGGGTACACTAAGAGCGTGTTCCACCCTACTTACCGTAGCCTACTTACTACGCATGACGTCACGGATCCTGGATTTTTTTTGCGTCAGGGCTGGAACACATTTTTCTATTTTCAGCAAAATAGTACGCCAATCACGTCACAGAGATTGTAGTTACCACGCTTACTACGCTCCCGAGCGTGGTAAACGAATAGTTACTATTTCGAGAAGGCTGGAACGGTCAGCGTAGTAACTTTTCCCGAGGTTGGAACAAAAATATTAACTATTAGTCACTATTGTTAGGAGGGTGGAACACGCTTTAAAATTACTTGTACTTACTTGGCAATCCGCTTGGGAATGGCGGCTCATCCAAGGGGGAATTTTCTCTGGAAGATCAGCGTAGGACTTCGGTACCAAATATGGATAATTCTGGTTGTTTTTGCATTTCTCGCGCTAAAATAGAAAATAAGACTAAAATGGGAAAACAACCGTGCTCATACTAGCATTTTAAAAAAATGTCACAAAAAAAACACACACCTAAGTACCTACTGAAATAGTAAGTAGGCCTACTGAAGTACGGTAGTTACGTACGCTATGTACTGACATAGAAAGTAGTGAAGTAGGTCAGTACTGAATTTGTTTGCGCTAAAATAGAAAACAAATAATGAAAAGAAGACTAAAACCGTCTAGCAACATACACATACTAGTATCGGAAACCACTGCAACTAGAAGGTTGCAGCAACCGGTTCTGCAACCAAAACTTCACGTCGTACTTGTGATAGTAATTCATTCTACTTCAGTAATATTTCCATCCATTCTCGTTCCCGAGTTTCTTCATTTCATAAATGTATCATATCTCCTATATAAGCAATACACTTATTTATCACGCTTGCCAGGTTTGTTCTCTTTACGTTACGTATCATGCACCCGATCAGCGTTTCCAAGGAGCTTATTCGTTCGGAGACCGGTTATGCAAGTTTTTGCCAAGCCTGTCATCCAAGGCAATGGACATGGAAAGAGACTAAAATCTATCTCAGAACATCTGAGCCGAAAAACCACGTAGTGCGAGTTGTCCTTTAAATACTGAAATATGAACTTGTGGCGAAACGAGTTCCTCGTCTTTTTATTTATTTTTTAAGCCCAGCGAAACAAAATCACTCTTACAACTAAACTGAACGTCAAGGACCGTCGACACCTGCTTTAAACTGATTTTTAAGTTTAGTTCACAACGCTTTCACAAGGCCACAGCCACAAATTCACGCCACAAACCACATACAGAGAAATTGTCTCCTTCCTGTCAGATCCCGAATAATACTTTGCCCCCGTAGAACCACCCAGAGGCGCCACTACTAGGGGGGGGGGGGGGGGGAGGGGGATGCCCCACCCACTAAGGTTGTCGGCCAGTCGGTAAAAAAAATAACCAAGTCGCGCAGCGATTTTTAGTAGAAATAGTCGATTTTCTCTTAGAAATAGTCGTTTTTTCTTAAAAATCATCCAATTTTTCTTCAACACAGTCGTTTTTTCTCAATAATAGTCGTTTTTATCCGCAAAAACAGTCGGTAAAAATTACCAGCCAGTCGGTAAATACCTTGCCCCCCCCCCAAACATTTTGGCTAGTAACGCATCTGAACCCACCCTCACATTTCCAACACGTGGGACGAGGGCTTATTCACTTTTCAGTGACCTAAGCATCTGAAATGATTGCCCTACATAATCCCTTGACGACCTAATTCTAGGAGAAGGGTTCCATAGCCTGGAAGTTTTCCGGAATAACAGGTTTTTTGTTGTCACCAAATGAGGATTAACATTACGAGCGGTCTGGAGCAAAATTCCCCTCCTCCGGAGAAATCCTATGGAGAGATTGCGGAAACGTACCGGATAGTTAATAGGCGCGTTTTACTAAATCCTTGCGCACTGACACAAAAATCATAAGCGGCTAGGGGTGCGGAAAAAGAGAGTAAACAGGAAAGGATACAAAAACTTATTTTCCTAAGCGAGATAAGACAGAGAATGGAGAAACGAGACAAAAATCATTCCCACGAGTCGTGTAGAGGCTGCCAGCTCCCACGATGAACCACCCAAGGGATTTTTGGTTTGGGCAGCTATTGCGGGCGGAGTAGAGCTCTACCGATACCGACAACCTTATCAATATGTGTGATCTGGAGGTAGTGGTAGTGTATCAGTATGATGCGGCAAGAAAAGTGAATGATGTCATTTCTGTTTGCGAATAAACTAACTTAGTTTTCAGGTTCTTTCCTTTCGAAGTTTTCACAGTCTTTACAACTGTAACAAGTGCGCAAGCGCTCCGATGTGGAGTGACAAAGAATGAATTGGCTTAATGTTAGATTTCTCCCTTTGCGCAATACGTAACTCGTATCGCGTGATTAAAAATGCCACCAACAACTGAGCTCTCAGAGAGCCTCCAAACACAACTTAGTCTATCTTAGCGAAATCAGTTTTGCTCGCAATGAGTACTGTTCGCTATCATCGAGGTCTGTCCCAAATACTAATGGTTTTACATTACCGAATCGTGAAACGCAATTCGCGTCTTCTATCTTGCTCGAACATACTAATGTCAAAATTATAAAGTTTCAAATCCTCTCGTTTGTACCTTCCATGGGAAACATATTGTGCTACTTAAGAAGTGCAAAACCTTCGCGCAATACGTAACACGTGTCTCGCAATTACCAACAGCTGAGCAGCCAACAACATACGAAAGCACGATATCATATGTTTACGGGGTTCGGCAAAGACCGAACATCTGCAAGAACCAATTGTCTGTATTAAAAAGATCAATAAATATCCCCTTTGCGATCCCATATAGACCTTAGGTCTTGTTTCTGTGACGCCTAAACGGCCTTGGCAGTTTTGAGAAACAGAAACGAAACGCTCACGCACGGTTTACAAAAACGCAATAAAAGCAGAACGCGAAAGAGTAGATGACTATGCCATCTCAGCGTATCAGCAGTCGAATACAAGCTGCAGTTTAGTTTTTTTTCTTGTCTTTTACTTTCTCTTTTTAAATCACTCCGCTGTACCCTATCCAAGATATATATTGATTTATAAAGCATAAATCAATAAAATAATACAAATAAATAAGGAGGTAGGAATACATGTCGAAACCATCTATGAACTTGTGGTCTATAGGATACTATCAAATGGTTTACGAGATTCGGTAAAAACCGAAAATCTGAAAGATCCGACTGTAACAAATATTCCCCTTTGCGATCCCATCAAAACCTTGGGTCTTGTTTCTGTCAACGGCTTTGGCAGGTATGAGGAATATAAACAAAAAGCTCGCTTTACTCAGAAGCAGCAGGACACGAATGAATTTCTCGGAAAATAAACCCTGGTTCTAAAAATAGTGGCTTTTCATAGCAGAGCGGTAATACCGGGAGCAACCAAGTCGGCAAGTCGGTTTCGGCAATTCCCAGTAGATCAGTCGGTGCAGGGCAATTAAGTGAACCGTTGCAAACAAATGAGGCAAGTTGCAAACACCACTTTTACCTTCACAAAATTCCACCGTTCCACAAAATGCCTGGAAACATCCCTGGCCGCCCTTCCCACGATTGCAATTCCGATGTCATGCCAGGGCATCCGAGGAGTTGTAATTCGGTCGATCAAATCTGCAAAAAAAGGTCAATCTTTTTAAGTGAGGAAACGGAGGCGAAAACCAAGATGCCCATTCCATCTCCTAACTGGATTTTCCTGGCCATGTCACACCAAGAATTGCTCATTTAGGAAATAGTTACTTAAAATCACACGGAAGTGCTCTAGGTTTAGTTTAGAGTTTCTTTGTGATGAACTTGACTGTTTTCGGCTTAATTAACAGCCAAGTTTGGCACCGTTCTGGCTGCATCCGAAGGGATATATTAATAGTAGCTGATAAACATTAATTCTGTATTTAAAGTAGAGCTAAAAACTAAAGTACTTCAGCATATACACACAAATATATCTCATAAACAAACTCATTCATTTATTCTTATTTGCGTTATGCTCAGTGAAAAACTAAGTACGTCACATCATGGGCCCTTCATATCAGTTGCGTTTTTGTTCGCCTTTTCACTCGCCGCGTTTCGACGGCTTTGTACCTTTTTGCGTTTTCGTAACATAGTCGTACGACAATATCCCGTTTTTGCCAAAAAGACAATTCTTCGACTTTCGCCTTTTTACAAAAAGGCACATTTGGTAGCTGACCAAGTTACGATCTCAGCTACCTTTATCCTTACCCTACTTTAACCAGTTTACCTTAAAGTCTTAAAGCTTCAAAAGATTGACAGTCTACAAATAAGTAAAACTCAAGTAAAAAGATTTTTTTTTTCAAAATTGCGTTTTATCCAAGAAAAGAGAAAAGAAAAATCTTAAAAGGCTAAAAGCTAAATGTGAATGCAAAAGCTGAATAATAAAGGAACCGTTGCTCGAGATCTTCTAAAGATAAATATCGAACGATGCGTATGCATCACAAGCTACTTGCTCTCTAATGCCGTTGCGCCTCACTATCCGCAAGCAAGTTTCAGTTAATGCTCTCACACTGCCAGATACCAATTACGCTCATATACATAAATTAGCCAAAAAGCCTCTTTACTTAAGGCAATGAATTTGGTCTCTCGCCTGCTTTCTACACATACAAAAATTGCGAGGCTCTCTTGGGACCGAGGATAGCGTGGAACCTCCTTAGCAGAAATTAAACATTTCTTATTTCTATCTCGTCGCAAGTCTCGGGATATACGAGCCACATTTCTTGATATTCAGAGGAAAAGCCTGTGAAAGGAGATCTTACAATGACTGGAAACCATTTTGCAATCCCACATTCCATGTCGATTTATATTGCGTTATACGAGCTTTAATATACGAAAATGTCAAGAAAGATGATACATGGGGATTGTCGTGCTTTTGCTCGAGGAAACGGAAGGAGAACTAGCTTTAAGAGAACGAGCCCCACAAAGAGAGAGAACTTTACTGACAAAACAAAATAAACACATTTGAATCGGGGTCACCAAAATCTTAAATTCTTGCAAAAAAACTTCCAACAGTCGTTGAAAACTTGATTTCAACTAATAGCCAACCATTTCAGGGTTGTCCTAGCCAGGGGCATCACGACTAGGGGGGGGGGACGCCCCCCCAATGTTGTCGGCAAGTCAATAAAAAATAACCGAGTCGGCGCGAAGCGTCGCGATTTTTCGTCAAAAAGTTCGTTTTTTCTTAAAATCAGTCGATTTTTCTGAAAATCAGTCGATTTTTCTGAAAATCAGTCAATTTTTTTCAAAACTGTCGTTTTTTAAAACCCCGACTCCCCCACATTGATCGTTGAAAGCTGGACATACCGCAAGATTCCGAATTCCCACTCCCTGCACTCCCCCACGATGGTCAAATCGGAGAAACGACTGTTCTTAAGTTAAATCTGTAGAGTTCCTGATACGCCTGCCAAGTTTTATCGTCCTAGCACATGTATAAGCATTTTAAGTCGGGATCACCGGAATACCGGAACCCTCCCTCCGAATCCCCCCACAGTGCTCGGATCCGGTCCGGTCTTGTCAACTATGTATTTAGGGCTTGTAATTTCCATATTTTGTGAATTGTGGTGTCCCACAAGGTTCTGTTTTAGGTCCGCTACTATATTTAGTTTATGTAGATACTATGAGATTCTACCTTCGTGATTCGTGTCTTACATCTTTCGCAGATGACACGGCTATTTCTTTTTGTGGTGTTACTGTTGATGATTTAATAAATAAAGTAAATATAGTCTTAAATGATTTAAATGTGTTTACAACAATAAGTATGTTGGCAGTCAATGTAAAAAAGACAAATTTTATGGTTTTTAGTCGAATTGGCACACCCATAGATCTTGGTGGGCGAATATTTTTATCTGGTAAGTCACTTGAACAGGTGGACCTGGTGAAGTATCTAGGATTTTACCTAGATTGTAAAATGTCTTGGAAACGTCACAGCGATGTCGTGGCATCAAAAGTTGCAAGAGGCCTTGGAATCATACGTCGGCTGAAGCACTTCGTACCAGCTCGGGTGTTGATACTTCTTTATCATGCGATTATTAGCCCCTATATATCTTATGGTTGTGTGTTATGGGCTAGCAATTTTATTAGTAATTTTAAGCGTGTACAGATTTTACAGAATAAGGCAGTCCGTTTGATTGGTGGATACGTAAAAGATACTAATAATACAGTAGCATGTTTTAGGAAATTAAAGGTGATGGATGTGGGCCAAGTTCGTGATTACCAGGCTGCGGTTTTTACTTACCAGTGTTTGCATGAAGTATGTCCGTCTGTGTTTTTAGATTTGTATAGACAAAATAATGATCTCCATGATTATTTTACAAGGAATGCTACTAACCTGGTGACGGAGTATAGGAGTGGTAGACGAGCTGGTTTTTTAATTAAACATTTGGGCCAGGCGGTATGGAATTCACTCCCAGATAGTGTTAAGGCGGCTGAACACCAACAATTGTTTAAAACAAGACTAAAGAAATTTTTGTTGGAGGGGTGAGGAGCCACGATTCAGAGGATGAAGTGATACGTTAATATTTATTCATTTTTATTATTAGCCTACATTTACTTTTTTTTTTCTTTTTTTTTTTTTCTTATTAAAAAAAAAAATTATTTTGATTAATTAGTGTTGAATGAAATAAAGTTAAGTTGAAGTAGTTAAGTTGAAGTAGTTTGTGGTAGCCGCCCAGTGCCAGTGCATTTATGTCTTCTCATGGGCGGTTACCTATCATGATGGATTATTATGTAATTTAGCAATAAATAAAATCTAATCTAATCTAATCTAATTGTTCTTCCCACCAAGTTTCATCCCAATCCGTCCACTATGAACATGTCACACGATTTCCGGTCCCCCCCTCCAACTCCTCCCAAAGTCACCGGATCCATTCTGGACTTGAAGTGTGACATGCGAGACACGAGGTCTTTCCAAATATCAATATCATCCCATTCCCCGTTCGAAAGTTATGCATATCACTAAATTCCGGATTCCGGCTCCCCTCCCTTCCCCCACGATGGTCGGATCAGGTAAGAGACTACATCCAAGTAAGTCTGGTCGGGTCCCTAATATGCCTGCCAAGTTTCATCGTTCTAGCACATCTGGAAGTACCCTAACTCGCAAACACCGGACTGACCGACCGACAGACAGACCGAAGGAAAAGTGATCGGTATGTGGCACTTGGCCGGAAGGCAAGTGCAATAAAAAAACATATACTGAATACATACTGAACTTGCCGGACAAGTAGCTCGGTCGGAATCAGGAGAAAACCGGAAATTTGGTAGAAGTGAAGTTGTTTCTAAAGTTGATTAGAGCGTCAATACAGGCGTAAAGAGAAATGTTTAAACAATCTGTTTCTGAACTTCGTTTTCCTACCGGAAAAGTAGTTTCTTCAGACGGAGAATTTGTGTACGTAAGCGACCTAACAAGTTTGTAATAGGCTAGTGTGTTATTATCTATTTCTCACACTCAAAATCAGAAACTTCAGCAAGAATATTGTTTTTCCCGAAGTTCATTTTCCAGCCTGAGCGGCTTGAGCCTGAAGAGGACCCATGCCTAAAAGGGAAGAAATATAACTGTAATAAAATGTAGCTGACGTATCCGTTTTGCAGTGCCAATCATGATTTGCAGTCAGCTTGGGCTGAAGGAACATTTTTTCTTTGTGTTATTATCGTTTTGCTGAATGACGGCCTTACGGTTTCAGTATGCAAATAAATAATTCATTCATAAAACAGAAAACAAAATACTTAAAGAAATCGATGATACAAATAATTAGTTTGATTTTTCTGCACATTTTCCATATGCTTGCTACAATAAAAACTTTTTGTTAGATCCATAGTCAAACTATGATCAGCATCCCCATGTCGGGCACTTCCGACCCGCGCCACTAGATGACCCAGCGGTCGGATCGAGTCGTGGCTTCATCTTGGGTCTTGGGTGGGTGGGGGGGGGGGTCTAGACGTTGCAAGTGCTAGAATGCATATGATGTAACTCCTTTAGATCTCGCAATTTATGTTCACATGTGGCGCCTTTTACACTCAAAACTTACCTTCATATGGCTCCTCAAGGGTGTTGAAATCTTTTAGGATGAAATTTGTGTAGTCCTTTCCAACCCATAGCTTGGCTGACCCTACAAAGCCAAGCTCGTTGCCGTTGCTATCCGAATCCTGGATTTTCCTTCGTCCTCCCCTAAAATAGGGAGATTAGTTCATCCGAGATTAAAACGAAAATATAGGGAAATTCCACTCGAGGTATTCTGGAAAGCAAAATAAAACACGTCTCATGGCGTAATACTTTTATTAACCACTGCAGAGATAGTGGTGACGCATTTTATAAAACCTGGTAACCGCCCAAACATGGATTTATCGGTTGGAAACAAGTTTGTAGTAACAAAAAATCCTGAACGGTCCGAAATTCTGAAATGCAGCTGAAAGCATAAACTTCCCGATGAAAAATTCTTTGACTGTGTAGTTGTATGGTAGTTGTACGAAAAAATTGCGTGTACTGATATGGAGTAGTATGGAGTACTTCGGTTTAACATGTCTCCGACTGGGTTAATCTTGAGTATTAGTATCCGATAGCATCCAATCTTCCTGTAGTAGCATCCAGTTTGCTAGTAGTAGTAGCATGCAGTGGAAACATTTACTCCTGCATGCTCCTTACGACTAAGTCTCGCAAATTTTTCATAGGGACAAGTCAAGCCAGCCATTCCAGAAACCTGTTTCGGCACCTTAAATACAGCTCGGTTTGACAGATCGGCTGTAGTGGGACCAATCATTAGTCATAGTAGAGTAGAGGTATGCTTATGTGAATAGTTACTTTAATGTGAACACTGCAATTTTGGGCTAAATGGTAGACTGAAGATCCAAAATACCTGTACAGGTGTTTTCAGCTGCCCTTCTTACCTAATTTGGCTAACTGGTAGTTAGCTTTAGACACAGCTAGTGCGTGGAATGGCAAAGTCCGAAGTCAACAAACGTTCACATAAGCATACCTCTACTGTATAGAAACAAAGACGTTAGTAGTGGAAAGTTCCCATTTCCCATATAGCGCCTTCTAGCGGATGGCCTGTCCTGAAAACAATCGCTCTGATGACGTTTCGACCTGTCTCTCTGGTTAAGGTCTACTTTGGTATATAACTTGTTCCACAGCAAAGACAGTACACCAGTTTATGTTCTTCCAGGTATGAATTTCAGTAATGAAGACCCGGCAATCACGTACTGCGGTACTAACGTGCTCACGTAAACTGCTTGAAAAGCCCTTTTACTGACCATCACCATTACGGTAGTCACAACCCATAACCCTCTTGAGCGCTAACAAGGCTATTTACCAAGAACAAAAATCATTTAATGTTTTACGTTTCTTTTATATAGCCAACCATGTCTACACTTAAGGAATACAAATCCCTTGATGTTTTTCAAAAACAAGATATAACGAAACGTGATCGACAGAATATCAATAAACTTTTTCACTTTTTGTATATTTTACTGTCACAGAAGTGGGAAACCATTTAACCTATGCATGCGCATCCTCGAGTTAAACGTTACGACGGATGTCAAAAATATTAAAACGGTTAAGATGAAATGAAATGGGCTGCATGTTTGGGGGTCGATGTTTGCCACATGGAAGGAGAAAAAACATCCAGGGAGGTTGGCTGGTAAAACTGGTCGATAATTTGACATATGTGTTCACGATGTGAGTGTGATGCATTAAATTTTTTCTTCGATAATTCGTCGACACATAAGTCGATAATTCTACCCTATGTGTTCACGATGCGAGTGAGAGTGTGGTGCATTTAATCTTTTTTTTTTTGACTGCCAAGAGTGTGTAAGGATGATCAAGAATAAGTTTTGGTGATCATCTTCAGCCGCAACGGTCTCAGAGGACACAGCTGGAAACTGCGTGGTGAGAAATTTCGAAAAGGCACTGGAAAGTGCAGCTTGAGAAACCGGATAGTTGAATACTGGAATCATCTCCCTGGTGACATAAATGCCGATAATATTAATCACTTTAAAGCAGGTGTGGATCTCCACCTGGCTGACATTCAATTTAGTCTACATAGTGTCTCAAGAAATGTATAGAGGCGAAAGCCTTTTTAGTGCAATTATATTATTATAATATTGGGCATCCCAGGCTATCAATGGAGCCTCTATATTTTGTTTGTATTAGACATGACTATTATTTTGTTCCATTTCCTCTTTCTGATTGCACAGTCTCTATGACGTTACAGAGCAGTACATGTTCTGTCAGATATTCTCAGTCATATGTTCTGTCGTATACCTCGATAGGATAGGCACATGACGATGAAGATTTTCGAACGGGAAGGACTTTCAATCACGTACGTTACACAATAAGGGTGGCAGGGAGAAATGCACGAATTCGGGACACACATTGATAAAGACATTTCTGTTTCCTGAGAAGGTCAGTATACAGAAAAGACATGTCCAAACCTTGCCTCTTGAAGGAGATAGAGGCTATAAGTCGGTTCAAGAGAAATAGTTTATTTTACTAAGTTTATTTTATTTTTATAGTAAGTAATTTACTTTTCAACCGCCATTTTGGAAAGCGAATAAAATGAAATAAATAAATAAAAACCAATACAAAACACTTAAGATAACACAAATTTGATCTTCGGTCGGGAGATGGGATAAAAGGTCATGCGCTGGTTGGGTCCAGATGTCGATGATTTTGGGTAGAAACGAGGAGACTTTGGAAAGGGTAATTCCTGTATCTCGAACTTGAAACTTACCCGTTAGGGTGTGGTTGCGGCATAATCTTGAAAGATGGGGCAGGTGCTCTAGTCCTAATAAAGGCACCTTTTTTTTTGAAAAATCCTTATTTTTCCCCCTTATTTTTCGCCAATTCGGCTGTTCGCGTCGTCTTTAGCCAGGTATTAAGCTTGGCTTTCCAATATTTACTGGAACTTGGTTTATCATGTCTGGATCGGACGCCTGTTGGGGCGGGGGAATCAGGTAGGATCAGACGACGACAGCAGGAACTATTGACAATAAAAACGTCCTTGTTTGCAGACTAGATAAGATCTTGATTGAAAAAGAGAATTAGGCTATTAAGACTTGTTGAAAGCGGCTAGTCACGAAGGCTAAGAGCTTGAAGGACTTTCCGCACGGAAAGGAGGAAGAAAGATTTATTGGATCTGGCAGATTGGGCAGCTATTTATGTAAAGAAGAGGAGTTATCAGATGTTCGTTAACTAAGGAGGAAAAGTGAAGACCTATTGTGATTATTTCATATCCTTCCTGTCGAATTTTAGCTAAAAAGCCAACTTATTTCTGTATTACATAACGGAATACACTGAATTATGTGAATTCTGCTAAGGGATTTTTTGATTTTCCACTATCTGCTCTAGTCGTGACGTTCAGTATGACGCGGGAAATTTGAATCTCAATAAGCTACAAACGCGGCTTTTCAATGGCCACCGATCAGTTTGCGGAAAGCAAATCAATGCGTGAACACTTATTTTTCGTAAATCGTTTTCGTCAAGCATCCAACGCAGGTGCAAGCGCATAGAGGTACCACAAGTCCGACAGGGAAAATCCACTACACGAAAACAGATTCTGCCTCTAGGAGCGCTGGGGTTCGAGTTCATGTAATGAGATGCCGACGGGTAGTGACGCGAAGGCGCGGTGTTTTTCCAAACCAGATACCCCAGAAGTACAAGGGTACGAGTCGGACAGGGGCCGAAAACGGCGTCGGAGTGAAAGAAGCCACTCGTATTTATTCGTGAATACCGGAGCAACGAGGTAACACATTTTCAGCGCGTCTTCAAGCCTCTTTCAGCGAATAGGGAATAAGTGATGGGTCAATAGAATGTTCTGTCTCGGCCTTTTTCGGTTAAACTTTGAAAACAGAGAGATTTTGGTGCAAAATCAGGGGTTGTGCGAATTCAACCGCAGGGTGAACTCGCAATTTGCCCTTGAAGCTCAAACATGCCACTGACATTCTGACAAACTGAAAACACGCAACTATGGAAAATCTCTTTGTATCCTTACGAATAGAGACAGGTCGCCCCTCTAGGTCATTGCAAGCTCGAAACATACGACCGAGAGTAAGATTCTCTGAGAGTCACAAGCTCAAGGCATTTGACAACTCGAAATACACTATATGACTATCTCTCCTTGCCGCTGCGAAATCTCCGGCCTCTCCGGGTATCTAGCGGATGAAAGGCAGAAGTCGTGTCACAGCTGCTCCCAAAGATCGTCGTGATTGCTTGAGACAGGATGTGAGTCGTTGAGTTTGAGTCGTTACGGACGGGCCTACTCCTTCTTCCTGAGGATCACTGGCGTGTTTTGGACTTAGTCATATAGAGTATTGACAATTGAGAGAACGATTCTCTGAGCCTAATAATCCCAAAGCATACTGTCAAGCTCAGAGCACGGATCTCTATGACACTCACAAACTGAAAATGTTCGACCGGTATTCTGACAAGCTAAAAAAATACGACTGCCACAAGCAAAACATACGACTGTCCGATTGGATTTCGACTGCGAAATTCGCACAATTATGGGGAAACCTGAACGTGATGCGTCGAAATTCAGAAGCGAAAGAGGAAATTCGCATCCGACTGCGAAAACCGGACTGTGTGTGCACGTACCCTAAAGATTGCAAAACTCAGTAAACAACGTCAACGAAGGAAAAAAAAATTGCTGACATGAAGATTTTCAGCAATACAAGAGCTACAGCTCATATGAAACCTATTACGAGAAGGTGGTACAAGGAAGTAAATGATGACGTCAACGCCCCCTCCAACTCCCCTGCCATGACTGAATCCGGTTCGGGAACACACATGGATCATCTAGGGCATTGTCTCTTACCACCTATGAAGTTTCACCCGAACCGAATTCAATTCAACAATTTTAATCCGGTTAGAAACTATATTATACTGACACTAAACAAAATAAATATGATAACGAGGGAATACCCGAAAATCAGCCTCAACCTTCTGGCTCATACATTTTCACCCAAACAGGCAGCGAGAGCTGAAGCCACGGATTACATAACGCACTCATGTTGCAGTTATCGGAAGCCAGCCACCGACTTTTCAGAGAAGTACGATGAACATGAAACAGTTGCGAAAAATTATTAACACGGTAATCATTAAACATTTCTGTAGCACTGCAGAAACACGGGAGACGGTGAAGGAACCGAAAGCTATCATTGTAGGCAACCCGAATATCGCTTAGACCTTGTTTTGTGTAGTTGTTGATCAACGATGGAACAAAAAGACTGAAATAAAAACGTCTTCACATCAGATGTGCAGTGACAAAACTTTCTTAACAACATATTACCACGCACGTAGACAGAACGAAGGGAATGGCGAATATGTGTATCATCGTGTAGATTATCACTAAACATGAATCCAAGGTACCGGAAAGATTGAACAAAAACAAGCTCAGACCCGGATATAACAACACGGGGTATCAAGGGGCTTTTTGTTTTACTCGGGCGAAAACATATGCACTTTGTCTTAGATGTGTTGAAGATTACATCAAATGCGCTAGCGAAAGTTTCGCATATTCTCAACAGTTTGTTTAGAGCACCAACATTAGTCGCAAGCACAGCAAGATCGTCCGCATAACTCAAGTTATTCATGCACTGGGACCCGATGTGACAACCCAGTCCAGATTTAGTCAGGCGTCGATTTAACTCGTCACAACAAACAATATACAGTATTGCTGAAAGAACTCCACCCTGGCGTACTCCATTCCTAACAGAAAAAGAGGGGCTTAGGGCAGAACCCCACCGAACATAAAACTTCTGATTATCGAACCAAAAAGCGAGCAGTCTAACATATACCGCTGGAACCTTTCTTTCTATCAGAACTGACAGCAACTTCTCCTGATTCACACGGTCAAAAGCTTTATCAAGGAAACATACATATACCCATGTAGAAAAAAGCCAGTAATACTCAGTTATTCCGCGAAGTGCAAAAATAGCAAACTCAACAGACAGTCTCTTCTTGTATGCAAATTGATTATCAGAAGTAGTAAAGAAACCCTGGAGAATACGCTCCATGATCTTTGACATAGTCGACGCAAGGGCATTTCAGAATTGATAGAATCACCCGATCACCCGGATAGAAATAACGATCGCCGAAGGTGTGGGTGCCATAAAAACTAAGCTCCGCTGGCAGAAGTTTGTCACTGACTCCCGAGACTGGAAAAGGCACCTTATTAAAATGTCTCTATGAATAACAAAGAAACGAAAACACCGAAAAAGAGCCGGATATGAATATCCGGCGATATATGAATAATCCCAGGGCGCCAAGATGGCGGAAAGGCTGACGCCCCCTGGTCTCAGTGCGATAGAAAGAAGCTGGGAACTGCTGGAGGCTTATTTTAACTAAGGTAAAAGTAAGCACTATCTACTAGAAGAGGAAATAAGATTTTCTAGACATTTTCTTAGAGGCTCGCTTTACCCCATGATCGATAAACGGAAACTACAATAAAACGCCGTTTATTTCGGATTTTCATGCTTGACGGGAAGAACGCAAAATGCTTGTCGAATGAGGTTCTACAATTCGTTTTAGAAATTCTTGACAATTTACTGCCTTTTTTCTATCAGATCAACTACGGCGATCCCGTTTCAGTAGGTGGATAGCAACTAGGCACCTTTTTGGAATCGAACATTTCTATCAATTCTGAAATGAACTGAAGAAGTACCTTTCGAACTATTTCGGCTGAAGTTCACACACCACTAAAGTATGGGAAATCCCGTGGCGCTGCTAGAATCTCAAAGGAAGAAATTCACAATAGATAACCCAAGAATGTGCAGTTCCAACAAATAACACTTGGGATGTTATCTGTTATGATTTTTCAAACGTTATGCATTGGAAGTAATGGGACAACAAGAATTGCTAAGAAGAGACAAAAAAAACGCCAAAGAAGCATCTGCTGACTATTCCGACATCACGACGATCATCTAAACATTCTACGTGTTATCTCTTGAAGCTGCCTATCCTTGTGTTATCCGTTATGACACTTCTGACAGTGTACCAAGTGCAAGGGGTTCAGTCAGGCAGTGAGAACGACAAAAGCTCTCCTTATAATATTAAAGTTTCCCTGGAACATTTTTTCCTTACCTAAACTCTCTGTCGCCTTTGTTCTGCTAACCAAAGATGATCCATCTGTTCTTTGTAGGATTTTAAATCGCTAGCTTGCTTAACTAGGAACATCCAACATCTTAGCCTACATGTAAATTAAAATAGGCTTAAAGACGAAAATTCGTTACTTCGTTGCTCCGCTATTCAGGAATACTCGATTTTCGAATAGTGGACTTTCTCTGTCGGATTTGTGGTACCTCTATGCACCTGTATCTGTGTTGTATGCTTGACGAAAGATTTACGAAAAATAGTGTTCAGGCACTAACCAACGTCATCACTGTCCACTGAAAAGCAGCGTTTGTGTTGAGATTCAAACTTTCCGCGTCATAGTAGAATTTGCGTTGTGAGGACGGCCATGGAACGTCACTGCTAGAGCACATAGTGGAAAATCAAATCCCTTGGCAAAAAATACATTGGCTTTTCAGTCAAACTGAGTGGGGATTCCTTGGGTGAAATGTCGGCTCAGTTTGTAGATGGGCTCTACAGATTTTGATCTTTAATGACACTTTTTGGGATCCTAAAACCAAATTGCAACCGTTCCCAGTTCTTCGCCTACATGTAAAGATGGATTTTTCACAAGAGCCTTTCACAACGACCAATAAATCAGAAATACTTTTGAATTATAAAGTCCAATATCGGGGCCCCTCCGGGCTCACCGTAAGGATTCTTTGGGTTAACTGGTCGGCTAAGTTTGTAGATGGGTTCTATAGATTCTGATCTTTATTGGCACTTTTTGGGATCCCAAAACGTAAGTGATGGGAAACCTATGACTGTCCGCCTGTCTATTACCCAGATCACACTCAAAGGGTTTCAGATATTTTGTTCGGACTCGGCGTGAGGATCCTTTGGGTTAAGTTTTTAGATGGACCATGTAGCCCTATATTTAGGGGTGGGAGAGAGGGTTTCAAATAATTTTTTTTTTCAAACTGATTAACCAGTCGACTCAAGGGGAAAAGAAGACATGCTTTGAACTTTATTTTCTTGCTGGAAAGTAGTTCGCCCGAATTCCGGCCAAAACCGGAAGTTTGGTAGAATTAAAGGTTTTTTTTTTTGATCGGTTAGAGATTCAACATAGGGGTAAGGAAGTTCCATAAAAGTTAAAGTTAATTCTGAAGTCGATTAGAGCTTTAAATTGGGATAAGATAGCATGCTAAATCCATACATATTCTTAGTTTTCCCACCGGATCAGTAGTTGACGTTGTAGTCTGAGCTTTGCAGTCCTTAAGGTATATGGAATCAGTCTCTCCGTCAGATTATTCCTGTTGATACAAAGATGAGACTGAATCCATCTATCTGCTTTGTTTTACTGCCGGTTAAGGTATAACCAGAATCGGATATATATTGGGAATTACGTAAAGATTAAAATCCTACGATAAATGTATATACAATAATGAACTTATTCGATCATCATGTTCTATGGGTTTTCGACTAGCATTGTTTTTCCGGTCGTGATCTGACCACAATCTCGGTAATCTGACCAGAGGACAAATATCATGTTTAGAGAATCTTCCGAAGACTTAAAGTTTAACTGAAAAGGCAGCTTATTTTCACATCAGATATCTTTCATACACTGAAATATTTTGAACCATCTTGCATTTTTCCACCCGAGGCTCTAGTAATAATGTTTGGATGTGCACTACATCCACGACAACCCAAAACTCACCCAGCCGCGGATATTTTGAATTTCTAAAAAGTCTGTATTCCCAGGGTTAACGACGCTAAAGCCTGGAAAAGTCACGGCTGAAGAAAGTAGGAAAATGAGAGGGAAGATGTTTCGCAAGGAATCTGTAATTTTTACTTTATTTTCCGGCAACAGCTTACTTTTGTAGTTGGTAAACATTTCAAGCACCGAGGGACAAGCACATAGAGGTATCACAAATCCAACAGAATAAGTTCACCCAATGAAATCGATTATCTGCGGATAGCGGACAAACGAAGTAACGCATTTTTATCGGGTTTTCAGGCCTATTTCGGTGAGCAAGTGATGTATAATTAAACTGCAGATCTCAGCCCTATTCGGTTAAACTTTAACATCCGAAAAACCCGATTGTCTGGATGAAGAAGTCCAGTAAATACTAGTAAGTATGTAAGTAAGTAAAGTGTTTATTACCCGTATTTTTCATCAGAACAAAATGGAGTAAAAAAGAAAAAAAAAGAACACGTACAACTCAAAAATCAAGTCCCACCCCTGGAGCAAAATTCTCAGAGTCTAAGTGTACATATATGTAATCGTGTTCAGTTTGTTAGAGTTTTCAATTGTATTTGTTGATTTTTTTCCTATGAAAGTGTTATGTTTCTCTTTTGTTTTGCTTTTCTTTCCGATTTTGTACTCCGTCGTTTTTCCTTTTGAAATGACGGGTGAGAAAAAAATAAATAAATAAAAATGTAAGGCACAATATAAATACATACACATGACATTTTATAAGAGCTACGCAATCAACAGCTATAAAAATGGTTAACAACTCCCCTTTGGGATCCAATCGGAACCTTTGGTCTTGTTGTTGACGGTTCCGAGCCTTTACAAAACAGTGTTTATAACGCGTTATCGCACGACGAAGCAACTTGTGTGATAAACAAATCAATGCTGAAAGTTTACCAAGAGAGCGCTCAAGGCTTTTTTAATGGTATACGATCAATCTCATGACACACCAAAAACAAACTTGCGGTATTACCACAAAACAACTTTTTATCAAGCAAACCAACTTCTAGCAACTTGTGTGACAGACAAAACCACTCTGAAAGTTTACCGAAAGTGCATTTAAAGTTTAACGAAAACAGGGTTGATACACGACAGTCTCATTACCCATCACTTATTCACTTGAATAGGCTTGAAGACCCGATAAAAATGCGTTACTTCGTTCATCCCCTATTCACATAATCGATTTTCATCGAATAATTTTTTATTTGTGGTACATATGTAGAACGAGAACGACATTTTTAGAATAAGAGGAGTTTCTTAGTTGTATAAGTTAGTTAATTTATCTATGAAATTTTTGTTGCCATGGCCCACGGGATTTTTCGGTAATATATTATATTCTATTCTATTGTATGCGCCTGTACCTCTGTGGTTGAAATCTTTAGCAACTACAACGGTATGCTAAACGATTGTCGAAAAATAAATCTTCTGTGGTTCGGCTTTCTTCAGGAATGACCTTACAATCTGGAACTGAATATTTCTTGAGCTTCGCTTCATTCGCCTTTGAAATGCAATCTTTTGTTAAAATTCAAATTCTCCGCTTCGAGGTGAACTTTTGTCTTGTCGTGCCAGCAGTGCATATTCTGATCGTCACTATTAGAGCCTAAGGCGAAAAGATCAAACATGTCTTCGCCGAGTAACAATAATTCAGCAGTTCAAATCCGAGATACAAAATAAGCTGGCTTGTCAGTTAATCTTTAGGTTTCTTTTAAGCGTATACGGGTAATAGCGACGTTACTACAAAACAGGTACAAAGCCAAGGTGAAAGTTTACCGAGATATCATTTAAGGCTTTCTTTTGGCTAGGGTATAGGCTAATATTGCAGCTTCGCTGACTAGGAAATCTACGTTAAAAGTAACTTATTCTCTAAATTCCTTCTTGGTTTCCCTATTTCTGCGAGTAACTCTTTCCTAACTTCGAATTTTTAAAGTGAAGAATCCTTTGGAAACTTTGAACAGAAAATCCAAACTTTCATAAAAAGGCTGACAAAATTCTTCTTCATCACAACATTTTATTTTTTTCACAAAAAAGCGCCCTGAATAGTTTGTTTATCTTGATCTTAGTTTTTTCCTTTGTATTTCATTGTAGATTTAGTAAGCTAATTTGTTTTTAACGGTCAGCTGTTTATTTGTATGTAGGCTAAGTGTGTGTGATTTTGATTGACAAGTTTTTTTTTTTTTTATACATTCCTCTTCAGTTTTGAAGGATTCTAATAAATAATAATAACAATAATAAAAAGTGTTTTAAAGGCTCTGAGGGGTTTGCGACAATTTTGATTTATTTATCCACTAATATTTTTCTCTTTTTTTACCATATATAAATTACACAACAGTAAATTACAAAGCTGGTCTAATTAAAAAAATAAAAATACTTGGTCTACAGAAAATCGTGCTTTTAAGAGGAATGGCAGGAGATTTAATAACCTAAGCCTTTAGGTCACAAATTAAAGAATATTGGATATTCATACCATGAATGCTCGCTATAGGAGGCCGTATAATAAGTCGTCAAATCTAAAAGTCACGTCACGAGAAAAACTGTGAGAAACACATCTTGCCAACAGTCAAAATTTCCAATGAATACAGAAGTCTGTTAAAATTTTCGGCGTCATTTTCGACGACAAATCCACGGCATTACAAAAATATAGTGAAAGACCGCAGTACAGCCCCTTTCATACCAGAGAAGGTTTGGTGTTCCATGCACAGAAGTAGTTATATTCTACAAAAACAACGTCAGACCCATTTCCAAATATGGCTGCCAGATTTGCATCCGGGATTCAGGAAAGCCCAGAATGCCAAAACCGAGCGAATTCAGACACAAGCATGTATGGTAATACTTGAAATAACCTCCTCATGTCTTTCGGCCACAGATTTCAACATCTCGATGTCACAGGACTTCCAGAACTTTCTCTAGACCCTAGTACTCGAAGCAAGAATGACGATAAACTCAGACTTCTTTCTCCGCCCACAGGCTTTGACCAAGCGGACTTTGATCGGAGCGGACCTAGAGGTATTTACTCTAGCTTTGAGCTGATGTTGATGCTCGTTTACTTCTCTTCCGTCTTCACCGTTGCTTATCGCACAAGAAATATTGAAAGAGGCTAGCAGGAGACGTACTCCGCGGGCTGACCCGCTCTGGAGCGCGTCCATAGAACCAATCAGCGTTGACTACTAGATTTCCTCTTTAGCGCTTTAAAAGCGATTTAGCTATTTGTAGAGGTAACGAAATGTGATGTGGCGTGAAACTAGTAACCTCCGCTCGTTTGCGTCTGGAGTCGGCTGTATTTTACTCAACTCAG
The DNA here is from genome assembly GCA_023053555.1 of Branchinecta lindahli. Taxonomy (NCBI): domain Eukaryota; kingdom Metazoa; phylum Arthropoda; class Branchiopoda; order Anostraca; family Branchinectidae; genus Branchinecta; species Branchinecta lindahli. The sequence goes on along the minus strand of JAKZAO010000007.1, from coordinate 13,076,535 downwards.
CATGTTTGTATGACCAAGATAGGGAGACAGCAGTTCTATCTCGTTATCTGTTCATGCTTTGACGCTTTGTAAAAAAGCATACTGGTCCTACAGTTTGGAATTCGATTCCTGGTGAGATACAGTGTGCGGAAAATCTACACAAGGTCAAGGCGCGGCTGAAGAAAAATTTATTGACAGACCGCCGTTTATCTTATTGCCATCCTGTTTGGATGATGATGAGACGGCTGCATGATTCCCCCATTTTTTTTTACCTATATTCAAACAACGCATAAAACGGATACCGTACGTCAGCTACGATGCTCGGCAGCGATATTTCGGCCCTTCTTGGCAAGGGTCCTCATCAGGCTGTCGAACGTCAGGGACAACGTTGGGGAACAGACAAGCCTGCAATAAATAACTGAAGCTTCTACCGATTAGAAGCTTCAAAAAGAGAAGCTTTCGTTTTCTTTTTGTTTCTAGGTTGAAGCTTCAGTTATTTACTGCAGGTTCGTTTCTTCCCCAACGTTTTCCTTGACGTTCGACGTCCTGACGAGGACTCTTGCCAAGAAGGGCCGGAATATCGCTGCCAAAGCATCGCAGCTGACGAAACTTTTTCTGCATAGCCTAGTTTGAATATATTTTCCCCAGTCAGCTAGGGCTCAAGGAATATTTTCCATTTTTTCCTTTGTGCTCATTTGCTTTGTGCCCAGTACCTTTGCAGTCAAAGGTATTGTCTGCATGTTTGTAGTATAATCAATATTTTATAATAAATAATTTAGAAGTAGTGAACTGAAAGACAAAAATGCTCCTCAGCCGGGATTTGAACCCAGGACCCTCTGCTTACAAGGCAGGCGCTCTAACCGTTATTCCCCGGCTACCGTATTCCCCATCGAATTTACGTTTGGATTTGTTTGGTTTTCACCATGAGACCCCGCCAAGTGGGTCCTGGTTTGTCTACGTGGCTCCGACATTGGAGTCCTAGACTTCTACACTAAATTCAAAAAGTTGCTCTTGGTTCATTAGTCACGGTAAAAGTCCCTTGTATGAACTGCCATCTATGTATTATGTTATAATATATTATAATGCAGTCTATATGTTATAATGGTTTTTTTTTTTAACGTCAGAGCGGTAACTGAGGTCATTCGACCCATGTTTCGTCAACTTGTCTAACTCCTCTTAACCTTTTGCTTTCGCTTGCAAGTCTTTGTTTCTTCACAAGTGTTTCCCAAAAGTTTGCCAGTGCTATCCCAGTGCTATTAAGACGGAAATAAACTGATTGATTGATTGAATAATTTCTCTGGGGCTTAGCGAGGTGAGATTTACTATTCTTTCGAGTTGGGCTTCGAAGTCAAAACTAATAGTATTGCCAGCCCTTCGCAAATCATGGCAACGAGTTAAATAGGGACGGCAGGGTCCCAGACCTCTTCAGTCCTGTTGTGGTTAATGAGGCTCGCTCACCTTCGTTCCAGGTCCTCTCCTGACGGCGACTTCAACTGGGGGAGACCTTCGACTGAATCACGTTGCTCGGCTCGAATTTTTCTCTTCAAGTCAGATGCTAGAGTTCGACCTCTCTCTGGAAGAGAAAACACAACTAATAAATTATTCCCCAATATCTGCCAAAAGTTTTGGCCCAAAACTGCTATTTAACGTTTAAGCACAGTTATTCTCTTTATAGTATAACAGCTGGAAAATGTGTGGTGAGAAATTTCGGAAAGACACTGGAAAGTGGATTCAGAAACCGGATAGTCGAATACTGGAATCATCTCCCTGAAAGTGTCGTAAATGCCGAAAATATTAATCAGTTAAAAGCAGGAGTGGATCGTCACCTGGCTGACATTCAATTTAGTGTACATAGTGTCGAGAAATCTAAAGAGGCGAAAGTCTTTATGGTGCAATTATATTATTATTATTTAGTATAAAAATACGGATATATTTATACTACACAATTTGGGAATAATTAAGACGAACTCATTGACAAACTTACTGTCACTCTACCTCAACTGCCTAACTGGAACTATGACCAACTCCAGACACCGACTTTCTATCACAGATGGACCATACGCGTGAGATTCCCCGACACAGTGCCACTATTTCAGTAAGCCTTGGGGGGGGGGGGGGGGGCAAATGCCAATTTCGGGTCCTCATCCAAGGTTTATTACTCAGACTCAAAATTAAATTACTCTTTTTGGGGTAAATACAAAGTCGGTTTCGAGTAGCCTATACCTTAATATTATATATATTATAATATTAATATTATTACAATAGATGCTACGGAAAAAAAAATGAGCTGAAATGAAACAAATACAACACTAACATGAAGTTCAATCTCTTCACACGAAATGGCGAAGACAGAAAAAAATTTAGAATAGATTGCTACACAAGCGACTGCTTTACTGTCCTACTTCCAGCCAATTTCACAATTCGCAGTTCACTGCGTCCTACAATCTAAGCAAATGTGGGAAACAAAATATCAAATCGAGTTCTATTTTGGGCACTGAGTAGGCCCATTTAGGGACTTCTTGACGAAATTGGATCTAGAGTCTGACACAGCCAGGATCTCCCAACCTACGCACACAGGAACGACCTTTGCCTGAAGATAATTAAAAAGAAAGGACTGCCTGGGTAAATTCTGTCAAGGAACTTTTTCTCTTATTTCGAGCTAGTCTCCGAAAATGATTCTCGGAAGTAACTTGACATACAGGACGTGTGGGTAGGGTTATATTCGTCCCGAAAGGCCACAACTACAATTAAAGCCTTTATCGAACATATAGCTGATACCCAATCTTTTCAATTTCTTGCACAAGGCCCGAAATGTAAGTGTCAAAGCATCGTAGGTGACTATCTGTTTCAGCCATTTTTTTTAATACATCTTGGATTCGGCATGTCCCCTTATTTGACAAGGACCCTTGCCAAGAAGGGCCGAAATGTCGCTGCCGAAGCATCGTAGCTGATGTATCCGTATTATGCATCGTTTTAATATACGATGTATGTCCCCTTACCTCTAAATCAACTACTCGATTGGCTTGAAAAATATATATTTTGTTCGCTCCTCAATTTGAAACCCTTTCCCCAACCCCTAAATTACTGGGCTATGGGCCAATCTACGAACCCGATATGTACTTGGACCAAAGGACCCTCAAACCAAGTTTTTTTTTCAACACCCATTCGAGACGTATCGTGCTAACAGACGGACAGACGTGCAGACGGACGGACAAACTCTACGACGTCATGGGTACCCCGTCACTACGTTCTGGGATCCCAAAAGTGACTGGTTTGTTTAGTAGTGGGTCGAATTTCCGATGCGCAATATGTGCGAAACATCTGCCTGGAGTTGCCTCCAAATGAGCTTCGGCTCCATGCTTTCCCTCAGTTTCGACCTTATTTCCCGCGTAGCAAGCTGTTTGCATTATTCATTCAAACATCTTTGAAAGTTTTACGAGACTTCCATCTGTCAGACCCGTCTCTTTATTTCCTTCCACCGGCTTCAAACTCGAATGCATCCAAAATAAAACCATACTATCTCCGCGTGCTGATATCCGCTTCAAGAGAGAAATGTCGCTAGAATTCCAAAACCCGAGCAAATAATTGTCATTGATGCTGAGAAAATGAAGACGAATGCAAACCGGGAATGACGGAAGATCGTCCGGGGAAAAAACATCTGTCACTAAGCACCTTTCACGAAAAAAGTTTCTGTCTAAAAATGAATCCTCTTTCCAAAAAGAAAGAATAAATCTCAGATTTCTTCGATCGGATAAAAAACAAGACCAGAGGTATCGATGGGATCCCAAATTGGAATATTTACTGAGTTTCTCCATCCAGACAATCGGGTCTTGTGGACTTCACGTCTTCGCCTGATCGCGTAAACATGTTATTTATGCCACGAATCAATCCCTTAAAATTTAACTGAAAAATTCAGCTTACTTTTACATCTGATATTTCAATAAACTGAAATATTTTGACTCATCGAATAGGTTTTGCATTTTTTTTTCATCCAGGGCTCTAGTAATAACATTCGGAGTTTGCGCTGCTTGCACGATAGCCCAAAATTCAGCAAGACGAGTAGAATCTGAATCTGAACAAAGGCCTGCATTTCCAGTGAGATAGATGCGAAGATCGAAAAGTTTATGTCTGTAAGTTCAAGTTCAAGTTCGTTTTATTTTTGCACTAAATAAATAACATAGTTGGCTAGGCCTATAGAGAGGAACACTCGAAGATACTAGGCCTAGCCATGGACATACACTAAATTAAATAAACAGAATGTGAAAGCAGAATGTGTACAAAGTAGGAAAATGATGTTAAGATAAGTCTTGCAAGGAATTAGACATTTTATTTCAGTTTCCGGCAATGGCTTACATTTGTAGTTGGTAAATATTTCAAGCGTAGAGTGACAAGCACATAGTGGTACCACAAATAGAAAGAATAAGTTCATTTGATGACATCGATTATCTGTGGATAACGGACAAACGAAGTAACGCATTTTTATCGGGTTTTCGGGCCCCTTTAAGTGAATACGTGATCTGTAACTAGACTGTCAGATCTTAGCCCTATGCGGTTAAACTGTAAGCAGATCCTTCAGGTTCAATGCTGTTTGAAAAATCGTCGAACATTCCGATTCGACATACTCTTTCCGGCATTCCAGCCGAGTACAAAATCCGATAGGTGAACAAAAGTGAAGATACCGATCCAACGTGTTAGCCGACCCCTATTTCAGTACTCGCACCTAATTCAGGACAACTTTACTTCACACGAACTTCCAGTTTCGGCCGGATTTCCGACAAACTACCAGTCTGGCAAGAAAGGGATACAACGCGTATTCTTACCCCCCATCGATTCTCTTATCGACTTAATATTAGACTATTACTTTTCCAGTTTTGGTCGAATTCCGGACAAACTACTGGGCGAGAAATTAAGTTACAGCTATGGATTCAGCATATCTCCTTACTTCTAAATCGACTGTCATATTAGCTTAGACAAATTTTCACCATACCACATCCTAACTTCAGGCTACCAGTCCATCTGACCCAAAGGATCAAAATACCTCAGTCCCTTCGACAGTTACCGTGCCAACAGACGGGCGGACGGACAAACTTTCGGTTTCCGTCACTAACGTTTTGGGATCCCAATAAAAATGGGACTTCTTCAAGCATATAATCTTTTTAAGTAGGAAGAAGTCTCCGGATAAAAAGTCTTTCTGACTGAATACAGAGATATAACTTCGGGATTAGTGAGGATTGGAGAAAAAACTCCCACTTGATGAGAGCATTCGTCAGCCATTCACGAAAGCCTGTCGCCACATTTTCAGTAATTCCTGGCACGGCATCTTGGTTCTGCTAAAATTCACGATCGAGGTCATATAGACGATTTGAGAATGTTCTGTATCTGGCTCAATAGCTTTTGAATACAGATTTAGGCTAAGTATATATATATAGTTTGTAAAGGCTGATTTTCAACATGATGATCCTTAGAACAATTATCGCAGCAACACTGTAAATATCATTTGCTTTTCGCAAAACACTGACAAATTATGATCAAATTTGACCGACTCAATTATGGCGGAATGGGTTAGCGCGCCGAAATCCCAAGCAAAGGGTCGCAGGGTCGAACCTTGATGGTGCCGTCCGTTTGGTTTAGGGCGAAGGTTAGTGGCATTTCCCCGTAAGACAAGTCAAAAGTCCACCCATTTTCGAATGGGTACCTGAAGAAACTTAGGGAAAAGCACGGGAAGCGTCGGTTGATTTGCACCCAACCACGCATCGCACTCCCACCCGAGGGCAGAGTATCAGGAGAATGACACCTGCGCTGCACGAAACTTAACAGGTTTGCAAGCGAAAGTTTGCTTGGTTGTTTTTTGGGAACCCAAAACCTGAGTGGAGGGATTAGGTATCCGACATCACAAAAGTTGTCCGTCTGTCCGTCCGTCTGTGAGCATGATAACTCTCGAAGGGAATGAGATATTTTGATGAAACTTGGTGTAAGGATACTTTGGGTCAAGGGAAGGACGAGTTCGTAAATGGGCTCTGTAAGCATTTTAAGGGGAAAACAAAATATTTGTAAACAGCTAATGAGATAGTCGATTAAGGGGTAAGAAGACATGCTGACCACGAATATGAAAACCATTTTCTCGCCAAGTACACTATGCTTTTTGCGGGGCAAATAGTAGGCAGAAGTAGGCTAAGGCAGGAAGTTTCGATCAGTTTCGTCAAAACAGATATGACTTATAGAGGTAAACACACACGCTGAATCCATATCTGAACTTGGCTTTCTCAGATGATAAGCTATTTCCCTTAATCTGTTTCTAAATGTGTATAGTAAAAATGGTCAAGGAGTCTGGCGATGACTTGATCTGGCTAAGACCAGACCCAGTTGTCTGGATCAGATATTAAATTTTTGGGATCCCACGAAACCTTTGGTCTTGTTTACTAACGGCGCTGGACTGATTCTTCATTTCCGTGTATGCGCTTTTCGAGGCCCTTCAGACTCCCGCTTATCGTTTCCGAGGAGCTCATTGATCAGAAATACTGGCTATATAAGTTTGACCGTGCTTCTCATCAAAACCAAGGAGACCGCACGCGGCTGAAATCAGACGGGACGGGTTTGTAATCTTTGAGAGACACCGCCGAGTTTCAAAGGAGTCATGTATGTTTGAATATTGGAATATAAACTGTATCTACTGTGAGTTACGACTATGACAGGTAACAACTGTAACTTTTTGGTCTTCCGGGTCTCGTTGTCCTTTTCCGAGGTCCAGGCGTGGTCCGGGCCCTCAAATCTACCCGATTTAGGGACAGCTAGATCCAAGGTGACAGTTGATCGAAAATACCAACGCGAGCTGCCCTGGGGAAAGTCGATGGACCCCGATATGAAGTTAGTTGGCTAATGCCTGAATTTCACACTTCAGTAAATGTCCCGCATTCTCCAACGAGATTTGACTGACATCACCCTGATGCTGCGTCTTGTCTTCCCTCGGTGACATTAAGTCCTACCCCCCCCCCCTAATCTTTCTATTAATGTCATCCACACTAACAAAACCTGATTTTCTAACAATATTAAATTTATTATTTACTCTCCTTTTAATGTCATATACACTAATGAAAAAAAAACTACTATTCTAACAGTATTCAAGTATACCCCGCACTATTTACTATTTATGATCCAATATTCAGTACTGTTTGAATAAACGGAAATTATGTTTGAGTATTATTATATGTCAGTGTTTGTGTTTCGTGTTTTTTTTTCTTTTGTCTGGTAAATTTTTGCCATGGACCTCGGGCTGCTTATAGCAATAAACTATCTATCTATCTATCTATCTATGTAAAACTATAGTTTTCCAATATCCAGTACTGTTTGAATATTGTAAAACTATAGTTTTACAATATTCAAACAATATTCAGCTTATATGCTCTGCTTTTAACAAATTATCCGCGGCTTTGCCTGTCTTAAGCCCTTTACACGGTCAACTGCCTTCTACCAAAAGCTCGGCAAAATTCAGTTAACCAGTTCTACGCATCAGTAGCATGATACGCGAATACTCGTCGGGAGCATAATTCGCATGAAAAATCTTGAAATGTGGCGGGTGCAAAGATTAGTGTGGTTAGCGGGCTTAGAATGTAACATCTGATATCTGGGTTTCCATGTTTCAGAATTACTGAATGCGACCCGGAAGTAAGCTGCATTGACATTGTAGGTACGACGGGTCTTTCAAGTTTATTCCCAACTCTCCTTTTAAGGCGCGCTCTAGGTCCGCAGGGCTCTAAATGTAATTTCGCTACTAGATTGTGGAAACCTCCTGGGGATAAACGGAAACGTGTGAGATAACACAATCTATCAAAGTTTAATTATCATCCTACTTATCATCTCCTCTCCCGTAACAAAAGGAGTTTGTACCAGGATGCCTATTTAATTCAACCATGGACTCGCTCAGTACGTGTTACAAGTCAAAGCGAAATCGTTGTTGGGTTTGAAAGTTTGGAGTTCCGGCGACCCCCCCCCTCCCCCACCACACAGTCAGTAATCCCCTTATCGGACATGTCTAGACGTGCTAATGTTTTTTTTCGACTAGACCCGAAAGTTTGGACCAGAATCACTTAGGCAATCGGCGGCAATTCTGATTACGCGACAGCTATTTATGATTACGGGAACTACTGTGCAATTTTACGACTGAAAAACTTTGCTTTGTAAAGGAGAGTCAACAGTCGGATGGCTGCATGCATCGACTCTGTTTCTCTTGTATGTTCTATTATTAACCCGCGTAATATCTTTTCTAATTTTTCGTACTATTACTTTTCGCCCACGACTCTTCCTCCAATCGGTGACTTTACATTTTTTTTGTCAGCGTTTTTAACAGTCAGCGACGGCACGTGTTTACTCAACTGTCAGAATTATTGGACTTTTTCTTTTTTTTTCTGTCCGAAACACATACCAATGACTGACGATGTAGCACAGTCCTTTTCAAGAAAACCCTTAGATTTTTGGGATCTCAAAACGTAAGTGGAGGGATACCTTTGACATCGCAAAAGTTGTCCGTCTGTCTGTCCGTCTGTGCGCACGAGAACTCTCGAAGGGATTGAGATATTTTGATGAAACTTGGTGGGAGGATCGTTTGTGTCAAAGTACAAGGACAGTTTGTGTCAAAGTACAGGTCGAGTTCGTAGATGGGCCCTGTAGCCCTATATTTAGGGGTGGGGGATAGGCTTCAAATTAATGGACGAACAAAAATGTTTTAAAAGGCCAATGAGATAGTCGGTATAGGGGTAAGGAAACATGCTGAAACCATATCTGAAACTTATTTTCTCGCCGGACAATTAGTTCGTCCGGAATCCGGCCAAAACCGGAAAATATAATAAAAGTAAAAGTTCTATTTGAAGTTGATTAAATGGTGGATATAGAGATAAGGAGACATGCTGAATCCGTATATGACAATTGTTTTCTACGCGGACAAGTAGCTTGCCCGGAATCCGGCCAAAACCGGAAAATTTGTTAAAGGCAAAAGTTGTGTATGATCCGATTTAGGGGTAAGAAGAGATGCTGATTCCGTATATGACAATCATTTTCTAGCCGGACATATAGTTCGTCCGGAATCCGGCTGAAACCGGAAAATTTGTTATAAGTTAAAAGTTTTATCTGAAGTTGTTAGATGTTGGATGTAGGGGTAAGGAGATACGCTGAACTCGTTTTTGAGCTTTATTTTTTTTTAGCTCGACAATTAATACCGGAATTTCGCCGAAACCGGAAAACTGGCAGATTTAAGGCAGGATCGTTTCGATCAGTTTCGTCAAAATAGAAATGACTTAAAGGGGTAAACACACATGCTGAATCCATATCTGAACTTGGTGTTCTAAGATGATTAGCTATTTGGCCTTAACCTGTTTCTAAATTTTAAGAGTATAAATGTTAAAGCAGTCTGGCTAAGACTGGATCTGGCGAAGACAAAACCTAATTGTCTGGATCAAAGTTAGTTTATTTATTTTGATTTTGTGTTATCATTTGTATTTTATTGTAGATATAGAATGATAGTTTGTTTTTAACGGTCAGTTAATTGTTTGTGTACTATCTCTGAAGTGTTTGTGACATGTTGTTCTCTTTTTTTTATATACTCTTCAGTTTTGAAGGAATCAAATAAATGAATGAATGAATGAAAGATTGAATTTTTGGGATCCCATCGAAACCTTTGGTCTTGTTTAATTAAGATTAAAAAAAAAAAAAAACGGTAAGCTAGAAGATTGTCGTAGATACGTCTTTTGCCGTCATTTGCTTCCAGATTTCACACTTGGTTGGGTTTGATCCTGAGCAGCTCAAAACCGGCCACTCGGGGTAGAACAGAAAATCTGTGAAAACAGGACTGGAGACGAAGACTGAAGGGGAATAATTACTGACACGGATGCTTTAAGCGACTTACCTCGTATGGTTCTCATCTTCCTCACAATAGCCTTTCTTTTCCCTGGTGTCTTTCCCGGTTGATTTTCTGCGTCAGTTGTTGCAGTGGGATCACAGCTCTCGTCCGCTTCGCATGCTGACTTGTACGGCTCATCTTCCGACTGGGTTCTACAAATAAGTAGTGAACATATAGTAGCATATGCAAACCCTCATTTCGCACGAATGCAAACCCTCATAGGTTTTTTCTCCAGCGCGAAAGTGTTGTTTTTATTTATTTATTTGTGAATGTTGAAAATAAAAACTTGAACTTGAATATAATACTCTTGATGACTAAGAGCTTTTGAACGGGAGATCGGATCTCAATGATTTGGAAAGATCTCGTGTTTCAGACAACTTGCTTAAAATCCTGACCGGATCCGATTACTTTTGGGGGAGTTGGAGGGGGGAACCGGAAACCTTGGGAAACAATTAGATTGGAGGGATCGGGATGCAACTTGGTGGGAAGAGCAAGCACAAGTCCTAGATACATCATTAAATTGACATAACCAGACCGGATTCGGGCACTGCGGGGACAGTTGGGAAGGAGGGTCCGGAATGCCGGTGATCCCGCGAGTTCGGTACTTCATGATGTACCAGGACGCTGTCGTCTCAGATGTTCCGTGTCAAGTCCGGACGGAATCCGATACTTGTAGGGGGGGGGGGGGCACCGGAATTTTCTTGAAACGCTTAACGTCGAGGGATTGGGATGCAATTTGGTGGAAAGGATGAGCATGAGCCCTAGATACGTTCTTGACAGAACCGGATCATATTGGGGCTCTTTGGGGGGGGGGTGACTGGTGACCGCGAGTTAGGATACTTCCTGATGTGCTAGGGACGATGAAACTTGGCAGGCATATCAGTGAACCGACCGAAAGGACTGCCCTAGGAAAAGGTTAAGGGAAGGGAAACCCCAAAGTTACTGACTTCCGTAGGTTGCGAACAGGTGGTCCAATTCGAGTGAAACTTTATGGGTGATAAGCTGATGACCTAGATCTGCAAAATGTGTGTCCAAACCACATGCGTCCATGGTTGGGGGAGCTGGAAGGGAGCCGGAAAATTTGTGAAATGCACATAAACCAAACGAATGGGCCGAATGGGATGCAAGTTGGACAGTACCGAGCTCATGCGGCCTAGATTTGCTATTTGACGTCCGCACCGGGAATCCGACCACACGGTAGGAGGAGGATGAAGCGGGAATTTGAAATTTGCAGATATGTTCCGATTCGAGCCAAACTTGACGGACGAAAAGAGGGGATGTCAGAGATGCGGAGTCTATGCGTCCTAGTCGTATTTGGACACAGGGAGGGGGGGGGGGGAGTTGGACTCCCGGAAATTTTGTCGCTCGCATAGCAGTCAAACGAGAGACGGATAATGAAACTTGGAAAGTAGAGAGATCACATGCACTATAGATGACATATTTTTGGACTTGAGGCGAGAGGGGAGGGTACCGAAGTTTCCCGAAAAATGCTCAGATTCGAGTCAGAAGATGGCGGTAAGAGAAGATGCTTCAGATGCTCCATTTCTGTGTCCCAACCAGATATCGGCCGCGGTATAGGGAGTTTGAGGGGGGGGGGGGGTACCGCAAATAGTGTGGCACGTCTAGGTAGGGATCAGAAACTAGATATCCTATTTCTAGGTCCGATCCTAGTGGGGTTCAACGGTGTATTCGTGACGTTCTCATCTACTTTCTTGCACTATGTACTCGTGACAAAGTGGGTGTCTTAACGCCACCGCGGTTTAGCGCCACCGTATGTTTTCTGCCACCCAGGAAATCTTGCATCATCAAGAGGATTAGTTGGGTCAGAGGACAGGTGCTATATGAGCTCGTAGCTCTTGTTACTCAGGAAGTCGTGTCTCTGAAAACTGGTATGATTTTCACGGCAGCAGTGTCTTATCGCCACCGCGGTTTTCCGCCACCATATGTTTTTCGCCACCTTTTAATTCAGGTAGCGCAGGTAGCCTGTGCAGGTAGTTTCAGATTAAAATCTTTAAATGTGAAAAGGGTGTTTACCGCCACCCAGGAAATCTTACGTCCCCAAGAGGATTAGTTCCTCCAGAGGGTAGGGCCAAATCTTGTCAGACCTAATATTCTGATGGGATTTCGAGCGCCAACCGGATTAAGTTTCACAGCGATTAAGGGATTATCAGTCTAAATCATCGATCGTCTAAACAAGTGTATAGCCGAATCTAACCCAAGTGTTTATAAACTGCTCATGTTTTTGGGATCCCAAAACGTTAGTGACGGATACCTATAAAATCGCAAAAAGTTGTCTGTCTGTCCGTCTGTACGGTCTGTAACTTTCGAAGGGAATGGGATATTTTGATGAAACTTGGTGTGAGGATTCTTTGGGTCAAGAGAAATGTCAAGTTCGTAGATGGACTCTGTAGCCCTATATTTAGGGGTGGGGGAGGGGGTTTAAATTAAGGGGCAAACAAAATATTTTTAAACAGCTAATGTGATAGTCGATTATAGGGTAAGAAGACATGCTGAACACGATGGTGAAAACCATTTTCTCACCGGACGAGTAGTTCGCCCGGAATCCGGCCAAAACCGGAAAGTCTGTTAAAAAGAAAAGTTTTATTTGAAGTTGATTAGATGTTCGATTTAGGGGTAAGATGGCATGCTGAACACGATGGTGAAAACCATTTTCTCGCCAGACAAGCAGTTCGCCCGGAATCCGGCCAAAACCGCAAAGTTTGTTAAAAATAAAAGTTTTATTTGAAGTTGATTAGAGGTTTGATTTAGGGGTAAGAAGACATGCTGAACACGATGGTGAAAACCATTTTCTTGCCGGGAATTTTTCGTAAAACAGTCGATTTTCTTCTTTGAAACAATCGATTTTTCTTAAAAATAGTCAATTTTTCGTAGAAATAGTCGTTTTTTCTTTAAATCCAGTCGGTTTTTCTTAAAACTGGTCGATTTTTCGTCAAACCAGTGTTTAAAAAAAAAGGTCGGTTTTTCTGCAAAAAGTAGTCGGTAAAAACGACCAGCCAGTCGGCAAATACCTTGCCCCCCCCCCACAAACATTTTGGCTAGTGACGCCTCTGAGTGACGCTCCTACTCTTTCAATTTTTAAAAATCTTATCAATTTACTTTGAAAATTTTTACTTCTTTACTACTTAACAAAAAAATAAAACAAAATATTTGTTCCTTCACTTTTTACAATTATTAAACTGAACTTACTACCAAAAATCAACGAAAAGCACTCAAAACATTCTGAGTAAAAAAAAACGCAACAAAAACAAACAAACAAGATCAACCCACGCCGAGAGGTGCCCTTCCACCATATAGTACCTCTACTGTGGTGGCAAAACAAAATTATATCAAATAAAACTAGACCAAAGGTTTCGATGGGATCCCAAATCTTGGAAAGTTTGTTAAAAGTAACAGTTTTATTGGAAGTTGATTAGACGTTCGACTTAGGGATAAGAAGAACACATTTTCTACCCGAAAAACTTGTTCGCCCGGAATCCGGCCAAAACCGGAAATTTGGCAGAAGTAAAGCAGGAAGTTTCGATCAGTATCGTCAAAATAGATATGGCTTATAGCGGTATATCTGAACTTGGTTTTCTCAGATGATTAGCCTGGCGAAGACTGGATCTGGCGAAGACCGATTGTCTGGATCAAATATTAAATTTTTGGGATCCCATCGAAACCTTTGGTCTTGTTCAATGAGGAAGAGAAAGCTGCGTATTCAACGCTTCTTCGCATTGAGACGGCAAACTCCGCTCCAAAACGTCGCGAAGTGTACAGAGAACTGGAGGAGAGGCTACTGGAAGTTAAAACCACGTATCAAGAAGGAAAATCTTCAGGAGACGTATTTCTGCGGGCGATTTCTCACCTTGTGAAATTTGAATAGCTTGGGGGCCTTGAATTGTTGAAGTTGTACAGTTTTTTAGTTGGACTTAAAATATATAATCATGTGAAACATTTAAGCGTCTTAAGCCCCGTCTCCATTACCGTAAACCGACCGTTTTACGGCCGACCGTTTGACCGTTACGGCAGTGAAGACGGGTCTTTCTCTACGGACGGCCGTAGCCGTAAAACGGCGGTACTGACCCCTCCGTAACCGTAAAACGGACGTAGTGGAGACTGCTTTTTTGTCACAGTCCCATGTAACTGTTTTTCAACTGTTTTTCAAGTCACATATAAACTGTTTTTTAAATTTCAACACAAGATTCACCTATTTGGGACTAATGTAGACCACATTTTTGCGGTTACGGACCTAATGAAGACCACATTTTTGCGGCTACGGACCGTCCGTAAAACGGTCGGTTTACGGTAATGGAGACGGGGCTTTAGCTAGGATTAACGTGGAGTTAGCGTTGGTGGCGGTAAACACCCTCTTCGCATTTAAGGATTTGGATGTGGAATTACATGAACCAGCTACCTGCACTAATGAGTTGGCGGAAAACATACGGTGGCGAAGAACCTACCAAAATATTTGACCCTTTCGTCTGACCCGACTAATCCTCTTAATGATGCAAAATTTCCGGGGTGGCGGAAAACATATGGTGGCGCTAAACCGCGGTGGCGTTAAGACACCCATTTCGATTTTCACACCGCTACCATCACAAAGTATCGGGTATATCTTTCTGTTCGCAGGATAACTCTCAAAGAAGTTGAGGAATTTTGTTCAACTTCGAGTGACATGGTAAGTCGATGGTAAGTGGAACTCCGGGTAAGTCAATTGTACATAGTATAGTATACGTGTCAGTCCAGTATTATTTTATTTCGATCAAATTTTTATAGAAACCAAAACTGTACTTAAACTGTACAGAATATTATGTAACTAATACCATGTCCTAGGCTACTAATATCAACTAGAGAGGAGCGCAGAGGAAACCAATTCCCCATCGGCAAAAGACATAAAATTCGCAACAACGTTCGCAGCAATTGAGGGGACTCATGAAAAAACAAAGTGAACTGAACTGACAAACCAATATTCCCAGCTCCCACGAGTAATAATTTGGAGCTGGTCGTCTCTAGGACCACATTCCGCGCAACAGTTACTTTCTTGATCCAGATGGCGAAAAAAACTTCCTACCCCAGAAATGCCCGCTATTTATATATCGTCCTAAGAAAAGTGTTCTGGAAGTCTTTTGAAAAAAAAGTCTTCAACAAAAGTCTTCAGCACTCTAACTAGACCCCAAAGAAAAAGAATGATCTTCAACCGAGAAAAGAATAGCCGGAAAAGGACAGAAATTCCCCCTTTTTGTGGCACTCGGTCAGAAACATTCCTCCCGGCAAACCAAGAAAGAAGCTCTAATTTTCTCATCCGCGCAGAATTACGGTCGTTTCTGGACAATGCTAAAGCGAGGCTTTTTTGAATTAGAGATTGTTCTGCCTTTCAGTATAGAGGAGTTGGGAGTAAAAACCTGGAGCCACTTGTGCGTTCAAGGTTCCTCACATGTGTATTCTGGGTGCCAAGTACCAAGGGGATGGGAAGTTTTAGGTGCCTGGAATTATCACGGCATCTTCATGGCCAGTTTATTTTCAACAGTTCTATTATCAGAGGACAGCTCCGTATCCAGGGGGGGGGGCGAGTTAGGGGGTTCAACCCCTCCCCGAAACATGCAAAATAATCGTTTTTTTGGCTTTGACCTCTGATTTATGTCTTTTTTGCACTTTTTGGTCCGACCTGCGGGCACCCCCCCCCAAATAAATTCCTGGATTCGGACCTGTCAGAGGATATTCTTTGCCTGTTGGACACGTCTTTGGACGCGAAACTATTGTATATGATAGAGCTCTTTATGGGAGTTCTTGTGATAGCCGCTTTGTCGAGGAGAAATTTGCAGAAAGTCTGGGAATTAGAGCTCATTTTTGTTTTAGCACATAACAGCTGGAGCCGCAATCCAGGCGGCGATGATAACTCTGCTTCGTTCTCTGCTTTTGTGGTAACCGCCCAGTACCAGTGCATTTATGAGCGTGTTCCACCCTACCCTACTACGATAGTTACCGTAGTTACTACGCTAGGCTGGAATGCTTTTTCATTTTTTTCGTCAAATATCAGGCCGCGGGCTGATCGGACCAATCACGTTGCAGAGATGCGTAGTTACTACGCTTACTACGCTCCCGAGCGTGGTAAGCAAATAGTTACTATTAGTTACTATTTTGAGAAGATTGGAACGGTCAGCGTAGTAACTTTTCGTGAGGCTGGAACGGAAATGGTAACTAATAGTTACTATTGGTAGAGGGGTGGAACACGCTCTACGTCTTCTCATGGGCGGCTACCTATCATGATGGGTTATTATGTAATTTAGCAATATATCTAATCTAGCATTGGGCCAGTTCTTGGAATAGACACAAACCTACGGAATAGAATACTACTGGCATAAGCTTCCAGCTGCCAAGCAATAATAAACTGACCACACCCATGCTGCCCGGAACGGATACTTCTAGTGTGCTAGCGTTCGGGAATAATTCTGTATTTCAAGATTTTGCCACAACATTGTTCCCTGCCTGCGCCACAATATTAGTTGCGTTCGTTGTCCGGTGACTGCTCACCGGCGCTTCTTATAACGCGTTTTTGCATCCACTGGTGACTACTCACCAGTCTTATAACCCGTTTTTGAACTAACCGGTGTCCGGTTTTACCTCACCGGTGCGGACTAACAAGAACCTGCTCAAGGAGCCCGGCTTTGACGAGGAGTTAGCAAGTTTTCATCAACTCGCCAGTGAACCAAACAAGAGCTGTAAGCTCATATGGCACTTGCAAGGCTTGGTAATAGGATGAAAGTAGGAATTTGCCAATTCGTGGGTTTGTTGTGATCATTTGTAAGCAAAACCCTTGAAATACAAATGACGATGGACCCTTGGAAATCACGAGAATGTATCGTTTGGTAAAAAAAAGTTTTTTTTTGCACTTGGCTGTGATGATGTGCACTTTAAGGGAGCTAGAAATTCATCTGTAATCAAAACCCTTGAGGCAAAAATGATCCTGGGCCTTTTAGGATCATGAATTATGGTTTGGTGAAAAGTATTTTTTTTTTTACTTTTCGGTTAAGATGCGCACATTAAAGGACACCTGAACGATCCTACCATACTTCCATGAACCCCTCAGATCGTCCTTCACAGTACCGGTACAGAGAAGACGAATTTTTTCGCTCGCGATTCGTTACGACCTCCCAAGACAAATTTAGCGCCAATATTTAAACTGCCATTATCGCATGGATAAACGTACGTTGATAACGCATGGATGGATAAACACACGCATGGATGGATAAACGCATGGACTGTTACGGCGTGGACTGTTACAACACGAACTGTTACGCATGGACTGTTACAACTGTTACGGCGAGCGTTACGATCAAGACAAGTTGGAAAAAAGGCTGAAAATTATAGCACGGTGAAACTTCATCCGATTTTAGTCCGGTTTTCGAGAGATAAATGGTAAGCAGTATGTAAAAGTGGCAATTTAGGGTGTTAGACTTCATTCAGATGACCTTTAAGGGTGGTGGAAAATTCATTTCTAAGCAAAACCCTTGAGGCAAAAATGATCATGGGCTCTTGGGGATCATGAAAATGTAGGTTTTGCTTAAAAGTATTTTTTATACTTTGCGGTTAAGATGAGTACTTTAAGGGATGGTCGGATCTGGGAAGTGACAATTTCTAAGCCAATCTTGTCAAGTCTGTAATGTTCAAACCAAGTTCCATCGTCCTAGCACATCTTGAAGTACCTTAAATAGCGATCACCGGAATTCTGGACCCACCTCCCTCCAGCTTCCCCCACAGTGACTGAATCCGGCCCGGTTCTGTTACTGATGTACCTAGGGCATACGCTTGTTCTTCCCACCAAGTGTCATCCCAATCGCTGTATTCTAAGCGTGTAAATTTCCGCCCCCCCCCCTCGACTCCCCCACATTGATCGGATCCTATCCCACTTGAAACGGGCCATCAGAGACCTGAGTTTTTTTAAGATCCGATCACCCGTTCAAAAGTTGGACAATCTCAAGATTCCGGATTCCCCCTCCTCCACTCCCCCCTCCATGGTCAAATCGGAGAAACAACTGTTCTTAAGTTAAAATTGTAAAGTTCCTGATATGCCTGACAGGTTTCGTCGTCCTAGCACATGTGTAAGCATCTTAAGTCGGCATCACCGGAATTCCGGAACCCTCCCTCCAACTCCCCCCACAGTACTCCGATCCGGTCCGGTCTTGTCAACTATGTATCTAATGCTTTTGCTTGTTCTTCCCACCAAGTTTCATCCCGATCCGTCCACTCTGAACATGTCACACGATTTCCGGTTCCCCCCTCCAACTCCCCCCAAAGTCACCGGATCCATTCCGGACTTGAAGTGTGACGTCTGAGACACGAGGTCTTTCTAAATATAAAGTTTCATTAAGATCCGATTACCCGTTTGATAGTTATACTTGCCTCAAGATTCCGGATTCCCCATCCCTCCACTCCCCCCACGGTGGTCGGATCGGGGAAGTGACTATTTCTAGGTTAGTTTGGTCGGGTCCCTGATACGCCTGCCAAGTTTCATCGTCCTAGCACATGTGTAAGCATCTTAAGTCGGGATCACCGGAATTCCGGAACCCTCCCCCCAATTCCCCCCACAGTGCTCGGATCCGGTCCGGTCTTGTCAACTATGTATCTAGGGCTTGTGCTTGTTCTTTCCACCAAGTTTCATCCCGATCCGTCCACTCTGAACATGTCACACGATTTCCGGTTCCCCCCTCCAACTCCCCCCAAAGTCACCGGATCCATTCCGGACTTGAAGTGTGACGTCTGAGGCACGAGGTCTTTCCAGATATAAAGTTCCATTAAGATCCGATCACCCGTTCGATAGTTATACTTCCCTCAAGATTCCGGATTCCCCGTCCCTCCACTCCCCCCACGGTGGTCGGATCGGGGAAGTGACTATTTCTAGGTTAGTTTGGTCGGGTCCCTGATATGCCTGCCAAGTTTCATCGTCCTACCACTTCTGGAAGTACCCTAACTCGAGAACAGTGGACCGCCCGACCGACCGACAGACCGAAAAGTGATCGGTATACGGCACTTCGGAATTCCGCCCCCCCCCCTCAAACTCCCCACAGTCGCCGGAGTCAATCCGGTTCAGTAAGTGATTTATCCAGAGCATCTGTTGGTTATTCCCACAAAGTTCCATCCCGATCTCACCAGTCTAAGCCGGTACGTATTCCCCCCCCCCCCAATTGTTGTCGGATCCGGTCCGGACATGACAAAGATCACAAGAGACATGTCCTCTGTTCAGTCATCAAATTTCACTCTAATCCGATCAACCGTTCCAAAGTTACGCATGACTCAATATTCCGGATCCCCCCTCCCGCTACTCCCCCCACGACTATCGGATCAAGTAAATTTGTATTTATAAGTCAGTCTGATCGGGTCCCTGATACGCCTCCCAAGTTTCGTCGTGAAAATCCCCAAAACCGTCATTACCGGAATTCCGGGAAATTCCCCTCCACCCCCCCTTCCCAGTGTCCGTATCCAGTCCAAATATATAAACGATTCATTTGGAGCAGATGCTTGTTCTTCCCAGCAAGTTTCACTCCGATCCCTCCATTCTAACCGTTTCTAGAGATTTCCGGTCTCCCCCCCCCCATAGCTGTCGAATCCGGTCCGGACTTCAAATGGGACATCAGAGGTATGTCATTTATTCAGTCATTAAGTTTCATTCCAATCCGATCACCCGTTCGAAAGTTACACACAACTCAAATTTTCCGGATTCCCCAGCCCTCCACTCCCCCCAGGTGGTCGGATTGGGAAACTGATTATTTCCAGGCTAGTCCGGTCGGGTCCCTGATGCTCCTGCCAAGTTTCATCGTCCTAGCACATCTTGAAGTACCCAAACTCGAAAAAGTGTGACAAAAACTACTCAATTTTCAGAATTCCCCGGCCCAACACTTCCCCCCAGATGGGCGGATCGGGAAACTGATTATTTCCAGGTCAGTTATATCGGGTCCCTGATTTTCCTGCCAAGTTTCATCGTCCTCGCACATCTGGAAGTACCCTAACTCGAAAAAGTGTGACAAAAAAAACCGGACCGACCGACAGACCGACCGACCGACAGACGGAATTACGATCGGTATATGGCACTTGAGCCGGAGGCTGCAAGTGCCATAAAAACGCGTTATAAGAGAAGAACCGGACACTGGTGACAAAACACCAGAGCCAGCCCGCAGTGCAACAAACGCAGCTATTGTTTGGTCGAGCTTCTTCCTGCGCATCCAGAAATCAGAGAATAGCCTTGTTAGACTAGCAGCTGATCCATTGTTCACGTCATTACCAATAGTTGCTAGTCTTACAGATTAGTTAAGCATTAGGGCCCTCTGTGTGTTCTGTTGTTTTGTTTCGCGAAGTATGTGTTTTTTGTGTGTGTTTGTTTATGGCGTAAGCTGAAATAAAACTGATGATCGATTGATTGATGTAGGTTGAGCGTTCATCATCTGAGCGTTCATCATCTCCCGAGAGCGTCCGTACTTCAACCAGAGAACTAGTTCAACGGTAGGCTATAGTCCGTAACTCTCGCAGAAAGGTCGCATCACACAGAAAACTTGGTCAAATGAGGAAAATTAGATATTCCTTAAATTAAAGGACCCGTCGTATACCTAGGATACTAATTCACTCCGCTTCCGTAATCTTTCCACCGTCTTTAATCCCGAGAAAATTACTAGGTTTATCGAAACCTCACTATTGACACTAAAATAATTCCTATCCTTGTCATGTCTGTCTCTTTATATGCAACATATCGGGGTCCCGAACATTATTTTCGAGAAACTCACTGGTCAGATGACCGGTAATGCATTTTGCTGCGTTTTCGTCCGAGGCAATGGATCTGGGAGGGGCAAAAAACAGCCGAAGGTCAAAATTGGTAAATTATCCTAAAACATTTTGGCAGAAACACTACTTGGTAAGAGATGTCCTTTTAAGCCCAAACTGACTTCGGTAAACGGAAACGTCAGCTGATTTTTATTCTAGTGATATTTCGGCTCTTCTTTGCAAGGGTCCTCTTCAGGCTCGATCTAGCAGCTGGTCACAGGTTAATTTTTCTTGCTTGAGCAGCAGAAGGGGACCATTGTAAAGAAGGACTAAAAAAATGCAAAATAAAGTTTTGCTGACGTATTCTTTTCCCGCAGACACATATGACGAAAAAAAGTGTTCCGTGTAATGGCAGAAAAACATTAATCCATACGCGCCAGTACGGAATTCACAAATGAGCAAAGTAGGAACCGCACTATGGCCCCACTCCTTTTTTTCCCTCCTCCTCCTTTCAGCCCCCCCCAATGTTGTCGGCCAGTCGGTAAAAAATAACGGAGTCGGCGCGAAGCGCTGCAATTTTTCGTAAAACAGTCGATTTTCTTCTTTGAAACAATCGATTTTTCTTAAAAATAGTCAATTTTTCGTAGAAATAGTCGTTTTTTCTTTAAATCCAGTCTTTTTTTCTTAAAACTGGTCGATTTTTCGTCAAACCAGTGTTTAAAAAAAAAGGGTCGGTTTTTCTGCAAAAAGTAGTCGGTAAAAACGACCAGCCAGTCGGCAAATACCTTGCCCCCCCCCACAAACATTTTGGCTAGTGACGTCTCTGAGTGACACAAGTCAGTACATCCTACTCTTTCAATTCTTAAAAATCTTATCAATTTACTTTGAAAAGTTTTACTTCTTTACTACTTAACAAAAAAATAAAACAAAATATTTGTTCCTTCACTTTTTACAATTATTAAACTTAACTTACTACCAAAAATCAACGAAAAGCATTTAAAACATTCTGAGTAAAAAAAAACGCAACAAAAACAAACAAACAAGATCAACCCACGCCGAGAGGTGCCCTTCCACCATATAGTACCTCTACTGTGGTGGCAAAACAAAATTATATCAAATAAAACAAGACCAAAGGTTTCGATGGGATCCCAAATCTTGAATATTAATTGAACTTCTTGATCCAGACAAGCGAATCTTGTAGATTTCCGGTATTCGCCAAACCCTTTAAACATTTTGCTATAGGCCTAATCTATAGCCAAGTTCAGATGTGAACTCGGCATGCATGATATGATATGATATGTATTGCTTAAAGCCCGAGGGCCGCATACAAAACCAGATACAAAATATAAAAAAAACAAAAAAACAATAACAACACTCCTTTTAGAGCCCAGCGGATCAAAATAGTAAGCTACTGAGCCAACCTCGAATGAAAATTACAAACGCGCACCCCTCAACTTACAAACTAACAAGACCAAAGGTTTCGATGGGATCCAAAAATTTTATATCCAATCCAGACAACTGGATCATGTTGACATCCGGTCTTCGCAAGACTTCTTGAGAATGTTTACTGTTAAAATTTAGAAAAAGATTAAGCCCAATGGCTAAACAAAAACCAAGTTCAGATATGGATTCAGTGTGTGTGTTACCCTATATATAATATACTTTGACGAAATTGATCACAACTTCCAGCTGCCTTACTTCTGCCAAATTTCCAGTTTCTGACGGATTACTGGCGAACTGCTGGTCCGTTAAAGTTTAACCGAAAAGGGCTAGGATAGGACAATCTAGTTACCCATCACATATTCACTTAAATTGGCCTGAAGACCCGCTGAAAATGGGTTACTTCGTTGTTTCGCTATTCACGAATAATCAATTTTCAAATAGTGGAATTTCCATGTGATTTGTGGTGCCTCTATGCGCTTGTATTTTGCTGTATGCCTTACGATAAAGATTTATAAAAAAATTTCTGTTCAGGCACTAAGCAATCTTCACCAATCTCACCACTGCCCACTGAAAAGCCGCATTTGTGTTGGGATTAAAATTTCCCGCGTCATAGTAGAATTTACGCTGTGGGGACGGCTGGAGATGACGGCTAGTGGAAAATCAAAAAATCCCTTTGCAGAATCCAAATAATTCAGTGTATCCAATTAAATGACACACAAATGAGTTTGTTCAGTTAAACTTTAAAGAAAAGCTCAATTCAGCATATCTCCATACCCCTATATCGAACCTCTAACCAACTTCAGATAAAACATTAACTTTTAGAGAATTTTCAGGTTTTGGGCGGATTCCAAGCGAACTATTTGTCCGGCGAGAAAATAAATTTACATGTACGGATTCAGCATGTCTTCTTACCCCTGAATCGAACATCTAATCAAGTTCACATAAAACTTTACATGGAACATATTTTCCGGTTTTGGCCGGATCCCGGGTGAACTACTGTTCCGGCGAAAAACTAATTTTCATTTACGTGTTCAGCATGTCTCCTTACCCCTAGATTGAGCCTATAATCAAGTTCAGATTAAACTTTTACTTCTCACAAATTTTCCGATTTTTGCCTGATCCGGGTAAACTACTTGTCCGGCGAGAAAATAATTTTCATACTCGAATTCAGGATCTCTCCTTACTCTTAAATCGTCTCATTAGCTTTTAAAAATATTTTTTGTCGTCCCTTAATTTGAAAACCTACCCCACCCCTAAATATAGGGCTACAGAGCCCATCTTCCAACTTTGACCTTTAGTTTGACCCAAAGAGTCCTCATGCCAAATCTGAGCGAAATATCTCAACCCCTTCGAGAGTTATCGTGCTAACAGACGGACAGACAGACAACTTTTACGAAATCATAGGTATCCCTCCACTTACGTTTTGGGATCCCAAAAACAAACTTTTGTTAATATCATAACTTAATAATCAATAACTGCTAGTGTTCAGTTTCTGGCACCAAAGTTAGTTGATGAGATCGAAAAAGTTTTAGGAGACGATTTGCGAGAGGGGCCCAAAATTAAGTTGCCTAGGGGTCTCGGACTCGTAAACAGCTAATGAGCATGGGCAAGTCAGGAGAGTCCTGAAGGGTGAGATTTCTTTAGTGCCTTAATTTCCCTAATCGCTTCTCCGTAATCTCCGTATATGGAACTATTTGATTTCAACAGATCAAGGATTTTATAGTTTGTTACTGGTTGTTATTTTTTTTTTTTTATTAGTTGACGGGCAACCGAGTGCCGCATGAACTATTTTGCATTTTTACATTTCCATTTCCATTTCCATTTCCATCCAACCACCACCAAGCGCTGTTGTGAGTCTCGCCAAAGTTTTGGACGTCTAACCAAGACCAAGACTATATATCGATTATACAGAATGGTAACCTCTTTTCTCAAAAGCATTCTTTTTATTTCCAGCTACATCGTGTCTCGAGACCCCCCCCCCCCCCCGATTAGGACAAGAGGTCAAGTATTCAAACTCAAGCAGATCCCATTTCGGCTCTCGTTCCCATTAATCTAGCTTGTGGCAACGTCTTCAACGGCTTAGTACTAATTTGAATTACGCCTTACTTCGGGGATTTTTTCCTTATTCTGCTAGGCAATCGACCTATCTATCTTGCGAGAGTTATTGCCTTTTTGGGATCTTACAACCTAGTGACGGGATATACACGATTTCGTAAAGTTTGTCAGTTCGTCCGTCTGTTAGCACGATAACTCTCGAAGAAGTTGAGGTGTTTCGTTCGAAGTTTATGCGAAGGTCCTTTCAAGTCAGAAGATGGATGGGAATCAAAGGGTGATGCATATATTTTTTCAGGCTAATATGACGGTCGATTTTGATTTGAGGAGACACCCTAATTGTATATCTGCTATTTATTTTCTCGCCGAAGAAGCAGCTCGTCCGGTATCCGGCCAAAACTGTAAACTTTGTCGAAGTATAAAGTTATTCTGAACTCGATTGGAGCTTAAGAGCAGGGGTAAGAAGAAAAGCTCAATCCATATCTGAACTAGGTTCTGTTTTTAATCTCCCGTCCAGTCCAGATTAAAACCGGAATATTGATGCTATCTGAGGGACACACTACCAGATCCAACATGCTACTTATTTCAAAAAAAAATTACCTAATAAATTTTATTTATAAATTTATTGTTCTTTCCGGATTACCGGTTCACATTAGATTCCGGTCGTACCATTTACTAGGTAGGAAAGCAAAGCAGAAAATTTGTCTCCATGGCCTATCACTGCAACCTCGAATTAAGTGTTTACGCAACGGATACATATGATAATGTAAAACATTGAGTTATTTTCACAATAACTGATAGTGTCATCTATGGTATTTTGATCCTGAAAAGTTACGGGATAGCTTTATAATACCAACTAGTTTATATAAGATAATGTTCCAAGTTCTACGACTGAAAAGGATAACGTTCAACTAGCTGCAAAGTCAATTTAGCCCCTTCTTCCGATAATCATTTGTTGTTGTTTTTTTCAGCGCTGAGGAATACTTTGGTTGTGTTCTTCTTGGAACATACCATTTTGAAGGCTTTCGATGGGTTGACAACTTCAACATTTAACCAATAGTGAAGAAACAAAACCGAAGTGTTGCTCTCGCAACACTTTAGTCGCCGAAGCCGAACAAAGGTTGCCGCAACACTTCACGTTGCCCTCTAGTTATCCATACATCGACATAATCAACTGGACAAAAACATTATTAGAACTACCAAATTTCCCATTTTCGCCGGGCTCCGAACAGTCGAGTTGTTGGAAAACGAATTCAGAAGATCGATTCCCAATGTTTCATTGCCCCTGGATCGAAATAAAAAAAACAAAGAACAGCAAGAACTTGTAGTCCTACGCAAGCCCAAGGAACGAATGAGACACGCTACATTACCGGAATGTTTGTTTTACTGTCGCCTTTTCTCTAGTGCGTACTGATCATTTCAATCCTTGTTTTCAAAGAGGAGATAATGTGCGCGATTCCCGTCTGCTGTCAAGGTAAAAAAAAATACTTTAAATTAATAAAAATATCAATAAAAAAAAACTTAAATATACATTTTAGGCTGACGACAGCCATCCGTACGCCGTCGCACCTTCCCTGGAGACGCGTTCCTTGTTAGTGTCTAGACTATTGGTATATGTTTTTTTTTTAGCTATTATAGTTGGGAAATAAATAAACACATATTAGCTACCCAATAACAATATACATGTTCCGCTTTTACAAAGGACGTGTGATAACATTTTAGAAAAAAATAAGTGCCCTTCATCTTCTATAGCCGAGTGACAATGGTGCCAGTAAGGAAATCCGTACCCAGCTGAATATTTGACAGTGCAAAAACGGATATGTCAGCTAAATTTTATTCGAGCTATATTTCGGCCCTTTTTGGCAAGGGTCCTCTTCAGGCTCAAAACCGCTCAAACTGGAAAAACGAACTGGTGGAAAACTACTGTGCTGAGATTACGCATGCGGTTAAAAGCGCATAATCAGTCGCTATTCCGATGAAGAAGGCTCGTCGCAAAACTGAACAAGACCAAAGGTTTCGATGGAATCCCAAAAATTTAATATTTGATCCAGACAATTAAATATTTTTACTTTTAAAATTTAGAAACAGATCAAGGCTTATAGTGGAGGTTGAAAACACCTTCGAAACTTGTAAAGTAATCCTGTTTTATAGATTTTAACTTGTTATCTATATCTTTTTAGTAATGTTTGCTATTAGGTCCGATCCGCAGGGAAGACCCCCTCCGAAATTAATTCCTGCATCGCGGCACCGGGCACTTGCTGTAGGCTACACTGAAAGCGAATTTCGATCTAAAATCGAAAAGCCCGGTCATCCATGGTTGTAAAGTTATGGCGGTCGGAGAACTGTCTTATCTCCTGGCAGCAAACCCCATTTTTCATAATCTACCAGTTTGGAGGCATTTGTTGGAGACAAGTTGATGTTGCACCATAGTATTGTTTTTGTGTTATTTGTTTGTTAGTTTATGGCGAAAGCTGAATAAAAAAGTTAATAAATAAATAATAACTCACCCTACGTCACTCGCGGGCCAAGCTTCGGCTGACAGGTGGCTTTCTTGCGTTGTTATTGAGCCCTTCGACGAGGCCACCGCGCTCAGAGTTAGGCGCTGCGTTGCCTGAGCCAGTACCATCAACGTCTGCGGTCTTCCCTCAAAAGTTGAGGTGGTCCTTACAGGCTTCGGAGTATTTGCACTAGCTGCT
The DNA here is from genome assembly GCA_023053555.1 of Branchinecta lindahli. Taxonomy (NCBI): domain Eukaryota; kingdom Metazoa; phylum Arthropoda; class Branchiopoda; order Anostraca; family Branchinectidae; genus Branchinecta; species Branchinecta lindahli. The sequence goes on along the minus strand of JAKZAO010000007.1, from coordinate 13,049,727 downwards.
ACACTTCCCAGGTCGACCAGCCTATAAAGTTTAAAATAATAACCTCTAAATTAACGTTACCATCCTGATCCCGCTGCTCGATTTCAGATCTGAATCCGGTGAATGAAAATATTCAAAAAAATGTATTCCAAATCCAACTGAGTTGACGTGGCGGTAAAAGAGTAAAGTGAACATATGCAGAGGCGTCATTTCGCGAAAAAAGGCGTCATTTCGCGAACAATGTATTCCAAATCCAACTGAGTTGACCTGGCGGTAAAAGAGTAAATTGAACATATCATATGCTTATATGCTAATAGGCTATAAGATGGATAAGGCCAAAGATTCGGATACTGGGAGTAGATGCGGACTTGATAAATGATTAGAATTTGTTGAGGTGTCGACTTAGGTGTAAGAAGAAACGCGTAATTAAAGCATGCTTCGTGTTCTCATGGTGCAAAACCCCGACCGGAATCCCGCCAAAATCCTCGTGGATCGGAATGTCAAGGAGCTACATAACAACTTGAACAAACTGTTAAATTTACAAAATATATAAAAATATTCAGAAAGATATTCTAAACAAGAGCTGTAAGCTCATATGGCACTTGCATGGGTTGAGATGTATTATTTGATCAAAAGTAATTTTCGACTCTGCGGTTCACATGCGCACTTTAAGGGAGCTAGAGAAAAAGTATTTTATCGTTGAACTTGGCTGTGATGATGCGCACTTTAAAGGCACTAGAAATTCATCTGTAAGCAAGACCTTTGAGGCAAAAACGATAGCAGGCTCTTAGGGATCATTGATATATACGTATGATCAAAAGTATTTTTTTTTCCACTAATGCGGGTAAAATGCGCACTTTAAGGGTGCAAGAAATTAATTTTTTTTTGCAAAACCCTTGTGGGACAACTGATCATGGGTTGAGATGTATCGTTTGATAAATAGTACTTTTCGACCTTGCGGTTAAGATGCACACTTTAAGGGAGCTAGAACTTCATTTGTAAGCAAAACCCTTGAGGCAAAAATGATCATGAGCTCATTTGGATGATGGAAATGCATATTTTGCTTAAAAGTATTTTTCTTAATTTGCGGTCATGATTGGTACTTTAAGGAATGGTCGGATTTGAAAAGTGGCGATTTCTAAGCCAATCTTGTCGAATTTCTAATATTCCAGCCAAATTTCATCGTCCTAGCACATCTGGAAGTACCTTAACTCGCGATCACCGGAATTCTGGACCCGCCCCTCAAACTCCCCCCACAGTCGCCGGAGCCAATCCGGTTCAGTTTTGGACTTGTTTGTTATTCCCACAAAGTTCCATCCCGATCTCTCCAGTCCAATCCGGTCACGTATTCCCCCCCCCCCAATTGTTGTCGGATCCGGTCCGGACATGAAAAAGATCACCACATGCACGCCCTGTGTTCAGTTATTAAATTTCACTCGAATCCGATCACCCGTTCCAAAGTTACGCATGGCTAAATATTCCGGATTCCCCCCTACCTCCGACCCCCCACGACTATCGGATCGAGTGAATTTTTATTTACAAGTCAGTTTGATCGGGTCCCTGATACGCCTCCCAAGTTTCGTCGTGAAAATCCCAAAAAACCGTCATCACCAGAATTCCGGGAAACTCCCCTCCACCTCCCCCCCCCCAAGTGTCCGGGTCCAGTCCAAACGTGTAAACGATTTATCTGGATCAGATTCTTGTTCTTCCCAGCAAGTTTTACTCCGATCCCTCCATTATAACCGTTTCTCGAGATTTTCGGTCTTCCCCCACTCCAACTCCCCCATAGCTGTCGAATCCGGTTCGGACTTCAAATGGAACATCAGAGATATGTCATTCATTCAGGTATTAAGTTTCGTCCCAATCCGATCACCCGTTCGAAAGTTACACAACACTCAATTTTCCATATTCCCCCGCACTGCACCACATATACAAACCCCTTTGACCCTCGAATGCACTAGCTCTTTCCAATGTTAACAGAGTGATCCGATGCAAAGAGTGACGTCACGCCGCGCGCAGACCTACTAGTGTGTAGAAAGGGGTAGGGGTTTTACAAAAACTACTAAATTCTCAGGATTCCCCCGCCCTCTACTCCCTCCACGGTGGTCGGATCGGGGAAGTGACTATTTGCAAGTTAGTTTGGTCGGGTCCCTGATATGCCTACCAAGTTTCATCGTCCTAGCACTTTTGGAAGTACCCTAACTCGAGAACAGTGGACCGCCCGACCGACCGACAGACCGACCGACCGACAGACCGAAAAGTGATCGGTATATGGCACTTGAGCGAAGCTGCAAGTGCCATAAAAAAAACTATCTTTTAATATTCTACATGCTAAACAAAATTTCGGACTGTTTTATAACCAGATCGATTACAGAACGGTCGATATGCTTCTTCCGCGGCGTCTCCGCACAGCAATCGCATACATATGCGAAAACTTCCTTTGCCCGCAAAAACGATGTTTACCCGGATCAATAAAGTCAAAACACACACTTTCAGGATCCAAGCCTTTCTTTGCTCTTGTTGATCTTCCAACGGGATTGCATGTGAGTCGTATATATTTTCGAGTGTTTAATCCCCTTTATAAACCGGAAAGGGATTCCATCAACAAAAAATCGCTTCAGATCTTTTTGTTGTCTTTTTGGTGAAATTCCCACAACATAAATTAGGCCTGCGTTAGGCTTTTCAGGTTCCATGGGTTTAAAGGGATTGACCGGAGTCTTGTTCCCATAACCGGGAAAAACTAATATCTACCAGAAACCACATGGCAGACGAACACCAACTGCGAACAAGGGGCTAAGAACTCGCCTACACCTAAAACGGAGGGACAGAAGATAGAATAACATGACACTGTGTTTCAATGTGTTGTGCCGGATTTTTTTTTCTAAGAAGTTTACTCACAGCAAATGCAAATACTTTCGATTCAACTCCTTGGGAAGAAAGCTGGCAACGAAAGATGGAGCAAAAAGTTTAGAGGCATGTAGAAAGCAGTTTACTTGTGACTAAACTTTACAAGGCTACTACCGACTCGTATTCGAAGTAAACTTGCCATGCAAATTTTGTGTTCGTAACATTTGTTAGCAAAACAAAAAGTGCAGAATTCACATGGTCATCTGCTCTTTCAGTATCATGCCAGCGATTTACCAAATTTATAGCGCCTTTGAAGATACCCAGTTTCTGCGAATTCTGGCCACGCTATCCATTTGATAAATAAATTAATTATTGCGAGACGCTGTTATCACCATGGCCTGCTTCTCAACTTGCAGTTTTTATGGCACCTGCCCTACGGCCAAGTGCCATATAGCGATCGCAATTTCTGTCCGTCCGTCGGTCTGTCGGTCCGGGTTATGCTAGTTCGGGTACTTCCACATGAGCTAGGACGATGAAACTTGGCAGGCATATCAGGGACCCCAAATGATTAAGTTGGAAATAGTCACTTTCCCGATCCGACCATCGTGGGGGGAGTGGAGTGAGGGGGAATCCGGAATATTTTGGAATTTATAACTTTCGAACGGGTGATCGGATCTTAATGAAACTTGATATTTGGAAAGAGCTCGTGCCCCAGACGGTCCGATTAAAATCTGAACCGGATCCGGTGACTCTGGGGGGAGCTGGAGGGGGGGGGTGGCGAAAATCTTGGGAAACGCTTGGAGTGGAGGGATCGGGATGAAACTTGGTGGGAGGAACAAGCACAACCCCTAGGTACATCATTGACAGAACCGGACCGGATTCGTCCACTGTGGGGGGAGTTGGAATGGGGTTCCGGAATTCCGGTGATACGGAGTTAAGTTACTTCCAGGTGGGCTAGGACAATGAAACTCGGCAGGTAAATCAGGGACGCGACCAGATTAACCTAGAAATATTCAGCTTCCCGATCCGACCATCGTGGGGGGAGTGGAGGGAGGGGGGATCCTGAATCTTGAGGTATGTACAACTTCCGAACGGGTGATCGGATCATAATGAAACTTGATATGTAGAAAGACAACATGTCTCGGATGTCCCATTTCAAGTCCGGACCAGATCCGATGAAGCTGGGGGGGGGGGGGGGATCGGAGGGGGGCCCGGAAACCTTGTGACAAGCTTGGAGTGGAGCGATCGGAATGAAACTTGGTGGGAAGAACAAGCACAAGCCCTATGTAGATCAGTGACAGAACCGGACCGGATTCGGGCATTGTGGGGGAGTTAGAGGGGGGGTCCGGAATTCCGGCGATCGCAAGTTAAGGTACTTCCAGACATGCTAGGACGATGAAACTTGGCTTGAAAATTATAGACTCGACATGATTGGCTTAGAAATAGTTAGTTCCCAGATCCGACAATCCCTTAAAGTACTAATGCTAACCGCAAAGTGCAAAAAAATACTTTTAAGCAAAATATACATTTTCGTGATCCCTATGAGCCCATGATCATTTTTGCCTCAAGGGTTTTGATTACAATAAAATTCCTTAAAGTACAAACAGTACTTTTGAGCAAAATATACATTTTCGTGCTCGTGATGATCATCTTTTTTGCTTCAAGAGTTTTGATTACAGATGATTTTCTTTAACTTGGAAACAGTCACTTGCCCCATCCGACCATCGTGGGGGTAGGGAGGGGAGCCGGAATCCTGAATTTAGTGACATGCATAATTTTCGAACGGGTGATCGGATCTTAATGAAACTTGATATTTGGAAAAAACTCATGTCTCAGATGTCCCGTTTCGAGTCCGGACCGAATCCGATGAATGTGGGGGGGGGGGGGGGGGGTCGGAGGGGGGAACTGGAAATCATGTGACACGCTTACAGTGGAGCGATCGGGATGAAACTTGTTGGGAGGAACAAAAACAATCCCTAGGTTCATCATTGACAGAATCGGACCGGATTCGTGCACTATGGGGGGAGTTGGAGTTGGGTTCCGGAATTCCGGTGTTACGGAGTTAAGTTACTTCTAGATGTTCTAGGACGATGAAACTTGGCAGGCGTATAATGGACTCGGCCAAATTAACTTGGAAATAGTCACTTGCCCGATCCGACCATAGTGGGGGGAGGGAGGGGAGCCGGAATCCGGAACTTTATTGACATTCATAATTTTCGAACGGGTGACTGAATCTTTATAAAACTTGGTATTTGGAAAGACCTCATGTCTCAGATGTAGGCTACCATTTCGAGTCGAGACCGGATCCGATGAATGTGTGTGGGGGGGGGGGGGTCGAAGGGAGGAACCAAAATCATGTGACACGGTTAGAATGGAGCGATCGAAACCTCCCGAGCGTCACCGTCGAAAAGGAAGTGCTTGAAAATTTCGCAGATTTTTCCATAAGATGTCGAAATATTTAAAACAAATTGTTCAAATATATTATACAACAGCAAATATAACTAAGTGACCATTTCTTTTGCACGTAACTGTAGTACCAAACAACCCATCACACTGACAAAGATACTATCCATTCACATCCTACTGCGATAACTTGAATACAAGCTAAAAAGCTTGCAAGTGCCATATGAGCTTGCAGCTCTTGTTTAATATATTGGGTCCGAATCAAAATTCAATAAGGAAACTAATAGCATTTGACGATTCGCAGTGGTGTTTTTATCTTTGTAACCCTGTCCATATTCCATTATGTCCTTCTAACTCTCTCCATCTTCCATTAACATTGGTCGTACTAATATTTCTATCACGAAAAGGCACATGAAGCTGAAAAGGCAGCTTATTTTTACATCTGTCATTTGGATACACTGATATATTTTTACTCATCTAAATGGTTTCGTATATTTTTCACACGAGGCTCTAGTAATAACGTTCAGAGTGTGTGCTGGATTGCACGACAACCCAAGATTCACCCAGACCCGGAAAATTTGAATTTAAAAAAAGGCCTGCATTTCTAGGGTTAGAGATGCTAAACTCGGAAAAGTTACTCATGTAGAAAGAAGGAAAATGATGTCAAGACATATCTTGCAAGGAATCTGACATTTTTAGTCTGAAATCGATATTTTTGGAGAAAGGACAGACGAAGTAGCGCCTTTTTTTCGAGTTTTAAGGCCTATTTAATTTTTATTTATTTAAATGATTAAGTGATGCGTAACTAGACTGTCGGATCTCAGCCCTGTTCAGTTAAAAGTTAAAAGTAATGAGCCCCAACAGTTCTGAGACCTAGTTAAACAATCTGGCATTACTCTTGACCCGAAGAGTACCAAGCACTTCTGGTGGAGGAGCAAGTAAATTGGTAGAGACGAGTAAGATAATGGTCTTTAATTTGGGGGAAAATTTAGTACAAGTATGGGAAGTAAGGAGTTTTGGTAACCTCCAAAGACTAGGTTGATTCCTAAAGGTAGCTATGGCCCACCAAAAATCATTCTATAAAAATGATGATTTTTTCGAGTTTTCTAATCTTTTTGTTAATTTTACCGCCATGGCCCATGGTTTTTTTTTTTGAATAAGTTGATTCCCTCAATCCCCAGATTTCATCAACGTATCTCAATTCGTGAGGACTGACGGACGGGTAGACGGCCGAGCAGAAAAGCTTACGTATGGGATCCCAAAAAGTCGCCAAATATTTTTACTTGCTGCCAATAGAATGCTACAAAGGCAGGCAAGGCCAAATTCTATACTGTACAGAACAAAATATCAGCGTCAAACCAGACACAAATGACGGTTGAACCAGCCATGTCACTATAGGTATTCCTTCTTTGCCTCCACTCCGGTTGTGTAGTTTCAGTCACTATACAGGCTACTCTCAATTTCACATAATCTATTTCCTGTTCGGGATCGCATCAGTCTTTTCTGTTGCCGTGCACAGCTTTCTGATATCAACGCAAGCTAACTGCCACCGTTTCACGGTCTTGAATGTGTTTACTGTTCGTAGTTTATGTTTTTCTTTTCTCTTTTTTTTGTTTTGCTATTTACCTATAACACCAGTACATCGTGCAGTCCCATGATATCAGTCCTATCCTACCCAGTGCCAAAATTTTCTGGTATTGCCCTTATGTTAAAAGAAAAAAGTTCCAACCGGGCGTTATCAAATAAATAACGCCCGGGCGTTATTTATTTTGATAAAGCCCGGCCAGCCAAGCGATATCAAGTGATAACGCACGGTTGGAATTTTTTTCTTTTAATACCAGGGGAATACCAGAAACTTAAAACAAGTGTACTAGTGTTATAATCATTATCGCCCTTCCTTTTCTGCGGGCGATAGCGGAAAATTTGGCCTGCGCTCGGGCGATATCAGCCTATCATGCCACCCTCGGGCCAAATTTTTCCGCTATCACCGTCAGCAAGGGCGATAATATATATTGTTGTTATTAGTGGGTAAGAAAATAAATAATAATAATATTATGAGCAAAATGTTTTGTCTTGATCAGAGCCTCGTTTTTGTTGCAATAGTGCTGCTGCAACGCTGCTACAAGACGGACTTGGCCGATGAGCATGTCCGCGATCCTCGAGAAGTGCTGCCGTCTTCCTCGGAAGCACTGCAGACACTGTATTGCAAAAACGCCAATGATAGCAGAAGCAGCCGAGAAGTGGACGTGCAGCGTGCAACAAAACGAGGCTCAGGATCGAACTATCATTTGGAAGCCGAAGACGCGCAAGTGACGTTACAATTAGGATAATTTCAATATAAAAGCAATATGTGTACATTGACTATTTGATTTCATTGCTGGTACTATATACATTAAAAAAAGAAGAGGAAAGAAGTGCACAATAATTCCGACAGCCTGAGTTATGAACGATTTTTAGCCAGGTAAACAGAAACGGATAAATATTCCTTCAGCCTGAAGCTGACTGCGAATCATATTTGACAAACGGATACGTCAGCTACATTTTATTACAGTTATATTTAGTCCCTTCTTGGCAAAGGTCCTCTTCAGGCTCAAGCCGCTCAAGCTGGAAAATGAACTTGTGGAAAAACAACTAAAGACTATTGCTTAAAGTTTAACTGAAAAGCCAACTTATTTGTCTGTCATTTAATTGGATACACTCAATCATGTGGATTCGGCAAAAGGATTTTTTGATTTTACACTATCTGCTCTATAAGTTATGAGGCTCAGAATATCTCCCGCCGTCCCCACACTATGACGCGGGAAATTTTAATCTCAACACACATGCGGCTTTTCAGTGGGCAGTGGTGAGATTGGTGACGATTGCTTAGTGCCTGAACAAAAAAAACGATAAATCTTTCTTGTAAGGCATACAACAAAAACACAAGCGCATAGAGGCACCACAAATCACACGGAAATTCCACTATTTGAAAATCGATTATTCCTGAATAGCGGAACAACGAAGTAACTCATTTTCAGCGGGTCTTCAATCCAATTTAAGTGAATAAGTGATGGGTAACTAGATTGTCCTATCCTAGCCCTTTTCGGTTAAACTTTAAAAATCTGATTCTGTGACTTTCTACGTGAATATTTTCTTGAGTTAAAGCCGGTGCTGCGATTTCAATTTAGACACGGCTGCTGTTTTTGCAGCTCGATTGGGTCGTTGAGAGGGTAGAGAAAAGAAGGGACGAAATATAGCTCTAATAAAATGTAGATGACTTATCCCGTTTTGCAGTGTCAAATAAGAAACGGATAATTTCTGGTCAGCACTCATTGTGCAATATATGTAGCACCACCTGATCAACGCTTGATCACACATGTTCATATTTCCCGCCAACGAGTCCTACAAAAGCAGTACAAAAGTTATCAGACCGACGGGTAAACCCACTACTTTTACTTGGAAATGTATCTTGTATGTTCATCACTGACTTTCATGTGAATATGGGTTAAAGGACAAGTACACATCAGCGGAAAAATAAACAAGAGCTGAAAGCTCATATGGCACTTGTAAGAATAAGGGAACTGTAGGCGGGAGTTTTTTGCTTGAGAGTTATATACAGAGCCGAATATCATTTTATTTTACACTTGCTGAAGTAAAAAGAAGTTAAAAAGGCAGGTCTACAACTCCTCTTCTTCCTGGGAAGGTTCGAACCTCTAGGTCCCCCCGGATTTTAACTGAACATCTGAGACACTTGTTCTTGACACTTGTCAAGTTTCATACATGTCCGATTACCGGTTCCAAAGTTATTCATGTTACTAGTTTCCGGATTCAGCATCCCTCCACTCCCATCACAGTGGCTGAATCGGGGAAAGGATCCAGGGTTGCCACCGGTAGTACAATTGTGCCCACAATAGAACTTTATTTTTACTTTGGCAGCAGGTTTTAAGAAAAAGGTAGTTGTCAGGTTTTATTTCCAAGGTGACTATGACCCAGCAACACGTTCTGAGTACTTTTCTTGTTTGGTATTACTTTTTTCCTTTTGCCGAGTGGATTTATTTTAGTAAAGTGGCAACCCTGAAATGATCATATCCAAGTCAATCTGGTGGGGTCCCTGATACGCCTGTCAATTTTCCTCGTCCTAGCTTATGTGGAAGCATTTCACGAGATTTTCGGTTCCCCCTCCAGCCCCCCCCCTCCACCAGTTATCGGATCCGGTCCGGATTTGAAACTGAACATCTGAAACACCTGTCCTTGCAACTTGTCAAGTTCCATGCATGTCCGATTACCCGTTCCAGAGTTATGTATGTTAGTAGTTTCCCGACTCCGCATCCCTCTGCTCCCCCATGATGGCCGAATCGTGGAAGTGATTATTGCTAAGCTAATTTGGTCGGGTCCCTGATACACCTGCCAAGTTCCATCGTCCTACCTTATGTGGATGTGACAACAGTAGCAAAACCCGGACAGACCGACAGACATTACGATCGCTATATGGCACTTGAAAGCTCAAGTGTCATAAAAGACGGCAACTAGAGGAAATCTTCAAACGGGAGTAACTTAAAAAGTAACGACCATCTCTTTTTTTATTCCTCGGAGAAGTCAAGTATAAGTCGAATTGTCGAAGACGCGTAATTCAAAGACTAATTATACCAAAAGATTCTTTAAAACAAGTAAATTTCACGGAACTGCAATTCAAATAATCTATATTAGAGCCGGTCTTATTTTAATCCTTAAACTGTACCTGTTCCCGCAGTCGGTCGAATCACAAATACGATTAGCCTAGTGGTCTAGGACACGGTCGGGTCCCTGATACGCCTGCCAAGTTTCATCGTCCTAGCTCCCCGTAATCTATATCAACTCCTACTACGCTTCAACAACACGTACCAACTCCTTCGACGTTCGATTAGATTTAAGCAAAGAATGACTCATCCATGCGTAGAGTTATTACTTGTGTGAAGAAGGGGTAGGGATTTGACAAGAACTAGAAAAAGCGTTTCAAGAGATTGTGCGGATTCCCGGTAGGATCGGGAAACTGATTATTTCCAGGATGGTTTGGTCGGGTCCCTGATACGCCTGCCAAGTTTCATCCTCCTAGCGCGCCCTAATCTATAACAACCCCTACCAACATTCAACTACATATCCCAACCCCTTCGACCCATCTTATTAGACAAGCTCTCTCCGAACACCCAAAAGATTTGAGCAAACAATGACTCATCCATGCACAGAGCTTTACTAGTGGGGTAGGGGTTTGACACAAACTAGAAAAAGCGTTTCAAGAGATTTCCGGTGTCCACCTCCAGCTCCCACCCCCCAATTATCGGATCCGATCCGAATTTGACAGTGAACATCCAAGACACTTGTTCTTGATACCTGTCAAGTTTAATGCACGCCCGATTATCCGCTCCAAAGTTATGGGTGTTGCTAATTTCCGGATTCCCCATCTCGCCACTCCCCCACTGATGGTGGGATCGGGGAAGTGATTATTTTCAAGTTAATCCGGTCGGGTCCCTGATACGCGTGCCAAGATTTATCGTCCTAGGTCATGTGGAAGTGCCCAAACTAGCAAAATGCGGACAGACCGACAGACATTACGATCGCTATATGGCACTTGAGTAAGCTCAAGTGCCATAAAAACAAGCCAAGCGTGCTTTAAAGGTCATCTGAATGAAGTCTAACACCCTAAATTGCCACTTTTACATACTGCTTACCATTTATCTCTCGAAAACCGGACTAAAATCGGATGAAGTTTCACCGTGCTATAATTTTCAGCCTTTTTTCCGACTTGTCTTGATCGTAACGCTCGCCGTAACAGTTGTAACAGTCCATGCGTAACAGTTCATGTTGTAATAGTCCACGCCGTAACAGTCCATGTGTTTATCCATCCATGCGCTCTTTATCCATCCATGCGTTATCAACGTACGTTTATCCATGCGATAATGACAGTTTAAATATTGGCGCTAAATTTGTCCTGGGAGGTCGTAACGAATCGCCATAGGGAGACTTAGAACTTCAAGAGTGGATAGCGCCGAAATCACGGAGCGAAAAAATTCTTCTTCTCTGTACCGGTACTGTGAAGGACGATCTGAGGGGTTCATAGAAGTATGGTAGGATCGTTCAGGTGTCCTTTAAAGAACAAATCATGACAGAGACGGAACACTCAAATCAAAACTGATTGTCCCTCCTAGATAATACGGGAAACAAGGACAAGAAGGCAGAACGCTTACAATTCCCACTAATGTAAAACAAGAGCTACGAGCTCATATGGCACTTGTTACGAGTAGTGGTACGAGAAAGTAGAAGAGAACTTAAACACCCCGCCATTCAAAAATGCGGTTCGGACCTAGAATTAGGATATCTAGTTCATTCAATCTGAAAGCTCTAGATGACATATTTAGAACTTATGCTTGTTCTTCCCACCAAGCTCCATCCCGATCCCTCCACTCTAAGCGATTACAAAGATTTCCGGTTCGCCCCTTCAACTCCTCCCAATGTCACCGGATCTGGTCCGGGTTTAAAATGGGATGTCTGAGTTACGAGACACCTTTCTAAATATCAAGTTTCGGTTAAATCCGATAACCCGTTCAATAGCTGAGCTTGCCACTGGATTCCGGATTCCTCTTTTGTACACTCCCCCTCGACGGTCGGATCGGGGAAACGACATTCTCAAGTCAATAGTTCGGGTACCTGACAAGCATGCCAAGTTCATTGTCCTTGCACATCAGCTGAAGTACCGAACTCGTGGGATTACTACAAACTCGGATCCCCTCCAACTCCCCCACAGTGACCGGATCCATTTCGGTTATGCTATTCACTTGCTCTTCCCACCAAATTTCATCCCAAACCCTCCACTCTAAGCGTTTCCCAAGATTTCCGGTTCCCCCGTCCGACTCCCCCCTATATCACCGGATCCGGTTCGGATTTAAAATGGGGCGTCGGAGACACGAGATCTTTCTATACGTCAAGTTTCATCAAGATCCGATCACCCGTTCGCAAGTTAAAAATACCTCACTTTTTGGATTCCCCCTCTCTCCACCCCCCCCCCCCCCCCCCCCCAGATGATCGGATCCGGGAAACGACTATTCTCAAGTCAACTTGTTCGGGTCCCACACACGCCTGCCAAGTTTCATCGTCTTAGCGCATCAGGAAGTACCGAACTCGCGGGATCACTAGAAATTCGGATCTCCCCAACCCCCCCACTGTGAACGGATTCGGTCCGGTTATGTCAATCACGTATCTAGGGCTTGTGCTTGTTCTTTCCACCAACTTTCATCCCGATCTCTCTACTCAAAGCGTTTCCCAAGATTTCCGCTTCCCCCCTATAGTTCCCCCCATGTCACCGGATCCGGTCCGGATTTAAACTGGGATGTCTGAGACACAAGGTACTTCTATATATCAAGTTTCATTAAGATCCGATCACACGTTCGTAAGTTAAAAAATACATCATTTTCCGGATTCCCCTCCCTCCAGCCCCCCCCCCCCCGGATGGTCAGATCCGGGAAACGACTATTATCAAGTCAATCTGTTCGGGTCCCTGACATGCCTGGCAATTTTCATCGTCCCAGCACATCAGGAAGCACCGAACTCGCGGGATCACTAGAAATCCGGACCCCCCCCTAACTCCCCCAAAGTGAGCGGATCCGGTCCGGTTATGTCAATCCCGTATCTAGGACTTGTGCTTGTTCTTTCCACCAACTTTCATCCAGATCTCTCCACTCTAAGCGATCTTCAAGATTTCCGGTTTCCCATCCAACTACCCCCCATGTCACCGGATCCGGTCTGGATTTAAAATGGGAGGTCTGAGACACGAGGTACTTCTATATATCAAGTTTCATTAAGATCCGATCACCCGTTCGTAAGTTAAAAATACCTAATTTTTCCGGATTCCCCTCCCTCCAGCCCCCCCCCCGGATGGTCGGATTGGGGAAACGACTATTATCAAGTCAATCTGTTCGTGTCCCTGACATGCCTGCCAATTTTCATCGTCCTAGCACATCAGGAAGCACCGAACTCGCGGGATCACTAGAAATCCGGATTCCCCCCCCCAGCTCCCCCAAAGTGAGTGGATCCGGTCCGGTTATGTCAATCCCGTATCTAGGACTTGTGCTTGTTCTTTCCACCAACTTTCATCCAGATCTCTCCACTCTAAGCGATTTTCAAGATTTCCGGTTTCCCCCTCCAACTACCCCCCATGTCACCGGATCCGGTCTGGATTTAAAATGGAAGGTCTGAGACAAGTGGTCCTTCCACATATCAAGTTTCATTAAGATCCGATCACCCGTTCGTAAGTTAAAAATAAGTCATTTTTCCTATTTTTTCCGGATTCCCCTTCCCACCACTCCCCCTCAGGTGGTCGGATCGGGGAAGCGACTATTTCCAACTTAATCATTTGGGGTCCCTGATATGCCTGCCAAGTTTCATCGTCCTAGCTTATCTGGAAGTACCCGAACTAGCAAAACCCGGACCGACAGACCGACAGACCGACCGACCGACCGACCGACGGACGGACAGAAATTGCGATCGCTATATGGCACTTGGCCGAAGGGCAAGTGCCATAAAAACCTACCTATGTTTGTAATCGTCCCAACGGCCATAACATAGATCCAAGCCTCCTAGAAAGGCATAGGTTTGGTCAACGACGACAATCTTTTCGTGGTGCGAAGATAGATAAACACCATCTTTTACGTGGTCAGGGTGCCGAAGAACCTGGAAGATAGTAGAACTGAATGGCTGTCTCGTGCTTGGGTAGGTGGATATTCATTTTTATGGCACTTGCAGCTTTGCTCAAGCGCCATATACAGATCACTTTTCGGTCAGTCGGTCCACTGTTCTCGAGTTAGGGTACTTCCAGAAGTGCTAGGACGTTGAAACTTGGCAGGCATATCAGGGACCCGACAAAACTAACTTAAAAATAGTCACTTTTCCGATCCGACAACCGTAACATCTACATAAACAGCCAAAACCGTTTAAAATTGTTGTAAACAGAGCCTACTTTTACGGTATTCAAATCATTTTGAATACCGGAACATATGCAGCAAATAGTGCGAGGTGTGCTTGAACTATATTCTTATGAATTACGCAAAACAGAAGCAACACGGAAGCCGGTCACGTAGCCATCACACGGCGTCTTCAGCTGAAAAGCCAGATTAATGCGCTGCCGCATTGATTTATAACTCAGGAAAGTACGTTGGTAGTCAGACAGCGATAATCCAACACATCAGTGACCGCTGCGTTGGAAATAACTTTTGTGTTCTCGGCGCAGTCTGAGAGTCTGCGAACTACAACAAAATACTCTATAGGACTAAGTCCAAAACACGCATTGGGAAGGACGAGCAACGTCGCCCGAACGACGACTCAAGTTCTGTGTCAGCTAGTCAACGGCGTTCGTTGGGGACGGCTGTGGTGACGCTTCCAGCTCTTCCGCTAGATATACGGCGATTCTTTATCAGCGCGAAGAGTTATTCATCAACAGTATTGACGCTGTGCCGTAAGTAAAGATGATGGCGGTGACTGCCTAACGGAGATGATCGTGCCAAATTCACCGTGAACTTCTGCAAACATGACTGCCGATCTGCTTCGAGCCAGTAGTTACGTTTTTCCAGATACCATGGTATCTGATACCACTGTCTAAAGTCGTTTTCGCAGTTACCACATCTGATACCACGGTCAAAAGGCGTTTTCGCAGTTCGTATTATCTGATATTCAGATACCACGGTCCGAGCGTGGTATCTGAAAAGTCATCTCACTTTCATCAAATTTTGCCAAATTGGTGAGAAAGAAGTTTAGCACTTAGTGATGTAAATGGATATCAGTTTTTCTTTTGGAATGACTTCGAAAAGTGCAACTTCGGCAATAGTCGTTTTGCAGAGTGACCGTGTTTCAGATACCAAGGTAACTGCACAAAACGGCTAATTGCAGATCCAGTTACAGTGGTAGCAGATACCATGGTATCTGCAAAAATGCAACTAATGTCTGGAGAGGATGAAGTGTTGCAGCAACACTTTGGTTTAGTTTCTTCGCTACCATTTTAACTCTGATGCTGTCGACCCCTTTTCTTATCTTTTCTTACCCTCAGATGAAGGGATATATATATTGATTTACGAAATGTATATAATGAAATTCGCCGGATAGCACAAGTGTCTCTAATGTCACGACTTCTTGCGTTTCTAGGGAAAATCCGAAAGTGCTTGCAGTCAAAACTGAAGTTTTTAGTAAGATTTAATTATCTTTATATTTGAATTTGGGGGGAGGGGGCTAGAACCATCAGTTGGATATGCACGAATTTCAATAAGGCTACGGTTGCGTTCCAGAACTTGACGATTGTTAACAATTGTTAACTTTTTGCGTTCCAGGTTTCTGATTTCGAAATTTAAGCTCCGCCCATGAACGATTTCCGTTCCAGAGCTTAGCGATTGTTAACTATTTTTTAACGATGGTGAGTGTCGTTGGGAAAAGTTAACAACTGTAGGTTTGGGAAAAAAGTTAACGATCGTTAAAGCTGCAGTTAGCTCCGCCCAGAAATAAAGTTGACGATTGTTAACAATTGTTAAGTTTCTGGAACGCAACCTACATCTAGTTTATTAACGGCAGCCCAACACCACAGTTACGCCAAACCCGGCGTTGCCAAGCGGAATTAATTTCCTTCGCGCTCTTTTTCCAGCGTTGCCTAGATCCTAATTTTGGCGTCCTGCGGGACTTTAGTTTTTTACCGTTTCCACTCCTTGCGAAATTTAGCCAACAAGACACATAGAGCACAGGAAAAAACAATGTTCCAGAGCTGAAAAGCCTTCCGCGATCGATGAAATTAAGCAAAGTGGATACAGTTTCCCATTTTCGCTCGGAAGGAGACCAGAGAATGAGACAAAAAGTGTTGGAAAACCTATAAGGACGGCAACTGGTTACCCACCGAAGGACGCCGCGGGATATAAATCCCGGGAATGGTTCCTCAGTGCCCAAGAAAATGCGGTTTTAAAGAACGAAATCCAAGCGTGACCTCGAGCAAGCTGAAGGTTTTCCGCGAATTTCGCAATATTCCGTAAGGTTAATGGTCACAGCTGAAATTTTAAGAGAGACACCTTTCCCTTCCGTGGAGCTTGAATAAATTGCGTTTAATGATGCTATTAAGGTAGATTAAGGTTGCGTTCCAGCAACTTAACAACTGTTAACAACTGGAAAGTGGACTGGTGCGCCCCGGAAGCAGCAACCAGAAAATAGCACCATCAAGATCCGCAAGCTACTCGTCGGGATACAACATCCTTATTTCTTGCAAGTGCAATTTAAGGTAATTTAAGGTTAACAACCGTCAACTTTATTTCGGGGCGGAGCTAACTGCAACTTTAACGATCGTTAAACTTTTCCCAATTCTACAACTGTTAACCTTCCCGACGATGCTGACCGACCACCGTTACAAAATAGTTAACAATCGTTAAGCTCTGGAACGGAAATCGTTGGTGGGCGGAGCCTAAATTTCTAAATCAGAAACCTAGAACGCAAAAAGTTAACAACTGTTAACAATTGTTAAGTTCTGGAACGCAACCAAATTAAGGGAGTAGTAGAGACAATCTATATATTTAGTAATAATATAGAATCACGAACGTCTAAACACTCTTGTGAATAAACCTCTGATTTCTCAAAAAATTTAATCTTCGCTGATTGAATAGGTTGATATTAAATGGTTGAAGAATCTCTTACAATTTAATCTTCGCTGATTGAATCGGTTAATATTAAATGGTTGAAGAATCTCTTACAAACAACTGAGCGGATTGGAAGTATGTCGCGCGGATGAGTGGTTAAAAAGATCGAGACAAGGGGGACTGGCTTGTACGACATACAAGCGGCTTGTACGACATACAAGCGGCTTGTACGACATACAAGCGGCTTGTACGACATACAAGCGGCTTGTACAACATACAAGCGACATACGCTGAATAACGAGAAATAAAATCAAGCAATATGTAAAGACATAGAAAACTATCTTCTGATTCTATGTCAGCAATTTTCGGACACCAAATGGCTTTTTAGGATCCCAAAACGTTAATGACGGGATAACTATGACCTCGTACAACTTGTCCGTTCGTCCGTCTGTTGTCACAATAACTATCGAGGGGGTTGATATACTGTGTTCGAACTTGGTTCAAGGATCCTCGATGTCAGAATACTGGGAAAGTATAGATGTTGAAGGAGGGAGTTTCATATTATGAGGTGAAGTAAGTTTGTTTTTTTGAATTGGGGAATCGAACTAGGGGAAAGGTGACATGCTTAATACATTTCTGAACTTAACTTTCTTGCCGGGACGAGTAGTTCGTCCGGAAACCGGCCAAAGCTTGAAATTTGGTAAAGTTTTATTATGATGTATACTACAGCTTTGAGTTATGGGTAAGAGTACACGCTAAACCCATTTCTGAACTTAAAAAAGAGAATTCGCGAGAAGTCAAAGTTTTGTCTGAAGCAGGCTAGAGTATCGAAGTCTGGATAGAACAAGACCTAAGGTTCCGATGGGATCCCGAAAATTGAATATTTGATCCAGACAAATAGGTTTTGTCTTCGCGAGATCCAGTGTCCGCTAGACTTTTTGAAGATTTTACTGTATTTTGTTTTACAGATTGGTATGCTTATCAGATGGGAAGTGTGACATTTTGGTCTTTGCAAGAATCTACACTGCAGAGAAAGAGAAACACAGATTATGAAAACATCATGTTTCAAAAAATCCCAGCTGTGTTGATTAAAAGGATCCATCTACGAACTTGACCTACTGGCTCTCTCCGACGTGCATACCTTATTTCATCATCCACGCGCAGAGCTATTCTAACGTAAAGAAAAGGGTAGGGACTGCCATAGTCGAAAATAGGTCGACAAATATTATATCCGGTTTTTGCCGGATTCCGGGTGAATTACTTGTCCGGTGAGAAAATAACTTTCATATTCGGATTCAGCATGTCTCTTTACCCCTAAATCAAATATCTCAACAGCTTTAACAAAAAAAAAATTGCCCCTCAATTTGAAACCCCTCCCCCACCCTCAAATATAGAGCTACAGAGCCCATCTTCGAACTTGACTTGTACTTTGACCCAAAGGATCCTCTCAAAAAGTTTCATAAAAAAATATATCAATCCCTTCGAGAGTTATCGTGCGTACAGACGGACAATCCGGTTGGTTGTCATATCCAGATTCAGCCTCTCTTCTTACCCTTAAACCTATCATTTAATCAACTTCAAATATAAATTTTGCTTTTAACAAATATTCCGGTTTTGGCATGATTCCGGGCGAAATACTCGTCCGGCGAGAAAATGGTTTTCACCATGTCTTCTTACCCCTAAATCGAACATCTAATCAACTTCAAATAAAACTTTTGCTTGTAACAAATTTTCCGGTTCTGGCCGGATTTCGGGCGAACTACTTGTCCGGCAAGAAAATGGTTTTCCCCATCGTGTTCAGCATGTCTTCTTACCCCTAAATCGAACATCTAATCAAATTCAAATAAAACTTTCAGTTTTAACAAACTTTCCGGTTTTGGCCGGATTCCGGGCGAACTACTTGTCCGGCGAGAAAATGGTTTTCACCATCGTGTTCAGCATGTCTTTTTACCCCATAATCGACTATCACATTAGCTGTTTCAAAATATTTTGTTTGCCCTTTAATTAGAAACCCCTCCCCCACCCTCAAATATAGAGCTACAGAGCCCATCTTCGAACTTGACTTGTACTTTGACCCAAAGGATCCTCCCACCAAGTTTCATCAAAATATCTCAATCCCTTCGAGAGTTATCGTGCGTACAGACGGACGGACGGACAACTTTTGCGATGTCATAGGTATCCGTCACTAACGTTTTGGGATCCCAAAAACACACCGGTTTCTTCACTATGTTTTTCTGCCGGATTGATATCCGGGCCGGAATCCGGAAAAAATAGATTTGGGTAGGCCTATTACCTAAATAAGTAATAAAATCAGTCGTTAAAAGTGTCGATAATGGGGTGTCAATCTATCTTGTTTGTTTTCCTGATTGGTCGATACTTCCGACGGATGTGAAAACCGCAAATTCTACAGGCCTTGTTATGTTTTTCATAGGATGTTTCGAATCTCAATCTAGAGGTAAGAAGACAAAGGAAACCCATATTCTGGCTTCGTTTTCATTAAAGGATGCCTCGCACTACGTAGTGTTCTGCTCAGACGTTCTGAAATAGTTGACTAATTTTTAACTAAGCTATGCTTAAAGAAAATTAAACACGGTTTTGGCTGTTTTTAGCCTCTTTCCATGTCCCTTTCCTTGGATGACAGTCTTGGCATAATTTCCATAGCCGGTCTTCGAACGAATAAGCTCTCGGACACAATGAGCGGGTCAATGAGATCCGTCACGTTGAGAGAACAAACTTGGCAAGCGTGACAATCAGTGTATTGCTAACAGAGGAGATAGGATACACTTATGAACCGGAAAGTCTTGGGAACGAGAATAGATGGAAATACTACTGAAGTGTAATAAATCAAATCATAATTACGACGTGTCTTTTTAATATTTGCTGGGTTAGAATTCCATCCTATGCTTTAGCGCCGTTCAAAGTTACATTACGTTCAAAGTTACGTTCAAAACGCCGTTCGCAGTTCAAAGGCTACGTCTTAAATAAAATTTTACGAATTACGAATTTTTGCTTCTTTCCAGGGTTGAAGTGGGTACAAGAAGCACTGAAATCCTTTGTTTAGCCCTTCAGGTAACTCTAAAGCTCTGCTTTCCTGGTGTATTTCCTGTATTAAGTCCGTTTTGCATACTACATGGTATATAACCAAAGACGCCCCGCACCCTACCGCTTCCCATAAAACAAAACGAGAAAAGCATCCGCCTTGTGTCATCAAATTTCACAATTGGCACCCATGAGCTAGAAAAAGGGCTTACCTTGATGTTCGGGTGAGAGCTAGCGAGGACTTGCTTGCTATAAAAGCTATTGATCCCCAAGGCAAACTCCACTTCTTTAAATAGAAGGATAAAAACCTTGACGCCCTGCTCCTGCAAAAAGATTTTCCAATTAAAACCTGGAATTAGTAGCAATAAAACGGAAAGGAAAACTCAGAGACCAGACAACTCGAACAATGGCAGTGCATTACGTCAGGAAATACGGAATTAGAAATCTCATATTTAAGCTCAACTTCATTAAAGAGGAGGATAAACACCTTGACGCCCATCTCTTGCAAAAAAAACAAAAACACAATCAGAACCTGGAAACAGTACCAATAAAACGGAAAAGAAAACTAGGAGACCTGACTCTGAGCCACCGGACCCATACGAGTAGATTGCATCCGGAAATACCTAATTGGAAATGTCAGATTTAAGCACCACTTCTTCAAACAGAAGGGAAAACTATCCTTTGTGTATTTGACTCATACTCCGCTGTTATCCAAAAATCGGGTCACAAATAAATAAATAAATAAAAAACTAGTGAGACCGAAAAGATGCTTAGCCACCGGATCCATGGCAATAGGAAACATTACAAACGCCGAATTAGCAATCTCAAATTTAAGCTCCACGTCTTCAAAGAGAAGGATTAACACCTCGACGCTTTGTTCTTTCAACAAGAGCTGGAAGCTCATATGGCACTTGCAAGGCTGGTTCAGAGGATGAAATACAGAATTTGCCTTTTCGTGGGTTTGTTCTTATCATTTGTACGCAAAACCCTTGGGATAAGAATGATCATAGACCCTTGGAAATCAGGATAATGTATCATTTGGTAAAAAGTATTTTACTTTTGAACTTGGCCCTACATGTAGGGGTGGGGGTTCAAATTAAGGGGCAAGCAAACTATTTTTAAACAGCTAATGTGATAGTCGACTGTGGGGTAAGAAGACATTGTGAACACGATGGTGAAAACCATGTTCTCGCCGAACAAGGAGTTCGTCCGGAATCCACCAAAAACCGGAGAGTTTGTTAAAAGTAAAAGTTTAACCGGAAAATTTGTTACAAGCGAAAGTTTTATTTGAAATTTATTAGATGACAGCTTTAGGAGTAAGAAGAGACGCTGAATCTGTATATGACAATCATTATCTACCCGGACATATAATTTGTCCGGAATCCGGTTGAAACCGGATTTTTTTTTATAAGTTGAAGTTTTATCTGAAGTTGATTAGATGTTCTTTATAGGGACAAGTAGATACGCTGAATTTGTTTCTGAAGTTTCTTTTTTTTTGCTGGACAAGTAGTTTGCTCGGAATTCGGCATAAACCGGAAATTTGGCAGAGGTAAAGCAGGAAGTTTCGATCAGTAGCCTAGGCCTATCGTCAAAATAGATACGGCTTATAAAGGTATATCTGAACTTGGTTTTCTCAGATGATTAGCCTGGCGAAGACTCTATCTGGCGAAGACAAGACCAATAATTGTCAGGATCAAATATCAGATTTTTGTGATCCCATCGAAACCTTTTGTCTTGTTGGTTAAGATGCGCACTTTAAGGGTGGTAGAGATACATTTTTTAAGCAAAACCGTTGTGGCAAAAATGATCATGGGCCGAAATGTATCGTCTGATCTGAAGTACTTTTTGACTTTGCAGTTAAGAAGCAAAATTTAAGGGAGCTACAGTTTCATTTGTGAGCAAAACCCTTGAGGCAAAAATGATCATGAAAATGTATAGTCTACTTAAAAGTTTTTTTTTACTTTGCGGTTAAGATTAGTAGCCTACTTTCAGGAATGGTCGGGTTTTGGAAATGAAAATTTCTAAGCCAATCTTTTCGAATCTCTAATTTTCCAGCCATGTTTCATCGTCCTAGCACATCCGGAATTCCGGACCCCCCTAGCTTCCCCCACAGTGTCCAGATCCAATCCGGTTATTTAAAAGATTTTTCTAGAGCATTTGTTCAATTATTAAATTTCACTGGAATCCGATCACCCATTCCAAAGTTACGAACGACTCAATTTTCCGGATTCCCCTCCCTACACGATGATCGGATCAAGAATTTTTTTTTAATTCCAAGTCAGTTTGATCGGGTCTCTGATACGCCTGCCAAGTTTCGTCGTGAAAATTCCCCAAACCGCCATCACCGGCATTCCGGGAAACCTCCCTCCCCCCCCCCCCAAAGTGTCCGGATCCAGTCCAATTGGATAAACGATTCATCTAGAGCGGATGCTTGTCCCAGCAAGTTTCACTCCGATCCCTCCATACTAACCGTTTCTAGAGAATTCGGGTCTCCCCCCCAACTCCCCCACAGCTGTCGAATCCGGTCGGGACTTCAAATGGGACATCAGAGATATGTCATCTATTCAGTTATTAAGTTTCATTTTAATCCGATCACCCGTTCGAAAGTTACGCACTATACAATTTTCCGGATTCCCCTCCCTCCCCCCCAGATGGTCGGATCGGGAAAGGGATTATTTACATATTAGTTTGGTCGGGTCCCTGATTGCCTGCCAAGTTTTCATTATCCTAGCACGTCTGGAAGTACCCTAACTCGCCATCGTGGGACAGACTGCCCAACCAATAGACGGAATTGCGATAGGTATATGGCACTTGAGCCAGAGGCTGCAAGTGCCATAAAAATAACCTAAACGCAGTACGTCTGGAACATTTAATGGAAAAGTAAGGGAAGGTTCTCCTCCTGACCGGACCTTGAACCACCAGAACTCAGGAATTATAGAATTTGAAATCTCAGATTTAAGCTCCACTACTTGAAAGAGTAGCGATCTCGCGCGGATCAAAACCCGCTGTTCAGATACCTAAAGTTGCCAAACATCGAACAACAAACTACACAAACTAAAACAAACTAAACACCGGCCCTAGCTGCTTATCATATTGACTGAAAGAGCCTGACAGCACACCCTCTATGCTAAGCGACGGCCGGCAGGAGACATAAGTAAATCAAAGAGAAGGATGAACACCTTGACGCCCTGAAGTTGCAGAAACACTTTCTAAATCAGAACATAGACGCAGTGCGTATTGAATATGTAGAGGAAAAGTAAGTGGTAGTTCTCCTTGAGACAGGACCCTCAGCCACCGGAATCATGGCAGTAGCTAGGTCACATCTGAAAACACCTTCACGAAAGACTTTCCAAATTATAGCAAAGACACAGTACGTACTGAAGATGTAAAGGAAAAGTAAGCGATAATTCTTCTTCAGACCGGACTCTCAGCCACCGGAACCATGGCAGTAGATTCCATCTGGAAATACCGAATTAGCAATCTAAGATTTAAGCTCCACTTCTCCAAAGACAAGGATACACACCTTTACGCCCTGACCTTTAAGAAAGACTTTCCAAATTAGAACATAGACGCAGTACGTCTGGTGAATGCAAAGGAAAAGTAAGTGACAGCTCTCCTGGAGACAGGATCCTCAGCGAGCGGAACCATGGCAGTAGATTCCATCTGGAAATACCGAATTAGCATAGATTTAAGCTCCACTTCTTCAAAGACAAGGATACACGCCCTGACCTTTAAGAAAGGCTTTCCAAATTAGAACATAGACGCAGAACGTCTGGTAGACGCAAAGGAAAAGTAAGTGATGACTCTCCAGGAGACCAGATCCTCAACCAGTGGAACCATGGCAGTAGATTACATCTGGAAATACCAAATTAGCAATCTAAGATTTAAGCTCCACTTCTTCAAAGACAAGGATAAACACCTTTACGCCCTGACTTTGAAATGCTTTCCAAATAAGAACATAGATGCAGTACGTCTGGTAGACGTAAATGAAAAGTAAGTGATGGCTCTCCCGGAGACCAGATCCTGAGCCAGCGGAACCATGGCAGCACATTAGATCTAGAAATATCCAATTAGCAATCTCAGATTAAAGCTCCATTTCTTCAAAGAGAAGGATAAACAAGTTGACGCCCTGACCTTTAAGAAAGGCTTTCCAAATTATAACATAGACACCACCAGTATGTACTGAAGATGTAAAGGAAAAGTAAGTGATGGTTCTTCTTCAGACCGAACCCTCAGCAACCGGAACCATGGCAGTAGATTACATCCTGATTCCTGCATTCCTGAAGTTAGCTATGACCCACCGTGAACTATTTTTTATAGAAGTTGATTTTTGGTTTGTTTTCGGAGTGATGATATTTTGTTTTTTGTTATTGTGTTATGTTTCCCGCCATGGCCCTTGGGCTTTATTGGGAATAAATTCATTCATTCATCCGGAAACACCAAATCAGCAATCTCAGATTTAAGCGCCGCTCCTACAAACTGAAGGATAAACACCTTAACGCCTGCTTCTGCAAGAAGATTTTAAAGTTCAAACCTGAAAAGAGTATTAATAAGACGGAAGGAAAACGAAGAGACCGGAATATGAGCCACCGGAACCATGGCAGATAATACGGAGCTGGACATCTCCGACTCGAGCGCCATTCTTTCAAAGAGAAAGATAAATATCTTTACTTCCTGCTTCTCCAAGAAGATTTTCCATTATAACCTGGAAATAGTGCCAATGAAACCTAGAAGCAGTACGTCTGGAATATGTGAAGGAAAAGTAAGAGAAGGTTCTCCTGGAGACTACAGCTTCAGCTACAAGAACTCTGGTGGCACATGACGTCAGCAAATAAAGAACCGCCATTATAAATTATCGATTACCATTATGCCTTGTGCGAAGAAAAAGGAGACGGGAAGGTCAGGCAACTTCTTGGAAAGAGATATAACGGATTAAGAACTGGACAAGAATCGAACAATGATGGTAGCTTTATGCAATAACATTCTACCTAATGAAAGAATTATCCAGCATAGCAACAGGCCTACCGACGAAACTTCTTTTTCGTTGAAAGAAATGCCACTGGCATTTCTGGAACAACTTCTTTTTCGTTGAAAGAAATGCCACTGGCATTTCTGAAACAACAAACGTTATTGATTGGTTGGCAATGGATATGAATCAAGTTCAATAATTCGTTTGAGGTAGGTTTTCTCGTTCTTCTCGAGGTTCACTAGCGTGTTTCGGACTCAAGTCAAATAGAGTATTAGGCGCCATTTACGGGCCGAAGTACTTTTTATGCAGTGATTTATCAAGTCCATAATGGCGAGGTCGCACAGCTCGTTTATCTTGATCTCTTAAAGGCTAGTTTTTATGGCACTTGCAGCCTCTGGCTCAAGTGCCATATACCGATCGCAATTCCGTCCGTCGGTCGGTCTGTCGGTCTGTCGGTCTGTCGGTCGGTCTGTCCGAATTTTTTTGTCCCACATGTTCAAGTTAGGGTACTTCCAGATGTGCTAGGACGATGAAACTTGGCAGGAAAATCAGGGACCCGACCAAACTAACCTAGAAGTAATCAGTTTCCCGATCCGACCATCTGGGGGGGAGTGGTGGGCCGGGGAAATTCTGAAAATTAAGGAGTTTTGTCACACTTTTTCGAGTTGGAGTACTTCCAGATGTGCTAGGACGATGAAACTTGGCAGGAGCATCATGGACCCGATCGGACTAACTTGGAAACATTCAGTTTCCCAATCCGACCACCCGGGGGGGAGTGGAGGGCTGGGGAATCCGGAAAATTGGAGTAGTGTGTAACTTTAGAACGGGTGATCGGATTGGAATGAAACTTAATAACTGAATAAATGACATACTTCTGATGTCCCGTTTGAAGTCCGGACCGGATGCGACAGCTATGGGGGAGTTGGGGGGGGGGGGAGACCGGAAATTTCGAGAAATGGTTAGAATACAGGGATCGGAGTGAAACTTGCTAGGAAGTACAAGCATGTGCTCCAGATAAATTGTTTATACATTTGGACTGGATCCGACCACCCGGGGGGGGTGGAGGGCTGGGGAATCCGGAAAATTGGAGTAGTGTGTAACTTTCGAACGGGTGATCGGATTGGAATGAAACTTAATAACTGAATAAATGGCACAGTACTGATGTCCCGTTTGAAGTCCGGACCGGATTCGAATGCTCTGGGGAGTTGGGGGGGGGAGACCGGAAATTTCGAGAAACGGTTAGAATAGAGGGATCGGAGTGAAACTTGCTGGGAGGAACAAGCATCTGCTCCAGATAAATCGTTTTTACATTTGGACTGGATCCGGACACTAGAGGGGTGGAGGGCTGGGGAATCCGGAAAATTGGAGTACTGTGTAACTTTCGAGCGGGTGGTCGGATTGGAATGAAACTTAATAACTGAATAAATGACATACCTCTGATGTCCCATTTGAAGTCCGGACCGGATTAAACAGCTATGGGGGAGTTGGGGGGGGGGGTGACCGGAAATATCGGGAAACGGTTAGAATGGAGGGATCGGAGTGAAACTTGCTGGGAAGAACAAGCATCTGCTCCAGATAAATCGTTTATACATTTGGGATGGATCATGACATTAGGGGGGGGGGTGGAGGGGAGTTTCCCAGAATTCCGGTTATGGCGGTTTTGGGGATTTTCACGACGAATCTTGGGAGGCGAATCAGGGACCCGATCAAACTGACTTATAAAGAAAAATTTACATGATCTGATAGCCGTGGGGGGAGTAACGGGAGGGGGAATCCGGAATATTGAGTCATGCGTAACTTTGAAACGGCTGATCGGATTTGAGTGAAATTTGATAATTGAAGAGAGGACATGTTTCTGTTGATCTTTTTCATGTCCGGACAGATCCGACAGCAATTGAGGGGGGGGGGCGAAAATACGTGACCGACTTAGACTGGTGAGATCGGGATGGAACTTTGTGGGAATAACAAACAGATGCTCTGGATAAACACTTACGGAACCGGATTGGCTCCGGCGACTGTGGGGAAGTTTGAGGGGGGGGAGGTCCGGGATTCCGGTGATCACGATTTAAGGTACTTCCAGATAATCTAGGACGATGGAACTTGGCTGTAATATTAGAGACTTGACAAGATTCACTAAAACATGACCACTTTCCAAAACCGACCATTCGTTAAAGTACTAATCTTGACTGCAAATTTAGAAAAATACTTTTAAACTAAATTCATATTTTCATGATTCCCATGAGCCCATTATCATTTTTGCCTCAAGGGTTTTGTTTGCAAATGACGTTCTAGCTCCCTTAAAGTGTGAATCTGAACGGCCAGGTCGAAAAGTACTTTATTTCAAACAATACATCTCAACCCATGATCATTTTTGCCACAAGGGTTCTGCTTAAAAATTTATTTCTGTCACCCTTAAAGTGCGCATTTGAAATGAAAAGCGAAAAAAAACTTTTGACGAAACGGTATACATCAAGGATCCCTAAAGGCCTGTGATCGTTTTTGCCTCAAGGGTTTTGCATACAGATGCATTTCTAGCGCCTTTAAAGTGCGTATCTTTACACCCAAGTTCAAAAATAAAATACTTTTTATCTAGCTCCCTTAAAGTGCGCATTTTAACCACAAAGTCGAAAAATACTTTTGATCAAACAAAACATCTCAACACATGCAAGTGCCATATGAGCTTACAGCTCTTTTTTTTTTTCAACAGGCCTACCGACGAAGCTTCTTTTTCGTTCTCCCTCACAACGGATTAAACCAATGCGAGTGGCTGCGTATGCATCTCCATTCAGTGACGTCAAAAAATATTGTCAAACGTCACTTTCCTTACTTTACGTCACCTATACTTATTTATATTCCTACTAAAAAACGTTATTATCAAATATTCTTTCAGTTCAAGCTGACTTCGAACCACGGTTATAACAGTTCACTTCCCAGCTTGAGCGGCTGGAGCCTGAAGAGAACCCTGGCAAAGAAGGGCCGAAATATCGCTCTAATAAAGTTCAGCTGACGTATCCGTCTTGTCACCAGGTCCGTATCCAGGAATTTATTTCGGGGGGGGGGTGCCCGCAGGTCGGACCGAAAAGTGCAAAAATTACACAGATCAGAGGTTAAAGTCTATAAAAAAAATAAAAAAATCTGCAAGTTTGGGGGGTTAACCCCCCCTCCCGATACGGCCCTGTCTGTCACTATATACTATTATTTTCAAAGTTAATTTCATAAAATATTAAGAAATTTCCATTAAATATTTGTCTCCATTTCCTCTTCGTTTTCCATTATACTTTCGAGTCCATACGATTTAATATTTTAACTATAGCAACAAAGAATAGACTTTACAAGCAGGTATAAAAAACAACCAACTTCCCACACGAAGGGTGTCCTTCCGACCTAGGTAACCCCTTTCCTTACGGTTACTATTCTTTAACCTTTTAGCCTAATTTTCAAGAATACTCAAAAAAGAAAAATTAAAAAAGCTAAAAAGATTCTGCTTCAACAAAAAGAAGTAAGATCATTCGAGTAAGCCTACACATTTACCAACGAATCATCAAAATTAAAAAATTAAATCATTTCTGCCACCAAAATTATATGAAAACTATATATAACCAACAAACTACTTTCGCTGCTATATCATAACGCAATTAAATATTCAATTCCACCGAATAAAATTAAACTAAAATGTATTTTTAATAATATCCTAATAAACATTCTTAACTGACCTGGCAACAGTGTTCAATAACCGACTTTGTCTATTCCATATTTGAAATTTTACCTTTTAACAAATCTCCAACGTTTATTTATCAGGACAAGTCGCCGGGACTGATACCCCGTTTCGCAATTGCCCTGTTTCGCTATTTTCGATATGTGCACCCCGACGAATGTTTACGAGAAGCTCGGTCGTCAGAAAATTATACACATTTTTTTTTTTCATGTTCCTGCTAGAAGTCAATGTAGCTGCTAGAAGTCAACAGCCCCGCTACAAAGTCGAAACAGCCAAAGCCGTGAATAATTTGTTTAAAGCAGAGCCTGCGGTTTGACATTATTTCACCAGACATTACACAGACTGAACATTATACAAGGTACAGTACCGTGATAAATAAACCAAAAGTAAATTTTGAAGTCTACTTCAAATTTTTTTCACTAACTTATGAAACAAATTTTTTTTCACCTATCATAAAATACTGGACCACAATGAGTAAACAGTGCGAGGGGTGCTTTAAGCCAAGCGTTTACTACGTCATCTCGTTTAGCTTTGAAACCGTCACGCACATAATAAATATCAACGACAGACACCACAAGTTTTGTGGAGCAAATTTGTAGCATCTGTTAACCTACGCACTGACAATCGCTTCAGCGTTTTCACAACAGCGATTCCCTTGCTCTCCCAACTACGTGTTATCAGGAGTTAGGCAGATCTTGGCTGAACGACTTCACAAGCCGTATTATATCCCAGAACTTATTTTTTTTTCCGGATCAGAGAAAGACGGAAAAACCCATTAGTGAACATATTGGACTGAAAAATGAAACATGTTTTATACATTGAGGAAAAAAGCTGAATAACTAATGGAATTATGCAAATGACAGCGCTTATTCCCCTAAAGAGGGAAGAAAGTCTTTTTGAAAAAAAAATGAAGCAATGTATATCCAACAGACGCGGAAGGTTGTCTCTTGTACAGGAGCATATTCTTAATTTTCATTGGGTTAGCCATGTTTGGCAATTCCCAGTGGAAAAGTTTCCCCCGCACGAGTGTTTTGGACAAACCTGCAGAAGATAGGCTATCGGCTTCAGAAAATCAGGCAATTGAAAATTCGGTTAACTTCAGGAGTGTAAGGTTTCCTTAGTCCCTTTTACTTTACTTTACCTTCCTTACTTCAAACCGAATTGTACATATGAAGTTAAGACTAGACGTACTTGTAAATATAATTCTGTGCAAAAGTTTGACGAGCCTCGTGCCCATTCATCTGAGCGATTTTTAAAAACATTTGTGCCTTATTTTACTGAGTTTTATAACGACATGTCCTGAATTTCAAATATTTCGTGATCGTTTTGTATTGTATCGACGTGTCAATGTTATAACTGCCATGCTTTTAATTTATGGTGAATAAATCTGAACTGAATTATTTCTGTGTAAATGCTTTTACTTTTTTGTTTATATTATCTTTGCCACAGTCTCAGGCTTTTTGTGCGAAATAAGTTATTTATTATTATCATCACATTATTACATCCTGATTCGAGATGGTATTCTCCCTAAGTTTTACGGAGTACAGATCATTCACCTACGGCTTTTCGTTTGAGTATGCAGTCGAGCCTCCACTTATGCCCGTGGATGGCTGGTCTTTTCATGTATATCTCTGGGGTCAGCCACCAATCAGCGATCATGATTTCTTCTTTGGCGCCTTCTAGTGCATCGGCGATGGCTGTCATGTATGGTGCTCCGTCCACAAACCACTGAGTGTGCGAAGAAGGTCGCAGGGGAGCGTATGAGCCGAAACGATTAGGCTGCGTGAACTCTCGACCTGTAAGGAGCAAAACAAAATGCAAAAGCCATTCAGGACTTAAATCTCTGTACCGCACCATCAGAGCACAGATATTGTGCGTGTTCCACCCTACTTACCATAGTTACTACGCATGGCGTAACAGATCCTGGCTTTTTGGCGTCAAGGCTGGAACACATTTTCCTATTTTCGGCAAGATATCGAGTCGCGGGTTGATCGGGCCAATCGCGTCGCAGAGATCGTAGTTACCATGCTGAATACGCTCCCCAGCATGGTAAGCAAATAGTTGCTGTTTCGAGAAGGTTGGAACGGTCGGCGTAGTAATTTTTCACGAGGTAGGAGCGAAAAGGGAGGATACTATTAATAGAAGGGTGGAACACGCTCATTATCTCCTCAATAAAAGGTATAGAAACAGTGACAAATGCAGCAGACCTGGATGCGGCACTGCTGCATCATTTATCCTTTTTCATATGCACAATTCAACGTGGTTTAAAGGTTTCTATCTTTTATACCTTTTTTTATAGGCAGATCCAGTGTGCTTTGAAGATATGCATTCTTAGGACACTTTCCGATTGGCTCTTTCATTTCAGTAAGTTTAAGACAAAAGAAGCGTATCCGTACCGTCTTTTTACCACTCCAACAAATAAATAAAACTAATCCCTATGCCCAGATCTGTACCCACCCTCCTCCACCTTCAAACAGGAAAGTACCAAAGCATCTATAGACAGAAAATAGGCACGAGAGCATCTACTGAAGCCCTATGAATCAATAATTACACACTGTCTTTCATCCAACATTTCCATACCTTTAAAGCTTACGTGGTTTTAACGAAGGTTAGGTTATGCTCAGTCAGCCTCATCAAGTACAGTAGAGGTATATTTATTTGAACTTTTTTGACTTTGAACAGTGCCATGTTCATGTACTTGCTGTGATTAAAGTCACCTTCCAGTCAGCCAAAGTAGATAACTAAGGGCCCCTGAAAACGTCTGATTCGATATATCGATGGATCTTCATTTTACAATTTAGCTAAAACTGCACTGTTCAGTTTAAGTAACTTTTCAAATAAGCATACCTCTACTGTAAACAAACGGAACAATGCTCGTCCACAGTTCCAGTTCCCGACGCTAGGGTACACGATGCTGAACACAACGAAGATATCTCAGATCAAAGAGACGGGAAATTAGTTTGCTTTCGGGACAGAAATTATATTCCGCGCAAGGGGCGAGATAGAGCATTTGATAATATGGTTTGCGAACCGAGATGTCTGGGACAAACAAAGACAGACACGTTTCGTAGGTCAATCACTGTAGACTTCATGTCATATTAAATTACCTATTCACCAAGGTCTGACAAGGTATTCGCGGAGAGAGACGGGAAAATAATATGTCAGCTGTAGCTTGCAAGGAGAAGGATTGGATCTAGGCAAACGCCCCCTGTACCCCCCCTCCAGGCTAAAACTCCCTGGTGCCAACCCCCCATTCCCGAATAGAAATATAGAGGAATTCAGACAAAAAAATTATTAAAAAGTTGCCCCCCCCCCACCCAGTTCGTTTGCAACGGGGCCCAGATTGCCCAAGAGTAAACTTCGTGACCCGAGACAGGAATCAACAGCCCCTCCCGTTCATGGAAAGCTGGGCCCAGATTTCTCATGAGTTAAGCTTCTCTATGACAGGTCTCAAGTTCAACTCTTGTATACTTGGGGAGAGATATAGCCTATGTATAGGTATAGATGTGGATTTTGTTGCAACAGCAACAAATAAGACCACGCGACTTGCTTCAATCCTTATTGAAAAGTTGGAATTTGGATGGTTTTGTCATTTGATCGATGATCGTGCACCCACCCATGCCGGAAGGTACAAAAATGCTGAGGACGGATCCTAGGGTAGTCGACCATGCTGAAAACGAATATCGTAGGGCGCATGTTCGCCGTTGGGGCGTTTCTGAGATATAGGCCAAAAACGCCAAATTTAGCCTATAACTAAGTGTGACGATTCAGGATTTTTTTGCGAGTTATTGGGTTGAGGAATCCGGCGTAATGTTATATCAATCGAAAGAGGAGATCTAGATCTACAAGAATATGATTTTTAAATTGAATAAAAAACACTATTTTTTTCTCTATTTACTGCAGTTTCAAAATAAGTGCTGTAAAATTCGACAAATATCTCAAAGAAAGGCTAAAAACTCGAAATTTCTTCAAGGTAACAAACTTTTTTTTCATATTAGAAAAGAAAGTTCATCCAATTCCGTACAATTTGAGCTAAAAAAATATAAACTATTTTTATTTTTAAAAGGTCTGCGATTTTTTTTGTAGTGTCACTGAAATGATCACTAGCCATATCGTGAAAAGGGACATAGTTTTTTTTTCTTCAAAGGGTAGGAATACTTCAACTGCCTAACTGTTTAAAATTTTTAATTTTTACTTAAAAATAAAAATAGGTTTAAAAAAAATGTTGACTAAAAAAAGTGTTTTTTTAGAATGGAGGCAGCTGCAAAGGCAAAGCTGCTGCTTCCTGGTAGGGAAAGGGAAAGGCTACTACCAAGCTATCAATGCCTACTGCATACTGTACGAGGTCTTGCTAGCCCTCTACTGGGAGTCCTTGGAAGAGTATTACTCTGAAGCACAAGAAGACTTATCCCGTCTGGACCACCTGGATAGTGCCATTGAGTTATTCAGGACTTCATTGGCAAACGGTGCTGACGCGCGAACTGCACTTCAGGAGGCAAACGGTACCTTAATCACTTTGGCTCCCATAATGAATGCCTTTGACACCCTGCGAAATGCGTCGCCCACGTTTGCTTTCTGGCGGCAGTTCTTGGAAATACTTGAAATAGCGATGCAATTCATTCGCTGAACGAGACTGTGACTGAGAGTCTCATTTGACAGCAACTGCTCGGATGTTGCCATACTTGGCGGCGGCTGACCATCCTCAGTATACAAGATGTCTCATACAGTACCTATCAGACATGCGAAGTTTACCACAAACCTTTCCTGATGTACACAGGAAGTTCATGAAAGGATACTTCGCAGTGAAGAGAACGCACACCAGGTTCACGGCCACCTGGTCCGATCAGAGACTGGAATGTACAGTGAACAAGGATGCAAAGACGACGGCCGGAATAATAGGAGAACAAATGGATGAGAGACAGACTGAAGCTTGGATTCTTACCTTACCGATTTCTGCTGCCATCAGCAATGGTTTCCTGCAAGTAGTCAACGTATCCACAGAGACATTGAAACATCACGAAGACAATCAGTCGACGACGACGCTATTACAACTTTCGCGAGATAGAGTTCGAGACATTTTCACTACATGTGGCAATCCGTTCAGCAGAGTGGACTTCGACCTAGTGAATATTGTGACGTCAGAAGTTGTGGACGAAGAGAAGATTGTTTCTGATATTACTTGCGTAGCCACAAAAGGAAAAGAGGTGGTTGAGGACTTTCTGTGCAACAGGAAAGAAGATGTGAAAAAGGTTGCACTCCGAACTTTCCCTTCAGAGAGAAAAACTCAGAAAGTTGAAGGGTGTCCCTAGAACCGATCTCCTGAGCTCTGAAGTAACAGCCTTGAAGAGAATCATTACTGCTCAGTTGAGCTACGGCGAAGAAAAGGAGAAAGCAGTTGCAAAGATCCTCACAAAAGAGATTCTTACTTTCACTCCATCCATTTTTGAACATCTTCCGCAACAATCAACCAAGACATCCTCTGGCTGGAAAATGAGGACGGGGAACAAAGCTGTGCTGTTGAACTGGCTAAGAAAAAAAAGGAGGACTTGCAGCTTGGCCGGCGAATTTGAAATCCAAAGAAACAACATCAGCAGATCAGCTACAGTACACATCATTGACCTAATGTCCAAGATAAGGTCATATCGGCCTGCCAGGTTTGAAACAGTCAAATCCTTCGCGGAAAGATTGCTTCTATCGTTGCTGAATGATCTTCCAGTGGGTATTCCTGAAGTCCACATTGTCGCAGATCGGTACGACGGGCTGTTTGGGAAGCTCACGGACACCGGAGAGTCGATCTCCTTGAAATCAGCATGCAGACTCCGACGAGGGAAAGGGAAAAACCTCCAGATTTCCGCTCTTAGCACAATTGAAGAATCGGATGCCGTACTTGCAAGCTCAGCGTCTAAAAGCCGGCTCCTCGAAATTTTGTATGAAACCTGGGAGCAGATGGGTGATCAGCTTCCGAACGCACTCAACCTTTTTCTCTCAGGTGGGTTCAAGGAGAGATTCAAAGTGTCTCTGGTCAAGCATGGCTGCAGTCCAACTTTACCAGAACACTGTTACTACGAGGAATGCTTGTCCTCCAGCCACGAAGAGGCTGACCAACGCCTTATGACACATGCCAAGTACGCTAGCCGTTACGCTTGTAGCATCGTTGTGCATGCCAACGACACAGACGTGGCAGTAGCCCGTGTTCATTTTTTTGAAGAGCTTCAAGCTGAGGGACTGAGCGAACTTTTCTTGAAGTTCCCGACTTACATTATCCCAGTACACGAGCTGGCGGATGGAGTCCACTTGTCCAAAGAGGAGCAGATTATGTTACCGTTCGTGCACTGGTCTGTCAGGGTGTGACACAACGAACTTTTTCTTCGGCGTCGGGAAAGCTTCTTTCTTAAGTCTCCAACTTTTGCCTCAAAAATGGTGTCTGTGACGGAGCGGATCAAGGATGCAGAAGGGAAGCTTTCAGTCGACGCGTTTAGAGAAGTTCACGACCTATCAGAATCCCTGGTCATTGAAATGTACGGTAAACAGGCCGGATTCAATTCACTGGCCAGTGTAAGGGCTTACATTTGGTGCCAGAAACAAGATGTGAGAAGACTGCCACCTTCTGATGATATCTCCGAGCCATGCATACGAAGAGCCATATTCGCTACATGGATAATCTTGTCGTCAGTACAGGCTCGGCCGAGCATTCCAGATTCACTCCTCCATGGATGGAAGATGGCTGAAGGGGGAGTAGATGCGGTCGTCTCAAGCTGTAAAGAAGCATCAAGCCTGGAAGCTTACTGCAGATGCAAAAGTGGAAGATGCAGGAAAGACTGTAGCTGCTCAAAAATGAAAGGATGCTGCAGCTTATGCTCCTGCCGCGGAGCGAGGAGGGCATGCAGGGAGTCTGACCTTGCCCTACTGAATTCTCGGAAGAAGAAAATGAGGAATATTTTTGAAAGTTTTATCTGATACCTTTTACTTTTAATTACAACAGGTCCCTAATCAGTTATTATTACCCAATTTTACGGGCAGGCCGAGTAAGACAACCCCAGTGCGCCGACTGAATCCATCTGTGAAGCAGAATTTTTTTTTGTAGTAAATAGCTCAGTCGTATCAGTGGCAAATCAGGTCCCAAAAAGGTAATTGCAGACCCCTTAGTAAACCAGAAAACATATTCGTCCATTCTAAAAAAACACTTTTTTTGTCAACATTTTTTTTAAACCTATTTTTATTTTTAAGTAAAAGTTAATAATTTTAAACAGTTAGGAAGTTTGAAGTATTCCTACCCTTTGAAGAAAAAAAAAACTATTTCCCTTTTCACGATATGGCTAGTGATCATTTCAGCGACACTACAAAAAAAAATCGCAGACATTTTAAAAATAAAAATAATTTATATTTTTTTAGCTCAAATTGTACGGAATTGAATGAACTTTCTTTTCTAATATGAAAAAAAAGTTTGTTACCTTGAAGAAATTTCGAGTTTTTAGCCTTTCTTTGAGATATTTGTCGAATTTTACAGCACTTATTTTGAAACTGCAGTAAATAGAGAAAAAAATATTGTTTTTTTTTTCAATTTAAAAATCATATTCTTGTAGATCTAGATCTCCTCTTTCGATTGATATAACATTACGCCGGATTCCTCAACCCAATAACTCGCAAAAAATCCTGAATCGTCACACTTAGTTATAGGCTAAATTTGGCGTTTTTGGCCTATATCTCAGAAACGCCCCAACGGCGAACATGCGCCCTACGATATTCGTTTTCAGCATGGTCGACTACCCTGGGATCCACCCTTAACATTTTTGTACCTTCCGGCATGGGTACTAATCGAAATAAGCGAGATACAGAATCTGGCGCTCTGACGAAGTTGTGACGGGTTAGCAAGGTATTAGGTTGCTACGATTTGGTTTATTGCACTTTATAACTGTAAAAGAGGTATAAAGGGTCTGGCAAGGTTTTCAGTTTTGAAAAACTGTTCTTGCAAGATCTTCAAGATCTCTTAGATTTATACATGCGGTTTGTTTGCAAAGTTTTTAAAGGAGGATGATTTCAAATTTTGTAATTCCAGTACTGGTTTGGTTACTGGGGATGTGAAATGTCTTGATTCAAACGCTGTTTTTATATAGATGTGATGAACATTTTACATTCACAGACCACGTTTGAGCGCTTGCGCACTTGTTCTATTTTCGTCAAAATATCGTGCCACCGGCTGATCGGGCCAATCACGTCACAGAGATCGTAGTTACCACGTTAACTACGCTCCCGAGCGTGGTAAGCAAATAGTTACTATTTTGAAAAGGTCGGAACGGTCAGCGTAGTAACTTCAATCGGGAAGGTGTGTTGGGTTGATGCTTGGTTTGGAGTTGTATACACCTATGGTCACTTGATGATGTGGTTATTTTTATTTTTAACCCGTCCAATTATGCACAAAGCACGGAGACGGAGTAAAAAAGAAAAACAAGAAAGAAGAACACGAAGAAAAATAGCTTACAACATACACAAAAGGTTTTACAGTCGTGATCAATATTTATATTGAAGGTATATATTACCCTTTCCCCTTTTCTATTGCTATCTTTATAGCATTGTTCTAATAATGATGGGTAATAAAACACATTCATTCATTCAAGTCCGCACAGGAACATTGGAGATTTTTTCAACTTAATGACGAAAGTGCAGAAAATCCGTCTGGGAAAACCTGATCATCTGTGCCACTAATCAATCTATGTGGGAAGGAGCTCACGCTCGCGCCATCACGTCCTTTCTTTCCCACCTCTGATAGAAACACGCACCAAAATCATCCCTTTCTATTTTCCCGGACTTTTGACTGATGGCCCTAATTCTGTAACAGACACGAGAAATGCTCAACATTCTTTTAGGCTGTTACTTGTCTCCCCCCTCCATTAATTACCCTGTGTCTGCATGGACGTACTGAGACGGAAACGCGATGGCCGCGTCATAATTATTCCTCATAACCCTGGAAGTTTTGTTCGTGTTTTCTTCGAAAGAAAGGGCAAATTAGTGGTTAACGTGACAGGGAAAAACAAGGCCAAAGGTTTCGACAGGATCCCATAAAGGAATGACATCTTCGTACAGATTATGTGGCTTGTCGTTTCCGCTCTTTGCCAGATCCTGTAGGCACATTATTTAAGTCGGAAGTTGACATATCTTTGACCCCAGGTTCCTCCAGCTTAGTTTCGACACAATACCTGGACTCATTTGAGAGTTATAATGCTAACAGACAGACAGACAGACAGACAGGCAGGCAGATACGGAAAGATGGACGGACAAACTTTACGAAGTCGAAGGTATCTTGTCACTACGGTTTTGGGATCAAAAAAGGTTTGAAGAATTTCGAGAAGACGCTCGAAAAGACGCCCAGGTCTCGTAGGCATTTCATATATACCTAATCAACCGCTCATCTAGATACATTAAGTATTCTCTTTCTCCCCTTATTTTCAGGTCTAGCCAAGATTACAGCCTGAATATCAATGCTATTTGAAAACTCGTAAATTCGCCATCTTATAAGCTTTATTGGAGGAATTTGTTCTTTTCGAAATTTCCGGTTCACAGTAGAACGTGACATTAGTATTTATCCGGCAGTATTACAAAGCAGATAGATGGATTCAGTCTTCCTATCCCTGTACTGATACGAACTGGACATTTATCCGATGTGAAGAGCCATTTCCGATGAAATCCGGCGAATCCGGTTACACAAACGACTTCGTAGGAAAACGAGACAGAACGATCGATTTTCTATGTCTTTCTTATCACTCGATCGAAACTGACGAATCTCTTTGTGATGTTCTTATCACCAGACCGAAACGGCGAAATCGGAACAATCAGCTGCTTCATGATAGAGTGTAGGGCAAAAGAGAAAATTGTGAAAGATTTGAAGAAACTTTCAACAGAGATAAATAGGGGTCTAGGCTAAAACCCCCCCGGCGAAAACCCCCCGCCAACCCCCCCCCCCGGCTAAAACCCCCCCGTGACCAAAACCCCCCCGACCAGAACCCCCCCGGTACCAAAACCCCCCCCGACCAAACCCCCCCCCCCCGGTACCAAAACCCCCCCGACCAAAACCCCCCCAGTACCAAAACCCCCCCGACCAAAACCTCCCCGCATAAAAAAGACGGGTATAAGTAGAGTAACTGGTAGTTAGAGAGTAAGAGTAAATAAACTTCTTTCACAAACTTGACTCTACAATAATGTCTGAAGTACAGTGGGTATCAGAACAATGATAAACAAAGAGAGTGTAAGGCGAAGGTGAAGGTTGATGGTTTTGCTGAAGTCACCAAACACCCGCATTCATTAACTGAAGCTGTTGTCAGTGAGGTGTTAAATGTGAATGATCAAATCAAAGCCAGTTCCACTCTGTGTATCGATCCCCCCAACAAATCCTTTCCCAATGCCTCCTCCTTCTTGGCAAGGAAGCTGCAGTTAGGATGCCACCCATTGGTGCAATGTGAAGCTCCCTTTGCCTGATTGCTCTTTAGTTATCCCTGATTCATACCAGAAACTCAAAGATGGGCAGTAAGCGGAGGAAAACCTATGACACCGCAAAAGTTGTCCTACTTTCCGTCTGTGAGCAGGATAACTTTCGAAGGGAATGAGATATTTTGATGAGACTTAATGGGAGGATCCTTTGGGTCAACGGAAATGTTGAGCTCGTTTTGTGATAGCACTTTCAAGATAGTCCCAGAAATATTCTATCAGCGCTTCACCTTCGTGCTTGTCAATGGTAAAACTGTCACATGGTTATTCGTTTTGTTGCCCAGTAAATCCCAGTCTAAATATGTGTGAGTGTCTAAGGATTCGGGGGGGGGGGGGTACCGGGGGGGGGTCTATTCTTCTCTTACTCTCTACCTAACAGTTACTTTACTCATACATACCCGTCTTTTTTTATGCGGGGGGGTTTTGGTACCGGGGGGGTTTTGGTCGGGGGGGGTTTGGTACGGGGGGGGTTTGGTCGGGGGGGTTTTGGTACCGGGGGGGGGGGTTTGGTCGGGGGGGTTTTGGTCACGGGGGGGTTTTAGCCGGGGGGGTTTTGGCGGGGGGTTTGTCCGGGGGGGGGGTTTGTCCGGGGGGGGTTTCGCCGGGGGGTTTTAGCCGGAACCCGATAAATAGATATGACCGAGAGAGGAAGACTGAAAAATAGATTTTCCACAAGAATACCTGAGAAAAGAACGGTTTTTTTTAATTAGGCTATAGTTGGAAAGGAAGAGGAAAAAATGATAGCGAAGAGACAATAATGACGATGGTTAGGACAGACTGGGAGAGAATAAACAAAAAGGCTGGACAGTAAATGAATAGGTAAATATATGTGTGCGTAACCTTGGAAACTGATAGGATGGTCATCAAGTCAAAGACGTGAATCATGAGATTATTTGACTGAAGTGTTATAAAAAGGTCTCCTATATAGGTTACAATTGCAAAGAAAGCCGGGAAATTGGTGGTGGAGACGTAGGTATATGTTAGGTGGTATGTAGTTTCAATTGTTTATTTAAATTTTACTTAGTGGAAAATTTGTTGTTGCACAATAACGTAATGTGATGTGGTATGGTACGTGATATGGTATAATGTACTTTAATACAAAGGACAGTGTACACCCAGTGGATGTGATATGATATATGTATATTGGGCTGTCCCAGTGTCAAGGAGTATAGGCTACTGATACTGCATCATGCTGGTACACTCTCGTGCTTGTGTAACGTCGGATCGTTTCGACGTACTGCTAGAAATTCTGGCGTAATGCCATGCTGGTGTGCCGTCATATCAGAGTTTTGTTGGGAAATGCTGGTCTAGCTTCGATTTCGCTGCCCCGGTTTCATTTCTATGTAGCAGTGGAAGTGGTAGGTGTCCTAGTCTCGTGTTGGAACAGTGCCAATCCGGCATATTGTCGTGCTGGTG
Source organism: Branchinecta lindahli (assembly GCA_023053555.1). Taxonomy (NCBI): domain Eukaryota; kingdom Metazoa; phylum Arthropoda; class Branchiopoda; order Anostraca; family Branchinectidae; genus Branchinecta; species Branchinecta lindahli. Next base: position 13,009,274 of record JAKZAO010000007.1, on the reverse strand, counting down.
TAATTTGACGTAGTGTTCTAGTGACGTTGATTCGTTACGACGTTAGTGCCTTAAGCGCTTGACCGGAGCACTGGCGTTGAGTAGAGTCATGGTGACGTATTGCCGTTTCGATTCAAAGCCAGAAATGCTGGTCTAACCTAGTGTTGATGTGGTGACGTACTGGCGCAGTGACGCGTTGGCTTAGTGTCGAAAAAATCCTGGTGTGGTTCTAATTTTGCTGCCGTATTATCGTTATTGGAACAGTGCCCATCCGGTATATTGTCGTGCTGGTGTAATTTGACGTAGTGTCCTAGTGACGTTGTGTCGTTACGACGTTAGTGCCTTAAACGCTGGCCTAATGGCCGGAACACTGGCGTTTAGTAGAGTCATGCTAATGGCGGGAACACTGGCGTTTAGTAGAGTCATGGTGACGTATTGTCGTTTCGATTCAAAGCCAGAAATGCTGGCCCAGTATCGTGTTGGTGTGGTGACGTGTTGGCGTAGTGACGCGTTGGCTTAGTGTCGAAAAGATCCTGGTGTGGTTTCGAATGTTGCTGCCGTATTATTGTACAGGTGTAGAGAGAGGACCAATACCTACGCTGGCACTATCGACATTAATACTGCAAGCCTACATTCAATACAAATTCGATTGGCAGTTTCCCTCCGCTGCCGACTGCGCGAGTGATTTCTAGTTACCTGCCCCTTTCAGCAAAAGTACAGAAGCTAACACGGCTATTTGACTAATTACAAAATGAGGAGTGCGTGACAATACTCACAATTTGCCTTGGTAACAATGGGAATCTTCCCCCACCCATAACAAATCATAACTGTAAAGCCTCCTCCGCAATGAAATGTTTATCACCTTTCATCAACTTTAAGTATCCCTCAGGAAGCGGAGGGTTCACCCGTATTTTTTTTTTCATTTGTATCTTATCACAGCTATAACAACGACATTAATGGTTAACCCATTAATTCGCCAGCAACAGAAATATACTTGTGGCATGTCAACTGTCCTGAACTGGCTCCGAAGTCACAGCTATTCAAGGAAGGGAATTTGGCAGGTCGTTTGGAAAAGGATCACGAAAAAGGAAATAGAGAAGTCTGCAAATAATGAGCGTGTTCCACCCTACTTACCGTAGTTACTACGCTAGTCACCGTAGTTACTAAGCTAGGCTGGAACACTTTTTTCGATCAAATTTCAGGCCGCGCGTTGATCGGACCAATCACGTTACAGAGATGCGTAGTTACTACTACAAATAGTTACTATTAGTTACTAGGCTATTTTCAGAAGGTTGGAACGGTCAGCGTAGTAACTTTTCGTGAGGCTGGAACGGAAATAGTAACTAATAGTTACTACTGGTAGAGGGGTGGAACACGCTCAATAAGACGCTCCACACAAAATAGTTTCTATGCATCTTCGAAGGAGATTTACCCGGCATCCTTCTTTTTTTGTCTAGTTTGTTGGACTCCGTAGCCGTAAATTTAGGGGCTGGGGAGCGGGTCTCAAACTAAGGTGCGAAAAAAAAATACATTTTCAAGATAACGACGGTTGAAGGGAAAAACACATGCTGCCTCCATCACAAACTGAAAAGATCAATGACGTACAACCTTTTTCTTACAAAAATGGACCTACAGAAAAATGACAAAAATACCATAGGTATTCTTTAATCGAGACAGGACACAAGAATCCATACCAGACCAGCTGAAAATCCAAATACTGAGAATTACTGATTTTTAAGGGTAAAGTAACAACTTCGTGGACTGACATCTTACTGTAGGCTCAGCTTCCGATAAACAGATGGCTCTATCCATATGCCAGTTCACGCGAAAATCAGCGACACAAGCAAATCGCAAATCGAATGGTAAGCTTAGAACTGAGCGTTCTGTACCCTTCTATGAAAAACGAAGAACGAACTACACTTATCCAAAAAGTTCAACCCAGTCTGCCACTATAGGCCACTCGAGGCGTTGGGGCACTTTATCCCACGAAAAATATTTTAGAATTTTTGTATTCCGAGTTTCACTGGAGTCGTAAAGAAATAATGAAACAATGAAAATTTACTTTAAATTTCATCTTCTGAATTCCACTAAAGTCGTAGAGGTTTTTCCTCAGTTAGATGCCCCAGCATTTGGCATAGGCTATTCCCAGTATTCCCACCTGTGGCTACACCCAACATTTGGCGCAGACTTAAATCGTGCCCTTGTGGTATACTGGTCGAACCTTCAAAATAACAAAATAACGCACTATTAGCCAATCAGAAACGACTAAAAAAATGAGCAAAGGGATACTATGCGTTTAAACCTGCTGGTCACAGCTTCAGTTCTGGCCTGACCAAATTTGTATAAAAAAAAAAAAAAGCTACAAACATTTCCTTTGCCAAATTTGCTTTGCTGTCACGTAAAACACAGCAATAAAATGTCATGTAGCCTGGCGTTTTGTTGGCTCCAGTGAGCTTCGGAATGCGAATGTGGAAGCCTAAATAAGTAAAAGGTTTGCAGGGAGAACAAGAACAGGTTTTTCTCCCTTAAAGGAACCCTCTTGCTTATTCTGCCTTTTATATTATCCCTAGCTCCCTTATGGAATTCTAAAAACTCTGCCTTTCGCCATTGTTTTGTTTGTACTTACAACATTTTAGCACTTTTTCGGACAAGCCGAGTTTTGCCAGTAACGCGATTCGCAAACTTCGCCGGTCCGCTGTTAAATCTTTAACACATACGGACATGGGAAGCTTGAAAGTGTTGTTTTTCATTTTGGAAGATATAGTCCCCGGTCTATCTTCTGTTTTAGACTTCTTCTCTTTTGCTTGGTTTTCCCAATTTCTGACCACGGAGCGTTCAGTTTTCAAATATTTTGCGTCCAGCAGCCACGTCAGCGGGAAGGCTGGACGAAGTCGACAAGTACCAAAAAGAATATCGCAAATTTCACGTGACAAGTAATGGTATTTTCGAAAAACAATATTTCTGAGCCGTTTCATCGTGAAAAGATCATTTCTAGTAAGATTTGTGCTTCACCGTTGCACAATGGTACACCTTACCTGACAAATTTGCTGTTTGCTTGATCTCTTCCATCCACTCATAGGCTTCTCGCCTCGTTCTTGCCTTCAGGTGCATATCTCTGGAGAAGTTTGAAATTTGTAACCCCGTCCGGCCTCTCCCGTGACTGACGTGCAGGTCCAAATTAAATAGCATGACGCCACGTAGAAGGCCTGTCCTCGGGTTGATATAGCCAATCCACGTGTCTTTCACCATAAACCAGCGCGTCATCCACCGAGAGAAGCAGTCGCAAAATGGAAGACAGCAACTGCAAAAACAAGCGACTGTGAATGAATGAATGAATCGTTTTATTTACCCACTTCAAATGCAGAAGTGTGGCAAATGGAGTATAGTAAAGAAAAAAGGAGAACCACACTAGCCTAACAAACAAAGAACAGGAGCAAATGGCCTACTTCAGAAATGCCTGGTACAGGCTGTGCTGGGGATCCAGCGACTGCAGAAACTTTTCCCCACGGATGTTAATGATATCCATGGGATCAAGAACACTATATTTAATACAAATTGAAGTATTTCTCGTCCAAAGAGGTACTCCAAGCAGAAACTTCGCAAACTTGAAACATACAACTCTCATGGCTTTATTTTCCTTCAATGTAATAGTACCCAAAACGGAGACAGAGCTAGAATTGCGGAATAACTGGAATAAAAACACGACCACAAGAATATGCGGAATGACAACACTGTGAAAGTGTTGCTGCAGAACAAGCATTTCGTTACGTTCCTTTATGTCCTGCCGAACAAACTCAAAAATCTCCTATAGATTCGATACTAGTCTAAAAGTTTGGGGAGGGAGATCAAGGTATTAACACCGACTGGATGGTAATTTTTTACCGACAGTCCTCAGAAAAAACGAATGTTTTGAAGAAAAATCGCGCACTTCACGACAACATTAAGGGGGGTTGTCCCCCGCCCTCAATATGACGCCTCTGCATGGATATTATGTGATAGCCTGTTCGGATTTTTCAAGGTGGGACTCGGGGTCATCAGCTCTTTTGGATTGTCCTCGGGAGAGGACTGCGCAGTCGAAAATCCAGATTACAAGGTGGCTTTTGTACCGAGTTTCGGTAATAATCTGCATTCTATCCCCCATTTTCAGCACCTATTATTCAAGCCCTATATTGCCGACCAAAACCTTGATTACCTCGAGGTAAAGCACACAAAGCTCCGGTTCTTAACCCATTTAAAAAAAAGAGCCGAGCGTTACAGAAGGAGCTTTGTGCCAGCGTTCGTAGAAATGACAAATGTATTCCCGATAATGTTTTAACTATTTAGTGTTTTATTTGGATGGGTCATTTCCTGACCATTGCCTATATTGATTTACCTGGCATAAACGGCAAGTTCGGCAGTCCAGTGCCATGAAAGTTCGTTTTATAATAAAGTATCCGTACAGTAAATGCGCATCCACAATGAGTAGGACGTAGCACCCGGTCTCAGCCAGATCACAAAATTATTCCGACAACCCAATACCTCGCCCAATACAGCGAGGTTTGCACACTTGATTCACTTACATCGATCACTTAATTTGCATCAACACCAATTCCTGAATTCGTCTCTTTCTCGGAAAACTCGAAATGGAAGCTCCTAAGAGGAGTTTCCCAAGGACGATTATCATCCCTTATTAAGCGCTCATCGGGAGTCGAATTTAGCTCTGGAATTCCCACACATACCGTTGAAGGGATAGGGAAGCGGCGCTGAAGCGATTTGAGTGCTAATGGATGAGGAAGAATGACAATCGCGAAGGAAAGTGAGCCAATTTTCGCATTAGAATTGATAGTTATATATGGGGTATATTAGAAAAAATACTAGTAACTACAACACCCTCCAGAAGGGTCGCTTGCTTGATAAGCAGGGCCGTATCCAGGGGGGTAGGGGGTTCGCCCCCCCCCGAAACATACAAAAATAGTCTTTTTATCGGCTTTAACCTCTGATCTATGTCTTTTTTGTACTTTTTGGTCCGACCCTTGGGACCCCCCCCCCCCCGAAATAAATTCCTGGATCCGGACCTGTTGATAAGTATATGGGATCTCAAAATGGCGGACGGCTAGCTTGAAGTATTTACAGTCCCTCACCGAAACAGACGGAAGAAACAAAAGAGATAATCCCTCTAGGACGCGGCGGCGTTTACCTCCAACCAGACGAAGGAAGGCCTCTGTAACCGCAGAAATGTTCATCAAAACCAAAATCCACTTAGCTTCGACGTCTGGCTATAGTGCTGCATTTCCGAAGCTCGGGTGTAAACGATTTCTCAGTCACTAAACGTGTTCGATGATTCCTCACCATAAGATGTATAGCCTGACGCCGAATTAATAAAGAAGCGCCTATTGGAATTGGTTCAGGCATTGGCCACGTCAGCTCAGCTATCTTAGTCCCAATGTCAGCAAAGTAGACATTACTTCCTATCTTTTGTAGAAACTGAAAAAACCTAACTGTCCCACACAATTTCCGGGATCAGCTCTAACACCCCCAACAGTGGCCGAAACCGACCCCGACCTGTGAGGAACATCTATGACACGTGACAATTTCAGTTATCAATTTCCATTCAAATCGAATCACTTGTTCGGGAACAATGCACGTCACAAGATTACAGCCCCCCCCCATCTCCCCGCAGTGACCGGACCTAGTACTAACTTGTAAACAGGATATCCAGGACACGTGTTCTTGCTAACAGTCGTCCGACAGTTTTGTCCGAATTGGATGACTTGTCCGAGAGTTATGCGCGTGATGCAAGATTTCCGGAACCCGCCTCCCCACTAAGTGTCTGGATCCGGTCCGGATCTAGACGTGCTACAACGAGGGCTTATGTTTGTCCTTCTCACCAAGTCTTGTCCCGATCTGTCCATTCTAAGCGTGCCACAACATATCATGTAGGTTACCCCCTCAACCCCCCTCCCACACACACACACACACAGTAGCCGGATCCAGTCCATACGTAAAACGGAACATCTAGGGCATTAGCTCTTGCCAACTGTCAAGTTCCATCCAGACCGGACTAATCGTTAGAAATCTACGCATCCCACGAAATTCAGGATACCCCTCCCTCCACTCCCCAGTGGATGTAGGAAGTGATAATTTCCAAGTCAGCCTGGTCAGGTCCCTTAATATAAAAGTTCAATCGTCGTAGTCTGTTTGGCAGTACCCGAGTTCGCGTGCCGCAAGATTTCCGGGACCAACTCCACCAACAACTGCTGGATCGAGTCTGGAATCAAAACCGAACATGTGAGACTTGTTCTCTTGGCAACTATTAGGTTTCATCCAGATCTGTTTACTCGTTCGGACGTTGTGCATGCCTCAAGATTCCGGATTCCCCCTCCCTCCACTACGCCTGGATGGTCAGACCCGGGAAGTGACAACTTTCAAGTCAATCTGAACAGTTCCATAATACTGATGACGCACGGAAGCTGAAATGTAAAGAGCTTCCTGCCCACGTTCCCGAATCCTCCTAGCCTACTTCCTACGGCCAACATCAATTCGCCAAATTATTACGATACACGCCGTTTCTAAGTCAGCGGAAACCTTGATCTCCTCACGGTTATGATCAATCCTATATATTTCCTCACTTTTATTATAAATCCTTTCCGCTCAATGGACACAGTCGATTACTTCGTCCTTTGCTCAAATGTCACGCGAACTGTTTCGGTCCCTCAGAGACGTAAAATGTCCTGGATCGGATGTCGACGGGAAATGTGTCAGTCTCAGCTGAAGAGAAGCTGAGCTAGTTCGTGCTCTGTTCGCTGGTGATCTCCGTTTGGTCTTTATCATCCTACAATACCTTACTAATCCGACTATTGGTAGAAACAGTACACTAAAAGTTATCGTCGTTAATTAGACCCCAATCTTCAGACATCAAATCGTTAACTCCAAGCAATTCACCAAAATCAGACACTTAGGCCTAAAGCAGAAATATAAAAATGCTATTTCTGCAAGAGATACAGTGCTTACCATCCCTACAGCCTTTCTAATTCTTCCAACACACGAAAAAGACAAGTAAACAACAAGAAAATCCAAAGAGACACGCCAGGTTTCAGTTTTTGCAATACATTGGCCTTATTACAGTTACCTACCTACAGTTCAGCGCTCCAAGTGGAGTAACAGTCCCCTATTTCCTCAGGCTCAACACTTGTGTAGACATAGTAAAAAGTCGGGTCCATAGGGTAATGGGTGACTTTCACTTTCTGCTGCTGAGACATGTGTAAAACCTCAATTACCCGGGACGCAAATGACAGGTTTTCCACTTACTAACCTGTGGATCTATTTTACCATGCCTGATCCAAGTGCTGACGGTGAGGCTAACAGAAACTAGTCCGCTTGGAAGCCGGGAGAGGGAAAAGAAAATTCCGTAAAAAACAAGCTAACTAATCCAATTTTCTTTAAAACAAAAAAAGAAAGAGTGGAAGCAACAACTGTAGGCTATCGTGAAAAAAATTAACAGTTACATAGCATATTTTTATCTTTTCTAATTGCCGACGCATCCTCTGAGGGATGGACGTTAGGTTTCTGCGCGGTTTTTCTCTCGAACCGAAACAGCAACAATAAAGAAAAAGGCAGTCGTACTTGAGTTGTGGGGTCGCGATCATTTTGGAAAGGTAAACTGAAAGTTTATGTATCATCTTTAAGCTAGAATCTTTAGTTGTCTTTTCACGAGCAGAGGAACGTAACACTAGAGAGTAGCGCTAAAACCTGAAAAAAGTGACACGCACTCGAACAGCAGCGACACTAGCAGACCACTAGCGAAAGAGAACGTCCCTACTGAAACTCAATCAGGATCGTCCACAAGCGCTGGCTCCGATAACTCCATACTCCGAACAAAGTTAAAAAAAAAGATACAACCCGCCCTGTTTTTTAGATGTGTGCAGACCGCATCTTAGCTCTACTAGAAATTTTCCAAACCCGTAATTGTGTCTTACTTTGAATGTCGTGAGGGTATTGGGCGGCGCTACCAGTAAGGCCCGTTTCCGATGCATGGAAAGCATAGATTTTGGCGCTACTCAATAAAGTTATTTTGCTCTGTTCACAAGTTCCCAGCTTGAGAGTGAAGAGGACCCTTGCCTAGAAGGGACGAAATAAGGTTCTAATAAAGTTCAGCTGAAGTATCCGTTTGTCACTATCAGCCAGACCCTAGGATATGCAAGTATACGAAACTCCATCGCCATAACTCCAACCGTGGCCAAGTAATGAAAAGTAATGAGCCAAGTCACTAGGCAATCTAGGCCCAGTGGCCCTGAACCGGTTGGGTGTGAGGGACGGGACCCCAAAACGTACATCTAAGCCCCAATGCCCGTAAGTATGCCAAATTACAACTTCGCAAGTTGCCACCAAACCGAAAGAGCGGGGGTAGTATAACGGGGAAAGTATACAGAGATGGGCGAATCCGAATCCGGATTTGGATCCGAACCCAGAATTCGTCTTTTTTCCTGATTCGAATCTTTGCTTGTCAGGCTGGATTCGGATTCTGACTCGGACACAAAACCTTCAATCTTACGAATCTGCCCAAAATTTCCAGTCTACTATCTTCTTCCACTCTCCGTTTCCCAGTTTTTACACAGTGGACTTGGGCAATCCAACTTTTTGATCTCCACCACCAACCGCCCTCAGTAATCTATCACGTTATCTGATTACCTTAGATATCAGTGCTTTGTCACCTTTGATTTTTAGACTATAACCTATGTACACGATCTGATTTTGGTTAAGGTCGGATTCGAACCCTTAGCATGAAACAGCTGATTCGGATTCGGAATCGTATTCGTACCTAGGCCCCCCCCCGACAAGGATCCGGTCGGCTTCCGGATTCTATATATTCGGATGTTTGCTGCGGTATTTAATTGTTAACTTACTGCTCACCTTTCCATGATGCTAGAGAAAATGTCAGCAGTAAAGATTGTTCATCTCAAACTATCCTTTCCCTTCTCTCAGCCAAATTTCCAATACATCTGGCAAACATACCCACGCGCTGGAACTCAGCTCTCCCGAAATGATTCTGTGAATATTAGCAATTACAATTCCTTCTGCTGTTTCACAAAGGCCTTTGATCTACAGAGCAGATATTTCACGACTGCTATCTATTTGTTCCTGTAGTTATTTCACTACGAGATTACAGAGCTAGCCGCCTCTCGCGAATGGGGCAAAGGCGTAATTTCCACACAGGGTTTAATTAAAGTTTAACGACCTGTTGAAACAAAACTAGGGTTTTAATGCCAGGGCTTAGGGATTCCACCAACCTCTGCTTTTGTTGATTCATCTCTGTGGTTCAACTAAACAGAAAAGACAAAGGAAGCGGCGGTCTGGAATTTCCCACCTTCGAGGTTTACCATTTCGTTGCGGGGCAACACTGTCATATGACATTCCTAATGGACGAGAACAAGATGACTTTTATGGTTACCAAGAGCGCTTAATATTTCTGTCTTTGCATCTCCGTGTCGAATAAAGAGCGTTCGTTATTCATAAGAATATTTGAAAGAATATCACTGCTCAACACACACAAGGTCCCAACCTTGCTTATAACGAGAATTGATAATGACAAGTACTGCTGTCCTTGGGCAATGCACCGTGCAGAAATCCGCGATCGAGTCCCGTAAATACTGAGGATAATCCAGCGTTACCGTCAGCCGAAGCAAGGAACCTTCTGCCCCAATCCCCCTCCCTTGCCACCAAGAACAGTGGATTTTCTGTCTTTACAGGTAGACTCGTACTTTTTGTCCAGACTAAACCTATTCGGTTGTTTGAAGAACCCAAAGAACCCTGCATTTCATTGCTACGCGAGTTTAAAAAAAAGAACCCTGTATTTTATCACTCGCGGTTACTTGGTATTATGCAGCGTTTCAGTAGACCGAAGCAACAGAACTTTTACCCCAACCCCCCCCCCCCCTTCGCGAACAGGAACAGTGGAAAATCTCACTAAATGGGTAGACCCGCGTTTTGTGTCAGAACTCTATGTATTAGTTGTTTCAAGAACCCTGCGTTTCATTACACGGGCAGCGTTTCAGTTTGCCCAAACCTAGTGATATAGCGTGATTACGTGTAGAAGCCGCCAAGACGACAGAACTTCAACGAGAATATTTGTATCCGGGTCCAAAATGGTAAGAGAAAAGCCCGGAATCCGGAAAAACCGTCGTAGGCCTGTAACACATTTTCTTGGGATAACAGAAAATAAACCTCACATCCATGCAGTTAATGCAATTCTGGTGGTTCTTTCCATTCATTAAATCTTCTCACCCAAACCAAGCTTCAATTACTTCGAACAACCCAAACTTCGCAAACTGCCGACATGCCCCTACTAGACGAATCTGCTTCTTTACCCGCGCTGGGACTCCGATGAATATTTTCCTGCTACTAAACTAAAGATCGGAAAAGCATTCCCTTTCCTGGAACAAGTGTTTCGAGAACTAGCGCGGGTCCTCTTCCTCATCCAGAAATCACAAAAACGGCTTAAACGGTTAAACTACATCAATCATAAAACACCAGCACAACAAAATGCTTTCAAATTCCAGAAAATGATTTTGAACCCTCCCCTTGACTGTATCATATCATGAAGGTCGAGGGCAAAACTGGTACAATACAAATAAACGAAATCTATGGGAGAAATTTTTTTAGTGGCTATTCTGCATAAAGTATAGTTCGTTATACCACGGACTGACAACGCCCAAAACCCTACACAACCACGAGAGCTTCCCCTGACCTTCAAGATTTCGTCTAGGATAGAGTTAGTGCCGTCTCTACCCTTAGACCGGTGCTGGGGGGCCGGGGCAAACGAGAGGCTAAACGGACGTCCTAAATGTTGAGAAATCAGGATACGGTTGCTAGCCAGTGCTTGGCGATAGTTGGATTTTTCAATATACTGATATTTTCAAATTCGATATCGATATTTCGGAACCACGTTTCGCTATAGACTAGTGTCCGTTTGTTTCGCCAAAATTTAAGAACAAAATTGTCTAAAAAAGCATCTTGCATCAACTTCAAACTCTGAATAAACGAAAACTGATTTTGGAAAACAAATTGCTCCAGTTTCGGATATATAAACGTAACTTATGTTGGATTATTTACAATAGTTATAAATATACAAATATCGCTTCGATATCGATATTTTCTTTTTGATATTAATATCTGGTCCGACATAGTTCATTACGAACCAGGTGACAGCTACGTTGCAACGTCGTCTTTCACGTCAACGACATTATGCTCAGATGTGACCATAGTGGGGAAAAATCGTGTGTGCTAGCAAGAATAATTCTTGGTGCTAGTGTGATATCGTTTTTGACTTCTGAAAAGGGGCCAAAAATCCATGGGTGGCCTAGGTTTCACCTAAAGGAAAAGACGGCACTGGATAGAATAGTTGTTATAGTCACAAGATTGCAGAAAAGACCCATCGCCTTACTCCTCTTAGTCTTTTATCATATCGGTGGCGGTTACGTCACGAAACACTGTCCGATCCAGATTTTCGATCCGAGAGTGGGCCCGAAATTTGCTTCACTATGGAGGGGAACGAAGGAAATTCGCATCCGACTACGGAAATCGACTACAACGACCCCGGATCTCTGCTCTCCAGCGGTCACCGTCACAACAAAGCCTGGAACGGACACTAGAAACATGGGCGAGTCCTACTCACTTTCCGTCACTGGAGTTAAGAAAGTTTTTTTTTTTCAAAACGTGAGACACTCAACCATCATGGCCTAAAAAATTTGGGCTGGGGGTATGTGCTGGAAAGTATTAAATAGGTTGTGATGAAGGGCAGAGAGGGATTTGCGGGAGTCCCCAGTTTAAACCCCGACCGTGAACGGAGAGTCCGGCATAATTTACTAGGCCGGACCCGCAGAGAGCGCGTTTGGACACACTTTGCCGTTCCATATCACGAGAGAACTTGAGAACAAGCATCTCATCGACCCCCCCGCAACCTTCATTTATTTCGTCTCGGATTTTCTTCGTTTGTTCTAAGCATAGCTACTCTACTCTTTTAGACTTAGAAAACCTCGCTCCGGAACCATCCATTAAACCAATCCCTCAGTAAACAAGTTCACACGAACTCGGCGAATTTGTTAATTGTGCGATCCCCGACGGGAGAAAAGACTTACTTGCTAGATCCACAGCCGCATGAATCGTTTTTTCTTCCGCGAAAGCAGCAGTTGCCCCCCGCTCGCTTTTCCAGGAGCCCTTCTTTTCCCTTTGGTCCTAACTGGTCGATAAACGAGAACTGGCTCACTTCAAAAAACTTGAGCTGAAAAGAAAGAATTAATCAGAAGAGGTCCCTGGAAATTTAGTCTAGTCTGCAAGGACAGCTTGGTCCTTTTAGGAATCACAAGGGTGGCGGGTCCTTTAGGAGTCACATTGGGAGACTTTATCGAAGTATGTTCTTGCAAAAGGCGACAACTGACCTCACTACTCGAAGCCATCCAGAAAAGGGCTGTTAAGATTACGCTCGGCCCAGGTTATCTTTCTTAAGAGGATGTCCTGGTCAAGCTTGACCTGGCAGCCTTTGCCGAAAGACAGCATCAGCTGACAATAGCATTTGGAAGAAAATCTCTGGCGTCACATGCGCATTGTGCCATTTTACCTGATTTTGAGACCCTAGCAAGTAGCAGGCCCAATACGCGACAAAGACAGAGGGACGCTACTTCCCAGAGACTAGTAAGACCACCCATAATTTCGTCTGATAGTTATCTGAAATCCTTTGTACCGTATTTCACCCAATATTTTAACTAAGTTAATTTAAATGATATTCACAAGTTGTACGTGTAGATGAAATGTAATATCCATGTAATCGTGTCATGTGTGATTTGCGTGAATGACGATCAAATGCTGGCATGTGCAATACAGGCTATTAAGGAAATAAAGTAGGCTACATTATTATTATGAGGAAAACTAAACGTGAGTGGTTATATGTGAGTAGCGGGTTAAATCGCTATTTGCCCAAAACGATCAGGACCTACATGCACCTTCTTTGCTAGAAACCGCCAACATTTCTAGAGCTTCCTGGTCTCAAGCTCGAAAATAAGTTTCAACCAAATTTCAAAGTTCCAAATGTTAAATTAAATAATTAATTTGTTACAAATATTTAATTTGTTATCGTTGATGTTTTAAGGGCTATTTAGTCCGTTAAAGGTTAGCCTGAGCATGGGGCATGGAAGTGGGCTCTGAGCATGGAAGGGTTGGTTGTATTTTTTGGTGAGAAATTAAGTAAATACTTATCATCATTTAATGGTTTTTTCAGTTGAAACTTACAGGTGAACTGGGTGAAAACCTTCTTGAACGACCGGCTTCAGTTTGATGCCAGATCTTCTAAGGCTTGGACAGATCAGGAAATACTTATCATCATTATAATCGTTTTTTCAGTTGAAACTTATAGGCGAACTGGATGAGAACCCTCCTGAATGACCGGCTTCACTCGATGCCAGATCTTCTAAGGCTTGGACAGATCAGGAAAGATATGTGGATAGGATTACATCTAATGTGGAGTGTATGCGTTCATGGTTTACTTCAATCAAGAATCCTCCAAGGGAATTTCTAAGGAATGTTTAAGCCAATTATAGATAACCGTTGACCGCGCAATTTGTGGAATGTGGGAGGGGAGGGGGGGGGGGCGAATTGTTGGGTGCCTTATAAAGTTACTAAAGGAATCAACCAATCTAGAAATGTTCCTGTGAGGTAGTTCTTCAACTCTTTGGTTTTGGGGGATAAAACTTGTTTTTAACTTGAAAACAGGAAACCGGACTTGATTTTAAGTGCAGGGCAGAAGCGCTCCCACTTGGAGCTAGAAAAGTTATCTGGGAAGAACGAGGGAAGAAACGGTCCTTGATTCTGCCCCATAAGATAAGTGAGTTTAGTAATGAGCCAAGGAAGAGAAATAACGGGCAAAAGGAGGACGAATGAGCGTGACCATGATCGTTGCAATATGGATGGCCTAATGAGTACGAATCTTTTAGTATGGACAGGAAAATAGGTAAGAACGGTATAGTATGTGGAGGTGTAGCTGTAGCTTTGAGAAATAAGGTTTTAGAAAGTTTTGCGAGATTGATGAGTAGGTCTGAGAATTTGGTTTGTGTCCGATGTTGGAGTCGGTGTGTTTACTATTATGTAATTTATATCTGCGGCCACAGGGGGGGGGGGGGGGGGGGTATTCCGGTTAAAATGTTTGGGATATTCTACGTTCGGAGACGTCGTCGAGTAGAAAGAATTACCGAAACCACGATATAACTGTGTTGAGGGATTTTAATGCGTATACACGAGGAGATTATGGTATACCTGGTCAATCGGTACCAGGGGCCTAGCCGGGTCAAGGTCATAGAAGATGATTTTCAACAAATTAGTGGGTCAGGTGCGACAAAAAGTAAGGACAAAAACCGTAGAATGAATAACAGGAGAAGACATTTATTGAATATGTGGGGTTGGATAATCGGTAACAGTAGACGGAAGAACTGAGGAGGTCAAGAGATTAGAGGCGGATTTGCATGCTTCAAGTGAGAGCTACCCAGTATGACTGATGTTGTGTTAACCGGAATTCACACAGAGGGCGTCAAATTTTTTGCCTGGCGTTGCGAATTTCTTCGGCTCGGAGCCGAAGCCTGACGAAGCCGTTTTTCAACGCCTGGCGTGACGAATATCGTCAGGCGTGGCGAAATTCGCTCTCTGTGTGAATTGGGCTTTAGTCGATTTATCTATTTGGCGCATGTGTGTACAGTTTAGGACGGTAGATGTTACAGGTTCGGACCATATTCTCATCAGGCTATAGTCTTGGCCCTTACTTTTGTCCAATGTGCGGTGTGGAACATGGGGGGTCTTATTCCATTTTATGTGTGAGTGTGAAGAACTGGAGGCGTTAAGACAGGAAGTTTTTTTCGCGGGGAGTTCACGGGAGAGATTGGTTGATGTGAGTGGTGGGGAGTAGATCACTTATGAGTGTGCGGAACCCGGGGAAGTTCCTCAGAGTGGCTGGTCTACACAGGGAAGGTACGTTTGAGCGATGTTTGGTATGATGTAATAATATGTCTGTCTATTCTGTATTTCCATTTATGTATTCTTGTTTGCTATAGCCCTGGGATCTGAATGTAAATATATACTACATTTTTTGGTTTCGCGTGTAGCATTAGCTTCTTTTGGAATGTAATCTATTTTGGGACCTAATTCAAGGGCTTTGTGCTCGCTAAAGCGTGTGGGCGAATTCAACGTAGAGCCTTGAAAACTGTGCTGAAGGAACCAAGGTTGGTCAAATTATATTGACTCAAGGGATAAACCCTTTCTTCTTGAAAGTCTGGCGATTTATAAGTACAACTGACACAAGAACACCGAGACAAATTAGTGAAAGCAATGGATGCTGATTGCACTTTTTTTTAAACTTTTTACTCATACCAGCGTTTTCCTGATTTCTTGTTGAGATTTATTTCAATCAATTATCATATTTATTCCTGAATGTCTGTTCTGAGCTTCCACAACAGGGATCAACGAGTCAAACTACTAGACGATCCCATGGTCGTACTGAGTTCTGGTTCGATCTAGGGACTTGGATTTTGGTTATTTAGACTTGCAGTTGATGAATGCTTCCGATTTAACTTCTTTCAAAATTTAACTGAAAAGCCACCACATATCATGAATCTGAACACACTGAATAAATTTTGACTGTTTAAAGGGATTGAAAAACAAAACAAAAAACTTCTTGAGCTCTACTAGTGACGTTCCGAATATGCGCTGCTGGCCCGACAAGACAAAGTTAATCCCGACGAGGAGACTTTGAATTTCCACAAAAGCGTGCAGTTCAATGGCAATGAAGGGAAGCTCAGGCTATATAACAAATAAATATAATGCTGACAAAGGTTTTCAAGCTTCTTACTTAAACAAGAGCTGTAAGCTCATATGGCACTTGCATGTGTTGAGATGTTTTGTTTGATCAAAAGTATTTTTCGACTTTGTGGTTAAAATGCGCACTTTAAGGGAGCTAGATAAAAAGTATTTTATTTTTGAACTTGGGTGTAATGATGCGCACTTTAAAGGCGCTAGAAATGCATCTGTATGCAAAACCCTTGAGGCAAAAACGATCACAGGCCTTTAGGGATCCTTGATGTATACCGTTTCGTCAAAAGTTTTTTTTCGCTTTTCATTTCAAATGTGCACTTTAAGGGTGACAGAAATAAATTTTTAAGCAAAACCCTTGTGGCACAAATGATCATGGGTTGAGATGTATTGTTTGAAATAAAGTACTTTTCGACCTGGCCGTTCAGATTCACACTTTAAGGGAGCTAGAACGTCATTTGCAAACAAAACCCTTGAGGCAAAAATGATAATAGGCTCATGGGAATCATGAAAATATGAATTTAGTTTAAAAGTATTTTTCTAAATTTGCAGTCAAGATTAGTACTTTAACGAATGGTCGGGTTTGGAAAGTGGTCATTTTTGAGTCAATCTTGTCAAATCTCTAATATTACAGCCAAGTTCCATCGTCCTAGATTATCTGGAAGTACCTTAAATCGTGATCACCGGAATCCCGGACCTCCCCCCCTCCCCTCAAACTTCCCCACAGTCGCCGGAGCCAATCCGGTTCCGTAAGTGTTTATCCAGAGCATCTGTTTGTTATTCCCACAAAGTTCCATCCCGATCTCACCAGTCTAAGTCGGTCACGTATTTTCGCCCCCCCCTCAATTGCTGTCGGATCTGTCCGGGCATGAAAAAGATCAACACAAACATGTCCTCTCTTCAATCACCAAATTTCACTCAAATCCGATCAGCCGTTTCAAAGTTACGCATGACTCAATATTCCGGATTCCCCCTCCCGTTACTCCCCCCACGGCTATCAGATCATGTAAATTTTTCTTTATAAGTCAGTTTGATCGGGTCCCTGATTCGCTTCCCAAGATTCGTCGTGAAAATCCCCAAAACCGCCATAACCGGAATTCCGGGAAACTCCCCTCCACCCCCCTAATGTCATGATCCATCCCAAATGTATAAACGATTTATCTGGAGCAGATGCTTGTTCTTCCCAGCAAGTTTCACTCCGATCCCTCCATTCTAACCGTTTCCCGATATTTCCGATCACCCCCCCCCAACTCCCCCATAGCTGTTTAATCCGGTCCGGACTTCAAATGGGACATCAGAGGTATGTCATTTATTCAGTTATTAAGTTTCATTCCAATCCGACCACCCGCTCGAAAGTTACACAGTACTCCAATTTTCCGGATTTCCCAGCCCTCCACCCCGCTAGTGTCCGGATCCAGTCCAAATGTATAAACGATTTATCTGGAGCAGATGCTTGTTCCTCCCAGCAAGTTTCACTCCGATCCCTCTATTCTAACCGTTTCTCGAAATTTCCGGTCTCCCCCCCCCAACTCCCCCATAGCTGTCGAATCCGGTCCGGACTTCAACCGGGACATGAGTAGTGTGCCATTTATTCAGTTATTAAGTTTCATTCCAATCCGATCACCCGTACGAAAGTTACACACTACTCCAATTTTCCGGATTCCCTACCCCTCCACCCCCCCCCGGGTGGTCGGATCCAGTCCAAATGTATAAACAATTTATCTGGAGCAGATGCTTGTTCTTCCCAGCAAGTTTCACTCCGATCCCTCTATTCTAACCGTTTCTCGAAATTTCCGGTCTCCCCCCCCCCCCAACTCCCCCATAGCTGTCGAATCCGGTCCGGACTTCAAACGGTACATCAGAAGTATGCCATTTATTCAGTTATTACGTTAAATTCCAATCCGATCACCCGTTCTAAAGTTACACACTACTCCAATTTTCCGGATTCCCCAGCCCTCCACTCCCCCCCGGGTGGTCGGATTGGGAAACTGAATGTTTCCAAGTTAGTCCGACCGGTCCCTGATGCTCTTGCCAAGTTTCATCGTCCTAGCACATCTGGAAGTACTCCAACTCGAAAAAGTGTGAAAAAACTCCTTAATCTTCAGAATTTCCCCGGCCCACCACTCCCCCCCAGATGGTCGGATCGGGAAACTGATTACTTCTAGGTTAGTTTGGTCGGGTCCCTGATTTTCCTGCCAAGTTTCATCGTCCTAGCACATCTGCAGTACCCTAACTCGAACATGTGGGACAAAAAAATTCGGACAGACCGACCGACAGACCGACGGACCGACAGACCGACCGACAGACGGAATTGCGATCGGTATATGGCACTTGAGCCAGAGGCTGCAAGTGCCATAAAAACAACAACAAAAAACAACACAAACTCATTTAAAAGTAGTGAACTAAAATAATAAAAAAACAGCTTCTCAGCCGGGATTTTGAACAACCCCCCCCCCTTCTCCACAATGCTTGTTGTATTTTTAGTTTAGTATAACAAATTAAAAAACTTGAACTTGAACCAATTGAGCTACTGAGGGCCTTGTGAACATAGTTCGCAAACTACCACAAGATTGCTGGAAATAGGAACAGTGATCCCACTGAAGGCAAATTCATCCCCGCCATGTGGGCTTTGGTATGTCTACGAGGCTCCCCACCCCACTAGAGTCCTAAATACAGTAAAAAAAAAATATTTCTGGTTTATTTGTCACGGTACAAATCCTTTGTATAGCGCCATTTATGTAATATCTAACACAAACTCGTTTAGAGAAAAAATTTGGTACCAGGAATCTAAGTCTCTACGGAATTTTGAGACCGAAAACATGTCATTTCACATGGAAATGTTAAATTCTAGATTGTAAGGTCATTCTTAAACAAGACCAAAGGTTCCGATGGGATCCCAAAAACTGTATATTTGATCCAGACAAATAGGTTTTGTCTTCGCGAGATCGCCAGCGTCCGACTTTCCGGTTTTGGCCGGATTCCGGGCTAACTACTTGTCCGGCGAGAAAATGGTTTTCATATTCATGTTCAGCATGTCTTCTTACCCCTAGATCGAACATCAAATCAACTTCAAATAAAACTTTTACAATTTTAACAAACTTTCCGGTTTTGGCCGGATTCCGGGCGAACTACTAGTCCGGCGAGAAAATGGTTCTCAAATTCGTGTTCGGCATGCCTTCATACCCCTACATCGAATATCTATTAAACTTCAAATAAAACTTTTACTTTTAACAAACTTTCCGGTTTCGGCCGGATTCAAGGCGAATTACTTGTCTGGCGAGAAAATGGTTTTCATATTCGTGTTCTGTCTTTTTACCCCCATATCGAACATCTAATCAACTTCAAATAAGACTTCTACTTTTAACAAACTTTCCGGTTTTGGCCGGATTCCGGACGAACTACTTGTCCGGCGAGAAAATGGTTATCATATTCGTGTTAGTGTCTTCTTACCCCGTAATCGACTATCACATTAGCTGTTTTAAAATATTTTACTTGCCCCTTAATTTGAACCCCCTCCCCCACCCCTAAATGTAAACCTAGAGGGCCCATCTACGAACTCGACCTTACTCTTGACCCAAAGAATGCTCACACCAAGTTTCATCAAAATATCTCATTCCCTTCGAGAGTTATCGTGCTTACAGACGGACGGACGGACAGACGGACGAACGGACGGACGGACAACTTTTGCGATGTCACAGGTATCCCTCCACTTACGTTTTGGGATCCCAAGAAGATTTACTTTCGACAAACGTTTACCATTGTAGTACTAAGTGTTTTAAGCATAGCGGTTTAAACACACAGAGGTGCCAGAGATTCGAAAGAAAACAAGACCAAAGGTTCCGATGGGATCCCAAAAATTCAATATTTGATCCAGACAATCAGGTTTTGTCTTCGCCAGATCCAATCTTCGCCAGGCCAAACAGCATATCATTAAGAAAACCAAGTTCAGATATGGATTCAGCATGTGTGTTTACCCCTATAAGCCGATCGAAACGATCCTACCTTACTTCTGGGAATTTTGCGGTTTTGGTGAATTCAAGAACTACTTGTCCGGCGAAAAACTAAACATCAAAAACGAATTCAGCGTATCTCCTTACCCCTATATCCGACATCTGATCAACTTCAAATAAAAATTTCTTCTAACAAATTTTCCGGTTTCAGCCGAATTCCGGGCGAACTATATGTCCGGCTAAAAAATGATTGTCATATACGGATTCAGCATCTCTTCTTACCCCTAAATCTATCATCTAATTAACTTCAAACTTTTAACTTCAAAAAGTGAATTTAACTTCACTTTTAACAGATTTTCCGGTTTTGGCCGGATTCCGACCGAACTACTTGTCCGGCGAGAAAATGGTTTTCGTATTTTTGTTCAGCATGCCTTCTTACCTCTAAATCTAACATCTAATCAACTTCAGATAAAACTTTTACTTTTAACGAACTTTCCGGTTTTGGCCGGATTCCGGGCGAACTACTTGTCCGGCGAGAAAATGGTTTTCATATTCGTGTTCAGCGTATTTTCTTACCCCATAATCGACTATCACATTAGCTGTTTAAACATATTTTGGTTGTCCCTTAATTTGAACCCCCTCCCCCAATCCCTCAATGTAGGGCTACAAAGCCCATCTACGAACTCGACCTTACTCTTGACCCAAAGAATGCTCAAACCAAGTTTCATCAAAATATCTCATTCCCTTCGAGAGTTACCGTGCTTACAGACGGACGGACGGACGGACGGACGGACAACTTTTGCGATGTCATAGGTATCCCGCCACTTACGTTTTGGGATCCCAATAAAAAAAAAACAGATAAACGAAGGGTGGTTCAAAGAAGCAACGCATTTTCATAGGGTCTTCAAGCCTATTTATGTGAATAAGTGATGGGTAATTGGACAGTCGTATCTTCACCCTTTTCGGTTAAACTTTAAGAAAGGAACCATCCAATATTCTGCTATATACTCCCATATTCTGCGAACACTCTGCTCTCGAGAGTGTTCTATCTAGTCGCGTGCCTGAAAGACCGTGAATAAAAATACACTCACTGTTACGAAATGATATTTGAAAACATCTTTTGTTAAGAGCGCCTCCAGGTACCTTTCCAGCTGATGTGCTCTTTTCTGCACCTCATCTGCGGACACAAAGGAATCTGACTTCTTCGGAAACCTGAAAGAGTAGATAACATCCGTCAGACTTCTGTGGTCCAGGGAGATATGGAAGTACTTCAGGGCAGGTTTAAAAATTCACATTTCGGCAAAACATTCTCCAAACCTTCCTGCATGAAAATGGGGCAAAGAATATCTCTACTAAAGATGCAAACTGTGGCCTTTGTCTGTGCGTCTTGGGCGAATAGTTTAGCACAGTAATTCCCAACCTTTTCCGTGCCGCGTACCCCTAGAATCAAGGTTCAGAAACGTTGCGTACCCCATTTCTGATTAATCGTTGTTTTACTATTTTTTAACCACCATCAGAACGTAAAAAAGAAGACATTTATTGTCATCAGTAATAAGGCATAAATGTGTATCTGAAATTGCGTACGATGGGATTTGTGATCTTGAGAGCAATACTGTAATAATACCCATAAATGCTCCATACTAACTTAAATTTTGGGACGTTCGCGTACCCCTTGCTCGGGTCGCTCGTGCCCCTCTGGGTACGCTTACCACCGGTTGGGAACCACTGAGTTAGCACGCCAAACTCACAAGCGAAGGGTCGCTGCGCTGGACAGGACGCACAGTTTCAACAGACAACATTTGGGATGTAATCTGTTGTGATTTTGAAAATGTTATATATCAAAGGCATAACAAGCATTGCCAGGCAGACCCGAAAAACCGCCAAAAAACATAAGCTGAATTTTTTGTTTGTCGTCAGGATATCGGAAAAGTTTTCAAATGCTGTTTTGGCGGTCTTCCTGGCAATTAAATGCCTGAAATGCATAACATTTATTGCATAACGTTTTCAAAATCACAACAGATCACACCCCAGTGTTGTCTGTTGAAACCGCTTGTGTTAACTGCTATGAAACTTCTGACAGCGTGGTTCGAGTATCGGTGGTGCCGACATGGTTTTGGGCAAGGGTTAGGGCGTTTCTCCGTAATGACAGGCCAAAGTAAAGCACGGGAAGCGTCGGCCGATTTGCCCCCAACTACGCACTGCACCCCCGGCCGATGGCAGAGTATCAGGGGATCGGCACATACGCTACGCGCACAGTGGTTTGCATGTGGTTTGCATGCAAAATCTCGTTTCTTTTTTTTTGCTTTGCGGCCTTATGCCTCTTAATTCTATCCGAATCGATATCATTCGAATGCGGAGTTTTGAGGACTTGCCATTTCTAACCGCATACTAGTTTACTCACTGGTAAAATTCAATACCACCTAAGACCACTAAAAATAAAACTGGAGAATTTAAGTAGAGGGTTTTTAGAGCATATCGTCTCTAGGCTGCATTGTTTGAGACCTCTAGACTGCATTGTTTCCCAATTTTCAGCAAAGTCTTGGACAATGTCTGGACCACTCCCCTAACTTTGTTTCCCGCCTTTAAGGTAAGGTATAAAGGTGTAATTTTATTGTCAAATATTTATAAACATCATGTTTCTAAAAGCATCAGACATGCCAGTGGCATAAACAACGACACTTAACTAGTTCAGATTCTTTTGTAAGCATTATTAATGAAATCCTAGTCTAATGCATTATAAAGAAAATAAAAAACGAACAAGTATCACACATCACCACTAAAATTTTAAGACAAGATAATCATTAGCTAAACAAACACAATTAATACCAACATGAGAAAAGGTTTAAGGCCTTTGCAATTTACAGCTTGGGTCTCGCACAAAGAGGTTGGCAGAAGTACGGTAAAGGTATTCTTTATTTGAAAACCTCTCTAAATTGTCACAGCATACTAAAAGAAGGTACACGTACACCAGGAGGTGTAACTTCTTTTTTTTCTCGAGCATGCTGTGGGCCTTCCATCTTCTTTTCGGTGCCGGAGTCCTCAAGCATGCCTGTGTGAACAATGTCGAGTCTCAGAGCCCACGTTTTAGCATGCCATCTTTTAGACTCAGGACTCTCGGGAGTGGGATCGAGCCAGATTAAAAGTGTTTATCTTCTGTGTTTAACCCCAAAGCACTAAACTATCTAAATATCCCCGGTCATAGTAAAGTTCAGTATCCCCCAGAGTGAAGTAAGGGTAAACACCACCCTGATATGGCAAATGTTGATATTTCATCAACTTGACACTAACGAAGTGGCAGACGTATTCCCCCTCATTTGCATTTCTAAGAGGTCGTCTTGCACGGCTGGAAACTCGAGTTTAATTGAACGAAGGCCTGCCGCTATCGATCGGTCCTCAGCCGTTCAAAATCTCAGTACGGAAAATCCACAACGAAAATTGCATATATGATCCACTGCTAGCATATGGTTTATTGATTTTCTGTGCAGATTACTGATTTTGATCTTGTTCCTGTCTTTGTTTTTCCTTTCTTTCGTTTTTGCTTTGCTTACACACCCCTTTTTTCGTCCAGGGGAAAAATAAATTACATTTATTCATAAAATGATACGCGGATATGATTCCATCACCTAGAATTTGTACTACCTTTAATTCATTCTGGCAAGCTCCAAACATACCACAGGAAGTACAAGTCTGCGAGGCTCAAAAGCTAAAAAAACGACTATCACCAAGAATAAATAACCCCTTATTTATTCTTGCCTATGAGAGACTGTATCTTGTTTACATTAAATGATTAGATACGAGTAAGATTACAATTCTCTGAGGCTAAAAACATATGACTAATATTGTGACAATTAGTTCAAAACATACGACCAAGATTACAATTCTCTGAGGCTCAAAATATACGACTGTGTATGGGCCCTTGTCATAACTTTGTGGTCGCACAAGGTTAGACGCGCACTTTAAGGGGACTAGGAATTCTTTTGTAAGCAAAACCCTTGAGGCACAAATGAGAAACATCTAATTCTTCCCAATTATCAAGTTTCATTAAGATGTAATCACAGGCGATTCTTCTCCTCCCCAGGATGGTTGGATCTGGGGGTTGACAATTTCCAAGTCAATCTTGTCGGGTCCCTAGTGCGCCAACCAAGTTTCATCGTCCTAGCACATATGGAAGTACCGTAACTCGAAAACAGTGCACTGACCGAGCGACCGACGGAAATGAAAGAGTCTTATAGTGTTACCTAGAAACAGAGGGACTGGATGGGGTTGACCTTTGATCTTATAATGTGTGCTTGCGAGGTGTGGATATAGTACTTCGTCTTAGAATACGATTTGACAACCTGAAAGGAATTTTCGCAGAATTTATATGTTCAGTAGCAAAACTGAGTTGAAATAAAGCCATGGCATTATGGAGATGCCCCTGTACCGTAGAGTATTCGGCGTGTATTTAGCAGCCGAGTAGCTGATAGTATGGTTTTCGATCAAGAACAGGGAAAGAGTAAGTACTAGGTCGGCATAAAGGGATAAAGCTCAGAAGCATCGCCGAATAATGGCGAACCTTACTGTCGAAACAAGACCAAAGGTTTCGATGGGATCCCAAAAATGTAATATTTGATCCAGACAATTAGGTCTTGTCTTCGCCAGGATCCAGTCTTCACCAGGCTAGTCATCTGAGAAAACCAAGTTCTGATATACCTCTATAAGCCATATCTATTTTGACGACACTGACCGAAACTTCCTGGTTTACTTCTGCCAAATTTCCAGTTTCGGTCGAATTCCGAGCGACCGAAAAGAAAATTCAGAATCGAATTCAGAGTATCTCCTTATCCTTGACATCTAATCAACTTGTAATAAAACTATAACTCGTAAAAAAATTTCCGGTTTCAACCGGATCCCGGACGAATTTTCTATCCGGGTAAAAATGATTGTCAGATACAGATTCAGCGTCTCTTCTTACCCCTAAATCTGTCATCTAATAAACTTCAAATAAAACTTTTGAGCTTTTGACAAATTTTTTGGCCGGATTCCGGGCGAACTAGTTTTCCGGTTGGAAAAATGCTTTTCACATAAGTTTTCCGCATGTCTTCTTAAACGAACATGTAATCAACTTCAAATAAAACTTTAACTTTTAACAAACCTTCCGGTTTTGCCGGGTTCCGGACGAACTGCTTGTCAGGTGAGAAAACGGTTTTCATCATCGTGCTCAGCATGTCTTTTTACCCCATAATCGACAATCACATTAGCTGTTTCAGAAAATTTTGTTAGCCCCTTAATTTGAACCCCCTCCCTCACCCCTAAATCTAGGGCTACAGAGCCCATCTACGAACTCATCTTACCCTTGATCCAAAGAATCGAATCCTCACACCAAGTTTCATCAAAATATCTCATTCCCTTCGAAGAGTTCCGTCCGTCCAAAGGACGGACGGACAATTTTTGCGATGTCATTAGTGTCCCTCCACTTACGTTTTGGGATCCCAAAAAGGGAAAAAATGAGGAGCTATCTGAGTTCGGCTTCCCTTCTTTTATGCCTAATCCTATACGGCAGCGAGGCTGAAGTAAGAGCAGGACATAGTACTTTGTTTGCGGTTTATACAGCTTCCACCAAAATAAGAGTTACACATTAATTCATTAATCTGACCTAAAAAGATCTGCAACGAAAGTGACCTCACTTTAGCCTGACTGCCTATTTCCTCGTGCTGCGATGTCAGATTAAGCCACAGTAGGATAATCCTTTCATTAAAATAATGGTCCTAGTTCGCTAATGGAAGAAGGAAAAGGGTACTTTCAAAAAACATTCCCGTTTCCATAGAGAGAGAAGTCTGAGTTCTCCGTTAGATGTTAGAAACGGCTGAAGATTGACTCTTCAAGACGGAAGTTTTCTGTGCTTTCCTGCCTGAATATTATGCTAGTTGTGTATTTATTGTCTTTAAATATAGTCCGACGATACTGAAAGTGACTTCAATATATTTATAAAAATTTATATACATTCTAGGCAATTTCAATCAAATCGTAAAATTTACGACCGAATGATGTTACAGGAGTTAAAAGGAAGCGAGTTGGAATATTTTTACAAACATATTTTTTACTATTGTAAAGTACACAATGATTGTTGTTTATTGCAGGGGACGCCTTGTCACCATTTGAGGCCGAGTTCTGCATTTTTCTTTGTATATTATAAATATTGTTTTATTCGGTATCTCACGGAAGAAGTAGTGAGTGAACATGAACAAAACACGAGAGGGGTGTGGTGTGAGTAGCCTACTAGTAGACCTGATGTAATTTACACAATTTACCCTGCCATAGGAATGCTTGAGAGAAAACAGCTGCACAAATCTCAAACAAGCATCAACCTGCTTATGTCTCTTGAACTGTCTCCAGTTCCTTTGTTATTTGATTCCAGAAACGGCTAACGAATACAAACGAATAGCTAAAACCACTGATTCCGAGCGTAATGTGTCCTTTTTGCTATAATTCTCGGTGGCTTGTTCAAGGAGTTGAGTAGTAGAGCGGAAAATGTGAGAGCATAAATAGCCGGTCGATAGGAATGATGATTGTGAGCATGGCCATGCTTGCGTTTTCTTTCAGTAAAATCCTAACACTAGATAACACTACTGACAAACAGACAGAAACTGAAGTAACACTTTACCACGAGGGCTATAGGCCTATACCTTCGCTAGAAAATCAATTCAGTGAGTTCCGCTTAGCGTTCCCATTGCGCTTGGCGGACAAGCCTTTTCTTCCTGGAAATACGGCACATTTTGAGTTAGTTGGCTGTTCTTTTTTTTTACTTTCCATGCATATACCATCTAGATATTTTTTTGTCTTCTTTTCTTTGTTTTTACCCGTTTAACAACTTTTTACACTTGCCAAACTAGATTTGACACCATGATGCTACATCTCCTCCTCCCTCTATGACACCAAACCCTTGCTAACTCTAACCTTTCCTTGTTAATGCTAATTACTAAATTTCACTAGATTATTTTACTGTGAGAATGTTCACTTTAACCTATCATTCTTCAAAAACATCGAACAAACTGTCTTCAGTACCATTCTAACCCATTCATAGAGTTTTCTATTGAAAACCTGATAAAATCAAAAAACACAACGTTTAAACCTTAAATTCCAAGCAGTTAAGTTTTATAGGGAGAATCAGGAATAATCTCCTTAAATCTTTTTCTTTTTAATTAACAATTTTTCAGTTAACGGAGTGGATGTGTCGCCTAAATGGCACAACTGGCAGGATCATATACAAAATTGCAAGTCGAAGCTCGGGACTACACCAGCGCGTTGTTACTTGGAATATTTCGTGACCCACATAACTTAGACCTTCGTATCCAGCTCCGGTCTAAACTAAGTTATATCGGAATTCCATACAAGCATGACGTCACGCCCATTTGATCTATTTTACCTTGGAAAACGAAAAACTGTAGTTTATTCCTATCGGTGAATATATATTTTAATTTACATTTATACCGCCGAGCGCGTTTACATTTATAAAACGACCTAGGGACAATCAAATCCTATGTGGGTCCTCAATGCTGGACGTCACTATATACGTCACGACTGTATGGGATTCCGATACAATTTAGTCCACACCCCAGCTCCTTCTAGACTGGTAGGAAGGGCGTTTTAACAAATTTCTCGTTTTCACAGAAACTGAAGGATGACAACAACTCAACCGAATTCGCGTAACCACAGGCAGGCGAGACTGATTTATCAATTCTGAGACTGATACACAAAAAACTGAGCCACAGACGAGCCTCGATCTAAAAGTAGACAGCGTGAAAACGTCAAACATATGTAACTAACAAACAAATTGTGGGTGGCAATAACTCGACCGAGTGAGCCTAACCAGTAGGATGACCTCGAAGTCACTTTGGCACCATCCAGTTATTTTCAGCCGTTTGCAAAATGCTGCCTTTCTGCTTTATCGCTCATAGTTTAAAGAGTCATGTTACAATAATCTTTTTGAATGCTTTTCATCGATTTTGATTTTAATAGTTTCTTTTGTTGTACAAAGTAAAGGTGAAAATATTAAGGTATATGTTAAGTGATAGAAATAGAATAGTAAAGATAATAGTTAAAAAATAAAAGGAAAAAGTAAAGAGAATTCTAATGTTTTAAATATGTGATGAATATGGTAAAATGAAAAATAAGGGCAAAAGAGGAAATGAGAAAGAATACGAAAAAAAGACGTCAATTGATTTGATGCAAAAATGGGGAATTCGAGAAAACTTTCTCCGACGATAGGAATGACTGCTGTTAAAATTATTAGTTGCGTCTTTGCAGTTACCATGGTATCTGTTACCACGGTAATTGGATCTGCAGTTAGTCGTTTTTGCGGTTACCGTGGTATCTGATATACGGTCCACTGCAAAAACGACTATTGCCGAAATTGCACTTTTCCAAGTCATCCCAAAGGAAAAACTGATATCCAGTTACATCACCAAGAGTGCTGAACTTCTTTCTCGCCAATTTGACAAAATTTGATGAAAGTGAGCTGACTTTTCAGATACCACGGCCAGATACCACGGTTGGACCGTGATATCTGAATATCAGTTACCACGATAACTGGCCAGATACCACGACAACTGCAAAAACACCTTTTGACCCTGGTATCACATACTCCGATAACTGCAAAAACGACTTTAGACGGTATATCAGATACCATGGTATCCTTTGCTGCACAACTGTAACACCAGCCATAATCAACACTATTCAGAACTAAGAGAAGCTGAATCGATCCTTATGAGATTGTTGGGCAGATATAGACCGAACCGCAAAACAAATTACTGAAAGGAGTGGATGCTCCAAAATATTTAGCTACTTTTTATGGCACTTGCCTTCCGGCCAAGTGCCATATACCGATCACTTTTCCGTCGGTCGGTCTGTCGGTCTGTCGGTCTGTCGGTCTGTCGGTCGGTCAGTCCGGTGATCGCGAGTTAGGGTACTTCCAGATGTGCTAGGACGATGAAACTTGGCAGGCATATCAGGGACCCGACCAAACTAATTTAGAAATAGTCACTTCCCCGATCCGACCATCGTGGGGGGAGGGAGGGGAGCCGGAATCCGGAATTTAGGGGCATGCATAACTTTCAAACGGGTGATCGGATCTTAATGAAACTTGATATTTGGAAAGACGTCATTTCTCAGATGTCCCGATTCAGGTCCGGATCGAATCCGATTAATGTGGGGGGGGGAGTCGGAGGGGGGAACCGGAAATCATGTGACACGCTTAGACTGGAGCGATCGTGATGAAACTTGGTGGGAGGAACAAGCACATACCCTAGGTACGTTACTGACAGACCCGGACCGGATTCGTGCACTGTGGGGGGAGTTGGAGGGGGGTTCCGGAATTCCGGTGATACGGAGTTAAGTTACTTCCAGGTGTGCTAGGACAATGAAATTTGGCAGGCAAATCAGGGACTCGACCAGATTAACCTGAAAATAGTCAACTTCCCGATCCGACCATCGTGGGGGGATTGACGGGAGGGGGAATCCGGAATCTTAAGGTATGTATAACTTCCGAACGGGTGATCGGATCGTAATGAAACTTGATACGTAGAAAGATCACATGTCTCGGATGCCCAGTTTCAAGTCCGGACCAGATCCGATATAGGTGGGGGGGGGATCGGAGGGGGGAACCGGAAAACTTGTGACACGCTTGGAGGGGGGCGATCGGAAGGAAACTTGGTGGAAAGAACAAGCACAAGCCCTATGTACGTAAGTGACAGAACCGGACAAGATTCGGGCACTGTGGGGGAGTTAGAGGGAGGGGGTCCGGAATTCCGATGATCGCAAGTTAAGGTACTTCCAGACGTGCTAGGACGATAAAACTTGGCTTGAAAATTAGAGACTTGACATGATTGGCTTAGAAATAGTCAGTTCCCTTATCCGACCATCGTGGGGGGAGTGGAGGGAGGGAGAATCCTGAGGTATGTATAACTTTTGAACGGGTGATCGGATCTTAATGAAACTTGATATTTGGAAAGAGCTCATGTCTCAAATGTCCTGTTTAAAGTCCGGATGTAATCCGATGAATGTTGGGGGGGGAGGTGGAGGGGAGAACCCGAAATCTTGTGACACGCTTAGAGTGGAGCTATTGGGACGAAACTTGGTTGGAAGAAGAAGCAGAAGCTCTAGATACATCAGTGACAGAACCGGACCGGGTTCGGGCACTGTGCGGGGAGTTGGAGGGGGGTCCGGAATTCCGGTGATCGCGAATCAAGGTACTTCCAGATGTACTAGGACGATGAAACTTGGCTTGGAAATCAGACACTTGACAAGATTGGCTTAGAAATTGTCAGTTCCCAGATCCGACCATCCCTTAAAGTACTAATCGCAACCACAACGTACAAAAAATACTTTTTAGCAAAATACACATTTTCGTGATCCCTATGAGCCCGTGATCATTTTTGCCTTCAGGGTTTTGCTCACAAGTGATTTCCTTAAAGTACAAACAATACTTTTGAGTAAAATATACATTTTCTTGCTCCTGATGAGTTCATCATGTTTTTTACTTCAAGACTTTTGATTACAAATGATCACAACAAAACCACAAATTGACGAATTCCTACTTTCATCCTCTGACCCAGCCTTGCAAGTGCCATATGAGCTTCCAGCTCTTGTTTCAAATTTTTATTCATATACATTTTTAGTTTGTTTCGGAAATATGGTTGAAACAGTGATTATTATTATTATTATTATTAATCTTTATTATTATTAATCTTTATTTAGTTTAGTAGAAGTTTGTAGGTAAGGTAAGGTAAGAATGTGGAGACAAGCGAATATATTTTATTTACTTTTGTGTTTAAAAAATGTTCTTCATACCAGCTAAATGGTTCTCTGTTTTTATGTTTTCTTATTAAGATCTATTTTGAGCTTGCCCATAACGGTGCTTCAAATTCGCACCATTAGATGAAACGATGCTCGTACCGAGTCCCGGCTTGAAATCGCGACTTGAGAGAGAGATCAGTATATTTTGAAACTATCGTAGCGATAAAGTCTTGTTTTTATTTGATACATTTCTTAATCACAATCAAATAGCTCTGAAAACTGTCTGACAGCTTGATGTTCTTGCAATTCTTCTTGAGATAGCTGTCGGCAGATTTCTTTGCTTTCGGCGGAAATGTCTGGATTTCAGTTTCTTGCATATAAATAACAAACACACACTATGACTCTGCATAGAAAACTGAAGTGAAGAAAGGCACAAACGAGTTTCCGTATCGATTTGTCTGGACTTTAGGGGATTGAAGTTTATTTTGTAGCCGGGTTCGATGACTGGGAGGGGCCGTTTCCGGTAACACCCGTACGGCACTTTTCAGAGTATTACCGAACGAGCAACAAAATATTGCTTCTATATGGGGAGTCCTTCCGTTATTCAACATGTCTGCATGGCCACCATGCAGACTGTTACCATTATTCAACATGTCTTCACGGCCACTATGAAGACTGCTTGCAGACATATGTCTTCAGGAATATGAAAGCATTGCACGGAAAGGCTGTCTTCAATATTAAAGACATATTGAACCCATTTTTCTTCAATATAAAACCAACGTAGAAAGACCTACACTTTCATCATTGAAACAACATGTCCCCAACGTCGAAGACATATTGAAAAGCAGTAAGATCAACATTTCTTCTACAATGAATCAATAAGGTAGATCTGGGCTTTCATCATTGGTACAACATTTCAGCAACATTGAAGACATATTGAAATCAGCAAGGTCGCTGTACATTGTTACGTAATATTTCGTCAATATTGAAGTCATAACGAGTTCGTACTGAAGAAACATCGCAGCAAGGTTGCTTCCAGTCCGTGTAAGCAGTTCGTCCTGACACTGTAGTGGAATGGATCGCTTTTTGGCAGATATGTAAATGACCTAACAGCCTGGTATAGTACAGTTTTGCTGCTGCGTGCGTAATCTCACACGATAATGAAGGTGTTCGACGGAAGAACTAGTCAAATTAGCCGTTGTTTCGTTGCTAAGCTAAAAATCTTCTCAGTTAAGATGATCCGGCTGAACTAAAAGTCTTTTATTCTAAAAATGTTTCTGGGCGGAACCAATGATGGTTTATCGTCGTTACAAAATAGGGAAAACATAAAAAACACTAATGTACAATAGCAACAACATGAAATACAACATTCTTCCAACAGAATGCAACTTATAGCTTAGTAACTAATCTCTGTATACAAATATTAAAAAAATTTAAAAAAATATGAATTAGTAACCGATTAGCTTATTATTTCACATTACAGCTCCACAATACATAACCGACGCACGTAAAATCAAAATAAATAAATGGAAACACGGATTGCATTACTATTTTGGGAGATATGCACGTGTTTCTCCACAAGCTAACTTTCCAGCTTGAGCCGGAAGAGGACCCTTGCCAAGAAGGGTCAAAACATAGCTCCATATTTAACGGCGAGTACTATAATGATGAACACCCCCTTTACTTTTAACCTAAAATGATGTCATCAAAATAAGTCTGGTAGGGCCCATAGTGCGCCGCGCAAGTGTCATCCTTTTACCCCATCTGGGAGCTCAAACGGTAGGCTACGACACTGTCAGAAGTCTCATAACAGATAATCCAAGGATGCGCAGTTTCAACAGATAGCACTTGGAATGGAATCTGTTGTGTTTTCATGCATAACATGCATCGCCAGGAAGAGCCGAAATACCACCTTAAAAATACTGCTGAATTTTCCGATATCATGACGACAAAAATAAAACCGCACATAATTTTTTGGCTCTTAATTAGTGCCTAATGAAGCAAAAAATAGTATGCAATACGTTTTCAAAATCACAACAGACTACATCACAAGTGTTGCCTATCGAGCGTTCTCTGTAGACACTGCGCATCCTTGTGTTTTCTGTTATGAGACTTCTGACGGTAGGCTATAGTACTTGAATATAAGACACAAATAACCAAAAGCAATATGTCACAAGTGATAAGAGTAGCAACAAAATATACAGTACGAGTAAACAACAGCCTTATAATAACGGTAGCAGTGTTTTAACGCCACCGCGGTTTTCCGCCACCGCATGTTTTTCGCCAACTTTTAATTCAGGAAGCGCAGGTAGCCTGTGCAGGTATTTTCAGATTAAAATCTTTAAATCTGAAAAGGGTGTTTACCGCCACCCAGGAAATCTTACGGTATTAGTTCCTCCAGAGAGTAGGGTCAAATCTTGTCAGACCTAATATTCTGATGGGGTGTCGTGCGCCAACCGGATTAAGTATCACAGCGATTAAGGGATTATCAGTTAGTAACTGGTCTAAAAGTATTTATAAGAGCAACTGTAACTGCAGAACCCGAACTAAGTGACAAGAGAAATAATCATGGAAATAGTTAAAACAAAGAGTGTGAAAGATATTTACATTGTTGACGGTCTTCAAGAGACGTATTTCTGCGGGCGATTTCTCATCTTTTGAAATTTGAATAGTTTGGGGGAATTGAATTGTTGAAGTTGTACAGTTTCTTTAGTTGGACTTAAAATAAATAATTGTGTGAAACATTAAGCTCAGTCTTCGTCTTAGCTAGGATCACCGTAGAGTTAGTGTTGGTGGCGGTAAACACCCTCTTCGCATTTAAGGATTTGGATCTGGAAATACATGGACCAGCTACCTGCACTAATGAGTTGGCGGAAAACATACGGTGGCGAAGAACGTACCAAAATATTTGACCCTTTCGTCTGACGCAACTAATCCTCTTGATGATGCAAGATTTCCTGAGTGGCTGAAAACAGACGGTGGCGCTAAATCGCGGTGGCGTTAAGACACCCATTTCATAATAACAAACTGCAAGATGAGAAGTCTGAAGTGAGGAGACGACCAATCAAGAGACGACCAATCAAGAGGAGACCGCTGAGATCGCAGTTTCTGCAGGCCGTTTGCTAAAAAAAAAATATATTTATAACTACTAGTTTATTGAATATTAAAATTCGGAACCGGGTGGTTTTTGCGGCAAAAGGGCGAGCTCTAGACCATAATTCTTGAGACGATGATTGAGGTCTCTTCTCTGAGCCCTTTACGGGCTACATCGACGCAAAATACGCCGTCGACGCCGTTCCCCGTAACGTAACTATTTTCTGTATAACCAGATTTGAAATCGGTTAAAGGAACAGAAAACTTGACTCGGGGAGCTAGTTAACATATCAAGAATGTACCCTGAGTCGATATTGAGAGTAAGAAAAATTCTCGTTACGACCATTGCAGTTTCCAGGCATTTTCCGAGAATTCGACTTTGAGCAAAAGGTTCGCAAAAGCAAAAGGTTTGTGTGCCGTGACTAGGAATCGAACCCCGGCCGCCTTGTCAGGGCGGTCGTTACTCTGTGGCCTACATGTAAAAAGGAGAACTTTTACAGTACATGAGTGCATAATTACAGTGCATAAGGGGCAAGGGCCTGCCAGCTAGCTTTGGGAACACTAAGGAGGGGGTTTGAGACGGTTCGAGATGACAAAGAAGGGGGGTTCTGTTGACAATAAGACCCTGTATATTTATCCAAGCCCCCCGGGCGATTCGATGGCCGAAAGTTGCGTAGTCAAGTTTACTGTTCCTTTAAGCTTAAAAACTATCACGGTAAGAGTGATGTAAGAGTAACAGTAGAAAATTCTGTTACATTTACGCAATACAAACGGTTTATTTTGTCACACCTGCAGCAGACCCCTTCGAAGTCGTGTGAGAGGAGGGTTACGGATTGTCTTTTTATTCCGTTTTTTTACCGATTTTTCGGAGGAACCTAGTCCAAATATAACAGACGGGACTCGCTTGGGCAAGCTGAAAAATCCTTTCTTCAAGAAGATGTCATCTCACTTTATTTCTTCTTTTTATGTTGTATGAAGTCAAGTTTCTTAAAGTTTAACTGAAAAGCCAATTTATTTTTGTGTCATTTAGTTGAATACACTGAATTATTTGGATTGTGCAAAGGGATTTTTTTATTTTCCACTTTCTGCTCTAGTTATGACGTTCAGAATATCTGCGGCCGTCCCCACAGCATAAATTCTACTATGACCCGGGAAATTTCTATCTCAACACAAACGCGGCTTTTCAGTGGGCAGTGGTGATATTGGTGAAGATTGTTTAGTGCCTGAACAAAAAAAAATCATAATTCTCTCTTGTAAGGATACAACAAAAATACAAGATGGTAGAGGTACCACAAATCAGACGGAAATTCCACTATTTGTAAATCGATTATCCGTGAATAGCGGAACAACCAAGTGACGCATTTTCACCGGGTCTTCAAGCCAGTTTAAGTGAATAAGTGATGGGTAACTAGATTGTCCTACCCCAGTCCTTTTCGGTTAAACTTTAAGCTGAACAGTTTCTAGCTCAGTGTCAACAGAAAATGTTCCTTACATTCAATCTACACGTAACCGCAGCTAAAGACCGTAGGCCCTAACAATGACAAGACAGTAAATTCCCATAAGCCCGACGAGTTGGAAAATTAACGCATCCTAGCGGTTGCTGTTGTCAAAACATCTCTCTGTCATCATTTCAACCAATCTTGTCTGTGTGGTTGTTTAAAAACCTTATTGGTTTGAGACATTCTAGGAAAGTGCGTGGGTGAGAACAGAAAAAAAAAAACTAACACTCAGTGTGGTTCTTTCTTTCTGTGAAAAAATTTCTCACCTAAATTCGTGGTTTCGCTATCCCAGTTTCCACTGTACTATGGATGGGCATGGACGCCTCTACGTTGTTCCACGGTTCTTCCTCGATTGGTCTTTCGATCTTGCTGTGTCTGCAGCTGGTACCGGATACCGTTGATCTCATAGCCCTTGACTTGGTAGATTCTAAAAAAAAGGTAGTTATCAGTGACGGGACACCTTTAACTGTCTGATCGTTTGTCTTACCATTCCGTCATCAAGGAACAGGAAAATTACATACTCTTCTACTTGAACGACGTCTCCTTCCTGCTTTCCTATTTTAAATCGGCTAACTGTGAGGCAAACATTGACGTGGCGTCGCACCTATTGTGCCTTTTCGATTATCCTTCGTTCACCAATGGAATTATAAGGTTCAGAAATTACCGCACTAACTACTTTTTAGTGCTTTTGCGGCTTCACCGAGTTTGTCAATTACGGAGCAAAATTTCGCCCAAAGCTTCAAGGTCCGACAATAAATTTCAAGAATATGTAAAAAAGAAGCCTCAAAACTTGTTTTTGACTTTTAGAAGACTTTGTAGGCCGGCAGATCGATCTTGCGTTTCGGATTCTTTTGCTGTTTTTTTTTTTTAATCTCGTCTCGTCATATTTTCAACTGTTTTCAATGCAGACCTTGAAACTTTAGCATTTTCAGCAGTCGGCGGGATAAAGAACTGGTGCAATTTTACAAAAAAAAGAAAACTACTTATTGGTATGTTCGGAAACAATGCTTCTGAACCAGTTTGTCGTGAAAAGATCTTTTCTAGTTAGTTGTCTGCTTTCAGTACAGTTAAAATAGCTGAGCACGACAAAGCGGTGAGCCTATGATTACGGAAGAAACAGGGCTGGGGTACAAAACTGATCCCGCCCCGTATGAGAACGAGAACCACCACGCCTTTGCATGATGGTTTGGCAATGTTTAAAATCGGTATCTTTGTTATCTTCTTTTTCGAATATGCCCTTAAATTTGTACAGAGTATTTATTAACTTACCGAAGGCGTTCTAGCTGGCACCAGCTTCTCGCTGACCAGACCTGGTGTCTTTGTTGACGTGGTAAGGCTCTTCATCACTAGCACTTCTTTAAAGATCTGTCCGATATAGCCGCGATATTCTTAGCGTGGAGTTGTATCGTCTGGGACTCTGGAACCAAATGGGTGTGGGTGGCACCTTGACCTCACTCAGCGATTTTTGTTGGTTTTCTGCGACAAGCTTCTGCGACAAATTTGTTTGGTTCCTCTACCAGGTCTGGATTCATCTGTAATAAGTGCAATATTGCGTTACCATAAACCTGTGTGAACAATTCGCAAGGTTTCTTTCATTCGCATTACTACCCTTTTCACAATTGTGAGCACGCTGTTGCCACCCTAGAATGGTAATAAATAGAAGAAACAAGACCAAACGTTTTGATGAGATCCCAAGTAAAAGATTTTTAGAGTTCCAGATACAGAAAATCGCGGCTTCGGTACAGGCCTGCGAACAGCTAGGCCTGTACCGAACAGACTTTACCAAACAAGACCAAAGGTTTCGATGCGATCCCAAAAGTTTTGGCTTCGACAGATCCGGTCTTCGAAAACAGATGAAGGCCAAATAATTAATCATCTGAGGAAACCGAGTTCAGATATAGATTCAGCATATATGTTTACCCTATAAGCTGATCGAAACGATCCTGCTTTACTTCTGCCAACGTTCCGGTTTCGGCAAAATTCCGGAACTTCTTGTCCGGCGAAGAAATAAAGCTCAAAACTGAACTCAGCGTATATCCTTACCCCTATATCCAACATCTAATAAACTTCAAAGAAAACTTTAACTTGTAACAAACTTTCCGGTTTCAGCCGGATTCCGGACGTACTATACATGTCCGGCTAAAACGTTATTGTGAAATACGGATTCAGCATCTCTTCTTACGCCTAAATTGGACATCTAATCAACTTTATAAACAACTTTTGCTTTTAACAAATTTTCCGGTTTCGGCCGGATTCCGGGCGAACTACTTATCCGCCGGATTCAGGGCGAACTACTTATTCGCCTTACCTATAAATCGAACATCCAATTAACTTCAAATAAAACTTTTACTTTTAACAATATTTCCGGTTTTCGCCGGATTCGGGGCGAACTACTAGTCCGGCGAGAAAATGTTTTTCATATTCGTGTTCAGCATGTCTTCTTACTCCTTAATCGACTATCCCATTAGCTTTTTAAAAATATTTAGTTTGTCCCTTAATTTCAACCCCCTCCCCCATCCCTAAAAATGCAGGGCTACAGAGCCCATCTACGAACTTGACCTTTCCCTTGACCCAAAGAATCCACCCTCCAACTTTCATCAAAATATCTCATTCCCTTCGAGAGTTTTCGTGCTCACAGACGGACAGACGGAAGGACGGAATATTTTTGCGTTGTCACAGATATCCCACCACTTACGTTTTGGGATCCCAAAAAACTCTGTGCA
This sequence comes from Branchinecta lindahli, assembly GCA_023053555.1. Taxonomy (NCBI): domain Eukaryota; kingdom Metazoa; phylum Arthropoda; class Branchiopoda; order Anostraca; family Branchinectidae; genus Branchinecta; species Branchinecta lindahli. The sequence goes on along the minus strand of JAKZAO010000007.1, from coordinate 12,971,435 downwards.
CAGTAACTCATTCAGCCCAAGCTGACGGGGACACAGTAAACTGAGCAAATGCTGTAAAAGATTAAGTCGACTACGGTGTTCGTCGGCCCTTCTTGGTAAGTCGTGTTGTTTTATGGCTGTCGGAGAAAGAAAATATATATATATATATATATACAAAAAGATAATCTGTACACAGATTATAGCTATTTTTGTGTTAGTTTTGTATATATTGTATATAATCGTATAGCAAGTTCATTTTTTCCAAAAACAACCTGACGAGGACCGTCACCAAGAACGGCCGAAATATCGCTGACAAGCGTCGCAGTTGACTTTGTATTTGGCCATAGTTTAAATACTTTCTACTGGCTGTCCCATTAGCTTGAACCACAAATCTACCGAGGAGTTACCCACTCCAGGCACCTGCTGTGCGCATTTTCTCGGCACCGGTGCTAACAATAAACGGGGCGATTCGTCTTTTAAACGCTTCTAAAAATGCTTCTTTCGATGCTTTAACACGTGGCAGCCGGTGCCGGCAGCGACCGGGCATCACGGCACCGGGCATTTGCTGTACACTAAAACTGAAAGTGGGCAACCCCTCGAAATTTACTTCCTCTATAAGCTCACCGACCGGGCATCACGGCACCGGGCAGTTAAAAAATAAATAAATTAATTAATTATTTGCTGTACACTAAAATTGAAAGTGTGCAACCCCTCGAAATTTACTTCCTCTATAAGCTCACCGTCCGGGCATCACGGCACCGGGCATTTGCTGTACACTAAAACAGAAAGTGGGCAACCCCTCGAAATTTACTTCCTCTATAAGCTGAACCCTCCTCACCCCTCCCTAAACATTCGTATACGTGACCGATCTATGAAATCTTAGCCTTAATTTGAATCGAAGGATCTTCAAACTAGTGTTGGGCGATATTGAGGAATATCGAAATATCGATATTTCGATATTTTCAATAATCGATATTTCGATTATCGGAAACCGATATTTGGAGTACTTGAAACTGTCCATACTGCAACAGGTTTTCATGAAAAAAATCGAACGAAAATGAACTAAAATAATAAAATCAAACATTCCCATTAAGAAAGAGTAGTGTCCACGTTTTTCCTTCTCAGTCTCTTTCTCCTCCCTAATCGCTGAATTCTGAAATTCCTAATCATCCTTTTATTTCGAAAGTCTCAAATAATATGACTGATGTAGATCGTAATGTAAGTATCGAAAATATCGATATTTGAAAAGCCAATATCGAAATATCGATATTTTACAATAATGTCAATATTTCGATTATCGTATCGAATATCGCCCAACACTACTTCAAACATAGCAACCCCATCGAGAGCTATCGTGGTAAGAGATGCACAGACAGACAGACGGACGGACGAGCGTCACGAAGCTATAGATATCCCCAGCCAAAAAATTGAGCTTTAACAGAGGATGAAAGTCTAAGATCCTGGAAACCACATCAGAATGAGATGTAAATTTGCCCATCCGTCTGTCCGCCATTCAGTCTCGACTTTACCACAAGGCTAACTAACTTCCGTCAAATAGCGATATCAAATAGTCATTGTACTTTCGATAAAGATGCGGGTTGGCACATTTATAATATCTAAGTATCTTTTCCTGATTTTCGTTCGGCATCCCGGAAATGCATTTGGAGTAAATCACACAGTGCGGCAATAATAGGTCATTTGACAAGGGCTAATTCAACAGCAAGCATGTTCGTACAACTGGCCTTTCGAACAAAAAAGGGACTAAATTAACATGCAATAACCATTTTGCATTAAACCTGAGTACTAACCTGTAAATCCTCCACGACCTAGCCGAGCACATGCCGCCGCACTGAATTTTGCACACTGATTGTACTGTCGCCATTTCTTCCAGCATTAACTTGTTTTGCAAAAAAAAATGCACATTTGGAAACACACACTGTTCGCTGCTTCCTTTTAGTCTTCCTGTACAATATAGACCTCTCACACAGATGGAAAGTTGAAGCAAGTGACCTTTTAGCGGCCTGGCCTGGCCTTGCCTGGAAACAACCCATTAATAAATGCTACGACCCGTCAGGCGGGTGAAGAGGAAACCCTTCGTTAGCGTGGTCATAAAAGAGTACCCCCATTCGCAGACATTGGGGGCCAGCTGCCATGAGCTGTCTCCGAATAGGATGCTTTGAGATTTTCTTTGATTTGACGGGTGGCATGTCGTCATGATAGAACCGAAATATCTATTTGATGTTAATCTTAACTCCATAGAGATAAGAATAATCCCAGTAGCAAATGCTGCAGTTAACTCTAATCCTTATTCGGAGATAATTTTTACAGTGTAGAACTGAAATTTCTTGAAAACCAAAATGAACTATCTGTACAGAAAGCATCACGAGCCTACATCAAAGTTTTCTAGACGCTCCACGCCATCGGAGCTATGTGAAATATTTGTTAGGAATATTTGTGAAATATTTCACTAGCTAGAATTAATAAATTTGGGGATCCTGAAAGCCTGTGCAAAGGCCGACAATCAATCTGTCCGTCTGTTACACAGCAAAGCTGTCCGAGTTACGACATAATTTAGGGGTCAGAGACATGGTCAAAACTGAAGAGTAAGAAAAAATGCCAAGTATAATTTTTTGTATCGATTGTTTTAAGTCAAGATTACTTATTAATTTAGGATTGTTTAGCTAAGGATTACCTAAAGGACCATGTTAGGCATATATTTTTTTCGGAGTCCTATATAAACCGTTCTTACTTACTGTGACTAAACATTAGTCGTTTCTAAAGTCCACGTCAAATTCTGAAAGTATTATGTCATTCCTAATGCAGTCCTTTAAATGATCATGGGATTGATAAAAACCTAGAATCTGTAGTGTGTAGTTCCGAAAACCAAGTAAGATTTCAGCCATGGAACATTTTGATAAAAAAAAAAATAGAGAATAATTATCTAAAATGTACGCAAGGATGTAACTACATGCTGATAAGGCCTTATTAAAAAAACAAAAACAAAAAAAAAACACGTAACTCTTCTGTACTCAGAGGCAGGCCCGTATCCAGGAATTTATTTCGGGGGGGGGGGGGGGTTTGCCCTCGGGGGGGGGGGGCTTTGCCAGCGGGTCGGACCAAAAAGTACAAAAAATACATAGATCAGATTTTAAAGCCTACAAAAAAGATTAATTTTGTGGATTTCGAGGGGGTTTGAACCCCCTACCCCCCTGGATACGGCCTTGCTCAGAGGATATCCTGTCAGAATGTAAAGATTCCTAATACAATCAATGATCATTTATTATGCGCATAGAAGGTATTTGAATTTCCATTCGTAGCAGACAGTCGCCTACTCGGGGGCAAGACAAGTTAAAGTAGTAACTTGAAGAAGATAAATGTATGTGCAGCTGTGTCACAGTGCTATCGATACCCCCCCCCCCTCCCAACATGAAATCAGACGGAAAATTCTTCGAACATTTTTTTCAAAAATAAACATTTGTCGTGGCGTTATTTTTGTAAAAAACAACTAGAATCTAACCAAAATGAATACTTCGGAAGAAACATGCCGGCAAATTTCTAAAATTGCTTCCTGTCGAGCGGGAGGCCCTGACAAGGCATAGCCTACATGTAATTATTATCAGCACGTTTCCGTACAAAATCTTTTTCTAGTTATTGCATTCTGCTTCGAAATCCAACTTACCAGCTAAACAAATAGAATTAATATCACGTAAAGCTTAAAATTTTGTTTCAACTTTCTAACCAAACTGATTGAAAGACCGACAGAAGAAGTCCATCGGCACAGTTCTGCCCAAAATAAACGTTCCCCTTTTCTAGCCCCGATTGGCACAGGGGCTAGCCACAAACTAGATATTCCGCTTCTAAACATGGTGAATTCAATGTTGAATTTCACATGTACAAATGGCAGTATAGCTCGACACCGGGCACTCGCTGTACGTTAAAATCGAGAGTGGGCAACGACTCGGCCCGGACGCGACACGCCCGAAAAAAATAACCACATTTTTCCGCAAGCATGCTACACAAATTATTACACAAAACTGTTCTGTCAACTCTATTTTAATTAGCGTATTCTGCTTCAGATCCAGTTTAAACTCTAGCCAAATGTATCGAAGTACCTATGCATGAAAGCGCCTCTTCTACTTTCTGTCCAAACTGATTAAATACTTCAGACGAAATCATCTGGCCTTGCCCAGAATAAGCTTTTGTCCAGTAGCCCAAAAACTGTGTGAAGTGTCCCAGAAATTTTCGCCTGCGCATTTCTTAGCATTCACCATTTAGTGTGATTCGTACACGCGGACTGACGTTCCGATTGTAGGGTTTGCACTAGATTAAAAAAAAATTGTAAATCTATAGGGGAAGTAATTGAAACTCTCGGACACATTCCATTCGGTACGTTTTGGGCTGTACCCCAACCATAGTTTCGCAGTTCCACTTCTAATATTTAGCAGGAAACGTTTTGATGTAGGTTCAGCTCATCGTCGAATAGGTCTTTCACGTTTTATGGCACTTGCAGCTTCGCTAAGTGTCATATCCCGGTCACTTTTCGGTCGGTCTGTCGGTCTGTCAAACCAATTTTCAGGGTACTTCCAGAAGTGCTCGGACAATGAAACCTGACAGGCATATTAGGACCCGACCAAACCAACTTGGAAATAGTCAATTCCCCGATCCGACCACCTTGGGGGAGTGGAGGGAGGGGTAATCCGGAATATTGACGTATTTATAACTTTTGAATTGGGAATCGGATCTTAACCAAACTTTATATTTGGAAAGACCTCGTGTCTTAGATGTAACACTATAAGCCCGGAATGGATCCGGTGACTTTGGGGGGAGTTGGAGGGGGAAATCGGAAATCGTGTGACATGTTTAGAGTGGATGGGTCGGGATGAACCTTGGTGTGAAGAACAATCACAAGCCCTAGATACACAGTTAACGAGACCGGACCGGATCCGAGCAAAGTAGGGGGAGTTGGAGGGATAGTTCCGGAATTCCGGTGATCCCGAGTTAAGATGCTTGCACATATGCTAGGACGATGAAACTTGGCAGGCGTATCAGGGACTGGACAGTTTTACTCAAGAACAGTCGTTTCTCCGATTTGACTATCGTGGGGGAGTGGAGGGAGAGGGAATCCGGAATCTTGAAGTATGTCTGATTTTTAACGGGTGATCGGGCCTTAATGACATTGATATTCGGAATGAACTAAAATCTCAGATGTTCAATGTCAAGTACGAGCAGAATCCGATCAATGTGTGGGAGTCGGGGGGGGGGGGGGGGGATTTTGTGACACGCTTACAGTGCAGTGACTGGGATGATGCTTGGTGGGAAAAACAAGCGTAAGCCCTAGATAAATCAGTGACAGAACCAGACCAGATCTGGGCACTCCATATGAGCTTCTATCTCTTGATCTAATTTAAGTTATTTCGGACCTTTCAACCAGAAAGATGTGTGAGATTCAGAAAAGAGGAATAGCCTTATCTCAATCGTTTAGATCTCCTAGATGGGGACTAAAATTGTATTCTTCGTTTTATATCGTCCAGTAGGTCGTCGGATGAAAGCCTGACTCTCTAAACACCTCCAAGTCTAGCCGTCTCCGAAAGTGTCGTAAAACCATTGGGTATCCGTCTTCTTGTCACCATAAGACCTCATTGAGAAACTGTCATTAGGTTGAAACAAAAGAAGCCGCCCAATTCTTGAAATTCAAACATTTGCCCCTGGATGGCCCCTTGGCATGATGAACGAAACTTTCTTGGATTGGAAACATTTTTCGTACAAAGCTACTGTAACTTTGTTGAGATTACAAATAGTAACCAATTAGTTGGACCCACAGTTTAGCATAATAAAAGCCAGAAGAATCATCTATTCTAGATAAATCGTTTACACAACTGGACTGGATCCGGACATTTTGATACCCTGGAATTCCGATTATGGCGGTTTTGGAGATTCTCACGACGACACTTGGAAGACAGAGACCCGATCAAACTGACTAGGAAACCAAGACTCCCTCGATCCGATCATCGTGGGGGAGTGGCGGGAGGGGGAATGCGGATCATTGAGTCATGCGTAGTGATGAGCGGGTGATTGGATTGCAGTGAAATTGAATAACTGAATAGAGGACATGCCTCTGGTGATCTTTTTCAAAGTCCGGACCGGATCCAACAAGACGGAAGAGATCGGGATCGAACTTTGTGAGATAACAAACAGATGCTCTGATAAATAATTTACAGAACCGGGTTGGCTCTGCAGGGCATTGTGAGGGGAGTTGGAGGGGGGTTTGGAATTCTAGTTATCGCGAGGTAAGGTACTTCAGTTTGGCTAGGGCGATGAAACTTGGCTGGAATATTATAGATTCGACAAGATTGGCTTAGAAATAGCCACTACCCAAACTCGACTATTCTTTGAAATACCGATATTAATCGTCTTTTAGAGGCTTTAACCTCTGATCTGCATCTTTTCAAACTTTCCGAGATAGACTAGGTCGACCCGCCGATAAAAACCCCCTCCGAAATTAATTCCTGGATATGGCCTGGTGTGTATTGTAGATGCTTCACTGAAACTTTACTGACTGATAGCGTCGCGATCGGATATCACCATTCATTTTACAACTACGACTTCTCGCCAGGGATGTCTGCACGATAGTTTGGATTGTGGAATAAATTCACGTGATTTCGACCACAAGTGACAATTTCTCGTTTTTTTCCTAATGATTCGAGTTCAGATGGATAATTTTTGGATCTGTTAGCGATCAGTTGCGCAATAACTGCACTGTTTCCAATACAATATAGCCTACAGAATAATGTGCCTTGCATGGGGCTCGTAGCTGATTAGTTTGAAGTCATTATCTTGCAAAATCGGAATTTTTTGACCAATAAGGTCCTTAGAGGCAATAAAAATTGCCTGCTCTGTCTATAAGATAATTAAAAAAGGATAATGAATAAAAGCTTTGTTTATGGTATATAAAAAACGGCATGCGAAGATGTTTCGCCACTTTTCGTCAGGGAACATTTCGCTGGGGACTTTTTGCCATGGGGACATTTTGTCATTTTGCCAATAGTTTATTTCTAGCACCCTTTAAGTGCTCATCTTAACCAATAAGTGAAGACTCCTTCAGCCCAAGCTGACTGCGTATCATATTTAACAGTGCTCGACCCTTCTTGGCAAGGGTCCTCTTCAGGCTCAGAACCGCTCAAGTTTGAAAAACGAACTTGTGGAAAAACGAACTAAAGATTCAAGCTTGGTGTCAAATATCTGACTTCGTGAATTCTTTGTGAAAGTAGCTTGGAGTTCGAAAGGTTGCTATGATTTCATTTTGGACACGGCTTCCGTTTTTGCTGCTCGATTGGGTTGTTGATTGGGTAGATATTTTTTCTGCATTTGGGTCGACTTTGGTTTAGAAAAGAACTTGGGGTCTGAATTTCGTTTTGCTGATGATGCTGTTTTTTCCTGCTCTGTATTTCTGATAGAGAGTATTCACTTAGCTTGGAGTTAAAAAGGTTGCTGTGATTCCATTTTGGACACGTCTGCTGTTTTTGCTGCTCGAATGGGTCGTCGATCGGGTAGAGATTTTTCTGCATTTGGGTTGACTTTTTTTTTTATTCCTTTTCCGAAGACCGAATCGACTTCGAAAACAACTTTGAACTTCAACCAACATTCAGTTTTCCGGCTGAATCATTTGTCCGGCAAGAAAACTTAAGTTCAAATATGGATTCATCGGCCTCGTTACCCCTTACACGACTATCTCAATAGCTTCTTGCGCGATACGTAGCAAAGAGCCACTACGTCATGACGCAGAGTTATCACTTTTGTGGATAGAGACATGATTTTAGAAAAACTGTTCGAAAATATTTTAATTAAATTGTTCATCTGACAGTTGTCGGATACATTCTGCCTTTTTGACCACACTAAATGACGGTTGAGACTTCAGAGAACTAAACTGATCGAATAAACTTCTTGTTTATCTTTAATATGTTCGAAAGCTGCTCCTCGCCCTACATTGACTACAATGTCGTTGGGCTTGCCAAATTCCTAGATTCCCTGCGATCTACTTGTCCGACGAGAAAACATTTTCATATTTAGACTCAGCATGTCTCCTTACCCCTGAATCGAACCTCTAATCAAAGTCAGATTCAACTTCTACTTTTTACAAATTTTCCGTTTTTATGGCACTTGCAGCTTCGCTCAAGTGCCATATACCGATCACTTTTCCGTCGGTCGGTCTGTCGGTCGGTCTGTCGGTCGGTCGGTCGGTCGGTCGGTCGGTCGGTCCGGTGATCGCGAGTTAGGGTACTTGCAGATGTGCTAGGACGATGAAACTTGGCAGGCATATCAGGGACCCGACCAAACTAACTTTCAAATTGTCACTTCCCCGATCCGACCACCGTGGAGGGAGTAGAGGGCGGGGGAATCCTGAGAATTTAGTAGTTTTTGTAAAACCCCTACCCCTTTCTACACACTAGTAGGTCTGCGCGCGGCGTGACGTCACTCTTTGCATCGGATCACTCTGTTAACATTGGAAAGAGCTAGTGCATTCGAGGGTCAAAGGGGTTTGTATATGTGGTGCAGTGCGGGGGAATATGGAAAATTTAGTGTTGTGTAACTTTCGAACGGGTGATCGGATTGGGACGAAACTTAATACCTGAATGAATGACATATCTCTGATGTTCCATTTGAAGTTCGAACCGGATTCGACAGCTATGGGGGAGTTGAGGTGGGGGAAGACCAGAAATCTCGAGAAACGGTTATAATGGAGGGATCGGAGTAAAACTTGCTGGGAAGAACAAGAATCTGCTCCAGATAAATCGTTTACACGTTTGGACTGGACCCGGACACTTGGGGGGGGGGGGAGGTGGAGGGGAGTTTCCCGGAATTCTGGTGATGACGGTTTTTGGGATTTTCACGACGAAACTTGGGAGGCGTATCAGGGACCCGATCAAACTGACTTGTAAATAAAAATTCACTCGATCCGATAGTCGTGGGGGGATCGGAGGGAGGGGGAATCCGGAATATTTAGCCATGCGTAACTTTGGAACGGGTGATCGGATTCGAGTGAAATTTAATAACTGAACAGAGGGCGTGCATGTGGTGATCTTTTTCATGTCCGGACTGGATCCGACAACAATAGGGGGGGGGGAATACGTGACCGGATAGGACTGGAGAGATCGGGATGGAACTTTGTGGGAATAACAAACAAGTCCAAAACTGAACCGGATTGGCTCCGGCGACTGTGGGGGGAGTTTGAGGGGCGGGTCCGGAATTCCGGTGATCGCGAGTTAAGGTACTTCCAGATGTGCTAGGACGATGAAATTTGGCTGGAATATTAGAAATTCGACAAGATTGGCTTAGAAATCGCCACTTTTCAAATCCGACCATTCCTTAAAGTACCAATCATGACCGCAAATTAAGAAAAATACTTTTAAGCAAAATATGCATTTCCATCATCCAAATGAGCTCATGATCAATTTTGCCTTAAGGGTTTTGCTTACAAATGAAGTTCTAACTCCCTTAAAGTGTGCATCTTAACCGCAAGGTCGAAAAGTACTTTTTATCAAACGATACATCTCAACCCATGATCAGTTGTCCCACAAGGGTTTTGCAAAAAATAATTTCTTGCACCCTTAAAGTGCGCATTTTACCCGCATTAGTGGAAAAAAAAATACTTTTGATCATACGTATATATCAATGATCCCTAAGAGCCTGCTATCGTTTTTGCCTCAAGGGTCTTCCTTACAGATGAATTTCTAGTGCCTTTAAAGTGCGCATCATTACAGCCAAGTTCAACGATAAAATACTTTTTCTCTAGCTCCCTTAAAGAGCGCATCTGAACCGCACAGTCGAAAATTACTTTTGATCAAATAATACATCTCAACCCTTGCAAGTGCCATATGAGCTTACAGCTCTTGTTTTAGTAGATTCCGGGTGCACTATTTTTCCGGCGAAAAATAAATTTCATATTCGGATTCAGCATGTCTCCTTACCCCTAAATTGACTATCTCATTAGCTTTTAAAAGTGTTTTTGTCGTCGCTTAAGAAACCCCTCCCCCACCCCTACATGCAGGGCTACAGAGCTACACCTCGCCACCAAGTTTCATCAGAATATCTCATTCCCTTCGAGAGTTATCATGCTCACAGACGGGCAGACAGACAGACAACTTTTGCGATGTCATAGGGATCCCTCCACTTATGATTTGGGATCCCAAAAAGTAAAAAAAAAAAAATTAATTCCTTTTGACCAAACGATTTCTATGAATGATCCCAAGAGCCTGTTCTCGTTTTTTCCTCGAGGGTTTGCTTACAGATGAATTTCTAGCGCCTTTAAAGTGCAGATAAAGTACAGCCAAGCTCAAAAATAAAATACTTTTCACCAAACGATACATTCTCGTGATATCCAGCTCCATCATCGCTTATCTCAAGGGTCTTGCTTACGAATGAGCAGAACCTCATCAGAACAAACCTACGAGAAGGCAAATTCTATATTTCATCCTCTAAGCCATCCTTGCAAGTGCCACATGGCCTTCTAGCTCTTGTTAATATGATGTTAAGATGAGGCTTGTAATACTGAAAATGGTCAGAGACAAGCCCCGGAAGCCCCCCCGATCTAAGAAATTTGAGCTGTGTTGGATTCGGCCTGGGCGCGCCGAAAATCGATCAATCACTTCTGGCGGGCGGACCCCTTGAGCAGAAGGTGCGAATACTGTCGAATACATTCAAAGAAACATTGAAAGAATGCAGCAGAGTGCACCCTTCGTTTAGTTTAGAGGGACCGAATCACACAAAATGACTCTGTTACTGACTAGAAATATTCTGGGCATAGAAAATAATACAAAATACGGAAGAACTGAGCATCCACAATTTCGGCAAGAATTTAAATTTAGAACGTTTACCTTGACAAATATAACGTATTCCATTGCTATATTGAAAGATGGAAGGACAGAACCTGGTATCCTGACATCAGTTAGTTGTTTGAGATGAGTGTCGCGGTGATAAAGGGGCTAGAGACGGCATAAATCAACTGAAGGAAACGAATGAGCTTCCACTTTTGTCATACTTTGGTGTCTTCAGCTACGGTGTTGCTAAGCCAATCTACGTTGCTAAGCCAATCAGTTATACCGTTTGTGCAGGAGGCTTTGCTCGCAAGTTTGTACTACTTTCGATTTGTATTTCCTCATTCATTATCACTTTTTCTCGTTTGCTAATGTACCTCTGATTCCGGCACAGGACCTGTCTAATTCTTGAAAAGATTAACACAGTCATAAAAGATAGAAGGAGGATCACTTTTACACACTTTTCTCTCGTTTGCTAGGGTCCCTATGATTTCGGCACAGGACCCCTCTGATCGTTAACTACCACAAAATACCTGAAATGCTTATTTAACCGTTACACAATCAGCATTTGTACTGGGAAATATCGCTACGATTTTATTTCTTTACACTTTTTGAGCTCTGATCGTTAGCTTCCACAAGATACCCAAAATACACATTTTATCGTCAAACAATCAATATTGATACTTGGAAATATCGCTACGATTTTTATTACTTTGCACTTTCAGCGCTGAGAGTTGGAAAAATTCGGCAAAAAATAATTTTCAGCAGAGCCATCTACTATAAACAGACCCAACCAATAGCGAGTAACGCAAGTCCTTCAGATGCCAGTACCGTAAATCTTGGACACGTTCCTGACACATTGCAGCAACATTGCATTGTAATCCTTGGACATATTCCTGACGCATTGCTGCAACATTGCATTGTTGTACCAAAATACGTCAAGCTGGCACTGTTTACTCTCGACGAGGGGTATTAAGTCAATATGGGAACCAGGTTTCTTACATATTGTCGGATTTGGTTGAGATTTCAGGCGAGCACGTTCAAGATTAGAGACATACTGCAAACAGCAGGGCACTCCGTTTCATAAAGGTGCCATACATATGTAGGCAACATTGAATAACGGAAGTACTATCCATATGTCGGACATCTTAAAACTTACCGACATATGGGTCCCCACCTTTCAGTAAGGTTTTTGAGGATTTGGATTGTGCCGTACGGGCAGTGACCGGTGGTTCGTACGAGCGAGGACAGTACAGATTTGCCAAACTGCAATATCAGGTGTTCAAACTGGACTCTAAGCGGTGATATATTCAGTTTCGCAAGGGCTTGTTCGTAGGGTATGACGTGGCATCGGAGTGTGATCCTTGTTGCTCTTTTCTGGACGGACTCAATGTCCTGTAATGCACGCTGTGCGGATTGCAGATTGACCTCACACCGAGCACGCGTACTCGAGCAACGGGCGAACATAACACCTGAATGGAGAAGACCTAGACATTGCAAATACTTCCGATTTAACTTTAATATTTAGGGCTTTTAACAAGGGAAGTACAAGGGACTACTATTACCGAAGAGTTTTAGCTCACGGTCCATAAAATGGGTTCTTACACTCGCCTTCTTCGTCAGATCGTCACATTTCGGGAAGACAACTTTCCACTCTGAAATTAGACGGACTGGAAGTTTCTTTCAAAGCAAGCCAACCGAGAAGCTTGTAAAGTCATTTTGAACTTCCAGAAGGCTATCTTCTTTATCCAAGATGGGAAAGGGTCACAAAAACCAATCTCTCTTTTACGACTGTCCCCGCAAGGAAAACGTGTCTACGTAACCAAATATAGAAGAAAGGTAAAAACATGTCCAGTGAAAGAAGAAAAAGAAAAAAACAAGTAAATGGAAAAATAATTATTCACTCATTTTTCCGGCCACGTCAGACTAAAAAGAACAATTAATTGCAGTCTATTTCGTGTTATTATTTGAAATCCTGAATTTAGAATACAAGTATTTGGAATCAAGTTTATCTCCATTTTTCAAATTTCCAAATTACTCTGAAATCAGCAACTATTTTATCATAATGGTTTATACCATTTTCCAGTCTAAAGACTAAATAAGTATTTCGTTTTAATTTAGTATTTTGTACAAAAGAATATTTGGAATTAGGTTTGCCTTCCGTCAACCCCCAAAAGAAATCAAACGTTTGAACCGACTCTTTTCCACTCGTATTTCAGTCCCATCTGAACAAGCAGTCATCGGTGTTGCCAGATCGTGTGTCCAAGAAATAGGCCACTGTCTATCCCAAGAAACCTCCCAAAAATTGCAAAGATTGTGAAAAGGACACCAAAAACTGTTCGGCCTTTGGCCACGAAAAACGCTCCCACTTTTCTAGTGGGATGCCAAAACTTATGTTTTGCTAATTTTTCCGAGTTTTTTTTTTTTTTAGCATAGGCTACACGATACATGATGTGCATCTTATACGGTCTGTATGTACCACCAGAGAAAAACTAATGTCAAAACTGAATTCCACGTCAGAAACTGATATAAAATTATCAAACTGCCGTATTTAATTTAAAATGGCTACAGTCCTTCATTGATGAAAAGGGCCCCACGAACTATTTCTTCAGGGCCCCACAAACAATTTGTTTTACAAGTTCCAATACGGTAGCTAAAAAAACTGCCAAGTAGTTTATGTTTCCAGTTTCCAGAGGGATCTCAAAAATCTTTGCGAAATTTGTTCTTGGTTTCAAAGACGATGCTAAAAAAAAACTTATGGGTTTTAAGAAAATAAACAAAACCATTCGATAAACCCGTTAAAAGAAGACGCGGAATATCTATAGTTTGTTTGATTTTGTTATTTGATCCTTCTGTGAAATATGTTTTCAGAGAGTTGGTCTTTATAGGCCAAATCTGTTTGTGTAGGCTAAAATGTCGGTTCCCTACATCGTTCGGAGTGCTGCGGTATGATGGAAGTTGTGAGCGCCAAAATTTGCTTAGGATGATGTCTTCAAAAATGCCAGTCATACACAATCCCAATATTGGGGGATAATGCTGCAATAAGATACGGAACGACCCACGGGGAGAGTAGCCTATAACGTCGAGGGCTGGAAAGATAATGCTCACCAAGGAAAAATTCAATCCTGTAGAGACACCGCCGGGTACAATGAGAGATTACATAAAGAAAAATTCTCATGCTACAGAATTTTCTTAGCAGAGTTCCATAAGACCGTTTTTGGGATCCCAAAACGTAAGTGTAGGGATACCTATGACATCGCAAAAGTGGGGAGTGGGTAGCCCCTCGGAGTAAAAATATGTTTGACAAGCTAGTAACAAACAATGAAAAGCGGATAAGTCGAGGGGTAAGTCAATTCAAATTCACGCAAGGGTCCTCTTTTGACACAGACTATAGACCAGGTCCGTATCCAGGAATTAAATTCGGAGGGGGTCTTCCCTGCGGATCCGTATAATAGCAAACACTACTAAAAAGATACAGACAACAAGTTAAAATCAATAAAACAGGACTATTTTTATAAGTTTCGAAGGTGGTTTCAACCACCACTATAAGCCTTGATCTGTTTCTAAATTTTAATAGTGAAAAACTTAATTGTCTGGATCAAATATTAAATTTTTGAGATCCCATCGAAATCTTTGGTCTTTTTATTTTATAATCGAGGTAGATAGGCTAAGGCGTAAACTGGGACTGATCCAGTACATGGAGAGGGCGTAGGAGGATTTCAAATTGAGAGGGAGGTGCCTACTCTCGATTTTAGTGAACAGCAAGTGCCCGGCCGGTGCTGGCACCGGTTGGACTTGTTAGGACATTAAACAGTAGAAGCGTTTGAAAGATGAATCCCTAATTTATGGCCGCCACCGCTGGTTTCGGCCGGTGCCAGGAAAGGGTGTACAGCAGGTGCGGATTGGTTAACACCTCACTTGAGAGACCCTGCACGAATTGAACTTCCTTGCGCACATACAAGTGGACCACTAAAAAGTCTAGTGAAGAACCGAAAGCTTCAGTATGCTCTCAAATATAATTAGCGCTAGCCTTGTCTTGGAGATGGCTTGACTGGAGTACCCCCCCCCCCAAAAAAAAGTGACCTATGGAAGGCATGACAAAATAAGAGCTCAAAGCAGCCACGGACACAGTAAGGCCAAGTTTATAAGGATTGAGAAGCGACCCTACTGAACCAAGGTAAGTAGTCGCATCGGCTGAAAAACAAAAAACATTTGAGAGTTATGATGATAAGCCATCTTTTGGGTTTTTAACTGAAATCATTGAAAAAAAAAAAAAATCCGTCGTCAAACAACTCCATCCTATGTCACATGTCAAACAAGTTTCCCTAACATCAGTAAAACCGAGAGTCGAGCGTGGAAAATCCCTTCAAGCTGGTTCTATAGTAGAAAATGAACTACGGGATTGGCTAATCACTGGCTTACTAAATTAGATTTTTTTTATTCAGATTTATTTCCCACAATTTAAATGAATAGCACGTATAACGTTGGTACGTCCATCGTACAGAACAATGTAAAAAGAACAAGAAATCATCAAAAAATTTAAAACTGCACACATTTTACTAATAATAGCTCAGATGAATGTGCATGAGGCTCGTCAAACTTTCGCACAAAATTATATTATAGAAATACGTCCAATTTCAATTTTATGTGTACAATTCTGCTTTGGCTGTAAACTCTGTTTTCTTTATTAGTGGCAAAATACAAATTTCTTTTAACTACAGAATAACAGAATAATTCTTATATTCATTATGGCGAACTGTGAAAAAAGGTTTTGAATGAGGTAAAAGTTGTCAGCTCTTATCAGATGTTCCACATTTTCTAATTCAAAAGAGCGCCAGTCGACTCTTGGGCATCCAGAGCTTGTTTCGATAAAGTAATACTCAGCCAGGTTGTTCCAACAGAGTAAGTGTCGTTAGAGTCTCCGTTAACAGAATGAGTAAATTCCTTTAACGTTTAACTAAAAAGGCGTTTTATTTTTGATTCTGATACCTGATTACACTGAAATATTTTGACCCATCTAAGAGGTATTTTTTTCACCCGAGGCCCTTGTTTATAACGTTCAGAATCTGCGCTGCTTGCAAGATAGCCAAAAATTCATTCAGGCGCGGAGAATGTGAATTTTTAAAAAAGCCTGCATTTCAAGGATTAAAGACGCGCTCGGGAAAGTCACGGCTAAAGAAAGTAGGAAAATGATGTTTAAGATATGTCTTGCATCGAATCCTGGCATTGTTAGTTTGCTTTTCGGCAATGGCTTACCTTTGTAGTTTGTCAATATTTTAAGCATCGAGGGACAGGCGTAGGAACAGAGGTACTACAAATGGGAGAGGATACGACAGAGGTACAAAAAAATCGATTATCTACTGATGGCGGACAAACGGAGTAACGCATTTTTATCGGTTTTTCGGCCTATTTAAGTGAATAAGTGGTCTGTAACTAGACTATCGGATCTCAGCCCTATTCGGTTAAACTTTAAGAAAGGGTGAGGGCGTCAGCTCCTTGGTACCATACAAGCATCCCAAACCAGACCCACTCTTCGTTCTTCGGAACAGACGGACTCTCCCCTTCCGAGTTCTCAGAAACACGGTGCAGCCAACGCACTTCTTGCCATGGTTCAAAGTAACTCCATAGATCTACTCTCGACTCTCACCCCCTCGAATGGAGGTCAAAAGGTTTCCGATGTGCTGTATCGCACCATCCCCACAAGGACGAACTCTTACGAGTCTCGACGGGAATTTCGTTTCAAAGCTTTCAGAAGGTACTCAACAAATTTGTCGCCGTGGAAATGCAAAGGAGGATCAGGCAAAGTAATCCCCGAGGAAAGTAGCGAAGGACGAAATTCGCTAGCACTTCGCCGGAAGGTCGATCGAGTCGGCTTTTAACTCGGATCAGCGTCTGTTGGAGACGACTGGGCAATCACGGTCAAATCAAATGCAAGGACGGTGTAGTGGAAGAAATTTAACAAGAACTTTAAGAAAATCGCTAAAAACAACTGGCGTGATGATGTAACTGTTCTTAACACTAACCTAAGTAAAATGCAGATGACATTGCGGTAGTAGCAGAACCTAAAGATAAATTGCAGAAGCTGTTAGATTTGTTAGAAACGTTTTTAGGAGAAATAAAACGGTTGTTTTTGTTTTTAGAAATAGGGGACACCAAAACTAGATGATAAATTTTCATATAAAGATAGAGACAAGAGACATACGGCCGGCTCACGAAACGAAAGTTACCTAAAACAGTAGTCGTTTTTAACGGTCAGTTGTTTGTCTGTATACTATCTTTGTAAGTGTGTGTGAGTTTGATTGACATTTTGTTCTTTCTTTTTTTATATTACTCTTCAGTTTTGAAGGATTTAAGTAATTTATAAAAATAATACTAGAAATATAAAAGTTAAAGAAGAATGGGTGTATTCAGGAATTAGGTTTAAGACGTAAGGAAAAACGTTTGCAAGTCATTTGAAAGGGTGGACAGTTTTCAAATTTAATTTAATGTTCAAATTAAATTTAAGAGAAATTAAGAATATTAAAATCCAAAAAGAGATGTATAGAAGCAATTCAATTCAATTTATTTGTAACCCGTCACAAACAAGGAGGGCGTGTAGCCCTAGTGACGGAGCACAAGAAAGAAAAAAGAAAGGTAGTTTCAATAATGCATAATGGGTTTGAGGTGTGGCGGGATGAGAAAGGGGGAAAAGTAGAGACAATTCGGCTAGGTTATTTTAAGAGATGGTTAGGATTTAAGTAAGTACACAAATAGTGTAATAGTCAGGGGGGAATTTGGCTTATTTTCTCTAAGAAATGTTAGGCTAGTAAATATGACCAGATTTTGGGACTGAGTGACACAAATGCCGTGAGTAATACTACTAAAATCAGCGTAGCCTACCTGGAGGCCCTGAAAGATGACTGACTAAATGCGTAGCCCCGGTTTATAAATTCTACATGATTGCGATACGGATGAATAATGGAATGGGGCTTAGGGACAGATATAGAGGTTGGAGAAATAGGAAAATGGTGAGTACTAGGTTAAAAGACCAAGAAATCCAAGGTTGGCAATCTCAAGGAAGGAATGAAGGAATTATTTTTGAAGCAGGAAATATGGAAGAAGTTAAGTATAATCCTTCCACCAAGTTTCATCAAAATATCCCATTCGCTTCGAGAGTTATCGTGCTCACAGACAGACAGACAGGCGGACAACTTTTGCGATGTCATAGGAGAATTCGGTGTCGCATTGAGGCCAAGGGAATGTTCACTGAAAGTGAATGGTGCCGGCGATCGTGCCAGCTGGTGTCTGCAACTGCCGGGAACCGCTGCGCTGGGCACTTGGTGTACATCAAACTCGAGAGTGGGCACTCCGTGTACACCAAAAGTGGGATCTCCACTTACGTTTTGGGATCCCAAAAAGCTACTAAATAGCAGAAGTGCGACAACAAACTGGGTTCAGAGTATGGACTGTCGCGACGGATAAAATACTAAACTGCTAGTCTACTTTGAAACGAGATTCTTTCGGAGGGGTTACCCACTCTCGAGTTTGGTGTACACCAAGTGCCCAGTGCAGCGTTTCCCGGCAGTTGCAGACACCGGCTGGCACGAGCCGGCACCATTCACTTTCAGTGAACATTCCCTTGGCCTTAATGCGACACCGAATTCTCCTGCAGTCTCCCAACTCTGATGCTCCAGCTTTCCAGTGCAAGCTGTATGCCTGCACTGTTTTACGGGTTCACTGAGTAAGAATTATCCTTCTTCCCAAACAATCCCCCAAGAATATTTTTGTCTTCGGTCCGCCTAGTGGGCTAAACAGGAGGCTCTTTTAATCAGAGCAATCTGGTTGTATTGCAAAATAAGTCAAATTCCCCCATGGACATCCAGGTATAAAGCAAAGTTCAAAAAACGTGAACGCCATTAAACTGCACAGTGTAACAACTGTCTGGCGCATTGGAATCTCTAATAACTCTCCCTATTGCACCTGGAGAAAGCTCTCAATCATCACCCGAGTGTTGTCCAAATTATCATAACAAGTTCTCACCTTGGAACTCCACTGTCCTGGCCCTCATTTGCCGATCTCCGCATCGTCAGCTTCAAGCTCCTTCTCCGCTCACGATGGTCCTTACTCGGCAACGGGATACTCAAGGTGGCCCTAGAAGGAAGAAACCTTAAAACATCCCCAATTTTAATGAGCGACTAGAACCACTTTTGCCAGGGGTGAGAAAAACAAAATACGAGGGGTTGTCCACTCTCGATTTTAGTGTACAGCAAGTGCCCGGTCCCGGTCGGTGCCGGCACCGGCTGAAACAAGTCGGCACCAGTTGTCATGTGTTAATACATCAAAATAAGCATTTTTCAGAAGCGTTTGAAAGATGAATGGCCTATTGCCGGTACCTTATTGTCGGTACCGGTGCCATTGCAGCACCACCTATTTCGGCTGGTGTGGGGAAAGGGTGTACAGCAGATGCCGGGGAGTGGGTAGCCCCTCGACAAAATACAGGATTCCAGCCCACGATAACAAGAGCTTCCAGGATGATCTCTTGGTGGTATTTGCCAGACATGTCCATTTGGACGCAGATTCATGTTTCAGGTTTTTTAATTAAAAATAAAATAAACAATAAGAAAAACTCCAGAGCCCGGCCGAGAAGACAAATTCGTAATGTAAAATCTTCTCTCTCTAAAGTTTGTGCTAGTAGAGATAAGACAGAACAGTCTAGTTACCAATCCCGTAGGGAAAAAAGGTACCCGGATTCCCGTAAAGGTGTCCGGAATTTTGGAACAACATTCCGGGCACGGAAAACGTAACGGAAATCCCGCCTGGGGAGTCTTGTTTCCTGGAATTCCGCAGTTTAACGCGGAATTCCTGTCAAACCGCGGAATTCCGGGACGTTTTCCGTACCCGGAATGTTGTTCCAAAATTCCGGACACCTTTACGGGAATCCGGGTACCTTTTTTCCCTACGGGATCACTTATTCACTTAAACAGGAACGAAGACGCGACGAAAATGCATTGATTCATTGCTCCACTCGATATTCATGTAATCGATTTGCGTCAAATAAACTTTTCTTCCTGATTTGTGGTACCTCTATTTACTCGTACCTCTATATTTGACAGTGCAAAACGGAAACGTCAGCTAAATTTTATTCGAGCTATATTTCGGCCCTTCTTGGCAAGAGTCCTCTTCAGACTCAAAACCGCTCAAGTTGGAAAAACGAAACTTGTGATAACAAAACTGAAGATTCTAGCTTAGTCTTAAATATCTAAATTGGTGAACTTCCTTTTGGAGAGTAGCTTGGAGTTAAAAAGGTTGCTGAGATTTCATTTTGGACACGGCTGCTGTTTTTGCTGCTCTAATGGGTCGTTGATCGGGTAGCGATTTTTCTGCATTTGGCTTGACTTTGGTTTTGCTATGGACAAGAGCTTGGGGCCTGAATTTCCTTTATGCGTACGCTTGAACGATTGCCAAAACACTTTTTTTGGGGGGAGGCACACGCAATTGTGAGCTTTCTTCAGAAGTGACCTTGCAATCTGGAATAGAACACTTCCTAGGCCATTAGCCACTGAACCGCACGCTTTTGTTGGAATCCCAATTCTCTGCGCTGGGGTGAAACTTGTCTTGTCAAGCCAAGCAGTTCATATTAGGATCGCCCCTACTAGAGCCGAAGGTGAATAAAATAAAAATAAATCCCTTTAGCAGAGTCAAAATAATAAAATGCATCAAAATCCAAGACGAAAAAAAGCTGGCTTTTCTGTTAAAATTTAATAATAAAACATTTCTAACATACAGGTCATTCTTAGTAATTGAAAGAGTACGCGGTTCTCTGACGGCTCCCCGTCCTCACCACTACCTGGTAACGCGTCCAGCGATGCTCTTTCAGTGGGAATCAGGATCCAAAATAAGAAACCATGGAAAAAGAGGACTAGGCTAATTTTCGTGGGATCCCAACCGGGATTTTCTATTTAGGCTACGTTATATTTCCGGTCTCGATATCCCTCCGACGATAACGAGAAACATTCGATCTGAATTCCAAACGATTTACTGCTTTTGACCGAATTTCGGTGTTCATTTTCACGGTCGTTAGGATATTCGGAAATTTCGAGTCAAACCAGAATTTCGTTTGTCCCTTTATTTCCGAATTTGTCACGCCTCGATAAAAATCGGGAGAGACGGCTTGGGCCTGGCTATGCTCTCGCCCCTGCAAGAAGTTCTTAGTTGCTAGACTTCTCTCAGAGCAAAATAACACTAGGGAATAGCGCTGAGACTAAAAAAGTGACACACTCGAATAGCAGCGACACTAGCACCACTAGCGATAGAGAACCTCCCTACTGAAACTCAATCAGTCGTGCACCAGCACTGGCTCCAATAACTTCATACTCTGAACACAGGAAAAAAAAAGATATCACCTCACCTCCCCTGTTACCACGATATATGCATGCCGCATCTTAGCTTTACCAGAAATTTCTAGCTTTAAGTGCCGCAAGCGTAATGAGCGGCGCTACGACTATGGCCCGTTTGTGAAGCATAGAAAGCATAGGTCTTGTCTATACTCCCTAGTGTTATTTTGCTCTGACATGTCTTGACTGAAGTTCCTGACTAGATTTCTTTCTGGTTTCGCTATTACCGCCATGGAACGATATAACAGGTAAAATAAATCCCCTGATGCACAAAACCATCAATTCGATATCTGATTAATTTATTCTCTGACGTCAGGTTTGTCCATAGTGACGGTTAAATCATTCATCTCATGCAAAAAATGACACCAAAATTCTTGGTTGGGAAACTTCTCTCGTTCCCTAATGTCCGGCTTCCACCGAATTCTACTAAACTATCCCTCTGAGGCGAAAATTGATTGACTGGAGTTGCATGTTGGTTCACTCCAATACCGACTTCTTCCACTTATTTCAGAACATTTCATTCGTTGCTGAATTTCCTTACCACTTTTCTGAACGCTTGAGGGTAGATTCTTTGTTGGAGGTGGTTTAGTGTTGCCTTCAAGTATTATGAAAACCTCGAATCCCAACATTACCACGAAAGTTTCGAACTATAGGCTTAGAGCGTGTTCCACCCTCATTACCGTAGCTACTACGTAAGACGTCACGAACTTTGGCTATTTTGCGTCAAGGCTGGAACGCTTTTTTTTATTTTAAGCAAAACATCACTCCACGGGGCAATCCAGCCAATCAGAGATTTACCACGCCTTGTGACACGCTTAGAGTGGAGCTATTGGGACGAAACTTGGTTGGAAGAAGAAGCAGAAGCTCTAGATACATCAGTGACAGAACCGGACCGGGTTCGGGCACTGTGCGGGGAGTTGGAGGGGGGTCCGGAATTCCGGTGATCGCGAATCAAGGTACTTCCAGATGTACTAGGACGATGAAACTTGGCTTGGAAATCAGACACTTGACAAGATTGGCTTAGAAATTGTCAGTTCCCAGATCCGACCATCCCTTAAAGTACTAATCGCAACCACAACGTACAAAAAATACTTTTTAGCAAAATACACATTTTCGTGATCCCTATGAGCCCGTGATCATTTTTGCCTTCAGGGTTTTGCTCACAAGTGATTTCCTTAAAGTACAAACAATACTTTTGAGTAAAATATACATTTTCTTGCTCCTGATGAGTTCATCATGTTTTTTACTTCAAGACTTTTGATTACAAATGATCACAACAAAACCACAAATTGACGAATTCCTACTTTCATCCTCTGACCCAGCCTTGCAAGTGCCATATGAGCTTCCAGCTCTTGTTTCAAATTTTTATTCATATACATTTTTAGTTTGTTTCGGAAATATGGTTGAAACAGTGATTATTATTATTATTATTATTAATCTTTATTATTATTAATCTTTATTTAGTTTAGTAGAAGTTTGTAGGTAAGGTAAGGTAAGAATGTGGAGACAAGCGAATATATTTTATTTACTTTTGTGTTTAAAAAATGTTCTTCATACCAGCTAAATGGTTCTCTGTTTTTATGTTTTCTTATTAAGATCTATTTTGAGCTTGCCCATAACGGTGCTTCAAATTCGCACCATTAGATGAAACGATGCTCGTACCGAGTCCCGGCTTGAAATCGCGACTTGAGAGAGAGATCAGTATATTTTGAAACTATCGTAGCGATAAAGTCTTGTTTTTATTTGATACATTTCTTAATCACAATCAAATAGCTCTGAAAACTGTCTGACAGCTTGATGTTCTTGCAATTCTTCTTGAGATAGCTGTCGGCAGATTTCTTTGCTTTCGGCGGAAATGTCTGGATTTCAGTTTCTTGCATATAAATAACAAACACACACTATGACTCTGCATAGAAAACTGAAGTGAAGAAAGGCACAAACGAGTTTCCGTATCGATTTGTCTGGACTTTAGGGGATTGAAGTTTATTTTGTAGCCGGGTTCGATGACTGGGAGGGGCCGTTTCCGGTAACAGTGACCGGTGGTTCGTACGAGCGAGGACAGTACAGATTTGCCAAACTGCAATATCAGGTGTTCAAACTGGACTCTAAGCGGTGATATATTCAGTTTCGCAAGGGCTTGTTCGTAGGGTATGACGTGGCATCGGAGTGTGATCCTTGTTGCTCTTTTCTGGACGGACTCAATGTCCTGTAATGCACGCTGTGCGGATTGCAGATTGACCTCACACCGAGCACGCGTACTCGAGCAACGGGCGAACATAACACCTGAATGGAGAAGACCTAGACATTGCAAATACTTCCGATTTAACTTTAATATTTAGGGCTTTTAACAAGGGAAGTACAAGGGACTACTATTACCGAAGAGTTTTAGCTCACGGTCCATAAAATGGGTTCTTACACTCGCCTTCTTCGTCAGATCGTCACATTTCGGGAAGACAACTTTCCACTCTGAAATTAGACGGACTGGAAGTTTCTTTCAAAGCAAGCCAACCGAGAAGCTTGTAAAGTCATTTTGAACTTCCAGAAGGCTATCTTCTTTATCCAAGATGGGAAAGGGTCACAAAAACCAATCTCTCTTTTACGACTGTCCCCGCAAGGAAAACGTGTCTACGTAACCAAATATAGAAGAAAGGTAAAAACATGTCCAGTGAAAGAAGAAAAAGAAAAAAACAAGTAAATGGAAAAATAATTATTCACTCATTTTTCCGGCCACGTCAGACTAAAAAGAACAATTAATTGCAGTCTATTTCGTGTTATTATTTGAAATCCTGAATTTAGAATACAAGTATTTGGAATCAAGTTTATCTCCATTTTTCAAATTTCCAAATTACTCTGAAATCAGCAACTATTTTATCATAATGGTTTATACCATTTTCCAGTCTAAAGACTAAATAAGTATTTCGTTTTAATTTAGTATTTTGTACAAAAGAATATTTGGAATTAGGTTTGCCTTCCGTCAACCCCCAAAAGAAATCAAACGTTTGAACCGACTCTTTTCCACTCGTATTTCAGTCCCATCTGAACAAGCAGTCATCGGTGTTGCCAGATCGTGTGTCCAAGAAATAGGCCACTGTCTATCCCAAGAAACCTCCCAAAAATTGCAAAGATTGTGAAAAGGACACCAAAAACTGTTCGGCCTTTGGCCACGAAAAACGCTCCCACTTTTCTAGTGGGATGCCAAAACTTATGTTTTGCTAATTTTTCCGAGTTTTTTTTTTTTTTAGCATAGGCTACACGATACATGATGTGCATCTTATACGGTCTGTATGTACCACCAGAGAAAAACTAATGTCAAAACTGAATTCCACGTCAGAAACTGATATAAAATTATCAAACTGCCGTATTTAATTTAAAATGGCTACAGTCCTTCATTGATGAAAAGGGCCCCACGAACTATTTCTTCAGGGCCCCACAAACAATTTGTTTTACAAGTTCCAATACGGTAGCTAAAAAAACTGCCAAGTAGTTTATGTTTCCAGTTTCCAGAGGGATCTCAAAAATCTTTGCGAAATTTGTTCTTGGTTTCAAAGACGATGCTAAAAAAAAACTTATGGGTTTTAAGAAAATAAACAAAACCATTCGATAAACCCGTTAAAAGAAGACGCGGAATATCTATAGTTTGTTTGATTTTGTTATTTGATCCTTCTGTGAAATATGTTTTCAGAGAGTTGGTCTTTATAGGCCAAATCTGTTTGTGTAGGCTAAAATGTCGGTTCCCTACATCGTTCGGAGTGCTGCGGTATGATGGAAGTTGTGAGCGCCAAAATTTGCTTAGGATGATGTCTTCAAAAATGCCAGTCATACACAATCCCAATATTGGGGGATAATGCTGCAATAAGATACGGAACGACCCACGGGGAGAGTAGCCTATAACGTCGAGGGCTGGAAAGATAATGCTCACCAAGGAAAAATTCAATCCTGTAGAGACACCGCCGGGTACAATGAGAGATTACATAAAGAAAAATTCTCATGCTACAGAATTTTCTTAGCAGAGTTCCATAAGACCGTTTTTGGGATCCCAAAACGTAAGTGTAGGGATACCTATGACATCGCAAAAGTGGGGAGTGGGTAGCCCCTCGGAGTAAAAATATGTTTGACAAGCTAGTAACAAACAATGAAAAGCGGATAAGTCGAGGGGTAAGTCAATTCAAATTCACGCAAGGGTCCTCTTTTGACACAGACTATAGACCAGGTCCGTATCCAGGAATTAAATTCGGAGGGGGTCTTCCCTGCGGATCCGTATAATAGCAAACACTACTAAAAAGATACAGACAACAAGTTAAAATCAATAAAACAGGACTATTTTTATAAGTTTCGAAGGTGGTTTCAACCACCACTATAAGCCTTGATCTGTTTCTAAATTTTAATAGTGAAAAACTTAATTGTCTGGATCAAATATTAAATTTTTGAGATCCCATCGAAATCTTTGGTCTTTTTATTTTATAATCGAGGTAGATAGGCTAAGGCGTAAACTGGGACTGATCCAGTACATGGAGAGGGCGTAGGAGGATTTCAAATTGAGAGGGAGGTGCCTACTCTCGATTTTAGTGAACAGCAAGTGCCCGGCCGGTGCTGGCACCGGTTGGACTTGTTAGGACATTAAACAGTAGAAGCGTTTGAAAGATGAATCCCTAATTTATGGCCGCCACCGCTGGTTTCGGCCGGTGCCAGGAAAGGGTGTACAGCAGGTGCGGATTGGTTAACACCTCACTTGAGAGACCCTGCACGAATTGAACTTCCTTGCGCACATACAAGTGGACCACTAAAAAGTCTAGTGAAGAACCGAAAGCTTCAGTATGCTCTCAAATATAATTAGCGCTAGCCTTGTCTTGGAGATGGCTTGACTGGAGTACCCCCCCCCCCAAAAAAAAGTGACCTATGGAAGGCATGACAAAATAAGAGCTCAAAGCAGCCACGGACACAGTAAGGCCAAGTTTATAAGGATTGAGAAGCGACCCTACTGAACCAAGGTAAGTAGTCGCATCGGCTGAAAAACAAAAAACATTTGAGAGTTATGATGATAAGCCATCTTTTGGGTTTTTAACTGAAATCATTGAAAAAAAAAAAAAATCCGTCGTCAAACAACTCCATCCTATGTCACATGTCAAACAAGTTTCCCTAACATCAGTAAAACCGAGAGTCGAGCGTGGAAAATCCCTTCAAGCTGGTTCTATAGTAGAAAATGAACTACGGGATTGGCTAATCACTGGCTTACTAAATTAGATTTTTTTTATTCAGATTTATTTCCCACAATTTAAATGAATAGCACGTATAACGTTGGTACGTCCATCGTACAGAACAATGTAAAAAGAACAAGAAATCATCAAAAAATTTAAAACTGCACACATTTTACTAATAATAGCTCAGATGAATGTGCATGAGGCTCGTCAAACTTTCGCACAAAATTATATTATAGAAATACGTCCAATTTCAATTTTATGTGTACAATTCTGCTTTGGCTGTAAACTCTGTTTTCTTTATTAGTGGCAAAATACAAATTTCTTTTAACTACAGAATAACAGAATAATTCTTATATTCATTATGGCGAACTGTGAAAAAAGGTTTTGAATGAGGTAAAAGTTGTCAGCTCTTATCAGATGTTCCACATTTTCTAATTCAAAAGAGCGCCAGTCGACTCTTGGGCATCCAGAGCTTGTTTCGATAAAGTAATACTCAGCCAGGTTGTTCCAACAGAGTAAGTGTCGTTAGAGTCTCCGTTAACAGAATGAGTAAATTCCTTTAACGTTTAACTAAAAAGGCGTTTTATTTTTGATTCTGATACCTGATTACACTGAAATATTTTGACCCATCTAAGAGGTATTTTTTTCACCCGAGGCCCTTGTTTATAACGTTCAGAATCTGCGCTGCTTGCAAGATAGCCAAAAATTCATTCAGGCGCGGAGAATGTGAATTTTTAAAAAAGCCTGCATTTCAAGGATTAAAGACGCGCTCGGGAAAGTCACGGCTAAAGAAAGTAGGAAAATGATGTTTAAGATATGTCTTGCATCGAATCCTGGCATTGTTAGTTTGCTTTTCGGCAATGGCTTACCTTTGTAGTTTGTCAATATTTTAAGCATCGAGGGACAGGCGTAGGAACAGAGGTACTACAAATGGGAGAGGATACGACAGAGGTACAAAAAAATCGATTATCTACTGATGGCGGACAAACGGAGTAACGCATTTTTATCGGTTTTTCGGCCTATTTAAGTGAATAAGTGGTCTGTAACTAGACTATCGGATCTCAGCCCTATTCGGTTAAACTTTAAGAAAGGGTGAGGGCGTCAGCTCCTTGGTACCATACAAGCATCCCAAACCAGACCCACTCTTCGTTCTTCGGAACAGACGGACTCTCCCCTTCCGAGTTCTCAGAAACACGGTGCAGCCAACGCACTTCTTGCCATGGTTCAAAGTAACTCCATAGATCTACTCTCGACTCTCACCCCCTCGAATGGAGGTCAAAAGGTTTCCGATGTGCTGTATCGCACCATCCCCACAAGGACGAACTCTTACGAGTCTCGACGGGAATTTCGTTTCAAAGCTTTCAGAAGGTACTCAACAAATTTGTCGCCGTGGAAATGCAAAGGAGGATCAGGCAAAGTAATCCCCGAGGAAAGTAGCGAAGGACGAAATTCGCTAGCACTTCGCCGGAAGGTCGATCGAGTCGGCTTTTAACTCGGATCAGCGTCTGTTGGAGACGACTGGGCAATCACGGTCAAATCAAATGCAAGGACGGTGTAGTGGAAGAAATTTAACAAGAACTTTAAGAAAATCGCTAAAAACAACTGGCGTGATGATGTAACTGTTCTTAACACTAACCTAAGTAAAATGCAGATGACATTGCGGTAGTAGCAGAACCTAAAGATAAATTGCAGAAGCTGTTAGATTTGTTAGAAACGTTTTTAGGAGAAATAAAACGGTTGTTTTTGTTTTTAGAAATAGGGGGACACCAAAACTAGATGATAAATTTTCATATAAAGATAGAGACAAGAGACATACGGCCGGCTCACGAAACGAAAGTTACCTAAAACAGTAGTCGTTTTTAACGGTCAGTTGTTTGTCTGTATACTATCTTTGTAAGTGTGTGTGAGTTTGATTGACATTTTGTTCTTTCTTTTTTTATATTACTCTTCAGTTTTGAAGGATTTAAGTAATTTATAAAAATAATACTAGAAATATAAAAGTTAAAGAAGAATGGGTGTATTCAGGAATTAGGTTTAAGACGTAAGGAAAAACGTTTGCAAGTCATTTGAAAGGGTGGACAGTTTTCAAATTTAATTTAATGTTCAAATTAAATTTAAGAGAAATTAAGAATATTAAAATCCAAAAAGAGATGTATAGAAGCAATTCAATTCAATTTATTTGTAACCCGTCACAAACAAGGAGGGCGTGTAGCCCTAGTGACGGAGCACAAGAAAGAAAAAAGAAAGGTAGTTTCAATAATGCATAATGGGTTTGAGGTGTGGCGGGATGAGAAAGGGGGAAAAGTAGAGACAATTCGGCTAGGTTATTTTAAGAGATGGTTAGGATTTAAGTAAGTACACAAATAGTGTAATAGTCAGGGGGGAATTTGGCTTATTTTCTCTAAGAAATGTTAGGCTAGTAAATATGACCAGATTTTGGGACTGAGTGACACAAATGCCGTGAGTAATACTACTAAAATCAGCGTAGCCTACCTGGAGGCCCTGAAAGATGACTGACTAAATGCGTAGCCCCGGTTTATAAATTCTACATGATTGCGATACGGATGAATAATGGAATGGGGCTTAGGGACAGATATAGAGGTTGGAGAAATAGGAAAATGGTGAGTACTAGGTTAAAAGACCAAGAAATCCAAGGTTGGCAATCTCAAGGAAGGAATGAAGGAATTATTTTTGAAGCAGGAAATATGGAAGAAGTTAAGTATAATCCTTCCACCAAGTTTCATCAAAATATCCCATTCGCTTCGAGAGTTATCGTGCTCACAGACAGACAGACAGGCGGACAACTTTTGCGATGTCATAGGAGAATTCGGTGTCGCATTGAGGCCAAGGGAATGTTCACTGAAAGTGAATGGTGCCGGCGATCGTGCCAGCTGGTGTCTGCAACTGCCGGGAACCGCTGCGCTGGGCACTTGGTGTACATCAAACTCGAGAGTGGGCACTCCGTGTACACCAAAAGTGGGATCTCCACTTACGTTTTGGGATCCCAAAAAGCTACTAAATAGCAGAAGTGCGACAACAAACTGGGTTCAGAGTATGGACTGTCGCGACGGATAAAATACTAAACTGCTAGTCTACTTTGAAACGAGATTCTTTCGGAGGGGTTACCCACTCTCGAGTTTGGTGTACACCAAGTGCCCAGTGCAGCGTTTCCCGGCAGTTGCAGACACCGGCTGGCACGAGCCGGCACCATTCACTTTCAGTGAACATTCCCTTGGCCTTAATGCGACACCGAATTCTCCTGCAGTCTCCCAACTCTGATGCTCCAGCTTTCCAGTGCAAGCTGTATGCCTGCACTGTTTTACGGGTTCACTGAGTAAGAATTATCCTTCTTCCCAAACAATCCCCCAAGAATATTTTTGTCTTCGGTCCGCCTAGTGGGCTAAACAGGAGGCTCTTTTAATCAGAGCAATCTGGTTGTATTGCAAAATAAGTCAAATTCCCCCATGGACATCCAGGTATAAAGCAAAGTTCAAAAAACGTGAACGCCATTAAACTGCACAGTGTAACAACTGTCTGGCGCATTGGAATCTCTAATAACTCTCCCTATTGCACCTGGAGAAAGCTCTCAATCATCACCCGAGTGTTGTCCAAATTATCATAACAAGTTCTCACCTTGGAACTCCACTGTCCTGGCCCTCATTTGCCGATCTCCGCATCGTCAGCTTCAAGCTCCTTCTCCGCTCACGATGGTCCTTACTCGGCAACGGGATACTCAAGGTGGCCCTAGAAGGAAGAAACCTTAAAACATCCCCAATTTTAATGAGCGACTAGAACCACTTTTGCCAGGGGTGAGAAAAACAAAATACGAGGGGTTGTCCACTCTCGATTTTAGTGTACAGCAAGTGCCCGGTCCCGGTCGGTGCCGGCACCGGCTGAAACAAGTCGGCACCAGTTGTCATGTGTTAATACATCAAAATAAGCATTTTTCAGAAGCGTTTGAAAGATGAATGGCCTATTGCCGGTACCTTATTGTCGGTACCGGTGCCATTGCAGCACCACCTATTTCGGCTGGTGTGGGGAAAGGGTGTACAGCAGATGCCGGGGAGTGGGTAGCCCCTCGACAAAATACAGGATTCCAGCCCACGATAACAAGAGCTTCCAGGATGATCTCTTGGTGGTATTTGCCAGACATGTCCATTTGGACGCAGATTCATGTTTCAGGTTTTTTAATTAAAAATAAAATAAACAATAAGAAAAACTCCAGAGCCCGGCCGAGAAGACAAATTCGTAATGTAAAATCTTCTCTCTCTAAAGTTTGTGCTAGTAGAGATAAGACAGAACAGTCTAGTTACCAATCCCGTAGGGAAAAAAGGTACCCGGATTCCCGTAAAGGTGTCCGGAATTTTGGAACAACATTCCGGGCACGGAAAACGTAACGGAAATCCCGCCTGGGGAGTCTTGTTTCCTGGAATTCCGCAGTTTAACGCGGAATTCCTGTCAAACCGCGGAATTCCGGGACGTTTTCCGTACCCGGAATGTTGTTCCAAAATTCCGGACACCTTTACGGGAATCCGGGTACCTTTTTTCCCTACGGGATCACTTATTCACTTAAACAGGAACGAAGACGCGACGAAAATGCATTGATTCATTGCTCCACTCGATATTCATGTAATCGATTTGCGTCAAATAAACTTTTCTTCCTGATTTGTGGTACCTCTATTTACTCGTACCTCTATATTTGACAGTGCAAAACGGAAACGTCAGCTAAATTTTATTCGAGCTATATTTCGGCCCTTCTTGGCAAGAGTCCTCTTCAGACTCAAAACCGCTCAAGTTGGAAAAACGAAACTTGTGATAACAAAACTGAAGATTCTAGCTTAGTCTTAAATATCTAAATTGGTGAACTTCCTTTTGGAGAGTAGCTTGGAGTTAAAAAGGTTGCTGAGATTTCATTTTGGACACGGCTGCTGTTTTTGCTGCTCTAATGGGTCGTTGATCGGGTAGCGATTTTTCTGCATTTGGCTTGACTTTGGTTTTGCTATGGACAAGAGCTTGGGGCCTGAATTTCCTTTATGCGTACGCTTGAACGATTGCCAAAACACTTTTTTTGGGGGGAGGCACACGCAATTGTGAGCTTTCTTCAGAAGTGACCTTGCAATCTGGAATAGAACACTTCCTAGGCCATTAGCCACTGAACCGCACGCTTTTGTTGGAATCCCAATTCTCTGCGCTGGGGTGAAACTTGTCTTGTCAAGCCAAGCAGTTCATATTAGGATCGCCCCTACTAGAGCCGAAGGTGAATAAAATAAAAATAAATCCCTTTAGCAGAGTCAAAATAATAAAATGCATCAAAATCCAAGACGAAAAAAAGCTGGCTTTTCTGTTAAAATTTAATAATAAAACATTTCTAACATACAGGTCATTCTTAGTAATTGAAAGAGTACGCGGTTCTCTGACGGCTCCCCGTCCTCACCACTACCTGGTAACGCGTCCAGCGATGCTCTTTCAGTGGGAATCAGGATCCAAAATAAGAAACCATGGAAAAAGAGGACTAGGCTAATTTTCGTGGGATCCCAACCGGGATTTTCTATTTAGGCTACGTTATATTTCCGGTCTCGATATCCCTCCGACGATAACGAGAAACATTCGATCTGAATTCCAAACGATTTACTGCTTTTGACCGAATTTCGGTGTTCATTTTCACGGTCGTTAGGATATTCGGAAATTTCGAGTCAAACCAGAATTTCGTTTGTCCCTTTATTTCCGAATTTGTCACGCCTCGATAAAAATCGGGAGAGACGGCTTGGGCCTGGCTATGCTCTCGCCCCTGCAAGAAGTTCTTAGTTGCTAGACTTCTCTCAGAGCAAAATAACACTAGGGAATAGCGCTGAGACTAAAAAAGTGACACACTCGAATAGCAGCGACACTAGCACCACTAGCGATAGAGAACCTCCCTACTGAAACTCAATCAGTCGTGCACCAGCACTGGCTCCAATAACTTCATACTCTGAACACAGGAAAAAAAAAGATATCACCTCACCTCCCCTGTTACCACGATATATGCATGCCGCATCTTAGCTTTACCAGAAATTTCTAGCTTTAAGTGCCGCAAGCGTAATGAGCGGCGCTACGACTATGGCCCGTTTGTGAAGCATAGAAAGCATAGGTCTTGTCTATACTCCCTAGTGTTATTTTGCTCTGACATGTCTTGACTGAAGTTCCTGACTAGATTTCTTTCTGGTTTCGCTATTACCGCCATGGAACGATATAACAGGTAAAATAAATCCCCTGATGCACAAAACCATCAATTCGATATCTGATTAATTTATTCTCTGACGTCAGGTTTGTCCATAGTGACGGTTAAATCATTCATCTCATGCAAAAAATGACACCAAAATTCTTGGTTGGGAAACTTCTCTCGTTCCCTAATGTCCGGCTTCCACCGAATTCTACTAAACTATCCCTCTGAGGCGAAAATTGATTGACTGGAGTTGCATGTTGGTTCACTCCAATACCGACTTCTTCCACTTATTTCAGAACATTTCATTCGTTGCTGAATTTCCTTACCACTTTTCTGAACGCTTGAGGGTAGATTCTTTGTTGGAGGTGGTTTAGTGTTGCCTTCAAGTATTATGAAAACCTCGAATCCCAACATTACCACGAAAGTTTCGAACTATAGGCTTAGAGCGTGTTCCACCCTCATTACCGTAGCTACTACGTAAGACGTCACGAACTTTGGCTATTTTGCGTCAAGGCTGGAACGCTTTTTTTTATTTTAAGCAAAACATCACTCCACGGGGCAATCCAGCCAATCAGAGATTTACCACGCTCACTACGTTCCTGAGCATGGTAAGCAAATAGTTACTACTAGTTACTGTTTCGAGAAGGTTGGAACGCTCAGCGTAGTAACTTTTCGTGAGGTTGGAACGGAAATAGTAACTAATAATTACTACTGTTAGAAGGGTGGAACACGCTCTTAACAAAAAGCACTGAAATCTCGCGTTGACAGATAAGTAAAGATTGGAGAAGGTGTGACCGTTTATTTTGTTTTCTTCTACATGTTCTTTTTAGTATGTAGCCTTTCGGGTAAATAGACGTTATTTTGAATATATGGATCAATCTCAAGGACACAGTTGCTGCAGAGTGGACAGATGTCTTCAAACTGATACTTTATTGCAAAACGAACTTTCACAGCGTTGGATTGCCGAACTTGCCGATTTTGTCAAGTACATAATTACGTAACATCCAATAAATAAGTCCAGACACTGTCTGGAGCTACAAGCCATGGAAGGTTGACTGGGAAGCACCAGAAATCAACAAACCGGACATGCCATTTTCAGCGAGTAGCGTTCAAAGGGAAGGAAAACCCTTATTTCACCCTAAGCTGTGTGTAATTTATAACAGATTTTTACGATAATTATTTCAAGCTAACAGATGCTGAAAAGATAACCGGGATAGATCCTTTCATGACCTTTCTAAGCGGTTTACGAAACTGCAATGACTTTTACCTGACTTATTGATAACCGTGGATGCTGGCACATTTGAGCGAGCGGTGTGGTGACAGAGCGGATGGTGACAGCCAGGGCCGTATCCAGAGGGGTAGGTGCTTCACCCCCCCCCCCCCCGAAATATGCTAAATTACTCGTTTTTTATTTGCTTTAACCTCTGATTTATGTATTTTTTGTACTTTTTGGTCCGACCCGCGGGTACCCCTCCCCCGGAATAAATTCCTGGATACGGACCTGGTGACGCCAGATAGGTGTTGGCTCATAATCCGATACCGCCCAATGCTTCACATTTCCAATCATAAGCCTAAAATCGCTTACATGTAAAACTGACTCTATACTGATGAAGATGCAGAAAGTGGCTGTATCTTCAACAACCCGACGGAAAGCGATACGCCCCAGTTTTTGTTTTCCTTCTTCAATGTTTCTTGTTTCCTTTTGTTTTCTCTCTTTAACTGAAGTTGAAACCGTCGGTTATTTTTTTTCCTCTCTTCTTTTTTCCATTCTTGATTTATTCAATTAGTTAATCCTTTTTTTTAAATTAATATTGATTAGTGTCCTGCCTTTTTAATCATAGATTTTAAATATTCCTTCAGCCCAAGCTGACTGCGAATCATTTTTGACAGTGCAAAAACGGATACGTCAGCTAAATTTTATTCGAGCTATATTTCAGCCCTTCTTGGCAAGGGTCCTCTTCAGGCTCAAAACCGCTCAAACTGGAAAAACGAACTTGTGGAAAAACCACAAGTTGGTTTTTTCCACAAGTTCGCAAATATAATAGATTTTAAGACCGTTGCCGTCACCAACGGTAAGTTCCCTACTGCTTACCTGTAAAACTGAAGTTGCTGATGAAGATGCAGAAAGTGGCTGTATCTACGTCTAATCCTCCAGATATGGGTATCATGTTCCAAAGCAATCGTATACCTGAAAAGAACAAAAAACTCGCAATAATATGATAGCCTTATTAAAGAAAAAAACAGAGACAAACACAGAAAACGTGTGGTCTTCCACGGATTTAGCACTTGTATTTCCTTGGAAAGGCGAATGTTTCCAAAATTCCGAAAGATATTTTCTTCAAAGGAGAGCTTGTTGACCTTCGGATAAGCTAGGCCACGCTGTTGGTAAGACTAAAATCCGACGGATTTTTTTTTTTAGATGAGACGCCCCAAGTCTAGACATACGCCGCAAAAGAAGTTCCTTAAAGTGAGATGCACTAGCCTAAGAACGGCATCGTTTTTCTTCTCATCACCTGGATGAAAGATCAGACAAGAAAACCTGATTCTTCATAGACAGAAAGTACTCTTGCTTTTTGTCTAGGTAAAAATTCTGTTACAGAAATATCCAGCAGTAGCACCTGCACTGTTTCGTGAAATTTGGTCAGTCCCAACCTTTTGGTTTGGAGTCACTGAGGGTGGACTAAAAATGAGAAAGGAAAGTAAGGGTGAAGGGGGAAACGCTACTATAACGGGGAGGGCATACAAAAATGGGAAAAACTGAACCAGGAGGCAACATGCTAAGAAGATGAAAGATGTACCATTCCTTTCTCCTTTTAAGGCTCCTACAATGGGCAGGCAGCTAAGCACCCATAAAGTGTGCATCTTCACAACAAAAATTACGTTTGGACAACTGATACATTTACATGTTCCCCGAAGTTCAAGTTCTTTTACTGTTTGAATATACATATAACACTATTTACATAAAGTCCCCAGCAGCGAGACTGGCTCGAAAGCATAAGGGCTCCGCATGATCATTTGCTCAAGGGTTTTGCTTACAAACTAATTCTCGCACTTAAAAATATATTAGGCCAGATGGTAAGCTACATTTTCATGTCGCCAAGGGCACACGATCATGTTTGCCTCGACAATTTAGCTTACAAATCAGTTCCTAGCACCCTCCAACTGTGCACCTTCACCAGCACATTGACAAAACAAAGAGATACATCAGGGATGCGCAACACCAGGATATATTTTCATGTTTTGCTCTAACAAACTTCATTCAAATTCCCGGTTGTTTCTTCATTTTCGTCTCCGGTGGGAAAGCACTAGGGACGGACGTCATTTGGTATATTCGTTTGGGCTACTAAAAAGAGGTAAGCTTCAGGGGAAACATGTCTTCGCGGAATTCTTTCTTTTAGGCTCCGTAGGGGGGGGGGGGGGTCAAACATGAAGATGTAAAATTTAGCCAAACGTACTTTTGTCAGTGTGCATGTGAAGATGCAGAGTTAGGGGTGCTAGGCATTCATTTGTAACAAAAACAGAAACAGAAATGCAAAAAATTATGTTGGTAGTGAAGATGCACACTTTAAGGGTGCTTAGCTGCCCCCTCCTCACAGGAGCCTAAAACAGAAAAGGAACACTACAGCTTTCCCCGTTTTAGTGCGGCTTTCCGTTTTAAGGAGTGGGCTGTTTTCCCTCCACTATGCTTCCCGTTTTTAATCGGTACCCGATTCCCGATTCATTGCAAGTCTCGGGTCTTCCAAATAATCACGGAGGGTGGTTCCACGAAGAAACCCGTCGGCCTTAGACCTAAAATTTTTCGATTAAAAAAAAAATCGTTTTTTGCCAATTTTAAACGAAACTTTCGTTTAGTAATCAACTTTATGATCTTCCTCGTTCATCTCAGCTACCTTGTGATTAAAAACAATAAATTATGAAACTAAAATAAAAATAAGATATATCTATTCTTAGGCTCTATGCTTGTTTACAACATTTACTAGAAATCCCACTCATTTCCATCTTGGGATGATGTAGCTACGTTTTGTATTTACCATACCGCCAGATTGAGACTAGAAGTCCACGGTCACTCAGCTATAACAAAACAAAGCTCGCCAGTACATGCACAAATCTCAACTGGGTAATAACCTCTTTCTTTAGTTACTAGATTACAATCATTTATCGTACGAAAAAGTGAATTTATCGATCTTGACTTCCGCAAGAAATGCCTATTTCTCTGAATTTAGCCTAAGACCAAAATCATTCCTTTCCTTGTACCTGAGAGAAAACCCTTACCAATTCGGGGAAAACGCATGAAAACCTAGAAATGTGGTAACGACCTGGTTAGGACGGTTTGATGCGGTTAGTCAGTGTGGCTGGGGACTTGGAAACCCTCGGGGAAGCAACAATATACGCTACTGGTTGTTCGAGACCCTTTTCTAAGTCCTCTGGACTATGTATCTGTAATCTGAGGCAGTTCGAGTCTCGTACTTAAGTATATGTCTGCGACAGATGGAATTCTAATCGTTGAGTCTGAAGTGCATTAGTTGAAAGGTAAGCGTCCCCTTTCAATTCCATCTCCCGAAATATCTCGATCCTACCACACCTGACCTACTTACCCTGTACTTACCAACGGATGCTATCTCTGAAAGTTCGGTGATTTGGAAGTTCTATCTAACTCCAAAGGACCCAACGGGCTTTCATTCGATTTTCGAAAGGGGCATTTCACTCGGGCCACCGGGACTACACGCAGAAGCCAGCTCTCCTTTGACGGATGATCGTCTGGAGTTTAACCAGTGGAAGCGATAGTCTCATTTGTCAAGTTTTGTCTCACACCAGTCTCTGGCCTGGTACTTACTTGCCCCCTTAAAGTGCGTATCATCACCCCGAAGTGAAATTTTTTTTTTTTTTTACCAACGATACATTCCTGTCATTTCCATGGGCCCATAATCGTGATTATCTCAAGGGTTTTGCTTACGAAGGATCACAATAAACCCACGAATTAGCAGATTCCCATTTTCATCCTCCGACCCACCTTGCAAGTGCCATATGAGCTTCTAGTCCTTGTTATTTCGCTTGGCGTGAAATGTCGCAAATCGACTGGTCCGCAATTTGTACATTTCGAAAAATGTGAGAACTGAGCCACGTGCAAATGCGCACCCCCATGGTCTTTAATTGCTCCCAAACCCATTGCAGGAGTACCATTTCTTCAAATCTAAGTATAACTTATACAAACAAGGCCATATCCAGGGGGGAGGGGGTGCGAACTCCCCCCCCCCGAAACCCAGAAAAGTAACAGTTGTTTGTAGGCTTTAACCTCTGATCTATGTCTTTTTTTTACTTTTTGGTCCGACCCGTGGGCCCCCCCCCCCCGAAATAAATTCCTGGATACGGGCCTGGATACAAACTAGGTCGGCTTTAACCCCCCACCGTTTGGCGAATCCCTGACATAGCCTACTCTAACAAACGATAGCTGAAGACTCGATAGACGCGTCACCCAGTTAAAGCATGGAATGGAAGGACAAGCCGTCTTGGAGATACGACTGGGATGCCCCAGAACCATACATCAGAATACAATCAACTGAATATACAGTCATCCAGAGGGGTAATCTACAGGATGGACATTCCTTTCTTCCCTCCAAACTGTGATTTAAACCACTTCAAAGTACCAAGTTCTGAGCATTATCAATTGCTGGTGACAACTCTGCCAGAAATGACACAACATAAACAGTCTTTATTCACTATTTGAAAGATTTCCGAAAGAAGGATTCCCGGCCACCGAGATTCCAACCAAATACATCCATCCGACGGTAAACAATTTTTTGCTTCCCTGAAAGTTGTCTGCAGTCTAGCAAGGGCTCTCATCTTGTCTACTTAGTCCCGAACACTCAAGGCACGGATCCAACGAACCAAAGTCATAAACATCACTCCAACTACGTCCGTCAGATGAACTAACGCGATAATTTATGCCTCCATTTCTCCCACCCCTTATCTAGTAACTTCGATGAGTTTCCGGAAGCGATCACTGACCGTTCCGTCGATGCATACCTCAATAGAGCCTCTTTTCCGTAGGAGCCTGGATGAATTACATTCCCGGGGGTGGGGAGCCCTCCCTCTGAAAACAACTTGCCTATATGTAGTTATTGCCGACGTTTAAGATAGGGAGGGGAGGGGAGCGATGCTGTAAAATTGACTTGGCAGGGGCCGGCAAAGGTTAATAGCCTCCAAAAATAAAAAAAACAGATGAGCTGAATCACGAGACACTAAACAAGCCCCCCCCCCAAAAAAAAAAAATTAAGGACAGCTAACTCACTTCGAGCAGAAGTCTATCCGGCTCCAGTTGCGACATACGTGAACGTTATTTACTATGCAGTCGACATGGATAAGAAGGGCTAGGAGCAACTTTATTAAATCATGCGTGATTGCTTCGTTCAGCGCGAAGCGCTCCACCTAGCTAAGTTAGAACCTCGGTTAGAACAAAATCCATTTCCATGGGAGGTTTAAGAGAAGCTTAAAGCCTTACATATATTACTGCTTATCTCTAGACCTCTAATCTTCCCGTCCAGTCTCATTTCCGAGATATCAAACTGCTTATAGCCTACTAAAGTTTGTATACTTTATTTATACTAAACAAAAATTTGAATTCTTTATGACCGG
Source organism: Branchinecta lindahli (assembly GCA_023053555.1). Taxonomy (NCBI): domain Eukaryota; kingdom Metazoa; phylum Arthropoda; class Branchiopoda; order Anostraca; family Branchinectidae; genus Branchinecta; species Branchinecta lindahli. Next base: position 12,932,239 of record JAKZAO010000007.1, on the reverse strand, counting down.
ATTGCCTTTTTAGATCGCAAGGGGCACCTATCATAGTTCAGCTCATAGTGTTTGGTCTTACTTACTTAGACTTAGATCTTCCAGCGCCTGGTGGCGCATAGCCTAAGGTGACAAAATCGACGTGTCGTGGTCACGACACGTTTCAAACAGTGTGAGAAATTTTACTGAAAACTGGTACATGCATCGAACCTTTCCAAATAAAATGACCATCATAAACAAAACTGAAACAGAGTAGCATCTAACCCACGTTAAACACTGATTTACAACTTTTCTTACTGTTTTACAAAATAAACATGGGGTTAAGTGGAGAAGGTACTGAGGATTTGCTTGCTTACCCTCTCCCCTTACTACTCTTTAGTGCTCCTTCGGGGCGGTGACCCCACATGAACTTCTAAAGGGGCCCTCGGCTATCCAGGAAGTGATACTCGACGCCATGTTACAAAGATACTGTCTATAAACTTCTAAAGGGGCCCACAGCTATCCAGGAAGTGATACTCGACGCCATGTTACAAAGATAATGTCTATCTTCATGATCAGAGTTCAGACACACAACTTACCCAGGCTCAAACGTGCCTTGAATACATTCGATCCCCTCAATTTTCATGAGTGAAATTGGTCAACTGATCTGGCGCAACCAGATGTCAGAGTTCCGATGAGAAACTGATATTTTCGGGCTATTTTTCTGTTTTTCCTGGGTAGCTCTGGGCCCCCTTGGAAGGCCAGCGAGGGCATCCGCCGCTCCCTGCATCCCCCCCCCAAATGACGCCTCTGATCATTTCCTACTTTCTTGAGGCGTAACTTCTCCGAGCTTAGCATTTTTAACACTAGAAATACCGGCCTGTGTTGAAATTATAATTCTCGGCGTCTGGGTGACTTTTGGGTTGCCGTGCAATTGCAATTGCTTAAGCAGCGCAAGAAATTAGCTGCTTTTTCAGTTAATAAGCGCTAAGTTGGTGACAGTGGTAGATCACCCGAACTATCGACATCACCAGCTCGCTTTTGAATTATATATTTACCATCGTTATCGCACTGAAGCACTGCTAATCCGCTCAATTGCTGTTGGGATATTCCTAGTCCGGGGTAAGAAACTAGCAAGAGGAACGAGAAGTGTCTGTACAGGAGTTGCAGACTTTTGACGATGATAGTAGCGCGTATTCCATAACGTTTCGAAAGGGTTGTCTGGTAGGAACACCCTCCAGCACAAATCGGTCTCTCGTTGTATAAGACGAAAGGATAGTATAGCTGTGGTAAGGCAAAAAAAATCTGATGATTCAGAACTGTTCTGGATGAAATATCAAGACGTGGTAACGCGCATACGTGGATATCTCATCATTTGTAAGAAGCCCCCCTCCCCGATATGACTACTCAATGGAAGTATCAGGTTGTCAAGCATAGAGAGCACGCCTACTAAGCCTTTCTGCTGACCTTTAAATGTCAGCTTATCTCTTTCCAAGGACACTACTCTCCGATCCCAGAACCGCGTAGGCCGTGGACAAAATACTTATCTCCAGAAAACTTACTAGTCATGCAAGGATTTTCAAAAACGAGATACATTTGATGAAGGAAAAGCATGCACTTTAACGTTCGAAAATGTCATAATAACAAGAACCTTTAAGAACCTTCAGATAATATATATTATCGCCCTTGCTGAGGGTGATTGCGGAAAAATTCGGCCCGCGGGTGGCATGATAGGGTGATATCGCCCGAGCGCAGCGAGGGTGATATCTGCCTATCATGCTGCCCAAGGGCTAAATTTTCCGCTGTCGCCCGAAGAAAAGCAAGGGCGATAATGATTATAACACTAGTACATTTGTTTTAATTTTCTGGTATTCCCCTGATGTTAAAAGAAAAAAATTCCAACCGTGCGTTTTCACTTGATATGGCATGGCTGGCCGGGCGTTATCAAAATAAATAAATAACGCCCGGGCGTTATTTATTTTGATAACGCCCGGTTGGAACTTTTTTCTTTTAACACCAGGGCAATACCAGAAAATTCTGGCACTGGGTAGGATAGGACTTATATCATGGGACTGCACGGTGTACTGGTGTTATTAAACAATAACACCAGTACACCGTGCAGTCCCATGATATCAGTCCTATCCTACCCAGTGCCAAAATTTTCTGGTATTTCCCTGATAAGAAAAAAGTTCCAGAGGGCCAAAACAAAAACTATTATCACCCTGCGCCAACTGGTATCGCCCGCTGACAATTGTTACCGCCCGCTGACAACTGTTATCGCCCGCTGACAACTGTTATCGCCCGCTGACAACTGTTATCGCCCACTTACAACTGTTATTGCCCTGTGATAACAGGGCCCCTGGTGTTATAATCATTATCGCCCTTGCTTTTCTTCAGGCGACAATATATAAGACCAAAGGTTTCGCTCCAGACTGTCGGGTCTTGCAGATTGTCAGTCTTTACTGCATAAAGTAATCATGTTATTAATATTGCAGATTGTCAGTCTTTATTGCATAAAGTAATCATGTTATTAATCCCTAATCAACCACTTAACCAGATCCATTAGGTAATTTCTTTCTGTCTTCAATTTCCGGTCAAGCCCAGATTACGACTGGAATACCATGTTAGTCGAAATTTTGAATTTGGTTTGTTCTTTCTTAAATTTCTGGTTTACATCAGAAAGCGGTCGTACCATTTACCCGATAATAGTAAAAAGCAGTCTTTTTATCGATATACACCGAAACAAACAGCTAGACAAAGACAATTAACTGTTAGAACTGACGAATTTTCCATTGTCATCTGATTCCGGGGAATCCGGCCGACCAAGCGATTCCGTATGAAGACGAAGCAGGAAGACTGATTTTCCATGTGTTCTTATTTGTATTTCGAAACTCCAAGCACCCGATAAAGATATAACCAGATGCCTACCGAATTTCCGATTCTAACCGGATTCCGAAGGTAGTATCAACCAAGCAGGAAAACAAAGCAGACAGATCGGTTCAATATGCTAGCTTACCTTACTACCGACAGTCTTAAACCGCTTGATCAAGCGATAATGCTACCAAAATTCCAGGTTTTGCAGGATTCCCGCCAAATATCGGTCCGAACGGAAAAGCAAGTAAAGTATTATGTGCCAGCGTGTCGTTTTTTTTTGCCTTATTTCGACAATCTAACCGATTTCTGACAGAACTTTAACTTGAACATATTTCCGGTTTTCGCCGCATTCCGGACGGACTACACGTCCGGAGCGAAGACAAACTTCAGAGATTCAGCATGTAGGATACTCTTACCCTTATAACGAATATCTAATCGATAATCGACTTTCTTTACTTCAAATTTTCTTGACTTCTGAAACATTTCCGGTTTTGGCCGGATTTCGGGCGAAATACTTGTCCGATAAGAAATAAAGTTAAAAACGGATTCAGCATATCTCTTTACCCCTACGTCGACCATCTAAGTAACTTCATATGAAACTTTCACTTTTACAAAATTTTCCAGTTTTGGCCAGGTTCCGGACGAACTACTGTCCGGAGTGAAAAAAGTTTCAGACATGGAATCATTCCACATGTCATTCAATCCACTCCATTATCAACCAATTCGGCTTTGAAATTTTGGTCAGGTAGCGAATAATACTTACAAATATGGGCTCCTTATGTGAGTTGGTCCAGATGTTTTTTCCCAGCTTTCTATCCTGACCGATACTGGGACATCGGGAACGAATACATCTCTGCCCGAGATCCTCTCATTCGGGTTCTGGCAAACTTTGGCAAACGGAATTATTCTCTCGCCTGCAAAAAAAAAGGGAAAAATAATCCCACAATATGGCATATTTATTCAGTAGCCTACTATTCATCTGCGGAGGTTATTTAAATCTCGGACGATGCCGTTTTCGTCCGCTTAGGCTACTGCGATGAAACTCAACAGCTTTCGGGAATCCAAAGTTTTGGGTTCCGGGGTAAGTATGGTTGCAAAGCTGAAATGGTTCTGACGGAAGGGCACCACAAAGAATGCAGCCTCCGGCTTAATTTGCTCCAACACGGGAAACCTCACCAGACCCGGACACTGTAAGAACTGATAGATTGAGAGCTCTTATTTAATCATTGGTTGGGGACTGTCTGGTTAGTCCAATAGTGCTAAATAGATAAGGTATCTTCGGGTATATTACTCTTCTTACAGGGACAAGTGGCGTCTAGCCATATGAAAGTGAGCAACAACAGGTTTGTGATGTCCTTAGACGTCCTTGGCCACACGCGCGCTGGTCGGAACGTGAACAGTCCCTAAGAAAATGTGATGGGTGTTTCAATTTTTATTTCAGGGCGAAAACTGATCCATACGATGTTAAATAACCCAAGTAGCGTAGCTCTACTCGCTTTCCAAAAAGATGCAAGTCCACATCCATCAAGAGACTATAGTGACTACACCAGAGCAAACTAACACTAAGGAGTAACGCCAAGACCTATGCTTTCTATGCTTCGCAATCGGGCCATACTTGTAGCGACGCCCACCACAATTGGGGCATTTAAAGCGAGAAAAACTTGCAGGCTTAGAAATTTCCCGTAAAGCTAAGATGCGGTCTGCACACATCGAAGAAACAGGGGAGGTTGTATCTTTTTTTGCTGTGTTCAGAATTTGAAGTTATTGAAGCCAGCACTGGTGCACGAATGATTGAGTTTTAGTGGGGACGTTCAGTCCCGCTAGCGGAGCTAGTGCCGCTGCGATTGACTCTGTGTCACTTTTCCAAAGTTTGCGCGGTACTCTCTAGAGTTAGTTTGCTCTGGACTACACTGACTACGGTACCCCAGCAAACTTTTAACTTTTTCCATCACTGCTACTAGGCGCTAGTTAGAGGCAAAACCGCTCATTGGTCATTGATCAGCATCGATGACCAATGAGCGGCTTTGCATCAAAATACTTCGAAGCAACCGGCGCCGACAGTTCTAGGATAAATTTCACTCACTGGAATGATAGAGAACGGAAAATTCACTGCCCATCAAAATTGGCCCCCCCAAGGACCCAGATGGAGTTGAAAAAAAAATACAAAACAATGCAATATCAACTCCCGCTAAGTAAAAATTTCCCAAAACTTTTGCCTCCGTGGCTTGTCTTACTTCAGATGAGTAGCATATGCAGAAAATATCGCTAACCATCGCACATTTGCCAGTAAAGGAATCCCGAGGGAAAAGCTGGCAGAAAACGCCTCTGTTTTCGGGAGGTTTTTGGAAGTGCAAAACCAAATCGTTAAGGGGTTTTCACACATTGCAAGCTTGTTAATCCAGAGATAGGGTACTTCAAGGTTCAAGGTTTTAATTTACACTTCTGTACAAAATGATAATATATAGAAGGTCAAGCCGGAGACACAAGGTCGATTGACAAAAACCCGGTATAATAACATAACAAACCTATTCGACAAATAACAGTAGCATGTTCCGTAGCATGTTGCAACACGACATTTTGAAATCCCGGCAAGTAAAAGTTAGGGAATTTCGTTTCGTCAACGTTTTGGGCTTGGCGTTTGATGGGAGGTTTTGGTAGACGTAGTAATTCGATGAGAGATAGTCAGTTGTTGAAACCTGAAGTGGAGAGGCATTTGACTCAAGTACTTTGTGCAGTTGCTAGTCAATATCATGGATGTCATGTAATTTTTTCGTATCGTTTTCAATTTTTCGAAAACACTTTCGACTTTTCTTAAAGTTTAACTGAAAAGCGAACTTATTTTTGTGTCATTTAGTTGAATACACTGAATTATTTGGATTCTGCAAAGGGATTTTTCTGTTTTCCACTATCTGCTCTAGTTATGACGTTCAGAATATCTGCGGCCGTCCCGACAGCGAAAATTCTACTATGACGCGGGAAATTTTTATCTAAACACAAACAAGGCTTTTCAGTGGGCAGTGGCGATATTGGTGAAGATTGTTTAGTGCCTGAACAAAAAAAAAGTCATAAATCTTTCTTGTAAGGCATACAACAAAAAAGAGGTACCACAAATCACACGGAAATTCCACTATTTGAAAATCGATTATTCCTAGATAGCGGAAAAACCAAGTAACGCGTTTTCAGCGGGTCTTCAAGCCAATTTAAGTGAATAAGTGATGGGTAACTAGATTGTCCTATTTCGGTTAAACTTTAAACATTCGGTTAAAATGAATATCCATAAGGTAAGAACCTTGCCCGGGAAAACGTTTCGGCTAGTAACGCATCTGCTGGGAACTGTACACTTTTGGATTTCAGTCAAACCTCAAACTGAATCTGGTGCCTGCCTGGTTCCTGTAAGAAAGGAGCTTTCCACTCGAAAACAGACAGAGTCTGAACAAACGGAAGTTGCACAACTTGTAACATTCCTCCTGGGCGCAGACTAGATGCCCCATTTTAAATCCGGACCGGATCCAGTGACATTGGGGGGAGTTGGAGGGGGTAACCGGAAACCTAACCTCAGAAAGACATAGTAAAAATAGTTCCACAGGTTGATGAGTTGAAAATCTGCAATTTGCTTCCCAGGTAATAGCGGCTTTGCATTATGTTTTGAAGGTAGAAACTGAAAGTACCTTCTGGATCCTATTTTTTTTTTTTTTTTACTACGTCTATCACAGTGTTGATTATGAGACAAGGGGAGAAACAGAAATGTCCATTGGGAGCGCTGAACCAAAAGAAGGTAACTCCGTTCCAGAGATGGGGCCTCTAATTCCCGAGGGGTTGCCCACTCCTTGGCATCTCCTGTACACCCTTTTCCGGCACCGGTCAAAATCAGCGGTGCCGGCCATATATTAAGCGATTCATCTTTCAAATGCTTCTAAACTTGCTGATTTTGATGTTATGACATGGGGCAATCGATGCCGGCATCGGCCTGGCACCGGGCACTTGCTGTAACTAAACTATGAGTGGCCAACCCCTCGGTGATTCCAACCCCGAATACGTATTAATGCATCAGCATGTAAGTAATTTAATTTCATTCAACACCTTTTCAACTATGTTTTGTTGCCTCGAGCAACAATCACAATCGCAAATTTCGGGCTTCAAGGTCCGAGGGGTTGCTCACTCTCCGGCACCCAGTGTACACTCATTCCCGGCACCTCCCGGCACCTCCCGGCACCTACCCGGCACACCCCGGCACCGTCCGACTTTTGTCAGTTTTTAACCTCTCTAGGGTGAATTTTCCTAAATCAAGTAATACGGCGCTGTCTAGCGTCAAAAGAAAGTACTATAACCAATTAACTGCATCATAATAATCAACAACTATTCAACCTAGAGAGGTTAAATGACAAAGTTGGGAAGGTGCCGGAAGGTACCATCCTATTTATTAGTCGGTGTTCCAAACTCACAAAGTTCACTAAAGGTGCATTAATTGGTGCATTAGTTATGTCAGATTATTTACAATAATTATAACATGAACAAATATCGTCTCGATATCGATATTTATGTTTCGATACTCGATATCGATATTTGGTCCGATTTATCGTTATCGCTATCGAATATCGCCCAACACTATTCCCAGTCGCGTTATAACAAGTATTTTTCTCGTGTTAATACACAAGTAGTTTCATGAATATTTTAAAGCAGTTTTTATGGCACTTGCAGCCTCTGGCTAAAGTGCCATATACCGATCGCAATTCCATCTGTCTGTCTGTCGGTCGGTCGGTTCGTGTTTTTTGTCACACTTCTTCGAGTTAGGGTACTTCCAGGTGTGCTAGGACGATGAAACTTGGCAGGCTTGTCAGAGACCCAATCAAACTAACCTGGAAATAATCAGTTTCCCGATCCGACCATCTGGGGGGGAGTGGAGGGCGGGGGAATCCGGAAAATTTAGTAGTGTGTAACTTCCGAACGGGTGATCCGATTGGAAAGATACTTAATAACTGAATAAATTATATATTTTTGATGTCCCATTTGAAGTCCGAACGGATTCGACAGCTATGGGGGAGTTGGGGGGGACCGGAAATCTCGAGAAACGGTTAGAATGGAGGGATCAGAGTGTAACTTGCTGGGAAGAACAAGCATCTGCTCCAGATAAATCGTTTACATAATTGGACTGGAGTCGGACACTTGGGGTGGGGGTGGAGGGGAGTTCCCTGGAATTGCGATGATGGCGGTTTTGGTGATTTTCACGACGAAACTTGGGAGGCGTATCAGGGACCCGATCAAACTGACTTGTAAGTAAACTTTACTCGATCCGATAGTCATGGGGGGAGTGGAGGGAGGGGAATCCGGAATACTGAGTCATGCGTAACTTTGGAGCCAGTGATCGGATTCGAGTGAAATTTGATAACTGAACAGAGGACATATCTGTGGTGATCTTTTTCACGTCCGGACCGGATCCGACAATAGTTGGGGGGGGGGTAAAATAGATGATCGGCTTAGACTAGAGATTGGGATGGAACTTTCTGGGAATAACAAACAGATGCTCTCGATAAATCATTTACAGAACCGGATTGGCTCCGGCGACTGTGGGGGAGTTTGATGGGGGGGGTCCTGAATTCCGGTGATCACGAGTTAAGTTACTTCCAGATGTGCTAGGGCGATGAAACTTGGGTGGAATATTAAAGATTCGACAAGATCGGCTTAAAATCGCCACTTTCCAAACCCGACTTTTCCTTAAAGTACCAGTCTAATACTTTTAAGCAAAATATACATTTTCATGATCCCCATGAGCCCATTATCATTTTTGCCTCAAGGGTTTTGCTCACAAATGATGTTCTAGCTCCCTTAAAGTGCGCATCTTAACGTACCGCAAGGTCCAAAAGTACTTTTGATCAAAGATCTCAACCCATGATCATTTGTGCAACAAGGCTTTTGCTTAAAAATTTATTTCTAGCACTCTTAAAGTACGCGTTTTAAATGAAAAGTGAAAAAAAAATACTTCTGAACAAACGGTATACATCGATGATCCCTTAGGGCCTGTTATCGTTTTTGCCAAAGGGTTGCCTCAAGCCAAGTTCAAAAATAAAATACTTTTTCTCTATCTCCCTGAAAGTGCGCATCTTAACCGCAAAGACGAAAAGTACTTCTGATCAAACAATACACCTCAACCCATGCAAGTGCCATATGAGCTTACAGCTCTTGTTAGTGGAGTGCTCCTTGGAACAGTCCACCCTTGCGAGCGCTGTAGCGGCTTTCGGTTTTCACCGTTTTTGTGGAGCTCATAACTCGTGAAGGTATCAAGTTCGAACTTGGTACACTTGTGGGTATTGGGGTGTAGTTATGCCTTTTGGGGGTCCCACCCCCTACACCCACCCGGTTCAGTTGCCAGTGAATAATGTTTGTAACTCAAAGAATGAACCACGAAATTATGTTCGTAACTTGGCCAGAGCTGGACATAGGACGATGAAATTCCTTGTGTTTGTAGATCCTAGGGTTGAGAAATTACTTTTAAGGTTGCATCTCCCCCATCCACCCCGTTCATGGGCAACTGGGCCGAGATTGCCCAAGAGGGGGCAGACTCGTGACAGGAATCAACAGGTATCTAGTTAAAACTTGGTAGACTTGTGAGCATTGGGGTCTCCTTTGCTTTTTGGGGGTCCAATCCCCACTCCGACTTGGTTCAGGGGCAATGGGGCCCAGGTTGCCCATTTTTCAATGTTTTTAACTTGACAATAACTGGAGATAGGGCGATGAAATTCCTTGTACCTTTAGATCTTAGGGTTGGGAATATACATGCGGAGTTGAACCGCACCCTCCACGTTCATGGGCAAGTTGGCACAAGTTGCCCATGAGTCAACCCGTGACTCGAATCAAACTCTAAGCTGGGATACTTGAGGATATATATGTCTAGATACGTATTTTGATGGGTCCCGACCCCCCCCCCCCTCCCGTTCACGGGCAGCTGGAACCCGAACTCGAGAACAGTGACCTGACAGACAGACCGACCGAAAAGTGATCGGTATATGGCACTTGGCCGGAAGGCAAGTGCCATACAAACTTAGAAGATAGGGAATTTACGAGGGGTTACTCACTCTCCGGCACCCGATGTACACTCATTCCCGGCACCTCCCGTCACCTACCCGGCACCTCCCGGCACCGGCACCCGGTGTAAACGGGTTTGGGGAGTGAGCAACCCCTCGTCAAGGTCAGGGGGGTCCTTACCTTGATCACCATCCCTCTGGTCACTGAGGTAACCGTCCGGCATTTCAAGATTATCATAGTCTGTATCCCCCGTTGTACTGTACTCCGACGGTGGCCTGAAGTTTCCACTATACGCCTCCATCTGAAAATTCACTTGACTTGAGCTTTCGTGTACTACACAACAACTGGTACCTGCATAAAGTTTCATATTTGCCAGCAGCTCGCGATTTACGAGAGGCAATGATCCACACATGTTCTGCGACTGACGTCACAAATTAATCTATCTACACTTCTACTGGTTTTGACGGCTCGCGTTGTGTATGGTAATAATAACTGGTACACTAACACGAATATCTGCGTCTTTACCTGCATTCCCTTTCTATGTTCCCCATTTTTTGCAAACAGGAGAGAAAGATATCTTCAATGAATTTATTACGTGATTTAGCCTTACGGCATTTCACAGCTAACTAAGCAACAAAACTAAACATCTAAAACAAACTATAAATCACGTCATTTGTACAAACCATTAAAAAAAGAAAAACTAAATAATAGCCCACGCACTGTAAATTCCATCATCAAACATATTTTTAAAAAAGATTATAACTCAAAATCCAAACGTTTAGTTTTCCTTATGTATTCCAACACAGTATTTCTAACGTTCCTAAATTTAACAAGATCTAGAAGCTCATATGGCACTTGCAAGACTGGGCCAGAGGATGAAAGTAGGAATTTGCCAATTCATGGGTTTGTTGTGATAATCTGTCAGAAAGATATCTTCAATGAATTTATTACGTGATTTAGCCTTCCGGCATTTCACAGCTAACTAAGCAACAAAACTAAACATCTAAAACAAACTATAAATCACGTCATTTGTACAAACCATTAAAAAAAACACTAAATAATAGCCCACGCACTGTAAATTCCATCATCAAACATATTTCTAAAAAAGATTTGGTTTGTTGTGATAATCTGTCAGCAAAACCATCGAGATAAGAATAATCACACGTGAGTGTTTGGTTTTATAAAGATAATTTTATTTTTGCAAGCATTAAGCAAAATCCTTGAGGCAAAACTGATAACGGGCCCATCGGGATCATGAATATACATCGTTTGGTCAAAAGTATTAATTTTACTTTTCGGTTAAGATGCGCACCTTAAGGGTGACAGAAATTCATTTCTAAGCAAAATCCTTGAGGAAAAAATTATCATGTGCTCATGGGGATCGTGAAAAGTAAATTTCGCATAGAAGTATTGTTTCTACTTTGCAGTTAAGATGAGTTCTTTAAGGGATGGTCGGATCGGGGAAGTGAAATCTCTAAGCCAACAATGTCAAGTCTCTAATGCTCCCGCAAAGTTTCATCGTCCTAGCACGTCTGAAAGGACAAGCCCGACAAGCCCCTCCAGCTCCTCCGTCAGTGCCCGAATCCGGTCCGGTTCTGTCACTGATGTACCTAGGACTCGTGCCTGTACTTATCACCAAGTCTCATCGGTATATGGCACTTGGCTGAAGGGCAAGGGCCATAAAACTAAACCAAGATGAAACGGAAAAGGTTCATTGAAACATTAAATCTAAACGCTCACGAACAAAAGTTGGGCACTCAAAAAGAAAACGGGGACATGTTTCGTTTCACCACAAAGGCACGACTCCGTATCATTTTTGTTTATTCTATGAAAGAAAAAATTGGACTACAATGACCCGTGAACCTTATGTCCCGCCATTTCAAGATTCTCCAAGATTATCTTGAATGCGACTACCTACTCTTCCTTGCTAGTAGTCTAAGACTAAAGAAACAAAATGAAAAATGGCGAATGGCTGTGACTTCAAACGAAGGCTATTCATCCCCCAGAATATTGGTAGGCTACATCCTCAAAGTGGCACATCCTGGCGATATTTTATTTCCACTAAAAGCCAATGGCCACTGCAAATATATGAAAAGGAACATAAAAAAAATAAACTATCTTGAGGAACCTCGCCAACTGTTTAGTATTTCCAAACAACTATTCCCCATGACGCTACATATCCATTTTTAATTCGCTTTCCTTCCGTCCACTCCAAAATGTCCAGCCTAAGTTTAGGAAACTCCTTTCACGGATCCTATCATCCGTGGAGGGGGAATACGAATCTTCTGACACGCGTAAGTTGCTAAGTGGTGATCTGATTCAAGTGAAATGTGGCGGATGGTAAGAGAAGATGCCGGAGGTGTGCCACCTATGTGTTTGAACCGCATCCGACCCACGACAGGGGCATTTGGAGGGGAGGGGTTCCAAAAATTATGTGACGTCAAGAACAAATAATCGGATTGATCTTCTGTCTTTAATCGCATGCAGCGACTATGAAAACCCCGACGAAACTGAGTGGACCTAGAGGTATTTACTCCAGCTTTGAGCTAACCCGTTTACTCCTCTTCCTTCTTCACTGTTGCTTATCCCACAAGAAATACTGAAAGAAGCTAGCAGGAGGCGTACTCCGCGCGCTGACCCGCTCTGGAGCACGTCCATAGAACCAATCAGCGTTGACTTCTAGATTTCCTTTTCAGTTCCATCTCGTAATTTGTTCTTGGTGACATGCATACACTGTCAGAAGTGATACCTTATGGTTTTGCAAACGCTATGCAGAAACCTTCTACATTACTAGCATTGTCAGGAAGAGCCGAAAAACCGCCTAAAAAGTATCTGCTGACTTTTCCGATATAACGGTGAAAACCAAAAAGGCAGCAGACGTTTTTCTGGCTATGTTTCGGCCTTTCTTGCATGCATAACTTTTCAATGCGTAACGTTTAAAGTTTAACCGAAAAGGGCTAGGATAGGCCAATCCAGTTACCCATCACTCATTGACTTAAATTGGCTTGAAGACCCGCTGAAAATGCGTTACTTCGTTGTTCCGCTATTCACGAATAATCGATTTTCAAATAGTGGAATTTCCGTGTGATTTGTGGTGCTTGTATTTTTGCTGTATGCCTTACGAGAAAGATTTATCATTTTTTTTTTTTGGTTCAATCTTCACCGATCTCACCACTGCCCACTGAAAAGCCGCATTTGTGTTGAGATTAAAATTTCCCGCGTCATAGTAGAATTTTCGCTGTGGGGACGGCTGGAGATATTATGAGCCTCATAGCTAGAGCAGATAGTGGAAAATCAAAAAATCCCTTTGCAGAATCCAAATAATTCAGTGTATTCAATTAAATGACACACACATGAGTTGGCTTTTCTGTTAAACTTTAAAAATTATAGCAGCTAACAGCCTATATGTTAGTTTCAACATTCTTGTGTTTTCTGTTACGAAACCTCGACAGTGTAGGGGCCAAACGGATGGAGAGACTGGGATGAACTTGAACGGCTTAAATTATGATATGATATTTATTTGCCTTAAAAGCCCAAGGGCCATAAAAAACAAACAAAAATAAATGCGCATAAATACAGAAGAACTGACACACTACGATTTAACACTAACCCCCACCCAAACACTTTTCCCTTTGTAGACTGGCCACTCTGAGGAACCTCGCCAGGTTCGTCTATGTTCCATTCTGAGATCCGGCCAAATACTACCCGGGGGGAGTTGAATACAACATCGGACATTTCCCACATTTCCCAGGTGTTCCGATTCGAGAGAAACTTGGTTAGTAGGAACCAATGACACAGATATGTCATTTATGTGCCCAATTGACATCTAACCAGGGCGGGGGGGGGGATGTCCTGACAATTTTGCGACACGCGACCAATCGGATGTAGGAATTTGGATGAAACCTGGGCGGTACATGGGTCATGGGCAGGTCCGTATCCAGGAATTTGTTTCGGGGGGGGGGTGCCCGCGGGTCCGACCAAAAAGTACAAAAAAGATATAGATTAGAGATTAAAGCGTATAAAAAACGATTATTTTTGCATGTTTCGAGGGGGTGAACCCCCTACCCCCCTGGATACGGCTCTGGTTATGGGCCTTAAATGTGTAATTTCAAGGTCTGGGCTGGATACGACGTCGGTGGGAGGTGATCGAGAGGTGTACCAGACATCATCTGGAAATGCTCGGATTCCAGCACGACTTGGGTGGAAGGAACAAATGCCCAGCACGGGACATTTATGTGTGCGAACTGCATCTTGCCACGGGCGAAGAGTCGAGATCCCGTTTGTTGTTTACCGTAAAATGTATCACAAACTAGAAACGAGTGTTTCTAACGAATGTTTTCAATAATAATGGTACGGTGGAAAAGGAATCCAACAAGGTGCACTGACTTCTCCACCAACGTTTAGTAACACAGTAGGCTTACTATAACAGCATAAGATGTCGCGAGAATAACACACATTTAGAGGGTTCGATCTGTCTTTGATCGATTAAGCCGATGATAATCTAAACAGAAACCAATCCCTAAGTAGTATATCTGAAAATCCTGAAATGGTGGTTACGTGAGTATTGGTCTCTTCTTCTAATCCGTCGAAAAATTATTGTTTACAGCGGAAGAATGAATATGTGGATTATATCGAATTTGTTGTGAAGACTACGATGCCTTCCCATATGATCTAACCTCAAGAAAACTCGTGATAAATCTCGCATTCAATGTACAAACACAGTAAAGCATAGGCTACAGGATGCTTGTTTAAATGAAATGTCAGTTTAACCAGGTTTTACTTGCAAAACTGTTTACTGCATTTGTTATTCCTAACGTATTGTCACTGTCGCCGTTCCGAAAAGTTTTATCAGACAGAGAGAGATAAGAAAAGAATACGTTCCGTGCTCTATACACACTATGTCAAGTATAGTAGCTCCTCCGACTTTCACTGTAGAGGAAAAGCTCAAACGTATCTGCAGAATACTGCATCACAGAGCCGATTTCTGCAATAACAAACGCTCAATTTGAGCTATCGCTTAGTCCCAAGTATGCTTCTGTTGCTTAACTGACTGCCTAGGTTAGTGTACCATATGCTGTGTTTCTTCTTTTTGTTGCCATTTCTTTCGTACTCTCTACTGGTAAATTCCCAGGAGATGAATATGACCTGCTGAGAAGAAGCCTAAATCAGAGGTTTCGTGGTGCTCTTCGTTGGTGCCGGAAAAATTTGGGGTCCCGTCACTACCCCCACACGTCATAACCCCCACAAAATCCGTCACAACGCCCACATTTTCCGACAGTTCACCCACACGTCACAAGGCCCACATTTTCCGACAGTTCGCCTACACGTCAGTTCGCCCACACGTCAGTTCACCCACACGTCAGTTCACCTACACGTCAGTTCGCCCACACGTCAGTTCACCCACCGTCAGTTCGCCCACACGTCAGTACACCCACTCCTAAAATCCGACAGTTCCCCCACACGTCAGTTCGCCGACCGTCATAACCCCCACACGTCATAACCCCCACACGTCATAACCCCCATACGTCATAGCCCCCACACGTCATAACCCCCACACGTCATAACCCTCACACGTCATAACCCCCACACGTCACAACCCTCACACGTCATAACCCCCACACGTCATAACCCCCACACTTTCCGACAGTTCGCCCACAACAGAGACCCACCGCCAGTTAATTCAGAAAACCAAAACCCAGGGGACTAATTAGAAGGGGCCGACGTTTGCGCATTTTAACGAAGGCAAAAAATTCATTCAGAATCGCCGAAAGCTTGCTGTCAGATCTGATAGCTTTGATTTCCTTTACGAAAAGAAAAAAAAGACGAAAGAAAACACGCAGGGATCAGAGAAGGAAGCTCGTCCTTCTCGCTCGTTAAAGTACATACGAGGACCTGGCGGGTTGCATTTCAATCCCTTAAAGGACAAGTCGTACTTATTATAGTAATTCATTCTGCTTCAGTATTATTTCCATCCATTCTCGTTCCAGAGATGCTCAACTTCATAAGTGTATTAGCAACACACTGATCATCACGCTTGCCATGTTTCTTCTCTTTGCGTGACGTATTAGGCACCCGATCATTGTATCCGAGGAGCTTATTCGTCCGAAGACCGGTTATGCAAATTTTGCCAAGATTGTCGTCCAAGGTAAGGGAGATGGAAAGAGGCTAAAAACAGCCGAAGGCGTGTGTAATTTTCTGTTAGCATAGCTTAGTTGTAAAGTGGGCAACTACATCTGAGCAGAAACACAATGTAGTTCGAGGTTCTTTTACATCTACATCTTACTAAAATTTTGCTTCGGTAGAGTAGATAAGATATTTCACTGCGTGAAGTCGAGCTTTCCATGCGATAAGGCTGCGCTTCATTTGAGGCCGGTTTGAGGCGGCAAAGTCATTCCTGGTGCGCGAGAAAATTAAAAAGGACTTGCCACCTCCAATAGGCCGCAAGTGAAGCGTAGCCTTATCGAATGGAACGCCCGACTCTATGCCGTGAAACTTATAGGACCTCTCTGCCTTTTCGATTATCCCTAGCTTACTTGTGGAATTACAAGTTTCAGAAATCCCCACCCTTCGCCAGTGTTTCCTTTCGCACCTACGGCTTTTTAGCACTTTTTCTACTTAGTCTAGTTTGTCAGTCACGGAGCAAAGCCTCAAAAGTCCGCCAATTGACCTTTTAAAAATAAGTGAATGATAAGCTCCAAATGTTATTTTTTTGTTTCTGTCCGGTCCGGCAATAATAACATTGAATATAATACTGCGGGTGTGTGTATCTGGCTCGGCCATTGAACATGCATCGTTATGTCAAGTGGGAGTGGGAGACACGAGGGGAGAAAACTAAAATAGGACGAGTATACCATTGAAAATGAATGCTTCGATTATTATTACTTCATACAAGTACAAAATAAAACATGGTAAAGAAGAACATTTCAAATATATTGAGCAAAAACTTGGTGGCAGAAAGGGACTAGAAATGTATGCACACGTGAAACAAAAATAAAAGCACAAACACGAAATTTACACGGTTTCAAATATATGGAGTGAGGAGAATGTATACTTCAGAAGAGCAACAGTTAATAAAGAGACAAAAGGGGCATCTGCCGATTAAGCGCGGCTCGGCAGAGTGGGCATGTTGGAGAACATCGCCTTTGTAGGGCGGCCGCACATTCGGAGCATAGTCTGTGGCCACAAGGTACTGCCGCAACATTCAATCGTTTTGGCTCGAGGCAGACCACGCAGTTCGCCTCCTCTGATCTGCGCCTCACATTCCTTGATTCGGGAGAGGTCGACCTCCTATAAAGGACCCGACAAAACGCTCTAGGATTTTTTCTTTTCTCAGATTCAACCATCGTCGGGGGGTGGAGGGATGGGGAACCCCGAAGCTTGCGGCATGCGTAAGTTGCGAGCGGGTGATTCGATTGGAATGAAACTTGATGAGTCGTAAGAGAAGATGCCCTCGATGATCTACTTATGTAGCTGAACCGGACTCGGCAACTGTGGGGGGAGTTAGAGGGTGGGTCCCGGAAATATTGTGGCACGCATAGGGGTAGAAGCGATTGGAACGAAACTTGGAGTATAAGATGGTCGTATGCCCTAGATGCTGAATTTCGGAATCCGAACACTTGTGCTGATGGGGGAACGAAACTTCACGAAAAACGCTTAGATTTGAGTGAAACTTGATGGGTGGTAAGAGAAGATACCCTAGATGACATTTTTATGTATCCAAACCGGATCCATGCACTGTGGGGTGAGTTGGACGGGGGATTCCGGAAAGTTTGTGTCACGCCTAGGGATCAAACGAGTGGAGCGATCGGGATGAAACTTGGAAGGTAAAAAGGTCATATGTTCTGGATGGTTCATTATGAGGTCCCGTCCCGATCTGGCCTCCTACGGCACTCAATGAGATTTATCGGCACGCTTAGGGCTCCGATGGGGCTAACACTCAAAATGCCCACTAAAAATGCCAACGACTCAAAATGCCCACTACTCAAAATGCCCACAACTCATAATGCCCACGACTCATAATGCCCACGACTCAAAATGCCCACGGTTCAGAATGCCCACGATTGGATTATTTGAGGTGTTCAGAACGTAGTAAACTTGGATTAGGGGTGAGTGAGCAACGGGAAGAGTATCATAGACGGAGTATCAGAATGACGATGATCGTGTGTTGAACTGGTATAATCTCAGTTATAATATAATTCTGGTAAAATACTTATAAGAAACATGTGTATTGGCTCGGGGTTAGTTGCCGCAAAAGCGCTGTGCTTTCTTGAGGAAGCCTATGCCTGATAAGGAACCTCCTTGGAACTTTTCTATAAGAGCTTTAACTTGCTGGTCTTTTTGGATCGTTCTTCAAGTAACAATAAAATAATTTCTTTCAAAACCTTTTCCGTGATTAATCCTACCTCTTGTAATCTCGTAGTCCGCATTCCCAGGATGATGTTAGCCTCCCCTGTGGACAGTTTCAACCGTCGGCATTTTGAACCAAGACGATTTTACCTTCCCCAGTGACCATTTTGAACTGTTGTCATTTCGAAACTGTCGGCATTTTAAGCCGCCAGCATTTCGGACGATTTCGATTTCGGGTGTTCCACATCTGAACTGTGGGCATTTTGAGTCGTGGGCATTTTGAGCCGTGGGCATTTTGAACCGTGGGCATTTTGATCGTGGGCATTCTGAGCGTGGGCATTGTGAGAGTGGGCAAAAAGATCGTGGTGATTTTGGGAACCACCCTCCGATGGTAGTTACGCCCCTGACTATATTAAGCGTTGTTGGAAAAAAAAATGAGTAAGAAAGCTGGCCAACAAAAGTTATAATTCTTATAATTTTCATTTCAATATGGACTAGTCCCAATCGTCCACCTTCGTTACCAACTTGTTACAACGCCTTTCTCTTGCATATATTCTTCTTTTTGTGTCCTTCCCACTTACAAAACAAAAGTATCGAATCCATTAGCAAGCTTCTGACGATACTGAATTAATATTCACCCTCATTAAAACGCGCAAAAGTCGACTTTTTCTTACGAATCCCCTGGGTTATGATCCCTTTCTTTTAATTGCATTCACTCGAGACTATCAAACTGGTGGATGGGTCATTACATGTGGGCGAACTGTCGGAAAATGTGGGTCTTCTGACGTGTGGGGGTTATGACGTGTGGGGGTTATGTCGTGTGGGGGTTATGACGTGTGGGGGTTATGACGTGTGGGGGTTATGACGTGTGGGGGTTATGACGTGTGGGGGTTATGACGTGTGAGGTTATGACATGTGGGGGATATGTCGTGTGGGGGTTATGACGTGTGGGAGAACTGACGGATTTCTGAAGTGGGCGAACTGACGGTGGGTCAACTGACGGTGGGCGAACTGACGTGTGGGCGAACTGACGTGTGGGGATTCTGACGTGTGGGTGAACTGACGTGTGGGGGTACTGACGTGTGGGCGAACTGACGTGTGGGTGAACTGTCGGGTTTTTCTTGTGGGTGAACTGACGTGTGGGGCTTATGACGTGTGGGGGTAGTGACGGCGACCCAAAAATTTAGACCGGCTTAAGGCTTCAGCGCTTGCGGCTTAACTCACGAATTGTAAGTTTAAGGAGTTCTGGAAGAGGGTAGCCAGAAGTAGTAAGTCCAGTGCCCCAAAGGCGGCTGAGCATGTTGGTGGCGTATCTGGTCCAGCAGCCATAGCCGATTTATGGGGTCACCACTTCGCATCGACTTTTTCCTCAGTCCCTTCTGAACTTGAGTGTGTTGTGCGAGATGCGCAAAATGCCATTGCTCTGCTGACCTTGAGCAGCTAATTTCACATGAGGTTGTTTCTAAGGTGGTAGCTGGGCTTTCAGGTAGTAGGAGTGGGGGTCTCGATGGTTTAACTGCGAACCATCTGAAGCATGCTGGCCCGCAACTAACTTGTTTTTTAACTGTCTTGTTTAATGGTTTTATTTTGCATGCATTTGTGCCTGATCCTTTAACTGAAGTTTGTCTGATACCTATCCCAAAGTCGGTGACGGGTGACCTAAGTAGCCTTACTAACTACCGGCATATTGCTATGGCAGCTGTTATCTCTAAGGTTTTCGAAAAATGTCTTTATGATATTTTCGAACCTAAGATACGCTCGTCATCATACCAGTTTGGGTTCAAGCCCAAATCTTCTACTGATTTTTGTGTCTTTATTCTAAAAGCGGTGATAGAGTATTTTTGGCTATTTTCTTCCCCTGTGTTTGTGTGCTTTATTGACGCTAAAGCTGCGTTTGATAGAGTTAACCAGGCAAAGTTATTAAGTAAGATGTTAGCAAAAGGTGTGGACCCTAGAATAGTTCTAACCCTTGCATGCTGGTTTCAAAACCAGAAATTCTGTGTCAGATGGGATGGGGTTTTCAGCCGCCCCTTTCACGTTTTAAATGGTGTTAGACAAGGTGGAGTTTTGTCCCCTATTATGTACAACCTGTATGCGGATGAACTTAACAGTGCCCTTGTTAATGCAGGTGTAGGTTGCTTCATCCAGGGTGTATGTTTTAACAATATTAGTTATGCTGACGACGTTGCGCTTATGGCCCCTACGGTTCATGCACTGAACCAACTGTTGGCTATTTGCGATGATTTTGCTTTACAGCACGATATAATATTCAACACGAAGAAAACGCTATGCATGGCTTTTATCCCACGTGGCATTCGCCTGCATCACCTTCCCAAAGTTTTTCTTTCAGGGCAAACTCTTCAGTTTGTGGATGAATTTAAATACCTAGGGTTTACGTTCACCCCTACGCTGAGCGACGAGCTGCATGTAAAAGCCCTATCACGGGCACTATGCGCTCGAGCTAATCTGCTAATAAGGAAGTTTGGGGCTTGCGACTCGCACGTCAAGACTTTTCTTTTCAGGATGTACTGCACTCAGCTTTACTGTGTGGCTCTTGTAACTAATATTAGGGTTAGGCGCGAAACCAGTTTTCGTGTCCTATACAATAACTCTTTTCGTTGGTTGCATGGGTTCAAGTGGAACTGTAGTGCGTCATCAATGTTTGTTGGTGAAGGCCTTCCCTCTTTCCCAGAAATTAGACGCTTTTCTGCCCTTTCCCTGCAGAAGCGTATTCTTGAGTCCCAGAATCCTTTGCTGGCTGTCCTGGCTGGGCCGCACATGAGGCTGACGCTGCCAATATGGTTGTCGTGGGGGAAGTTGCTCTTCTGCAATTTCTCTCCTTCAGTGAATTAGTGTTTTGTTCTTAATTTTGTTTTGTTTTGTTGGTGTTTGTAGATGTATATGGCCCTTGTTGGCCGTCCATTTAGTTAAATAAATAAAATAAATATTTACTCCTTTTACTATACCATAGCGTAAAACAGATGGGTAGTAAAGTTAATTATTAATTGTCATTGCCATGTGTGAAACAGGTAGAGACCGAGGGTGGCAGGGCTAGACGTGTCATCCGTGGAAGTCAACCAAATCCGGCCACGGTTGAGGTGGGGGTCCAGAGAATTGTGTTTCGTGTAAAGGGACCAAACGGGTGGAGGGGTCTCCGGGAATTCACCACAGCGACAAGTGCTATATCAGCTCGTAGCTCTTTTCGAAAAATCCATCTCGTATGTAATCCAAATGTAATCTCATAATCCAAATCGTATACCGGTACCGTACGTCGCATATGGACTTCCATTACTGTTTGCTAAGACATTCAGTTAAAATGTAAGGATTTTGGTCAAGAAAGACTCGTAAAGGGATCTGTGAGCTGATTTAGGGACCAAAAGGGACCTAAGCCGGATTTAGGACTTCCAGGGACTTTGTGGCAGCCCTGTGAAAGTGAAGGAAATCCGGCCGGCATTTTCCAGGCCTGACATGTCTTGTCTGTGACAAGAGTCATATCTGAAGCATTCTAGAATTTGCAATGTCGTACCCCCATCCAGTTCGCTCAGTAGAAGCTTCATTCACCTAGTGGCGCGATTCGGAAGCTTCGAAATCTCAATCT
This sequence comes from Branchinecta lindahli, assembly GCA_023053555.1. NCBI lineage: Eukaryota > Metazoa > Arthropoda > Branchiopoda > Anostraca > Branchinectidae > Branchinecta > Branchinecta lindahli. The sequence goes on along the minus strand of JAKZAO010000007.1, from coordinate 12,910,443 downwards.
TAACAACAAATCAGAGAAAAAGAAAAGCATTTAGCCGTTATTTGCAAAAAAGAAAAAGTACACTTATTCCTTTCATTCAATAATATGTCTTGAGGATTTTACCCTGTTTCAAGCTAACAATCAGCCATGTTTTCGTAAATAAAAGCCTAGGTCACAAATCTAGTGTGATCAGTCTGACCCACTCAATCATTTATGAGCGGGTGGGATTGACTGACTCCTTCTCGTAAAGGTTCGATCCAGTTTCTATTAGTTGTAAGTAATGTTGGATGGTATTTGGATTATGCAGAAAGAAAAAGGTATAGGAGTACTAACAGTAGTCATTCCTATCGACTGGTGCAGCTGGCTAATGGTTTTCCTGCATTTCCCACCATATACACAAACCCATTGAGGAATTAGTTTAAATTCTTCTCTCTCTCTACCTATACTAGGGTAGCCGTGCAAAGTTTATTACACTGAAACTAGGGAACTCTCAGACAACAATACGCGCTAGAACAAGACTTATTTGCCACTTGCCATCCGTTATTGCCGGACCGCCAGAACGGACTGCTAGCAGTCTCATATCCAAAGACGACGGGTCATGTTCGGCTCTTTTAGCGCCTTCGGCATTTTATTGACTAGCCTCAATTTGATTTAAAAAAAAAAAAAAAATTTCAATTAGCGCGGTGAAAGAAACAGTATCGAACGGCTTGTTCTCTTGAAAATGCCTAAAACGGGAGACGAGACAAATTGATATGTTTTCTCACAAAGGCATCAAAGAGGACTTGAAAGTGTCATCTTCGCTCCTTGTTACAGTTTGTAGTCAAAGAGTCAATGGAGACCGTTTTCGAAAGCCAGAAACTCAAGAGCCGGTATCATTTGGAGTTTGGATTAATATCCTTGGTCTTTAGCCTTTTCGAAGACTTTCGCGTTTTTGTACGTCGCCTGTTTACTAAGAACTTTTGGCTTTTCTTGAATAAAAAGGCAATTTTGCCTTTTTTACTTGTGTTTTCCTTAGGACTGTCCATCTTTGAAACCCAGGATAGTCAACAAATACTGCTACTTTGAACTCACTTGTTCAAATCCATCTTTAATGGAATTTTGGCGTAAACTAGCAACAGTGGTGGCGCAAATAACTCAAAAGGAGGGCACAACTACGGCGATGGAAGAGGCGAAAATTGACCTCGGCACAGCGCTTAGGATCATTCTACGAAGCCGCCGATACGGCGAGTGAAAATGCGAACAAAAACACAACCAATAGAAACAGCGTCACTTTACCCCATGTTAGACAAAGAAAAGCTGAAAAAAATGTATGATTCGGAAAAAAAAATTCTACGTACATGAAACCATAGAAAATTAAGAGAAGTAGGTAAAAACGGGGTGAGCAACTGATCTCCGGAACTGTCTAAGCATGATGCATGTTAAAGCAAAGAAACAACTTCAGAAACAGAAGCATATCTCTTAATAATAATAATAATCTTTATAATATGTTTAAAAGATCCACAATCGACACTTAATATATACAATTTACCTTGTATGAAGTGGTGTACGAAGTAGGGTACAAAGGACTTGAGGTACCTGTCCGTTGAATGAGTATTTGGGAGAACAAATTTCGGACAATTAAAAGTTGCTGCTTTGTGTCTGGTGTTCGGTCTGGTACTACATAGTCCAGTAATATAGTTCTGTGAAGGTTTGAGGTCAGGCCTTTACGTCCTAAGTCCATGGTCAGTTTGTGTCGTCTATCAGAGAGAGTAGAGATACCAAGCTTGGCCAGTCCGTCTTCATAAGAAGTGAAGGTTGGGCCAAGGATAATCTTCACGCCTCTCTTCTGGATACTTTCCAGTCTGTCCGTCTGTAAGTCCCGGATGTCAGACTGCACAAGAGTACTCTAGACAAGGACGGATATACGTACAGTACAGAGACCTCATAACTCTTGGTGAAAGACCAAACCTACGAAGAAAGGCGAACGACTTAAGAAGTGGAGCTGTCTTCCGGAGAATCTTATCCTCGTATGAATTCCACTTAAGATCCCCGTCAATTATCACACCAAGAAGCTCCATGCTGTCTCTACATTCCAAACCAATGTTTTCTATGACCGGTATAACTTTGAGGAAAGAAATCCTCAGTACTACACTTTTATTAAGACTGGCTGACAGCTTAAAGTTAGCCAGCTCCTCCTTCATGAGGTTGAAAATAGTTGACAAAGATTGTTCGGTCTCACGGTGAGGAGGAACAGCTTGAAGCTACAAAGTTTATGGGTCGTCAGCAAATTCGAAACGGTTAAAACATAGAGTAAAATCTTGTTAAAGTATAACCGAAAGGAGTTAGGATAGGACAATCTAGTTACCCATCACTTATTCACTTAAATTGACTTGAAGACCCGCTGAAAATGAGTTACTTCGTTGTTCCGCTATTCACGAATAACCGATTTTCAAATAGTGGAATTTCCGTGTGATGTGTGGTGCCTATATGCGCTTGTACTTTTGCTGTATGCCTTGCGAGAAAAATTTACCATTTTTTTTTGTTCAGGCACTAAGCAATCTTCCACCATTCTCACCACTGCCCAATGAAAAGCCGCATTTGTGTTGAGATTAAAATTTCCCGCGTCATAGTAGAATTTACGCTGTGGGGACGGCTGGAGATATTCCGAGCCTCATAACTAGAGCAGATAGTGGAAAATCAAAAAATCCCTTTGCAGAATCCAAATAATACAGTGTATCCAACTAAATGACACACAAATGAGTTGGCTTTTCAGTTAAACATTGAAAACGATCAAAAACGTCAATCAACCAGCGTACTTGCCAACTCTTCGATCCTGCCCCACACCATGGAACAATTAAACAGATCAATTATCCCATTAGTTCCTAAAGTGTTTTTTAGTGCAGTGCCCAATATGATTTAGCAACGCAAAGTTGCGGGCGGTGTAGCAGGCTTTTGGATTGCGCTGATTTTTTAGCAGCTCAGAACTAGTGTAGATACTAATGATAATAATAAAAAGAATATAATGCAAAAATAGGTCATCGATATCTAGAGAAAATGAGAGAACATGAGATGTATCAAGAATAAGACCAAAGGTTTCGATGGGATCCAAAAAATTTAATATTTGATCGAGACAATTGGGTCTTGAAGATTTCCGGTCTTCGCCAGACTCCTTGAACATTTTTACTATTAAAATTTAAAACCAGATAACCTTACTTCTGCCAAGTTAAAGGTTTCGGCCGTATTCCCAACAAACTACTTGTCCGGCAAAAAAATAAAGCTCAAAACGTATTCAGCAAATCTCCTTACCCATATATCAGATCTCTAATCAACTCCAGATAAAACTTTAACTTAAAAAAAAAAAATTCGGTTTCAGCCGGATTCCTCGCGAACTATATGTCCGGATAGAAAATGATTGTCATACACGGATTCAGCATATCTTCTTACCGATCGAACATCTAATCAACTTCAAGTAAAACTTTTACTTCTAACACATTTTCTGGTTTTAGCCGGATTCCGGACGAACTATTCGTCCGGCGCGAAAACGATTTTCATGTACGAATTCAGCATTGTCTCCTTACCGTCAAATCGAACCTCTAATCAACTTCAGATAAAACTTCCACTTTGAACAACTTTCTGGTTTTGGCCGGAAATGTCGGAAATTGGTCGGAAAATGTCCGGTAGAAAATAATTTTCATATAATGATTCAGCATTTCTTTTTACCCCTAAATCGAATATCTAATCAACTTCAAAAAACTTTGTAACTGCGTGCAAAATGACACATCGATAGATCAAAGGATGATGTTTGGCACACGTGTAGTCTCTAAGATCCTGCTTAGCTTTCCGGACCCCCCCCCCCCCCAATTTTCCGGTGAAGCGACACTCAAGCCAAGATTGCTAATTTGGCACATATATAATCCTCACAGAGGTCTAGATGTGCGTTTGGATGTTTCCTGAACAAGTGGCAACTGGGCAGATAATTTCAGTGGCTGAGGTGAATCACATGAGACCTATCTGATTAAGCTTGTGTCACTCACCATATGATTAGTTGGTAGGACTTTTATTTGGGTTTCGTGGCTACTGGCTAGTGATGTGAAAGCCAGACAAAGAACTTATTTTCCAAGTATAGAAAGTATTGACTGTACAGCGTAGCCCAAATGCAGATATCAGTCGACTTAGGCTTAACCCCACTCCCTGTCACACGCATTTTATAGTGCTTTGTGACGACACCCGTTTCCGTCGCATTATTTTCCCTGTTTAAGTCGGATCTCAGAACGGTGGTGTTTACAGTGGAAGTGACTGGAAAACTATTTGTAAAGTTTAAACGGCATAATTAGGCTATGCTCTGAACTGATGGCGGAGACAGTTTGGTTCTGTCCAGACTAGCATCTAAGCGAGAAGAGGTCGTAAATGATTTGCACAACAAAGAAGTCAAGGAAGTCAATGGCACGTCAAAATCTGAGACGATGTAACGCACGTCAGAATAGCTTCTAGAGGATTACGATTATTCAATTACTGGCAATTAAAGGTCTAATGACCATACCTAAACAGTAGTGGTTATGATTGCATTTTTGCAGTTACCGTGGTATCAGATACCATCGTATCTGCAAGAATGCAAGTAGCCTACGGCGATTTGTCTGTAACTCACAATACTACTAGATTCCTTCGGTTCAACAATTTTCTTGGGATACTGGACGTTTGAGCGCTTGCGCTCAGCATCTTCAGTGAGCAACTGCAGAGTACAACAAGAAGGTAAAATACGTCGTTATTACTTTTGCCACAGCTATTTCACAAATTTTGGCCTCTCTCCTCATTTGCAAACTCAATGGTACAGAGCAGTCTCCTTTCTAGCTGTTCCCAGAGGTTAGAATTTGAAGAGGGAAACAGAGGCAGCATTTCAGTCGATTTCCAGTACCCGTGGCAGAAGTTCCAGAACTTGAGAAAAGTTTTTTTCTTACTTGTTAACGAATGACAGTCTTAGTTCATAATTTGTGTCCAACTTTCTGGAGTGCTTAGCTGTTTCATGACGAAAAGGTAAAACAGAACTACGCTAGCAGTTTGTTGGTTGTTATAAGTTGATCAGAACGTTTATATCTTTAAATGTATGTTGCACTTAAGAATTTGTCTGGCATTACAGCGGTGCTACAGATCAAAATTAGTGAATATCTTTTGTTTTAAAAGAAATAAAGATAATCAAGTAGTTGTTTAATTCAAAGCACTGCAAGTAGACTGGGAGGGCCAATTTGCGGGGTGGGTACTCCATTCTGCAACCCCCCCTCCATTTTGAAATAAGCCCCAGGAGCTACGTCCTCACAGTTTTGTTATAGATGGCGAACATTCAAATAAGTTCAGTATGTCATCTTATGGCCATCGAGCGCTGCTCTCTGCTACGAAGTGAGCTTTTTTTTTTAGTGGAAATAAATGAACTTGAATCAAATAAAATTGTCACGAATAACTCATCTTCGATGAATTGTAATACATGCTTTTGAAAACCACCGATAATGAAAAACCCCAAAACCCGAAGCCTCTAATGTTCTTAAAATCTTGTCGGTTAGCAAGTAGCAAGATTGTTTTGCTTTTATGACCAGAATCTCCAGTTTTACTGCATTACGGGATACGGAATAGCCCTTTTTTAAAACAGTAGGCTAGTACGAGCGAAGTGTTGAAAGGCAGCCTAGGCTACTATCAGACTCAAACCAGTAAAAGTTTAATTTTAAAGCATTAGGATCATAGCCCCTAGAATTACGGGAAAGGCAGCGAAATATGAGTGCACTGGAAATCCAGTGGCTACTTTTTTAGCTTGTCCATGCGAAATCCTCGTCAGATGATCTGAAAATCCCCCTAGAATAGCTCCCTCCACATCCACTTGGCGACCAAAAGTTCCCATATCAGCTTCCCCACACATAACAGCCTAGCCTACCTCACACTTTCAGTAAATTTCATTGTTTGTAGCCTTGTTGTAAATTACTATGCTATTTAAAATTAAATAATCCAGAGAGTAGCTCACGTGATACCCGGTCAGGACAGAGGCGATAAACCACGTATGCTAGAATCAACATTTACCTTGGCAAATAATGGGTTCATTCAGGAGCTCCATGAACTCACGGATTTGGGGGGGGGGGGGCAGGAGGCAGTCTACCCTTCCACACAACCAATAATGCCTAACCTGCGGCCACAGCGTTTGGAACAAAAGAAGAGCCTTCGATGTCAAATTATAGCAAACTGTTTGTTACAGAAGCTAAAGACAATGTTGGCATACCAGACAATTTGCAGTCTGCCCCAACGATTTAGTGCCCACCGCACTATCCACTACCTCCTCTGAAAAACACATTGCACCTGGACAGAAATAAAAAGCCGAAATTCTGTTGTTGTATTTTTACTTTTAAATAGGCTATAGCCTACTTCTTCTTTCATTCTAGAAAACATGGTTGGTGAAATCACAGGCTGCGCATAAAATCTGTAAGAAGAAATCAAGAGCAAATATTACCAATTCAACTGACATGCGATAAGCTGGATTTGAAATAGAATTTTGCATTAAAAGCTGCCTGGTAGCCAATTGGATTTAGTGCTGTTTTTCACAACCATTCAAAGTGAGGCGACAATCAAACATGCATAACCTTACTATAAACCAACAGGCATAAGATCAGAATAACATAGGACAGTCAGCAGAGGGGTCATCAAACTACATGCCTCATTCATCACCAATAATGAGAAAAATTCTGATACTTGGCACACTGAGGAGACCAGCCAGCCTAGTCTAGGGTATTTAAATAACCAAAGAATGATTATCAGTCTGACTAAAAAGAAGCTGTTCTTCCGTTTAAAACCTGCTTGAATATGAAGTCAGTAAGAAGGTTGAACAAGGCAGTCTACTACAAATCTCTCTGATTTTGGAATAGGCTACCCTTAATCAAGTGTTGAGTTACCCTACACCAACCCTAGCCTGCTTCACTTAAGGAATTCTGACTGATCAAAAACAGGGTTTTTGGACTTAAACAAGACATAAGCACTCCTTCCACACAACATGATAAGGAAATATAAATTAAAAAATGGCTAAACAGGGAAAAGTCAGCTATGATGTTCGTCAGCAATACTCTTCACTGAATAGCCTACAACATTCCTGGCAAGGGTCAGCCAGTATGGGAAGAAAAGAGCCTGCTGACTGTAGACTGACTGTTCCTATACTAAGATACTGGGAAAATTGCACAAATAACTATTAGGTAAAACTGGGTAAAGCATCCCTCCCCCCACCATATGTGATACATTTGAGTGTTTGATGGTTGGGGAATGTCTTATTGCTTTCCAAGATGATTAGATACTCAATGCTCAAATACAAAAGCGGAGGAATGACCAACCCATACCAGATAGCTTTTGTTTCATTTAGCAAGAAAAATCCAAGGAAAGGTGTGAAAAACATGCAAAAATCTGCTTTTTTATCCAGCCTAAATCTAAAAACGATAAAGGGCAATGCTGTCCTTCAAATGTCAAATAAGAAAAATAACATAAACAGGCTATCTGTACAAATTCTTATTTTTAATATTTAATCCACCTTAGCAGATGCTTAGCCTAGGTCAGGCCTAGTTTTAGTTGGGATTACTTTCACATAGCCTAGCCTTTGGCTTAGCCTAGCCTAGGCTACTCCAGTCTAGTACACTAGCCCCTTTTCACGCATGGTGCTCAAACGTCTAGCACCATGCCTGGGTGCTAGACATTCAAGCACTGTACCTTGGATTTCATGTAGGGTGCATGGATTTCAGTATACAGTGCATGCATGAAAAACACAGTTTCTGTCATCACAACTGAGAACCAGCTCGGACAGGGCTAAAATTACTACCATGAATTAGAGAAATCAAAGACAATCCTATCATTTTTTTCATAACAAAAACAAAAGGACGCGACTGATGATGGAGATGAAAAACCTCATTTCCTTTCCAACATGGTCAAGGGTTTTTCATGTGGAGTGTCCTGTGCCTCAGCTTTTTCTACCTAGCAGACAACCAGAATATTGGCTCCTGGGGCCTGCCTGGGGCAGACTACATGGAAAATAGATAGGGTACTGTCAGATTTTTCATCTCCATCATCAGTCGCGTCCTTTTGTTTTTGTTATGAAAAATATGATAGGATTGTCTTTGAATTCTCTAATTCATGGTGGTAATTTCAGCCCTGTCCGAGCTGGTGCGCAATTGTGATGACAGAAACTGTGTTTTTCATGCATGCACTGTGTAGGGTACTGAAATCCATGCACCATACATGAAATCCAAGGTACAGTGCTTGAACGTCCAGCACCCAGGCATGGTGCTAGTGCTCCCATGCCTGAAAAGGGGCTAGTGTACTAGACTGGGCTACTCACTTACTTGTACTCACTTACCCTATTATTGGAGTTTCAAGTTCGAGATCAGAATCCAAGTCAAGTTGCTTTCATGACACTAAAGGCATACACAGATCCTTGCCTGATCTTTGGTCTGTTCTACTTCTAGACCAAAAAACTCCTTGGCTTTGGCAGGCAGGGATTTGGACTGGTGAATGATCAGCTATCCCTATTATCTTGCCTTGTCAGTGGTGTTTGCACTCTTCTTTCTCCCTAAGCTAGGCTAAGTACTGCCACATATTTCTTATCGCGTCGTCAAATTAAGGTCCTTTCTGCTTCTTGTTGAGCCTCAATAGCTTCCTTAATCCATTATCCCTTGCCTTCAAGACAGTTCAAAAATTGAGACTATTCTGAAACGCCGCCAGATTAATAAGACGAAATTCACCTTCGGAATCAGAGGAAAAATACTTCGTCCATGCCACTTTTTGAGCATATTTTAAGGATCCTGGAAAACAAAATACATCAAGCAAATAATGTGTATTTAAATCCACTTTAACATCAGTGTGTGAATACAGCAATGTTTTCCTCGTTCATCTTAGCATTTTTTAGGGAAAATATCCCGACTCCAAACAAAAAATCAGCGCGGGAAGAAAAGAATCAAATTTAAAAACTGTACGAAACATGGTCGAAGCTAACTAAAGCTAAGAAAAGGCATTTATTTGTATAGGTGTTCATAGACAAAAAGGTGAATTAGTGTCCTTGCATGATTCCTCTTGGATTAAAACATGAATCCCTTTTATGAGGATCTTGAAATGTTTGGAAAAAGGGAAGCTAGCCTAGGCCTAGGCTACTGCAGGTTCACTACACTATACCTTACTATTTGCACCACCCCTAGTAAACTTGCGTTAAGAAGACTAAATCAAATGGGTCGTATGCAGCTGGTATGCAGAACATCAAAATACATCCATCCTGACCAAAATTAATTCATTATCATATATCAAATGTCATCCACTTTCTCCAAAACAAAGTAAAAGCTGGCGCCGAAACAATTTACCAGTGGTCAGCAGGCTTTTAGAAGAAAGGCAATCTGCATTAAAAATATTACGTTGTAGGGTAGTCGGGCGGCAGATAAACACGGGCACGACACTAACCAGTTCCTGCTAGCGCCGGGCCAAGAGTTAATCTCGGGCACTTGGTTTATGCTAGGCTACCTGATTTTTCTTCCTCATGAAGTAATTTTAAATGTTTTGCCTCATATATTCTTTTTGTTCTGGTGAAGCTCAGTGTCCATCCATGTTTGCCGTCACTACACTAACCAGTTCCTGCTAGCGCCTGGCCAAGAGTTAATCTCTGGCACTTGGTTTATGCTACCTGATTTTTCTTCCTCATCATGAAGAATTTTAAATGTTTTGCCTCGTATATTCTTTTGTTCTGCTGAAGCTCAATGTTCGTCCATGTTTGCCGTCTAAAAATCAGTAGCTAAAGTAAAAGCCAGGCAAAACCGAATTGAAGCCGCCCGAGTTTAGGCGTGACTGCCCGTGATTATCTGTGCACAAAGAGGACCGCCCGTGAAAATAGTTTTGGGTGGAATATGCCAAAATCAGGCGGAGGATTCTTGTTTTTGGCAACAGTGGTCTCAAGAAACAGCAAAAAGAAGCGCGATTTTCAAACTAATTTTTCAATGCGTAAACGAGGTCTGTGAGTTGAGTGGTTTAGTTTTTAAGGTGATTCAAAGCTAAGTGAGGAGTTAACTGCCCGACTACCGCCACTCGTACCCTAGAGATAAATATTCCTTTGCCTTCGGACCAAGCTGACTGCGGGTTCCGGCTAAAACCCCCCCGGCGAAAACCCCCCCGGACAAAACCCCCCCGCCAAAACCCCCCGGCTAAAACCCCCCCGTGACCAAACCCCCCCCGGTACCAAAACCCCCCCGACCAAAACCCCCCCGGTACCAAAACCCCCCGGTACCAAAACCCCCCCGCATAAAAAAAGACGGGTATGTATGAGTAAAGTAACTGTTAGGTTAGAGAAGAGTAAGAGAAGAATAGACCCCCCCCCGGTACCCCCCCCCCCCCGAATCCTTAGACACTCACACATATTTAGACTGGGATTTACTGGGCAACAAAACGAACAACCATGTGACAGTTTTACCATTGACAAGCACGAAGGTGAAGCGCTGATAGAATATTTCTGGGACTATCTTGAAAGTGCTATCACAAAACGAGCTCAACATTTCCCTTGACCCAAAGGATCCTCCCATTAAGTCTCATCAAAATATCTCATTCCCTTCGAAAGTTATCCTGCTCACAGACGGAAAGTAGGACAACTTTTGCGGTGTCATAGGTTTTCCTCCGCTTACTGCCCATCTTTGAGTTTCTGGTATGAATCAGGGATAACTAAAGAGCAATCAGGCAAAGGTAGCTTCACATTGCACCAATGGGTGGCATCCTAACTGCAGCTTCCTTGCCAAGAAGGAGGAGGCATTGGGAAAGGATTTGTTGGGGGGATCGATACACAGAGTGGAACTGGCTTTGATTTGATCATTCACATTTAACACCTCACTGACAATAGCTTCAGTTAATGAATGCGGGTGTTTGGTGACTTCAGCAAAACCATCAACCTTCACCTTCGCCTTACACTCTCTTTGTTTATCATTGTTCTGATACCCACTGTACTTCAGACATTATTGTAGAGTCAAGTTTGTGAAAGAAGTTTATTTACTCTTACTCTCTAACTACCAGTTACTCTACTTATACCCGTCTTTTTTATGCGGGGGGGTTTTGGTCGGGGGGTTTTTGGTACTGGGGGGGTTTTGGTTGGGGGGGTTTTGTTACCGGGGGGGTTTTGGTCACGGGGGGGGTTTAGCCGGGGGGGTTTGTCCGGGGGGGTTTTAGCCTAGACCCGCTGACTGCGAATCAAATTTTTTTCTGTGCCAAAGGGATATGTCAGCTGAATTTTATTATAACTATATTTTGGCTCTTCTTGGCAAGGAGTCTCTTTAGGCTCAAAGCCGCTCAAGTTTAAAAATGAACGTGTGGAAAAACCTACACTATTTTAAGCAAGGTATAAAATTCTAGCTTATGGCAGGAAATAGAAAATTTCTTAGCTCTCTGCATGTGTAGCCTAGCCTACTTGCACTTTTACCCAACTTTAATTTTTTGTCCCAGTAATACTAGATTATGTTAAGTATCAAACAGTCGATCATAGAGGTTTTTATCCATACTTCTTTCAAAGTTTACCTCAGTCAAGAGATCAGGTGCCGGAAGTTAAATTGTCTAATCGGTTTGTCAGATGAGGAAGACAGAAATTAAGTGTAAACAACAACACTTTCAGCTCCCCCCTTTGTTACTTGTAAGTTAGGAGTACCCAGGAACTAAGAGCTCTGGGAAAGAGAGATATGTCCCAGAAGACATCTTAATTCGATGGAGCTGAGTATGAGCTAATTTACTGAAAGTGAGATCAAGATTGAATTGAATATTCTCCCAAAGTTCAGTTCCGTACATGAGGCCTTATATGCCAAACTGTTTAATGCTACCACCCCAGAAGAATGATCCTGCTTTAAAAATCGCTGCTTCAGAAAACAGTCCAACGGAACTAACAAATCTAGAATATCAGCCAAGAGCCAATATTTCAGCTTTCTTTTGATGTGAAAGTTTTTCTTAAGTTTGGTCTTGTTCTTTTGTTGGGATACTTTTGTACAATGATAGAATAAATGCAATAGGCTATTTTTTTTTTCCATCTGCACACTAAACTACAACCCCAGAAGAATGATCCTGCTTTAAAAATCGCTGCTTCAGAAAATAGTCCAACGGAACTAACAAATCTAGAATATCAGCCAAGAGCCAATATTTCAGCTTTCTTTTGATGTGAAAGTTTTTCTTAAGTTTGGTCTTGTTCTTTTGTTGGGATACTTTTGTACAATGATAGAATAAATGCAATAGGCTATTTATTTTTTCCATCTGCACACTAAACTAACCGTTTGAAGCCATGTGAGAGCTGGATCCAAGTTTTGTCCAAGGGAGGGTAATTATTTTCTGACAAGTTTTGAACTATAGTTGACTAGTAGGTTCCTCTAAGCTTGATGCCGACAACTTGAAGCCTTTGGATATCAGACATTTTGTGTCTTCTTTGTTCTCTCTGCCATCTTGATAAGCAAATAACTCATGTAAGCTATTTGTTATTCTTTTTATAAGTATTCCTTTAGCTGTGCAGGTTCTTGCTTCTTCCTACAGCCTGTAGAGGGCCCTTGCTAAGAATGGTTGAAATATCGCTGGGTTAAATAATCTTGCTGACACATATCCATTTGTTGTTGTTTTTTTTTTTACCGAGGTTGATCAAGCCAGTACGTGTGGTGGAGAAACAAGGAGGGTCATGTTTGGCTCCGCTCACGTGATTGTCCTTACCATACGCTCTTTTTCAGTGGTGCCGTGAATAACGTAACCGTAGTGCTCAGAACCGTTCGGTTTCACATTCTCATTTCCTTGTCCCAGTTGGAGCAGGCTCATTTTTCCATTTTGGCATAAAATAAAAACCATCTGCAGTAGAGGTAGTTTATGCTTCTTTGATTATTTTTCTGGTCCCCTCCCAATACAGAGTGTTACGGGAATGCTAAATTAAAAAAATTCTAATCAGCTAAAATGCAGTTGTTTCAGGTTTTTGTTGACATAAATTATCAGATCTGATTCTTTTCGTATGCTTTCTTTTGTTTTTTTTAATGGTATTTTTCTTCTGTTGGAATAATTCGTAAAGACGCTCTCAAAGTACGCTCTTTCTTCGTAAAACCAATTATAGTCTCTATGTATTATATTTTACAGAGAAAATACATATTGCAGAGAAAATTAGCAAAAAACAGGTGGATTCCAAGTGACATATTTTTTTGTACCGTAATGATTGTATATATTCAAGTTGTTTTAACCCCGGTAACGAGTTGGAATCAGTAGAACTATCTATCTATCTATTTTCTGGCACCTGTAGGCTAACTTTTCCGTCAGTGTCACATTATTATGACAAAACCGCGTCTGCATTCACTTCCATCAGTTGTTAACTGCAGAGTCTCTTAGTTCCCTTGCTCATTGCTTGTGACTCATTTCCAGTACCGTCCAGAGAAAACAAGAGGCCAAGCGGCCGGTATGAATTGCTGAGAAATCAGGCTATGGTTGCTAGCCGTATTACCCTTTTCGTTACGATCAAGGTGTGACCAGCTACGACCGTCATGGTATACGTTACCGAAATTATGCCAGGATTATGCTCAGATATAGAACGTGTCCGAAAGCTCCAAAATGAACGAAAAGGCTGAATTAATTCAGCATTTTATGCAGCGTTTTCTTTCGGACTTCAATTTTCGCGCAGTTAATGCAACATTAATTCAGCATAAAATTCATCGAAAAGCTTAGCAAAGATGACAAATTTAAGCTGAATTTTCAAAAAGAAACTGGGGAGTACGGCGATTCTCCTTGTATCTTCCTAGAATCTTTTTCTTTCTAGAGCAAATTGCCAAACAAAATTCTCGTAATGTTACCTAAGTCGAATTCACGTCCGAGCGGCGACAAACTTTCCGAGCATACTTTGCGAAAAACTTTACGAAGTCTTAGTCGTCCTTCTTTTTACAGCTAATTCTTTTTTTCTTGTTCTTCTTCCTGACCTACATTTTGGTATTCTAGAAGTGTCAGAGAAGAAATAAAGGTAAACAAAAAGAAAAAAATATGTAGCATTAAATGCAGCATTTACAGCACCTTTCGGACACGTTCATAACCATAGTGCGGCTCGGCCAAGAATCATATGTGCTGATGTGCTGTCATTTCGATGTTTTTGGGATCCCGAAACGCAAGTAGGCCTAGAGGGATACCTATGACTTCGTAAAAGTTGTCCGTCCGTCCGTCTGTCAGCACGATAACTGTCGAAGGGAATGAGATGTTTGATGAAACTTGAGGATTTTATGGGTCACGGGAGAAATCAGAGTGCCGGACAAGCGAGTTCACGGGAATCCGTCAAAACCGGAAAGTTTGTCAAAACTAAAAGTTTTATTTGAAGTTGCTTAGATGTTCGGTTTGGGGGTAAGAATACATGCTGAACATTTATATGGAAATCACTTTCTCGTCGGACAAGTAGTTGGCCTGGAATCCAGCCAAAGAGGAAAATTTGTTTGTGTAATCTGAAGTTGATTGGATGTTCGAGTTAGGGGTATGAAGACATGCTGAATCCCTATATGACGATCATTTTCTACCTGGACATATAGTTCGCCCAGAATCCGGCTGAAACCCGAAAATTTATTATGAGGAAAAGCTGTATCTGAAGTTGATTAGAGGTTCTATGTAGTGGTAAGGATGCATGCTGAATCCGTATATGAAAAGTATTTTCTCGCCGGGCAAATTGTTCGCCCGGAATTCGGCCAAAGCCTGAAAATGTATTAAAAATTAAAGTTTATTTAAAGTTGGTCGGAGATGTAAGGGTTTGGACATATAATTCGTTTGTGAGCTTAAGTTTTTTGCCGGACAAGTAGTTGCCCCGGAATCCGGCCGAAACCGGAAATCTGGCAGAAGCAAGGCAGGAAGTTTTGATCAATTTCGTCAACGTAGACACAACGTATAGACCCAATCATTTTCTACCTGGACATATAGTTCGCCCAGAATCCGGCTGAAACCGGAAAATTTGTTATAAGTTAAAGCTTTACCTGAAGTTGATTAGAGGTTCTATATAATAGTAAGGAGGCATGCTGAATCAGTATATGAAAATTATTTTCTCGCCGGACAAATAGTTCGCCCGGAATTCGGCCAAAGCCTGAAAATATATTAAAACTTAAAGTTTTATCTAAAGTTGGTCAGATTCGATGTAAGAGTTGGGAGATATGCTGAATTCGTATGGGAGCTTAAGTTTTTTGCCGGGCAAGTAGTTCCCCCGGAATCCGGCCGAAACCGGAAATCTGGCAGAAGTAAGGCAGGAAGTTTTGGTCAGTTTCGTCCAAGTAGATACGACGTATAGACGCAAATACACATGCTGAATCCATATCTGATCTTAGATTTCTCATGACTGGCCATTGACCTTATTATTTTTCTAATAAGGTCTTGCTGACCTTATTACTGACCTTATTATGAAAAGGGGCCAAAAACCCATGGATGGCCTAGGGTCCACCAAAAGTAAAAGACGGTACTCCTCATTTCGTATGGTTGAGTTGCAAGTTGCAACCTAAATTGATTCTTGTCGTTTTCGCTGAAACTTAACTTTAACCAGTTACGGCGACCGACCAAAAACGATAGTTAGGAAGAGACCTTCGAACTTTAAGGTAACCTCAAACTTTGATCAAAAACGCAACTCTTGTTCCTCAGTTTTCTTACATATTTTCCAGTTTGTTGTATACTACCTGGATCAGAGTTGGGAGTAACGTTCACTCCTTATCTGTCATTATCAGTAGTAGCTCGAGCTTTGGGCGGTGGACCACCATTGTTCCCACGCCTGCGGCCCGCAGTCACGGATTGTCTGCTTTGCTCTTTACAAGCTGTACTTTGGATACGCGTTAGTATTACAGAATAGAGCGTAGGATAAGTGCCGATTTGATAGTATTTGATGCAGGTATTTATAATGAACATAACGATAAGTTAAGAGGAATAGCTTTACTCGTCGGGTTTCTAAGAGTTCTTGTCCTCGGCGGATTACTAGTAGGCTCAAAGATGATTGTTATGAATGAAGCGTGTGTAATTACCGTTAACTTGTTAGGTCCCAGCTGCTTTACCTTATTCTTGGAGTCTGATTGAGATATATGGGGATGTGGTCACCTTATCAGTTTTAGTTCAGCCGTTCTTTGGTGCGCAGTGACATGAATAGTCTATCAAAATAGTCTGAAGTTTGCTTTTTGTACGCAAAGTATTTGCGTCAGTCACGTAGTTGGCGACGTGACCCTAGCCTTTGCGAAAAGTACGGAATTCGTGAGCCGCTCTGTTCAGCTGAGGCTCAATTTAGCCTATTAAGTTGTCAAGTATTGGTAAATCTGGTTATTGTGATGTTTTCTTTCCGTTTTGTCTTGTCTTTTGTTCTATATCGCGTGTTCTCTTGAACCTTGATGGGTAATAAAGCTTACTTATTTACCTGCTTTGCAATTAGCCTACAATTTAACAACTGGCAGCACTTCCTCGAGCATTGCCGTAAAAACATAGCTTCTTTAACACATCAGACTATTTAAAATTAATTGCAACCAAACCAACAAGAACGTAGAGTCCCGATGATCATCCTTATTCTTCATATGGTTTTCTTTTTCACGTACCTACTGTTTAAAATTACAGTTCAGATATTACTAGACTACTTGCTAGACTATTTCTCCTCTAGAATAGTTCAAGATGTCCGTATCAGTCACTGTATCTGATGTTTCCTGTTCAAGTACAACTATTCACACTGGCAAGTAGGCCAGCCCTATTGAACTAAGCTTAACCATTCCAAGACGAAATGGCAGACGGGGTGTGGATATTCAGTTCTCCATGAAAGGCCTGACGAGCGGAATTCCAAGCATATTTTGAAAGCAAATGCTGCGGTAGCCATGGATGGTGTCTAGGCTTCTTGCCAACAGCATGATTCTGAGCTGCTGTTTCAAATTTTGACGATCACACTGTCAGAATTAAGACAAAAAATCGTAATTTGTACGTAACACTTTGGATACTACCTGTAGGCCTAAGTATGAGGATGGAAACGGTATTTTTCTAGAGATGTCATCTGATTGTGCAGGGGAGGGAGGGCAGCGCCCCACCCCCTCGGTGCTCTAAGCCCCAAGGGAGACAAGAGCTACCCGTAAAAATCATAAAATTCTCAAGAAAAAAATGATTTGACAAAAACTATGACTCCCTCGGTTTTTTTTTACGAAATGACGTCTGAGTTTTGTTCTGCAAACCAGAACACTATTCATGGTTTGTGATTAACATAACAGTCCTATGTATTGTCTGTTGAATTTGCGCATCCACGTGTTAAATGTTCTCACATCTTAGGTTGTGACAGTTCGGTGTTAGGTGCCTTGTTTTATGTGTATTACTTATATGGGAATCTTCCTAGAATTACGTTAAGCTTACCGATTGTAGATGTAGGCTGTACTTTACTTGGGCCACTACCAAACCCCGCTATCACTTTTCTGTCCGTTAATATCGGTCTGGGAACTTGCTTGTTTTATCCCAGCAAGGTGAAATTGAGCCTTGGCTTGTACCGGTAATTTAACTTGAAACCTCTGACGTGGCCTCGTCGGCAAGCTTTATCGCTCACACATGCCAGAGTGAAACGAGGCGAAGGGTGATGACGTGGGTGATCAATTAGGCGAGAGAAGATTACTTCTGTCTAGCTCCAGGATTTTTTTGCCTCCTGCAGATTATCCCAAACTCTCTATTGGTGTCGAAGGATTTTTCTGAGAATGTATTGTTTCTGATTTTGCTGGAAATAGATCCGGCGGAGCAAAGTCGCATTCCACATTTTTGTGGGGAAGGGGGGTTATTGTCAGAGCTTGGTAACGATTAGCTAGGCTGCGCTGCATCTTTTCTGAGCTAGCACATAGCTGTTCAAATTTTCTTTGCTGGTTGATTGCAGATTATCCCAAACTCTATAGTGTTGATAGATTTTTCTGAGAATGCATTGTTTCTTTTCTGGCTTTGCTGGAAATAGATCCGGAGAAACAAAGTCGTATTTCACTTTTTTTGTGGGAAATTTATTGCTAATAGTCATATTTAACAGTTTCTCGGAAATTTATTGCTAGAGCTTTGTATTGGTCTGCTAGGCTTACGTTATATCTTTTGTGAGGCAGGCAGTATAGCTTATTTCTGCGAAGTACAATATAGACAGCTAAGAATAAGCTTGTTTCATCTTCAGAATTTAAGTTGCCAAGTGTCTAATAGTGTACTGTCAGAGAAGTTTCATAACATATAACACAAGGGTGCGCAGTAAGTAAGTAAGTAAGTAAGTAATTTATTTTTTACCCGCCATTTTGGAAAGCGGAGTATAAAGAGATAAGTTTCAGTAGGGCAGTTTCAATAGGGTTTCAACACTCGGGGCGTAATTTGATGCGATTTTGAAAAGGATATCCATCAAATGTTAAACATAGCAAACATTGCCAGGAAGAGCCAAAAATCCGCCGAAAAAGCATCTGCTGGCTTTTTTGTTTGTCGTCATGATGTCATGATTTTTTTTTTAAATGATATGCAAGCTCCAAACGTTTTTGTTCAAACACTACAAATACCCAAATGTCTTTGTTGCCGTGATTCGATATTGTTGTAAATTAAGACATTAAAGACAGAAACCATTTTTCCCCAGTCCAAAAGCATTTCTTTTATGATATGCCAGCCCCAAATAGTCTTGTTTAAACACTGCAGATACTCACATTCCCGACCATAAAGCTTTCAAGTTGGCTCTTTAGGAGTAACCCACTGACACCTACTAGCTAGGAAATTCTTTTGTCATCCAGTTGACGACTGGAGAAGAAAAATTTCGGAAGATCGAGTGTTTCGAGGGAGAAACTTGACGAATTTATGTGGCGAAATTCCGGTCCTCGTTCGTACCGAGGTGAGATCGCCGCCTGGCAACGCCGCGCGATGGTTTTCAAGCGAATCTGGTCGCTTGATACCAGAACATAGCGTCGGTATTCTCCTCAGAAAAAGTGCTAGGTCAACTTCTCCCTCGCGTGTTTCGTAGTGCAAGACAGAATTGTCAGCAAGTTTTCTTATTCTCATACAGGAATCGGAAGTTGGAGGCAACTATCCTAATAGTAGGCCTGGTCGAGGTCTATCGTGAGAACAGGACCTATATCATTTGCCTCCCCCCTATCTCTGTCCCCGGGCTCGGTCGGACAACATTGCTAGCAAGTTAACTTATCCCCCCCCACCCGTCCCAAAGCCGAAGTCAGGGACAACCATTTAAATGATAGAGCGTGCTTCTTTGGTTGGTCTTTTATTGCTCTGCCTTTTCTAAAAGTTTACTTACCCAAACTTTAAAAGTAGACTGGCCACTTCGAGGAATAAAATTCTGAACAGAAAGCATCCGGAAAGGATGCTTCTGCAGCTGTTAGCGAGGCTGTTACGCCCTTTCGCTCTACAAACTACTCTATTGGTTGTCTCGCTCTGAGACCTACTACCATTATACTGTTTTGCCGTTTCATTGCCTGCAGAAGTTCTGCGAAGTACTTTACCCCTGTAAACTTATGGTAATTCCGTTCATTTCCCCCATCTCTCCTAGAAACCTTCTCTCCTCGTTTTGTTGGAAATGCTAATAATGCCCAATTTATTTCTAGGCCTTGATGCGTTTTGGAGTTCCCGATGAGAGCTGCATTAGTGTTTCTGTGAAATGTGAAATGAAATGAAAAAATGGCCACGTGGATCATCTACTTCTTCTTTGTGTGGATTACTGTGGCACGAGGTGACTGGTCTTCTCTTTGTCCATCAAGCTGTGTGTGCAAGTGGTCGGATAGTAAGCGAGTTGCCGACTGCACAAACGCCGGATTTACTGCTATCCCCAGTACGCTGAGCCCGGAAATCCAAGTGCTCTATCTAGATGGCAATCCGATTGAAATCCTTCCGAGGGAGGCTTTCGTCGAAGCAGGGCTTGAAAATTTACAAAAGGTGTACGTTCGCGGTTGTTCTCTGAAGAAAATCGATAAAGATGCCTTTCAGGGTCTGGCTATCATGATCGGACTGGATTTATCGAATAATGAGCTGCATTCGCTTCACCCGGATATTTTCCAGGGGAATCCAAAGCTTCGTGCTCTTCACTTGCATAATAATCCACTTGGGAAACTCGATGAGAAGCAGTTTCTTAACCTCCCTGTATTGAAGCAGCTCGAACTTCAAGGCTGTGGTCTCGAGCGACTCGAGAAGAAAATATTCGTGAGTCTTGTAAGCCTGGAAAAGCTAGATTTGAGTGAGAATAGGTTCAAAGAGTTGAGCCCGGATATATTCACTCCCGTGATACCGACTTTGAAGGAGCTGCACTTAAAAGATAATCCATGGCGGTGCGATTGCCGGCTACGAGAGCTTAGGAGAAAGCTTCATGAGAGCAACCTATTATCCAATTCCCCCGTTTGCGCCCAACCGGAGAGGCTGGCACAGAAGAAATGGAGTCAAGTGGAACTCGGGGAATTTGCCTGCGTTCCGACCATTACTGTGATAGAGCCACATGTGGAAGCAAAGGCCGGAGGCGAGGTGACCTTCTCGTGCCACGTAAGTGGGAATCCAATGCCGGAGACTAAATGGATCCTTAACGGACGCATTCTGGCCAATATGTCACAGATCCCCTACGGAGATCAGCTATTTGTCATCTATGAAAAGGATATAAGCATCTTTCCAGATCCGAACAAGTGGACCAACCTCACGGTGAAAAACATTGACGAGCATGATGGTGGTATTTATACATGCTCTGCGACGAACGCCGCAGGGGTATCTGAGGGGAACGCTACCCTTACATTTCCTGCTTCGCCCGTGATTGTCATATTCGGTCGTGATTCCGAAATGGGGCTGTCCTTTATGGCCATAATTGGCATTTGCACTGGGGCAGCATTTCTACTGTTGTTGATCGTCATTGTGGTGATATTTTGGGTGTTTGCTACCCGTAGGCGCCGCAAGCGACGGCGGACACAGGAAAAGACTGTCGGTGGAGTTATTAGCAGTGAAGAACATGAAAAATCACTCCTTGGAACGGAGTTGACAGACTTGACAGGTGACAAGTTTAATAATGGGGATTATGAAAGTCTTTCCCAGAACGACACCCGCATATCAGAAACCTACATACCTGGTGAGAAGTATGATGACAGATTGTCAGAGCTGCAAAATCAGTCGAGCCACTCAATCTTGGAAGGAAACGGGCGATTAGTACCTGATCTGCTTGACTTGCCAACGCGACGGGGGGAATCACCCTCGACAGGTTCTGGGGCGTCAACGGCCCCGGACACTTCGAAATTGCCACATAGCCAGCAACCACTAAATGCAGCTCAGCTTTATTACACACCAGATTCGAAAATGGCAACTTTGAGTCGCATTCCAGCGCAGCAGTATGTTGATGGCGTTATGGTCCCCGTTGCCCGGCCAGGGTATGTAACCCTACCCCGTCGGCCGCGACCCCGGGTCCCGAGCTGGGCGAGCACGCCAGTTCCTAGTCCCGCGCCGTCGGACCTGCTCAAGGGCGATACTATGTATGATTCAGTGGGTCCACGCACAACTGCCGATGGTTCTTCCACTTCCGCGCTGTCGCTGAATCGGATCGCCGGTCTAACGCCAATTCCCGGTGCATCGCCGATGGTGACACCGAATCGATCAGGTAAGAGAAACAGATCGCTCCAATTAACTGAAACTAATGATCATTGATTTGGCTATTGTCAGACCGTACCTTGTTTGCTCAGCTGGATGATTGCGTCTGGTGATGATCTCATGAATGAATTAGATTTTCAAGTCCTAAAAGGTCAACTGTCTAATTGATGGAGTCTAATTGAAGCTTTAGAGCCCTGACAACCTTTGGTCGTTGGCTTTTAATCATCGAGGAGTCACGTTGACGTCAGGGAATCGGAGTCGATAACAATTTTCGCTGATTGTTTCTATGGACAATTTGATAAGGAATCCCTGAGTTGGAATGAACGGCTTGTTGTTTCTTTCCCATGGGATATACTTTTTGTGGAGTCGGTGATTGCGGGAAAGCATATAATATACTGCTTCGGTTGACGAGATTTGGCGGCTGAAACGGTAGACAGAGATCTGTCGGTTGAATTAGAAGAGATGTGGAAAAGAATTAGAGCGAGTTGGAAAAAGGAGGTATTTTCATCTGCGTTCATCACATCCATAATATTGTCGTCTTGACTTGTTCGGTTTACTAATAAGGAATTGGAGGGTTTGCCTTCTTGCTACGTGTACTGATGATGACGGTGATCATGAATCAAAAAGGAAAGTCATCCGAAAGATCGCCACGCAGGCCTTTTTTTTTCTAAACTTTTTTACGGAGGGGAAACCGTCATGAAACCTGCCCCCTTCCTCCCACCCTTTCCTACTCTCCCACGAATAGGAAGCTGCCGAGAAGCTACCCACTCCCCGGCAGTTGCTGTACACCCTTTCCTGGCACCGACCCAGCACCGGACGAAACCAGCGGTGCCTTTAGGCGGTTTTTATCTTTCAACGTTTCTGAACATGCTGATTCAATATTTTAACACGTGGCAATCGGTGCCGGCACCGCGCACTTGCTGTGTACCAAAGTCGACAGTGGGTAACCCCTCGAAAGCTACTAACGAAGCGTATCAGTTTAGCACTTCCGGCATTCTTGGAACTCACACTCGTCTCCCTGTTCTTGAATTTTATTCCCCATCTTTGTTAATTTTCGGTGAAGATGTTGCATAAGTTCTGTATTTTGAGACAAGTCAGTCCAGAGTGTGTCCTAGTAACACTAAATCATAAAGGCAACAAATTGAATCTTAAGAATCCGTGCGATCTTTTCTCAACCAGTCGCGTAGTCACTTACAACTTATTCCAAAGTGAATTTAAGACACTGACTG
The DNA here is from genome assembly GCA_023053555.1 of Branchinecta lindahli. Lineage (NCBI taxonomy): Eukaryota > Metazoa > Arthropoda > Branchiopoda > Anostraca > Branchinectidae > Branchinecta > Branchinecta lindahli. The sequence continues at coordinate 12,887,698 of JAKZAO010000007.1, read as the reverse complement.
AATATTATGGGAAATCGCCACATTAGTTGCTATGGTAATTGATGCCTCTATGGTAGTATTCCTAACACTATCGAACTAGATGAGATGATTGTCTGTAATTTTGCAGGAGAAACCCTTTTGGGCAGGTTTCAGCCTATAGCCTACCCTGTCTTGCTGCCCCCCTGGATAGGGGCTTGCCACGAAGGTTTAGCCGTAGTGTCTTGGGGTCAGTCCATAGTTTGTTGATAGGCAAATGTTTTCATTGTTAAATGGATAATCGCTGTTTAGGCTTCAAACCAGATAAAAATATATTATTTTTGTTGATTTTCTTCATTGTTTTTCTTCCTTCTAGTACAGTGGGGAACAAAGCATGACAACATTACAGACGTTCGTTACAGTACTGCACTAAACAAAATAAAATGGAATATAGGCCTGCAAAACAAGGAGCTCTGTAATCTTTCGGTCTTAATTGCCAGCTCATGTCTCATTGGAATCTGATCCCAAATTGCAGGCTCAAGCTCGACAAATATGCGTTAGGCGCCCTCACGCAAGGGATTTAAACAGGCTTCGCCGTCTGTTTTAAGTTTCACATGCACCTTTCGTTTCACCTCTTCACCCTACAACTCCATTAAAATGTCATGATGTTGAAGTGAATTTATGGCGGCTTTAGGTCGTGTGGCCAGTAGGATCACTTAGTTCGGACCAACCCTTCTTTAGCCGTTGGAGCTCCAACTTAGCTAATTGCTGGAGGTGCCCTTCCCTCGCTCGAATGATGACGCTGGATATGATTGCGTTGCTGCTGGGTGGGTTATTTCACTGCCTAGATTTGTACAAAAATCATTTAATAATGTTACAGAATGTATGTATGTATATTTTAATGTCTACTATTTTAATAGGTACTGAGACGGAGTACTGTATAAGTAAAAGAAATAAAAAATAACAGAAAAGAACCGAATAAGGTCACAACCAATTACAGAACAAACAAAAAATAACATAGCCTACACAACACAACACAAGAATTCATCTGGCCATGGAGCATAGAGAAGAAATTCTGGAAGCTCCACTAAACAACACAAACAACAACAACAACATCTGGCCATTTCAGTTATTGGTTCCCGCAGACCATATTTTCTAATTAGTGGTCTATTTCCAGACCAAGAGAGGATTCAAGTAGAAATTTCCATATACAAAGTACATTTTACCAGGGACCCATAAATTTTCTGAATGGCGAGGCATTACAGGAAATTTATGGGTCCCTGATTTTACGGAGGTCGGATTTGTTTCCGTCACTCAAACTTTCGTAGAAGGCGACAGTATATAAAGATTGCTCATTACTGAGCAATCAAAAATCCGCGAGTCCGGGAGAGTAGAATGTATGTGTTATCAATTATTGTCCTTGAAATGTAATGTTCAACCGAGGTTTGAACGTTCTTTCGCATAACATAAAGCTGAAAATGGTTCGTAGCTTTATCTTTTAAGAGGATATAGGCTAAGGCGTTTTTCCGTGACACAATTGTGGGCCACACACGTCTGGGTGTTTTTGCGGAAACACGATTGTGTGCCACACAGTCGAGCCACAAGTTGAAACTCGCGGAAACACCGTTTTGTCTATTTTTTGGGCGCTAAATTCGAATATCTGAATATATAAATAAAAATCATGCAAAATCTCAATAAATAGAACTCCAGGCTTTGGTCCTTACCATTCCGCGCAAAAAGGATCTTCTGTTTTATGCGCATACTTGAGAAAGTTTTTAATTTTATTGTTTTGACGTTGCTTTGCTGCTAAATTGGAATTTTCCGCCAAAATCGAGCCACAAAATCGACAATCACTTCGGCAGTTGTTTGTCGAATTTGAGCCACAAAGCGAGCCACGAAAATCTTGGTGGTCGCAGAAACACACTTGTGGGCCGCACAAAAAGCCGCGGAAACACTCTTTTCGAGCCGTAATCAACCCACAAACCGTTTGTGGGAGGTTCAAGGTTCAAGGTTTTATTATTTACAACAAAACAAAATAACTAAATATCAGGAGATTACCCGGCAGAAATGCTCGGGCAACATACAAAGAGGAGAAGAAAATTCAACCAATAACAGATTAAGAGCGCGCCTATATCATAACAGCACGGAAAGCACGGAGCACGGAAAAACTCCTATAATATCCCAACCCAGAATATTCTGTAACGGTTGAAGATGAAGTGTTGTTCGTGTTCCACCCTTCTAACAATAGTAACTAATGTAACTATTAGTTACTATTTTCTTTCCAACCTCGTGAAAAGTTACTTCGCTGACGGTTCTAACCGTCAGCAACTACGGATCGTAGTTGTTCGAATCGTCTATTCCTTATAACTAACTCCGTTCGGGTTCGTTGTTAATACACCGTCTTTATTTACAGAACACAGAACAACACTCTTAACTGATCGCTGACTAATTGCTAACTAAAAACCAAATCCTCCTTTCAACCAAATTCCACAGCATTTCATTCAGCGAGAACCCCTTAGGCAATTCAATTGGCCACAGCAAACTAGTACAGTACTTAGTTTGCGCACAGCACATTAACCACAATACAGAACAAAAATACGTGATGGGGGAACCATCACATTCCTCCCCACCAAAAGAAAAAAACAAACAAACAACTAATTGTTTTTTATAGCAACTGACCAATCTTTAAAAGCCTTTGGCTTGCACTCACACGCGTTAATCACCTTTTTTACGTCCTCAAATACACCCTGCCAGTAACAACTGGTTAAGAGTATTTTTGTTGTCACTCTTCGGCCTCTGTGAATGTAGGCATCTGCCTGAGTGGCGTGGGCGGCTTTCACGAAAGCTTCTCTGTATGAGGTTGGTATCAACAACTGAAAATGTTTCGATCGATCTGTGACCCGTCGAGTAACCCGGTAGAGAGCGTTCTCCCTCATTACGTACTGGGCCCCTTTGTCATCCGCCGCCTCAATATGAACCAAGTCATAGAGTTTTTGGAATTCGGGCTCGGTTCGTTGTTTGTACGAGAATTCTGTTGAAACCCACGATTGTCCTCAGGTTTCTTGGTAGATTTTGAATGCTCATCTGGAATGAAAGTTGAGTTTCTATTTACAATATATACAAACATCTCCCCCGTTAGTGCAATCGGGAGAGTGCATCAGCGTTTGCGTTGTCTACGCCCTTCTTAGCTTTGATCCTGAACGTGTACTCTTGCAGAGTTAATGACCATCGTGCCAGACGCGGGTTTTGATTTCTGGCAACGTTTAGCCACTGGAGCGGACAATGATCTGTTTCCACCGTGAATTTGCGGCCTGCCAGATAATAGTGAAATTGCTGGATGCCCCATTTAACCGCAAGAGCTTCCTTCTCGATGGTTGAGAAGCGTTGTTCTGCTTCAGTAAGCTTCCTGCTCTTGAAGGCGATAGGATGTTCCTCCTCCCCCTTTTTCTGCGAAAGGACGGCTCCGATTCCAATGTTAGATGCGTCTACCTGAAGAACAAAGTCCTTTGTGAAGTCGGGGTTCGTCAGTACTGGTGACGATACCAGCGCCGACTTGAGGGATTGAAAAGCCATTTCACAGTTTGAGCTCCACTTTATTTTGATGGGCTGGTCCTTTCTGGTCAGTTCCGTAAGCGGTGCAGCGATTTCTGCAAACTTGGGGATGAAGCGGTGGTAGTAGCTTGCCATTCCCAAGAAGCTCCTGACGTCTTTCTTGTTTTTGGGAGTTGGGAAATTTCTGACCGAATCTACTTTCTCCTCCATTGGTCGGACTTCCCCGTTGCCTATTCTATGTCCTAGGAATGTTATTTCTGTTTTGGCGATCTCGCATTTGCGTGGATGGACTGTCAACCCAGCTTCCGAAATCCTGCGCAGGACCTCCTGTACATGATCCAGATGTTCTTCCAGTGAACCGTTGCTGAAGATCACAATGTCGTCCAAATACGCACGTGCGAATTTGTTGCAATCTTGTAACAATGAGTCGATTAACCTCTGAAATGTAGCTGGTGCGCCATGTAGGCCGAAAGGCATTACGGTGAATTCGTAGAGTCCTGAACCAACTAAGAAAGCTGTTTTCTCGCAGCTTCCTTCGTCTAGTGCGATTTGCCAGTAGCCCTTAGAAAGGTCGAATTTTGAGATGTACTTGGCCGTTCCTATTCCTTCTAACATGTCGTCTATGCGAGGTAGTGGATATGAATCAAACTTGGATACTTCGTTGAGTTTTCGGAAATCGAGACAGAACCGAAAAGAAGAGTCCGGCTTAGGTACCATGATCACCGGCGATACCCATGGGCTTTTGGAACGTCGGATGATACCTTTCTCCAACATCCGTTCTACTTCCTTTTCAACCGCCGCTTGTCGCGACTGGGGCGTTCTGTATGGCCGTTGCCTGATTGGTTGGGTGTCTCCTGTGTTTATCACGTGTTTGACCTTGGATGTCCTTCCTGGGATTTCCGAAAAAACTGCTCGGTATTTTGCCAGTTTTCGTAGGGCCAATCTTCTTTGGTCATGATTGAGGTGTGCTAGCAGCTTTTCGATTGTGTTGTCCGGCTCGCTGTCGTTCAGTGACGGGTAAGAATATGCGTCATTTTCTTCTGCGAATAGTCCTCGGTAGTATAGTGGTCAGTATCCCCGCCTGTCACGCGGGAGACCGGGGAAGGTCGGTCAGGTAGATTACGAGATCGAATTCACAGACGGGAGAAAGAAATCGAAGATCGTGCATGTCAATTTGCTACGCAAGTTTGTGAGACGCTCTCCGGAGTTAGCAATTAGTCAGCGATCAGTTAAGAGTGTTGTTCTGTGTTCTGTAAATAAAGACGGTGTATTAACAACGAACCCGAACGGAGTTAGTTATAAGGAATAGACGATTCGAACAACTACGATCCGTTACATTGGCGCCCAACGTGTGTGAACAGGAACTCAGGATTGGATTAACGAGGATAATTCAGGAGCAGACTTTTTGGGATTTTCGGCTGGGAATCGGAAGAACATTATTTTGGTTAAAGCAGGGTCATTCACCTGCCGTCAAGGTACTGTTAATTTGTGGACTTTTCCGTGAATTTATTTCCCGTCGGGCAGTCTAAGTCTTGCTTGTTTCGGAGAATATTTTTTGTTCATAAGCTGATCGTTTGTATCAGTTTAATTGAAGTTCTCCGTTATTTATGTGGATAATTCCGGGAAGTCACATAGTTCCAGCATCCGGTTGATTGATTGTCCCGTTGGCACCGTGCATTTTCTTTTCGCGTCAACTGGTTGAAATTCCCCATCGGTTCAGCGAGTTTTCAACGTTTTGTGAATAATTTCCATCGTGAGAATTCCCCATCGGTTCCGTGAATTTTTCCATCAACAATTGTGGAAGTGAAAATTCCACTTAGTGACGATCACAGCCAGTGATTGGGAATCAGGATTGTTTGCGGTTGGATATTTGTTCATGAACTGTGACGCTTGAGCAAGGATAAGGGAACCAGGATATCAGTGGAAGCCAAGGAAGGTTTGTGGAACTGAGTTGTTTAGTTTGGATCCTGAACGTTTAATTGACCAAAATGCTAGCGCGTCTTCGCGGTAATTGCTAATTCGAGTGTGCCGAATGTCTCTCGGACGTTCCCACTAGAAAGACAGATACCTTCCGAGTATCTTCTTGAAAAGAGACTGACACCTGCCGCGTGTTTTCTCGGAAAAACAAATCACTATTTCGGTGGTTTGAGGGGTCGGAAACTTCTGCTAGTTTCCACCAGAATTTACGGTGGCGAACCGGCCAATTGTTTTTTGGAATTTAGGTCTGTGAGTTGAAACGGGCTTATTCTAAATATAGAGATTAACACCTGCCGTGTGTTTTCTCGGTAAAATAAAAAGTATTGTGTGGTTTTGAGGGGTTGGAAACTTCTTCTAGTTTCCGCAAAAACAGTTGTTTTGGGAATCAAGTGCAAAGTAGTAACTGCATTTGTATAAGTAAAGCAACGTGTTTTTCAGCACACACAGCTACGTGTTTTTCAGCACAAAAAGCCACGTGTTTTTCAGCACAAAAAGCCACGTGTTTTTCAGCACAAAAAGCAACGTGTTTTTCAGCACAAGAAGCAACGTGTTTTTCAGCACAAGAAGCAACGTGTTTTTCAGCACAAACAGCTACGTGTTTTTCAGCACAAACAGCTACGTGTTTTTCAGCACAAATAGCTACGTGTTTTTCAGCACAATTAGCAACGTGTTTTTCAGCACAATAAGCCACGTGTTTTTCAGCACAACAAGTAACGTGTTTTTCAGCACAAGCAGCTGCGTGTTTTTCATTGCGTGTCATTCAACACTCTATCTGGCCTCGGGTTTTTAGCTGAAACCGGACGGCCTGGTATCTTCCTTACAGCTTATATGAGCGAGAAACCCAAAGTTGCTTCGCTCCCTGTTCTCCCACCATCAAGCAGCGTTCAAACAAGGTCTCAAAAGGCAAAGGAAGAAGAAGAAAAGAAGGCACAGGCTGCAGTTGGAAGCAATCCAAACAAGCAGAGCATCATGAATCAAGATCAAATACTCAGCCTACTTCAGGCATCGATGAAGCTCAGCATGGAACAAGTACAGAGGTCAATGCAAGCCGAAAGAGAGGATTCAAGGATCACCTTAGCACAGGCACTACAAGCTGAAAGAGAAGCGACAGCCAAGCAAATCCAGAGTTCCATGGAGGCTATGACTGGCAGAATTGAACCAATTTGTGAAGCGATTCAACAAAATCAAACATCACTTCAAAGCTTCCCAACTACTTCGGACAAAGTCAGGATGGTCAAATTCGAAGAAGCTACGGACATCGATTCATTTCTGACCAACTTCGAGCGGGCCGCATCACAAAATGGGTGGAATGAAAACACTTGGGCAGTAAGGCTGATGGGACTTCTCACAGGGAAAGCTGCAGAAGCGGCAGCAGCTGTACCTGACGACAAGTGCACAGACTACAAAGAAGTTAAACGAGCAGTGCTTCGGAAATATGCCGTAACTGAAGACACTTACAGGATGCGGTTTCGGACGATTTCGAAGGAGGCAGACCAATCATTTATAGATTTTGCAACAAAGCTGAAACATTTGATGACCAGATGGCTAGGATGCAGCAACTACGAAGCGATCGAAGACGTTGAGGAGCTACGAACGCTTCTGGAACAAGTTCTTCAGCGCATTGCGGTCGAACAGTTCCTGAATTCAGTTCGTAGTGAAGAGATGAGGATAAGAATAAGGGAGCTTGATGACCCCGATCTCGAGACAGTGGCAGTACTTGCCGAAAAGTACATCAACGCCAGAAGACAAGAACGTCCACAAAATTTCGCAAAGCATCAGACTTCCAGGGACAGGGAGAAGTCCACTCCAGCGGGATACACGAGTACTTCGGAGGCCAAGAAACCATCTCACCAAGGCAAAAGTGACTCGACCTACGCAAAGAAGACATTTTCGTGTTTCAAGTGCGGGAAAGAGGGACACATGTCAAGAGATTGCAAGGGAGCTCGGAAAATCAAGAAAGAAGAAGGACTTCTAGCGAGAAGCCCTGTCCAAGAAGACATCGAAAAATATTTCGCTTATGATGGGGAGGTAAACGGCAACAAAGTCAAGGTCCTGATCGACACCGGAGCAACTACCACTCTAGTCAGCCCAACATTCTTCAGAAACGCGGAGAAATCAGCTGAGACCAGGGACGTGTGCTGTGTGCACGGAGATTGTAAGACCTACCCAGTACAGGAAGCGGAAATAACCATCTCCAAGAATGGCGTTACTCATAAAGCGCGAACAAAAGTAGCAGTATGTGACGGTTTACCAGTTGATGTCATCGTGGGACGATCCTTCCCAAAGTTTTTGCAACTCTGCGAAACATCTTCTGCGAGGAGAAAGAGCACTTCGGAAGACGTACTGCTAGCCACACGGTCAAGGGACTACGGACGGCCAGACAGTACCAGCGGAGGAAGCCCAGATGATGAGGAAGAAAATTTCAACGACATAAGGAGGATTGAGCCTGAAAGTGACCAGGAAAACGAGGTGACATCGCTCAAGAAAGAGAAGATGAGTCGTCGAAAAAAAAAGGAAAACGCGTCGCAGAGACTACACCCAACAGACAACGGTGAGGTGGATCCAGAAAAAATGGATGCGGAGAAACTCATCGAACTCCAGAAGAGTGACCCGACTCTCTTTCACTGCTTCAAACAGACGTCGGCTTCGGAAGAGTTTATAGTCGATGACGGCATACTCTACCGCCGATCACGTTCGCGAATGGATGGAGCAGAACTACAACAGCTCGTCGTTCCAAAACCTTGCAGATCTTTCATCCTCAGAGTTGGACATGACATACCCATGAGTGGGCACATGGGAAAGCATCGAACGGCAGACAGAATCCTGCAAAGATTTTTTTGGCCCGGCATAAGAAAAGATGTTGCAGAGTATGTTAGAAGCTGCGCTCCCTGTCAGCTCACGGCGAAGGCAAGACCTAAAGAGAGGGTACCGTTGGTCAAGATGCCCATTGTTTCAGAGCCATTCCGAAGGATAGCAATGGACATGGTCGGTCCTCTCACTCCTTCGAAAAGTGGCCACAAGTTTCTTCTGGTCATTTCGGACTACGCAACAAGGTACGCGGAAGCCATACCAATGAGATCGACGAATGCCAAGAAAATAGCAGAAGTTCTGGAGCAATATTTCTGCAGGCTTGGTGTTCCAGAGGAAGTTCTTACCGACCAGGGAGCGAACTTTCTTTCCAGAGGTCTGAAGGAACTCTACGATCTGGTGGGAATAAAAGGAATCAAGACAACCCCCTACCACCCACAGACTGACGGGTTGGTAGAAAGACTAAACGGAACAATTGTTTCTCTACTCAAGAAATTCATCATGGACAATCCTAGGGACTGGGATAGGCTCGTGCCGTATATCCTCTTTGCTTATAGAGAAACTCCCCAGTCTTCGACAGGATTCAGCCCTTTCGAAATGATCTACGGACGACGCCCTAGGGGCCCACTTGACATCGTTCGGGAACAGTGGGAGAACAAGTCAATTGAAGACTTCAACACCACGCCCGTTCATGAGATTCTTAGGATAAGAGAACGACTCAAACACATTTTCGAGTTGGCAGCTACGAATCTAGTGGAGGCGGCAGATAAACAGAAACACTACTACGACCGCAACACAGCAAACCGTTCACTCCAGGATGGCGACGATGTCTTAGTTTTACTCCCTTCGGGTAGCCATAAGCTGGAGACACGATGGAGCGGGCCACACAGGGTGATGAGGAAGGTCGGTCAGGTAGATTACGAGATCGAATTCACAGACGGGAGAAAGAAATCGAAGATCGTGCATGTCAATTTGCTACGCAAGTTTGTGAGACGCTCTCCGGAGTTAGCAATTAGTCAGCGATCAGTTAAGAGTGTTGTTCTGTGTTCTGTAAATAAAGACGGTGTATTAACAACGAACCCGAACGGAGTTAGTTATAAGGAATAGACGATTCGAACAACTACGATCCGTTACAGGGAGGTTCAAGGTTCAAGGTTTTATTATTTACAACAAAACAAAATAACTAAATATCAGGAGATTACCCGGCAGAAATGCTCGGGCAACATACAAAGAGGAGAAGAAAATTCAACCAATAACAGATTAAGAGCGCGCCTATATCATAACAGCACGGAAAGCACGGAGCACGGAAAAACTCCTATAATATCCCAACCCAGAATATTCTGTAACGGTTGAAGATGAAGTGTTGTTCGTGTTCCACCCTTCTAACAATAGTAACTAATGTAACTATTAGTTACTATTTTCTTTCCAACCTCGTGAAAAGTTACTTCGCTGACGGTTCTAACCTTCTCGAAATAGTAACTATTCGCTTACCACGCTCGGGAGCGTAGTGAGCGTGGTAACTACGAATCTCTGTGATGTGATTGGCCGGATTAGCCCGTTGCACGATATTTGGTGAAAATAGAAAAATTCTGTTCCAGCCTTGACATTTGACGCCAAAGAGCCAGAATTCGTGACATCATGCGTAGTAACTACGATAAGCAGGTTGAACACGCTCGTTGTTCGTTGCAACTAATCTTTCTGTTATGTTGTCTAACTTTGTACAGCGTAGGCGTTAGTGTTAGGTTGTGTTCCGCGGAAGTTGTGACTATAAAAAAGAGGAGCTAGCTCTTTATTGTGTTATCCTCTCTGGAACGAAAATAATAATAGTGCGGGCAGACGACGCCATTCTGACGGGATCCCTTCTGTATAGATAGTTGTTATACTCATGATTCATAATGACCATCGTAAGCAAACTGTAACGATCTCGCTTGTGGAATGAAAATGATAAGAGGGAGAAGCCAATTTTCTTGTCACGCCGATACTGTGAAATGGAAATAATAACAGAACTGGAACGATCGTAAGTGAAAATAAGTCTGTGGAACGCGGCCTTAGGCAGAATTGCATGCTACCTTGCTGGAATAAATATCCTGGATAGCCTACTACCTTAGATCGCACTTGTTAAGACACAATGCTGTATTGGTTAGTGTTATTTCTGTGGTTAGACTTTCTGTCGTGTTTCTACCGGAATGTGAACGTGACAAAAAATGCATTTCCCTCAGTCACGTTTCCGAGTCAGTAGCTTACACTGCCTCCGTGCTGGGTTTATTCTTCGGCTTTTGAAGGCGGTAGATGGGTGACATTGCAACAGGGATGCCCTTTTCAAATGTACGGTAACTAATTCCTGAGATCAAGATTCGGGGATAGGCTACAGTAGGTTTAAAAAATATCCCCTCACCTTGACTTAGAGATGGTGTGCATGCACTTAAACGGAAAACAGAATATCTGGAAGCATTTCGTTATAGCAAATAATGATGTTTTTTTTAAATAATGACGGTTTTGGGATCCCAAAAGTAACTGACGGGATACCTAGCCTATGACTTCTTAAAATGTGTCCCGCCGTCCATTAGCACGATTACTTCCTAAAGATCCGAGATGTTTTGTTCAAACTTGGGGTGGGGATACTGGGTCAGACCACAAGTTAATACTGTTATTCGTGAGTAGGGTTTGTGAATTAGAGCGTGAAAAAACGTTCTGTTGAAAGAGGGCCTCACATTTCTGCTTAAAGCCTCTGCCTCTAAGAGGGCCTCTATTTCTGCTTAAAGGACCCTTCTTGCTTATTGTGCCTTTTATACCCCTTATGAAATTATAAGCTTCTAAAATCTCCACCTTTCTCCATTGTTTCGTTTTGTGCCAATGAAATTTTAGTGCTTTTTCGACCGTGCCAAGTTTTACCCGCCACACAACGCGAAGTTTGCCGGAATCTTCGACCTCTGCCGAAAACTCTTTCACACAAAAGGATACGAGAATCTCCTATTTTTTACTTCTTTTATTTGCTTGTTTTCCCACTGTTTAACCATGGTGCGTTCAGTTGTCAAATGTTTTGCGCCCAGTCGCCGCGTCGGAGAGCAAGAAGGCTGGATAGAGTCTATAAGTGCTCACAGGAAAATCGCTAATTCCAGTTGGAAAGTAATGATATTATCGAAAAACGTTTTTCTGATCCATTTCATAGTGAAAAGATCATTTCTAGTAAGAGTTGTGCTTTAAAGCCAACTCTCTGTATTTCGTTTTGCCTGCAGCCGTTTGCCTAGCCTACACGAAGTATCAGAAATACCGAAAAACTGACAAAACCCCTGGATGCCAGGGTTCTCAAATTCTCTCCATGCGCATAATCTATCTAAGCGCATAACTAGCAGTGTCAAATTTAAGAGGTAAACATAACAAATATCAGGTCGTGAGTTCACCCTTACCGATATTTAAATGGGCTCTTTAGTTTTTGTTTCCGTTCTTGCCCGAAACGTGATTGTTGTGTTGTGTAGGAGAAGAATGTTTAATGCCTGAAACTTTGGCTGGTGTTGATGTTGACATACAAGAGTGGGTGGTTTGGAATCACACTAGCGGTTGGATTAAGGTTGGAACTGTCCAGGCTTTTGTACGGAGTTCGTGTAGGCTAATGAGATTGTTCAGTTAGAGGTAAGGAGTCGTGCTGAATCCGTAGTTGGCTTGGCCGTTATGTTTCCTCCGGAAGCTCGGCCGAAATCCGACAAATACAATAGATCTGTTTGAAGTAAAAGTTATTATTTTGATGTCGGATAGGGGTCAGCAGAACACCTGTTATTTCTTTAAGTTCGCTCGTTTTTGGTGTTTTTTTTTTTTAACGCAAAATATCAGTAAAATCTGTTCAAACGGGAACAAAATATTCCAGCTGAATTTTCCGGTTAGAACGAAAAAATGTATCTGGAAATTGTTTCCAAGGACATTTTCTAGACTACATTCACGAATTCCCGGGATCCCATATATATTGGGAGCCAAGGGTTCCGCCTGGCTTTAGATGAGACTTAAAGTGTAAACCTGGTATGCGGCTTGGCTATTCGGCACAGTAATTGCTCTGTGTTGTAAACAATGTGTAGTTAATATGCAAAAAGATCAGTGCCAGAAGCAAGATAAAAACAAATGTTCCGCGGTTGCGGCTTCCAAATCGTTTTGTCGTAATAGGACATTATTCGCCGTTTGGAAGGTATCTAGGAAGTGACGTTGCTGAAATTCCTAGCTGTTAAAGAGCAAACAGATAGTCAGGGAATCGTTTTGGGTGGAGTTTACGTATGGTTTATTAGGTGGTAATTGACGGTTTTGCCAGTAAAGGAACTTTCTGTAGCAGGACTAAACGGATACGTCAGCTGATATTTATTCTAGCAATATATTGGCCCTCAATTCATTTTAATACTTTTATTCCAGAAAGAAGCCATAGATTAAGTCTACAACAAAGAAAACAAATAAACAACGTGAAGTAAGAGAGCCATAGAAGTTCCTTCTCTCCCGTGCATTTTTACCAACAACAAATAAGCACCAGAACCTCCGTGTCACTATCTCTGTAATACGACCATGAGGAGTCGAATAGATCCCTATACCCTGCCCGATGCAAAGCAGCGGAGGGTAGGAGCTATTTGCATCATCACAGTTCTCGGCCACAATGCAGCTTCTGAACCCCCCCAGTTGATATTCAGATTTGATTTCGTCACATTGGATCACGTCACCCTGACCCTGTAACAATCTGGCAAACCTAACGAGCAGTAGTGGCAGTATTGCCACTAAGCAATAAAAACCATGGTCCTTCCTTGATGAGACTAACAAACTAATTTGAACGTTAGGCTTGTTTCGCTCTCTGCCGAGGTGTCCAAGTCCTCAGCCACTAACCAACCACCCCGAAACCGTCTATCGTTTTAGGGTCCTAGCTACGTTTCAGAGTCAGAGTTTATAAGAGTCTGAATATATATTAAAAGAGACATACCACCATAGAGGAATTATGTGGCTCTGGAGCCTTATCTTCCTATGGAAATCTTAGGCTAAAAGGCTGATTCTCCATAGTTGTTTTCTAGAATCAGAGATGGGTGAATCCGAATCGGATTCGGGTTCGAATCCAGGATTCATCATTTTGGCCGGATTCGAAGCCTCTGCTTGTCAGGCTCCATTCGGACTCGGATTCCAAACCCTCCATCTTGCGAATCCGTTCAAATTTCTAGTCTACATCCTTCCAGTTTCCGTTTCCCAATTTTTACAGTTGGCTTAGGCAATCCAGCTTTTTAATCTTCACCACCAACCATCCTCAGTTATCTGTCACGTTATCCGATTACCGTAGATATCAGTGCTTTTTGACACCTCTGATTTTTGGGATCCCAAAACGTTAGTGACGGATACCTATGACATCGCAAAAGTTGTCTGTCTGTCCGTCCGTCCGTCCGTCTGTCTGTGAGCACGATAACTCTCGAAGGGAATGAGATATTTTGATGAAACTTGGTGTGAGCATTCTTTGGGTCAAGAGTAAGGTCGAGTTCGTAGATGGGCCCTGTACCCCTACATTTAGGGGTGGGGGAGGGGGTTCAAATTAAGGGACAAGCAAAATATTTTGAAACAGCTAATGTGATAGTCGATTATGGGGTAAGAAGACATGCTGAACAAGAATATGAAAACCATTTTCGCGCCGGACAAGTAGTTCGCCCGGAATCCGGCCGAAACCGGAAAGTTTGTTAAAAGTAAAAGTTTTATTTGAAGTTGACCAGATGTTTGATTTAGGGGTAAGAAGCCACGCTGAACACGAATATGAAAACCATTTTCTCGCCGGACAAGTAGCTCGCCCGGAATCCGGCCAAAACCGGAAAGTTTGTTAGAAGTTAAAGTTTTATCTGAAGTTGATTAGACGTTTGATGTAGGGGTAAGAAGACATGCTGAACAAGAATACGAAAACCATTTTATCGCCGGACAAGTAGTTCGCCCGGAATCCGGCCAAAACCGGAAATTTGTTAATAGTCAAAGTTTTATTTTAAGTTGATTAGATGATAGATTTGGGGGTAAGAAGAGATGCAGAATCCCTATATGACAATCACTCTTTAGCCGGACATATAGTTCGTCCGGAATCCGGCTGAAACCGGAAAATTTGTTGGAAGTTAAATTTTTATTTGAAGTTGATTAGATGTTGGATATAGGGGTAAGGAGATACGCTGAATCCGTTTTTGAGCTTTAGTTTTTCGCCGGACAAGTAGTTCTTGAAGTTCACCAAAACCGCAAAATTCACAGAAGTAAGCCAGGATCATTTCGATCGGCTTATAGAGGTAAACGCACATGCTGAATCCATATCTGAGCTTGGATTTCTTAATGATTAGCTGTTTGGCCTGGCGAAGATTTTTGGGATCCCATCGGAACCTTTGGTCTTGTTAAACTATAATTTATTTGGTTTTTGTTAAGGTCGGATTCGATTCCGGATTCGACTCCTCAGCATCGAATGGTGGATTCGGATTCGGAATGTGATTCTTACCTAGCCCTGGATTCGGGTTCGAATCCTTTCATGGTCGGATTCGCCCATCTCTGTCTAGAATAATAATAATAATATAATAACGCTTGTTTATTCAGCCAAATGATTCTCCATATCCCAGTGCAGAGCCACCGTGCGGATTAATTCCTATTAGCCTAGCCCCAATGATGAAGCAAAGTGTTTCAGCTTTCTTTTGACAAATAGCATGAAATCAGAATATTTTAGTTTCATCATCTCTCTTTCTTCTGTTGAGATGGCCTACTTCAGGCGGTCATGAAAGTAATAGCTGCGTTTTGGCAGATACCATGGTATGTGTTACCACGGTAACTGGATCTGCAATTAGTCGTTTTTGCGGTTACCGTGGTATCTGATACACGGTTGCTCTGCAAAAATGACAATTGCGCTTTTTGAAGTCATCCAAAAAGAAGAACTGATATTCAGTCACATCACTAATTGCCAAACATCTTTCCCACCAATTTGACAAAAACGTGAGATGACTTTTTCAGATACCACGATAACTGAACAGAAACCACGATAACTGCGAAAACGCCTTTTGACCGTGGAATCAGATACCACGATAACCGCGTAAACGACTTTAGACCGTGGTATCAGATACCATGGTATCTGCAAAAACGCAACTAATGCAAAACCGTTGCAATGTTTTGGATGCCGTACAAAAAGCAAAATATGTGCTACGATTTAACTTTATTTTACTCAGGTTATTGTTTTCTTTCACTACTGTGCATAAACAATAAGAATATAATATCACAAGTTTCGTTTTTCCAACTTGAGCGGTTTTGAGCCTGAAGAGGACCCTTGCCAAGAAGGGCCGAAATATAGCTCGAATAAAATTTAGCTGACGTATCCGTTTTTGCACTGTCAAAGAATATAATAATTTGTTCACACAAAAAGCCTGAGGCCATGGCAAGACGGGAACAAAAAAGAAAAAGTATTTAAACGAAAATAAGTTAACTGCACAAGGAAATTTTACCTGTGAGCCAAAGCTACCTTCCGGAAACTTATCAGTCTCTTCAGATCGTGAAAACACGTACTTCCAGTCACTCTTCTCATCCACACATCCACGAAAATTTGCTATGTTTGAACTTCATAATATTCTTCGGATCTGTTCAAAGCTAGGCGACGTTCGAAGTAACATATCTCTACTATACACACGCCATAATTCATAAATCATGTCAAGACAGTGTAAACACATAACCTTTGTGCTTTAAATAAGCGTTAGAAACCATGACAGGGCCTCGCTCCGCTCGGCTACTTTTTTCTACATTATTGGCGTAATATCTGTAAAACATATTAACGTAAGAAAACTGACCGATTGATAAAGTATCGATTTATGTCCCCAACAAGCGTGTTCCACCCTACTTACCGTAGTTACTACGCATGACGTCACGAATTTTGGCTTCTTCGCGTCAAGGCTGGCATTTCTTTTATTTTCCGTAAAATGTCACTCCGCGGGTAATCCAGCCAATCACGTTACAGAGATCCGTAGTTACCACGCTTACTACGCTTCCGAGCATGGTAAGCAAATAGTTACTATTGCGAGGAGGTTGGACCTACGCCTCTAACTACACATTCGCAACAAAACAGAATATCACGTTTAAAGTTTAACTGAAAAGCCAAGTTATGTTTGTGTCATTTAGTTGAATACACTGAATTATTTGGATTCTGCAAAGGGATTTTTTGTTTTCCACTATCTGCTCTAGTTATGACGTTCAGAATATCTGCGGCCGTCCCCACAGCGAAAATTCTACTATGACGAGGGAAATTTTTATCTAAACACAAACAAGGCTTTTCAGTGGGCAGTGGCGATATTGGTGAAGATTGCTTAGTGTCTGAACAAAAAAAAGTCATAAATCTTTCTTGTAAGGCATACAGCAAATTAGAGGTACCACAAATCACACGGAAATTCCACTATTTGAAAATCGATTATTCCTGAATAGCGGAACAACCAAGTAACGCATTTCAGCGGGTCTTCAAGCCAATTTAAGTGAATAAGTGATGGGTAACTAGAATGTCCTATCCCAGTCCTTTTCGGTTAAACTTTAAAGAAGAAAAAGGTAAAAGAAAACTAAAACTAATCCAGTGGTGAATTCCTGTCAGCCTTTGAACTAAACAATTTGACAACCTAAAAAGCTTGAACTCTTTCTCTCACTCTGTCGTCGGTGTTTTGCCATTTCCTTTTTTGCCTCGTCTTCCGAGGCTCTGTATTCTAGGAAATCGGCGAGTGCTTGGTCGTTACGAAGGATCTCAATTGGTTCTCGGGACGGTTCTCTTCAGTATAATTAGGCGACCCAGATGTGTAATTAGAAAATGTCCTCGAGGTGGCTTGAAAGCGATGACAGACTGATGTGATGTCACCCCACAATAAATGTCCTGGCCGAATGATTAGTTCGCTGAACTTGTAAGCGCAGGGATGCTGGTTCGAGTCTTATTGTTTGGTTTGGTTTTGGCGGGGGTCAGTGGCGTGACCCTTTTAGACAAGCCGAAGTTCACCTAGCTTCAAATTAAATGCGTACCTAGAGAAATCTAGGGAAGGTAACACGAAGGGTGTGCGAAAGCACCGGGTGGCTTGCCCCAACCGCCTATCGCTCTTCCTAGCTGACGTCAGAGAATCGGAGATCCGCACCTCCCAGTGTGATCTGAAAAGGCTAAAGGTCCCTTCAGACTGAAAAAAAGCTCTTACGTACTCCCTTCACACTGAGACACTTACGGACTTTACGTCGACGTAAGAAGCCTACGTAGTTCTCCGTAACGTAAAATTGTTCCTCCGTAACGTAAAAATCAAGAGTTGAAATTTGTTCAACTTAAGAAACGTAACGTAACTGTAAGGCAACGTAAGAAAATAAAAGAGAAATTGAAAAATAAAGGATTTACCCGATTTGGTTGCCAATTTTTCCAAGAGAGACCTTGGATTTATGATGGAAAAAGTAGTATCCTTGTCACATTAGCTCAAAACAGCACAAATTGGACAAACATTTTAAAACTTGTCTACTACTCTGCGCATAATTTTGAAATGGAGCCATATGTGTCATCGTAGCTCTTCAAAAATACATCCTAATGACTCTAGGGCAAAGACTCTGGGGAGAGGGGACGGTCAGCAGACTGAAATTAGGGTTTCAAATCAAACCCAGTTTGTGTGACAGTTTAGTTTCAAATTCCGTTGGACCAATATAGACTCCTATGATTTTTTTTCCAAGTTCCCAAGGATTAATCTAAATAGCTTCCAAAAAAGGTAGATATCATTTAGTTGTTGAAATACGTCATTGGCATCTTTTCCTTGTCTTTTTCTTCGTCAAAACTGATGAAAAGCTGATAAAATAAAATAAATTCTCTAATTTTATTCTTACGTCAGTCTGAAGGGGGCCACCTGGAGTGTGAAAGAGTTGACGTAACGTAAGAGATTACGGAAGCGTAACGTAAGATTTTATGTTTCAGTCTGAAGGCACCTTAATGCTGCACCTTTACCTTTAGACCTTACCTGTGTGTCAAAAATGGGATACTTCTTACGGCGCCAGCCCTGTTTGGTCAAATAGTATTGGGCTTCTAAGTAACATCATCAGCTGTGGAGAAAGTATTTTTTTTTGTTTTAATTGTTGGGTTAGAATTGCATTCATCGCACCTGTTATGCTGATATGATCAAACAGAAATATACAGGTTCCCAGCAAAATAGAATTGAGAACAAAACAAAACAATCTCTGCTGTTATACGTGTTAAGTTTTTTCTTCCACCAAAGTAAGATAAATAATAACACAACTTCGGAAACATTCACTTCCGTCAGGTTGTTAATTATAGAGCCGCTACCCCTTTACCGTCCGCTTATTACTCTATTCCATAGCTTCGCGAAGCCGGGATTCTCGAACTCCTACCGATAGCCCAATAAATAATGAGTGAAAAACCTGTAAGGCCGTGTGTGTGAGTTTTCTGTATCATCTTGTGAACATACAAAATTTTGAATGTTCTTTTTTTCATTTTGTGTTATTTTTCTTGCACGATATTAAAAAGGGAATTTTTGGTGCCCGAAATTTTGTCTGGTCTCAGCCATGGGCCACAATTGCGGGTCGGTTGACATGAAGCAGAAGGTGAAAGTGGATTAGGATCATGAAGTCCAGGTTTTAATACGACTTTAATAGATAATCCCCCCTCCCTTATCTTGTATTACTTTTCTCCACAACCCACTGTTCAGGCCCGTATCCAGGAATTTATTTCGGGGGGGGGGTTGCCCACGGGTCGCACCCAAAAGTACAAAAAAGACATACATCAGGTTAAAGCCTACAAAAAACTAATTTTTGTGGGTTTTGGGGGGATTCGGACCCCCTAACCCCCCCCCCCCCCCGGATACGGCCCTGCCACTGTTCGACCGCCCACTTTATTTTCCCCACTGTATAATTCAATTCAGATTTATTCACCATAACATAAATGCGTGGCAGTTATAGTGTTGGCACGTAGACACAATACAAGACGAACAAGAAATATTTGAAATTCAGGGCTTGTCGTTATAAAACTTAGTAAAATACGGCACAAATGTTTTTAAAAAATCGTCCAGATGAATGGGGCACGAGGGCACACGAGGCTCGCCAAATTTTTGGATAGAATTATATTTACAAGTACGTATAGTCTTAACTTCATATGTACAGTTCGCTTTAAAGTTTGGTAGAATGGTGCGGTCGGGGTGCGTACCACCCGCTATTGTATGTGGTCACACTGACAAGGAGTCGATCCCACTATTTGCAGCTTATTACCTTAATTTGCACTTCGGAGCGATTTAGGATCAACCGATCTATGTTGCTCCGTGGGTGATGATCGCTCACATATGTTACTGGTCTGAGCAAGGCCGTATCCAGGGGGGTTAGGGGGTTCGACCCCCCCCCCCCCGAAACCCACAAATTTAATGTTTTTTTGTAGGCTTTAACATGTGATCTATGTCTTTTTTGTACTTTTTAGTCCGACCCGCGGGCAAACCCCCTCCCCGAAGGGCAACCCCCCCCCCCCCCCCGAAATAAATTCCTGGATACGGGCCTGGGTCTGGGTCGTACCAGCAGTATGTCCTGCTCTTACATAATCACTGGTTATCCAATGACTTCTTGATAGCTTCAGGACATGTTGCTGACAATGTGGATTTGGAATAAGAGCGTTCCAGTCGTTGATATGTATCTTTTTAGTCCTTCAGTGCTGCAATAGCCCTGTGGGCCTATGTTATTTATTGTCCCTACGGTGTTACCAGCTCTATGCTAGTGGCGGATGTCAACACAGGAAACTAGCCTTTCCGTCTTCTCCGTCCAACTCTGATGCGATCCTATTTCATAACTTGCGTCGTCGAAACCCTTGTTTGTTGACGCGTTCTGATGTTTATACAGGACTAGATGGCGAATCCGAGTCTCACTATTTGTTTAGCATAATGGTAACGTTGGAGCAGACTTCTGCACCCCTTTCGGTGTCTATTGTTAGGTTATTGTATACCTGATCCGTTGGGGGGTCCTGCAGGGTTGTAAAGAGTGGGGAAATCAGGGATTTGGTTCGTGTTACGTTTTGATTGGAGTGGACGGATCGTTACGCCATGGTCATCGTCGCACACATCTTGTCATCGTTGCCGCTGTCTTTTTGGAGGTCTTTTTAACTTCCAAGGCATAGATTTACTCGTCCACCTTCAATTAATGCAAACTATCGACATTTCACATTACTGATTGTGAGAAGTTTTGGGGAGAACAAATGATTGTGCCAGTGGCTTAGAATAGGACCCGTTTTCTTGAAACTGTGAAGCATACCTTCGTGAGCATCTGGTTCACTAGCGTGACCGAAAAGGGGCGAAATGTTAACTTTCTTAAGACAGGTGTGTTTCTTTTACGATTTCCCAGTCTTCATGCCCTCCCAAAAAAAAAATTCCACATAACAAACTTGATGAACAGGGTGCTAACTTTTGACTGAAATAAAGGAAAAAAATAACACTGCAATGTGAGACTTTTATATCCGTGTTCGTCCTACTATCCCTGTATTGTTTTAGAAGAAGAGGACATCAGAATCCCTCGTGGAATAACAAGGTCAAGCTTTTTTACATGGTTGCCGTGGTGGCGTCTGCCGACAAAACCTTGACGCAGCTGGAATCTTCCAAAACTGAGCCGATATCAGCCGCCCCTTTCTGTTTTTTGCTCTGTTTTTGTCTCTTGGAAGTCGAATAGCTTACCATATGAAGGTCGGTCAAGGCTTGGTTGATATTGTGGCGTCGGTTTCGCCCTTTCCGTAATCTGAATAAACCCTTTGTATGATATTTGAACCAGCTTGACCTAGACCCCCACTAGCCCTAGGAACAGTCAGGAAACCAAACAAAAGAGACAAGAAAAAGCCTCGGCGAATGCTATAGTTCAGCCGAAGTCAATCCAGAAATCCGGGTCTAGGCGAAAACCCCCCCGGCGAAACCCCCCCCGGACAAAACCCCCCCGGCGAAACACTGAGCCATTTGACACAACTTGCTTACGCTCAGACAGATAAGACTCAAACCACTTAAGGCTCTCACCAGTTACACCAATTCTTTTTAATTCAAAAAGTAACTTTTGGTGGTCAATCGTATCAAACGCTTTTTTCAGATCCAGAAATAATGCAGCAGGGATAAGACCCGACTCAAATGCTGAATTAATCCAATCAACTAGCTTAATTGTTGCAAGCTCTGTGGATAACCCTTTTCTGAATCCAAATTGGGTATTAATTAGGATTTGGTTACTTTCTATATATTATGTATATTTCTATCTTTCTATATATTATATAGTCTGTCACCATCAACCTTCACCTTCGCCTTACACTCCCTTTGTTTATCATTATTCTGATACCCACTGTACTTCAGAGATTCTTGTAGAGTCAAGTTTGCGAAAGAAGTTTATTCTACTCTTACTCTCTACCTACCAGTTACACTACTCTTGCATACCCGTATTTTTTTATGCGGGGGGGTTTTGGTACCGGGGGGGTTTTGGTACCGGGGGGGGTTTGGTCGGGGGGGTTTGGTCGGGGGGGGGTTGGTAACGGGGGGGGGTTTTAGCCGGGGGGGTTTGTCCGGGGGGGTTTCGCCGGGGGCGTTTTAGCCGGAACCCGGCTAGTGGGAACCTACGGTGTCAGAACGTGTTCAGCCCACACCCCAGGAGCCTTAGCTTCAACAAATCTCGCCGCCACCATCCTCTGAACAATGGTGTTGAAGGCAGGATCTCAAAATCTCGCCTACCACTCGCCCATCCTGTCAACACTTTAAGTTGATTGGCATCCCATGTTGCTAGAACTAGGTTACCTCCCCCCCCCCCTAGACATTCTCTATTCTATCGATCTGTAATTCTGTCTCCTATACCGTTCTTTTCATTTCCACTAATGTTACGTCAGTAATTATGCCAGTGCTCACAAGAACATCGCTATGCTATGAGCATTAGAATCCTAAAGGATTCCTGCTTTAAAGTCTGTTATGGAGTCCTGTCGGTCATCCCTAGGGACATTGGAGGGTAATTGAAACTGCTCTTATTTGCGTTCCGTCTTATTTGTTATTCCACTGGAAGGGGACTTCCTCATGGCTGCTTTGAAAATGTGTTTCCAGGCCAGCCTTGTCGACTTACTGTGTCGTATAAAGAAAAGGATAATGCTTAGGTCAGTGAGACAAGGTCGCAAGTCCTTCCCAGTTGTTTAAACATTGGTAAATCCATTGTCTTCCTCTGGGGTGCTTTGAAAATGGGTTTCCAGACCAGCCTTTTCGGCTTACTGTCTCGCGTAGGGGAAACCCCACCCTCTCCAGTACCCTATTGTCAGGGTACGTTGCGTCATGCCCTCGCCTCATTATCACAGGGCTGCCACAAAGTCCTTCAAAGTCCCTAAATCAGGCTTAGGTCCCTATTGGTCCCTAAATCACTTCTGAGGTCCCTTGAGGGTTTTTTCCTGACCAAGATTCTTACATTTTCGTCGAAGATCTTCCAATAATTATGATAGTAACCTGCATACTTGTCAAGTAAAAGGACTGAACCTGTTACGTACTCTCTGGGTCCTTGAACGAGTTAACCAACGTAAAGATCAGAACTAAGTTAGTGTAGCAAAACTTCGACAGACCTGAGGAAGCTACGATTTGGGCTAGAGATATTTTGAAATTAAAACAAGATAAATTAAAGTTAAGATAGTAACTCAGAGATGTTTAAAATGGATGTTTAAATTATCACGAGGGTACTATACCCTGGCTTCAGGGCACTGGACCCCCAGTCTGGTACACAAAGCCCTTAAAATCAACCATGATTTGCCCAGTGACCGCACAGATGCTACCTGACAGACTGACATACACTTGTTCGGGGCATTTGACTTCTCTCTCGTCTGATAGATCCGAGCAATATATTCCATGTTTAATGCGAATGAAACGAACAAATATTTTTCGTTACGTCAGTATTTTCTGTTTGTTTTTCTCGGGGTTTGATCTTTCAGTCGACCTCGAGGGAAATTCACGAGGATGTTTTCTGTTTCGGTTAATTGGATCATAAAAAAAAACTGCTTGATCAACATCTGTGCCAGAAATGTGACACCCCTCAACTAGTCGTTCAATTACTTACGCTGTTTTGTCTAACGTCTGTTATCAAGTCGTTTGCCCATTGTGGTATCGTTTGATCTCGTCTTTTGCTCTCGACGGTCTGCTTCCGGCCTGTTTTGTCTGCCTGTGATTGAGTTTCTTCCCTCTCTTTTATTTCCTGAAACATGATAGACTCCCTTGAGGAGCACTCGACACTCGCCCGTTTTTGTACCTCTCAGTATTAACGGCACAGATTTTCGCAGAAAGATCCAGTCGCTTCCTTCGTCAAAGGTTCGTGCTGAAAAGAATTTGCTGACTGAAGTGGAGGCCTTCAGTGGCTGCTCTCTGAAGTATTCCGATGGAACCAACCTTTCTAAAAAGATATGTGTGCTTGGATTTATCGAAAAGATATATCTAGCCTTCTTATCGAGAACAATGGTTCCCACTGTTCTTTAATCTTTGGTTTCCCAGAAAATAGTCACATGATATTCTTTGATGAGAATCCCCATACAGTGAAGTGAATCTTATTCATAGCACCATGCACGGAAAAATTACGCATGTTCAGATTTTGAGAACATTTTACTATCGCCGGATCATTTGGACGATGAGAGGCCAGGCCACTGATGATTTTACCGTTACACTGTAAATCACCCTAGTTGGGAAATCATGAGAGCGATGCACAGTGTCTTGGATCTCAGAAACCTACAACGCCGTAATTTTCAACTACCCTCTACACCCTAGTCGAGGAAGAACGATAAGAATCCTAGGAGACCAACTTTATAACCCTGCTAATATGAAAAAGGTTCTTTCGTGAGGTGGGGTCTAGCCGACAATCCCTAGCATCGGCGCACTGCTAGTAAGTGCTCTAGTTTTTCGATCTCATCAAGTCATGCATGGTCAATGGGCTTTTAGTGCTTTCCTGGCATAAAGGTCGTTCCTAGATTATTCTGATAGTTCGAAGTCTGCCACGGAATAATTACGAAGTTCATTTCGAATAGGCTACACTGATTAATGTTTTAAGTGTTCAGTCAAAACCAGGTCTGTATCCAGGAATTTATTTCGGAGGGGGTTTTACCCGAGGGTCGGACCTAGTCTACACCAAAAAGTACAAAAAGGATATAGATCAGATGTTAAAGTCTATAAAAAGCGATTATTTTTGTATGTTTCGGAGGGGGTTTGAACCCCCTACCCCCCCCTGGATACGGCCCTGGTCAGAACACACACTTCTCAGACCGTGCAACTTACAACATTCACTACTTACCATGTAATTCTGTAAAATGATCTATTTGCAAGCCTTATTCTTCAAAATTCGAATTTCTCGCCAGATTTTTGTAGAGCAACTTGAAAACAGTAGTTTCTTCCTTCAAAAACAGTCGGTAAAAATTATCAGCCAGTCGGTAAATACCTTGCTCCCCCCTGAAACATTTTGGCTAGTAACGCCTCTGGCCCTCACTAGCAGCCAATTTCAGTGAAGACAGAAAACAAAAAAGAAAGGAGACATCCACAATTTTAGCAAGCATTAGGCCTAATTGTCTACAGGTTCATATCTGAAAATCACAAATATGCCATTGCTAATTACCGTACTCATAGATAATTTCTACTGATCATGGTGAGAATTTAGGAACTCGAAATGAGTGACAAGCGATGAGCAAGGGGGGTTAGAGCCACCGCAGTCAACAATTGAAGAAAGTGAATGTAGGCTACTCACGGCTTTGTCATAAACTTGCGATACTTCAGTGGAAGGAATGTTACAGGTGTCAGCAAATAGAGATTGACTTTTTGCAGAAACAACGTATTTTGACACAAGCGTGAAAGGATCGGGTAAGCGCTTACGCCAGTGTGAAAGCACCTTAAGCCTCCGAATCAGGGCCGTATCCGGGAGGGAGTTCGACCCCCCCCCCCCCCCCCCGCGAAATAAATTCCTGGATACGGGCCTGCTACGAATATAAATGTTGGCAATAAACCTGAAACATTCAGTATCAGCTCTCTTGTTTGTTTTTTAGCTGTTTCTCGAATTGCGAAGCATAATCACAAAAACCTATTCCCGCCAGTGACTAACTGTGACATATTGTCTTTCTGCTTTGAGATATTACAGGGATTTGCATCTTGAAAACTTCTTTCCCGGCCAAATTCGATCCCAAAGCGAAGAACCCTGAATTTTCCTGTCTCGCGGTCGGTTCTGGTGCCTAAACCGTGTTCCCTTGTTGTGAATTCTTTGTTCTTTTGCAGATGTTTGGTTGGCAGGGATTGTTGCTAGGCTATGAGCACCGGGGAGTCTGAACTGCCTTCCGCAGAAAAGGGATGACTTTGTTGGTACGGTAGTAATGCGACACTTTACACAGTTGGAAAGAAAATTGGATCGCTTGTTTTTGTTTTTTGACCTAGCCTGACCTTTCATCTTGTAGAAAAAAGTGACCTCTGTGGAAGCTGAGTGGGAGGGCAGGCGGGGGAATTGCTTGCAGAACATCACTGCGTCCTTTTGTGTGCGAGTGGGTGGGGGGATGGGGGTCTTTCTACTACTCCATCCGGCAGAGCCGGCCATGCAGTCGTCAAGGAGTTCCAGCCCTACTCAGAAGGTATTATTATTACTTGTGTTGCCTATTATCACCTGTGTGCACTGGGCTTGTAAAAGTAAAAAACAAAAAAGATAAAAATTGAATCTCTGTCACTTAAATCAAGTAATGTCCACTTAAATGAAGTAAAGAAAAAGGGAGGTCAATAGAAACTGTTTTAGAAGCAGTTGTATCGCTCCCGTTTCTGGCTGAAAGATTGCTTTAATTTTCTTCTTGTTTTGTATTCAGAATGTAGGATAATATTCGTGACTGAATTTGCTCAGCGCACCATTTGCATTCAATCCGATAAACCGTGGCTAGATGCCATGTGAACGTAACATGCAATCGCCTGCTAGGTCTACTGGAAAGAGCTGGTAATATATTAATTAAATTACCTTAAAACGGTATTCAGTGAGAGGTCTGTAGTCTCTCTGGTTGCTTAAAAGTTGGATGGTTTTGTTCTTGTTACGCAGTTGGAAAAAGTCCCCCCTCATTTTTAAACCGATTTTGAAAAACTTCACCCAACCTAGAAAACATCTTAGAAAAATCAAGATAATTCATCGCCAAACTTGTAACAGTGTACTCTGAAGTCAGTTGGCTATAGCCTACTACTCGTAACTCCCTTTCCTTAAATGTTTAGGCAAAGGCACTGGAAGGCAGTCAGGGTCCTGCAAGGGCTCTTTTCGTATCCCAGGTTATCCGAGGTTACGGTCCGAAAGTGACCGGGGACTATTGGTTTGGGCGTTTCAAGTCTCCTCGGCCGGTCTGATGTACACTAGGTTCGGCAGGGCGCATCCCCTCGGGTTTAGCCAACCAGGAAAATAACGACATCTTGATGAGCATGTACAATGGCCTACTCAACATAAAACCCTCTAGGAAATAGCCTGATATTCCTACTAAAGTTAGGTATTTCGTACACTGCTATTATTGTAATACGGTAGATTTTATTAATTTTGTCAGAGACTGTGCTCGAGCCGACCTGAGGTGGTGTGAAACATGACTGGGGGCTATCTGGGGCGGCTTGTTCGTGCTCCTCGTGAGCGGGTACGTCATCACGTTGTTTTCTTACATATAAGAACACATAGAACCGTGTGCTTGCAGTGCTTATTGCCCTGCCCTGTGCCCCAGCGGTCTCACTCTTTGGCAGGCTTGTTCAATTTTCGGAAACACTTTACGACCTTCTTGTCTATCGCCGAATCTATTGAGTAATGATAAGTCAAGCTACTTACTGGCAATGCTGTCAAGGACCCCACTGGGGAACTCATGAGAACAGTGTCTCGAATCTCAGAAACCTACAACGCCGTAATCCTTTTCGCTACCCTCTACCCCTGTTCTTTAAGAAGAGCGATAAGAATCCGAGGAGAGCAACTTCATAACCCTGCGAAGAGGTCGTTTAAGAACTGGGGTCTAGCCGACAATCCCTAGCATCTGCTCGTTGATAGTCAGTGATCTGGCTTTTCGGTCTCATCAAATAATACATGATCGCATGGGCCTTTAGTGATATCCTAGCATAGAGGTCTTTCCCACGTAAATTATTCAGATAGTTCAAAGCCTGTCATGAAACCCTGATGTGGCTGGGAAAAATCTTGTCGGAGAAAAAACAAATGAGAAGAATCGACCGTGGATTCCCGTACTAATTAATTTTAGCGCATTAGAGGAACGCCATGCATAGCTTGCTTCATTGTGTCTCGAGGTAACTGGTTTAGCTGTCATGGAACAGAAGATACGACGTGCTGAAGTTTTCGCATGTTATTTTCCCGCCCTACGGTCAGATGAAGAAGAGGAATCGAATGAAAGCGAAGTTTAATGTTTTAGTTTTACTGTTTTATTGTTTGTGTTGTTTGATGGAGCTTCCAGAATTTCTTCTCTATATTCACTGTAGAATCGTTTAATAGTCACAGTTCGTAGTATGTTTCAAAATGAAACGGTCGGATTATAAAGAAATTTCCAAAACTTACTATATTGTAACAAATATACTAGGCTTTCACGTTACCCTATCATGTATCGCTGCCAGATCTATAGCCAAAAGTAAAATAGATAAATGATAGATAAAACGGATATAGTAAATGTCAGTGAAGATGGATTCCTGTCAGTAGAAAGGGAAAGCGCTTACATAAACAGATAGCGATAATTATTATTGTTGGCTAGGCGTAAGAACTTCTACATATGACTGGATTGGCGCGAAGAGATTTATTCCCCTTTAAGCTCAGAACTGTCATCGGCGGATCCGAGTTCTTTGGGCAAAAATTCCTGCGTTTCTGTCGCTTTATTTTTGGCCATAGAATTGGATCTTTTACCTGCTGTCGACCCTCCTCAGACTTGGTCTCAGTTTTGTTTGAGGTTTGAGGCCTGATTAGATCCCCGGTGTCAGTTCTGAAAGGCTTCTGGGCTAGGTGCTTGTGATTCTTGTCTTTACCTGTTAGCCCAAAACTGCACCGTCTGTGTTCCGATGTCCGATAGATACTTTCTAGTACGCCTCGCTCATTTGGACGTTAGCCCTAGCTTGTTCTTGCACTTGCAAACGTCCTGTAGAACTTATGACTGGCCTTAAGACTAGAAACGTTTGTGTATTCATGCGAGCATCCATGCTCGTGTTATCTACCCCACCTCACAAACAATAACATTTACTCCTTGCTCATAACATACTGCATTTCTGCGTTAAACGCTGAGTTTTTCGTCAAACGTTAAAGTGCTTTCACGTTGAGAACGCAAGACTTTCGTTCCGCTCGCGTCTAGTCCGTTTGGTTTGCGTCGGTCCTTTTAGACCGCGGACTCGTGCGTTCCGTCCCCACGAAACAAATCCAAAGGTTTCGATTGGGTGTCAAATATTGAACATTTATTGGACTAGCCTACTTGATCAAGACTTACTCCAACGTCTCATCTCTATTCCACTATCGACCCACTTGACCAAATTCCTTGTTTTAGCAGTAGGCTACTCTCGGCGAAGTACATGCAGAGCAAAAGAGCTGATGAAGTTAAGAGGCGAACCTTTCGATTCAAATATCCGGGTTTGGGCAAATCTTGCCAGCTTATCCGTCAAGGAAGTAAAGTTCAAAATTGTATTCAGCATGTCTCCTTATTCCAATACGGAATCTTTAATCGACCCTAGTATGTTCGAAAGCTGCAACAGCGTGTCCCCTTACCCTATATCGACTATGTTACTGGGTTTTAAAACTTCATGCTAAATTTCCGGTTGTAGCCGGACTCCGAGCCAACTACTTGTCCGGCAAGAAAATAATTTTTATATTCTGATTCAGCATGTCTTCTTACCCCTAAATCAAGCCCCTAATCAACTTCAGATTAAACTTTAACTTTCTACAAATTTTCCGGTTTTGCCGGATTCCGGGAGAACCACTTGTAGGGCAAGAAAACAAGTTTCACATTCGGGTTCAGCATGTCTGCTTAACCCTAAATCGAACCTTTAATCAACTTAAGATTAAACTTCTGCTTTTCACAAATTTTCCGTTTTTTGCCAGGAAAAAATAATTTTCATATTTGGATTCAGCATGTCTCCTTATCCCTAAATCGACTATCTCATTAGCTTTTAAAAAATATTTTCCCTTAGGCTAACTTGAAGCCCTTCAAGCCCTTCGAGAGTGATAGTGCTAACAGACGGAAGGACGGACAACTTTTACGAAATCATAGGTATCCAGTCACAGACGTTTTGGAATCCCCAGAACCTGCATGGTTGCGGATCATCTTTACAGACTTTGCGAACGAATTTACGCACTGCCACGAACGCCATCTTGGCGGGTCTTAAGGGTTCTAAATTATTCGTTAATGATTAGCCAACAAATTCTAAAAAGAATATTTTGACGTGTGAAATATGATGACCATGGCACAAGACTTACAAACTCGTTCCGCTCGAACGTGAATTTACGTTGGGTCTAACCACGAAGGGCAGATATTTTGCATAAACAGTTTCCCCCTGGAAACGGATTCAGCCTTAAATTTTCGCCGCGAAACGAAAATTCCATCTCTGTTTTCATATCCTGTTCCGCTTCAGTCCAGCAACAACGGATTCGCTGACAGAAAACACATCGTCTTTCAGAATTCGGCCTCAGGATTACACCAAGCTGATTTATGCAGGGAAGGTTCGAGGCAAAAACGGACCCGATCAGACACGCACGAACCAGTTCATAAAACCTTTCAACGCCGGATCTACGATTAATGAGCGCCATAGAGCGTATAGCATGCATAAAGTTGGGTGTAACCAGAAGCAGGAAATGGGGTTACCTTTCCGCGGAAGAAATAAAAAGGTGGCTACATTTTAAAGTAACAGAAGGCGCGACTTCCTCTGCAGGCTGGCCCACTAGTACATTACAATCATTGTTATTATTATTGTTGTTGTTTGTATTCTTGTATGCTTGCTAGTCAATATGGGTTTTCTTTTCCGGATTAGAATAGAATAGAATAGAATAGAACATGATTTATTCGCTCACACTTTCACGGTAACAAAACCAAAATTGGTGAGTACTGTCATGCATAAATTCATCAACATAACATAGCCTATACATTTAAAAATACGTACAATGGTCAAAGGCTATTTAAAATATCCACAATCTTGGGTATAAAACTATTTTGGTAACGGTTGTGTTTGGCCGCTACTGGTTGGAATATTGGGACCTTCGTAGAGACCGCTCGCTCTCGCCTTTCCCTAACATTGTTGTATGGGGGAGGGAGAAACTCGTTGTAGATGGGGTGCGAAATGAGTTTTTTACCGATCTCGAGGCATAGGTTCAGTCTCCGTTTCTCCAGGGTATCAATTTTGTACGTGCTTAGAAGAAGGGAGTAGGGTACTTTTGGGCCTTTATGGATAATATGAAGAGCACGTTTTTGTATTCTTTCAATGCGAGAGTTTTGATCTGTAGTTAGGCTAAAATGCCACACCGCGCATGCATACTCCATTAATGGTCTTATGAAAGAAGTATAAATCCTGAGGATGTGAAGACTTGGGACATTATGCTTTGATAAAAGCTTCAACATGTACAGGCTTGAGTTTGCCTTACGGAGTATTTCTGCTGTATTATCTTCCCAGTCTAAAGTTTCAGTGATAATTACTCCAAGAAGTTTTAGTTTTTTTACAGCCAAATTCTCAATGATCTTTGGCTCAAATTGCGGGGGTGATTTTAAAAAAGAAATAGTTAAAACAGCGCTTTTTTCTTGGTTAACTTAAAGATTAATATTATATATTATCGCCCTTGCTGAGGGTGATAGCGGAAAAATTTGGCCCGCGGGTGGAATGATAGGCTGATATCGCCCAAGCGCAGTGAGGGTAATATCTGCCTACCATGCTGCCCAAGGGCGAAATTTTCCGCTATCGCCCGAAGAAAAGTAAGGGCGATAATGATTATAACACTAGTGCGTTTGTTTTAATTTTCTGGTATTCCCATGATGTTAAAAGAAAAAAATTCCAACCGTGCGTTATCACTTGATATCGCATGGCTCGCCGAGCGTTATCACGTGATAATAACGCCCGGTTGGAACTTTTTTCTTTTAACATCAGGGCAATACCAGAAAATTTTGGCACTGGGTAGGATAGGACTGATATCATGGGACTGCACGGTGTACTGGTGTTATTACAATATATTGCGTTGAGATTCGCCACAGAGACAAACATTTTATTTTTTCGACGCAAAATAATCGCTCGGGACTTGAAGGATTGTAAGCCTTTCTCACTGCGCTATGCAAGTCTTGTGTCGCGTTTACGAAGATACGCTTTGCGTATCAAAAATCTACACAACGTGAAAATGGGATTCAAATCCAAGACACACAGATAATCCAAGCATATAGAACAAATTCAGAATAGGATAAACAAAGAAAATATTAATCCACACATACAAATAAACCTTTACGGTACTTAGCAAAAACTTCCTTCAGTTTAAAATATATCAGGTCAACCAATAGTGAAAGCAAACCTTTCAACAAAAAATAACATGCGGGATCAGGAAACGGACGAGATGCTGATTTATCTAGTACGATGATAAACCCCATACATGTAAGCAAGTTTGCATCCAGGGCTTAATTTCGAGGGGGTTGCCCGGGAGTCGGACCAATAAGTACGAAAAAAGACATAGATCGGATGTTAAAGCCCATAAAAAAAAACGATTATTTTTGTACGTATCGAGGGGTGTTGAACCCCCTACCGCCCCCTAGATACGGCCTTGATATAAGTCTTGTCAAGGCAAAGATAGATTCTGTGTAGGAAATGCAATCAAAATTTTCGTACAAAAACGTTACGAACCTTACAAGGTTTGGCTACCTTCGATATACTATATCGATGTAACTCTATATACTAAGAATAATCCCTTTCATAGCTTGGATTTTGTTTCTTAGCCAGTATTCAGTTGTATTGCCAAATATGGGGGGGGGGCTCCGCATCAGGTCACAACGTGTCTTATCTATCTGTTTACCACTTGAGACTATCGGAATCCCTTTCTTATTATTTGGCTCTCCCCAAAACTTCGGGGGGTCATAATTTCCGGATGGTTTTGCCATTAGTGCTAGGAGTGTCGGAAAGAAAAGTTATCAAATCGTTTTTTTCCAGGGACAAAGTATTCCTTGCCGCCGTATTACATGCCAGTTGAGGAAGCGGAATTCGCAAGACGGTCGCCTCTCGCCACACAGTCAGGGAGGTCCTCAACTTTGCCAAGAAGCACGCCCAATATACTGGACGCGAGTGATGATGCCCGTATGTTCAATGACAGCTACTCAGTGCAAATTACGCCTCCCAGAATAGACTCCGATCTTCGCACCCCCATGTCGAGAGCAAGCATTGCCAGCGTGGGGAGCCAAGCGCCCTCTATTGATGGAAGGAAGAAGACGCCCCCCGCTGTTGCTCCCAAGCCGAAAAGGCCAGTTAGTGCGGTAACGGCACCGTCAGTGATATTAGAGGATGAGCCGTTAGTGAATAGTGACTCCCCGCGGAAAGTCCCCCCTCGGCCGCCCCCAAAACCAAAGAAGAGGTTATCTGTGGCGGAGAGCGTGGCAGAGGTTCCAGAGGGGTTTGAAGATGAGGGGGCTGACGGTACGGAGGTCTAGCGGAAGATTATCTTTCCCACTTTTACGGTTTATACGTGAACTTATCTAGGAGCTCAAAATGTGATGAAAAATGAGGAGTGCAGCGGATGTACCAGTAATCAGTTTTGGTATTCATTTGAGAATGAGTGATGTTCCTTTTCAAGAGCTTTTTTAAGTATTAGAACACGGGTATTGCCGATAGTTCGTTGACGTGGTTATGAAGATAAGCCATTCAAATTAAAGACAGCTAGTCAAGTTCCTTCGCTTGTGTGCCGATCATTTCGGAGCGGAAAGGCGAAAGAAGAAAGTACTAGTGAAATACAAGTTCAGGGCAGACAATATAAGCAAAATTGTTCAGATCAGCTGTATAACTGACAAATGTGCGTTAAAAGAAAATTGGCTTAGCACTTCAGCAGACCCCTCTGGGTCTATTATGAACTTGCGTTTCATACCCACGTCTACGGACTATGTTAGTAGCCGTCTTTATTAATTTCTTCCCTAGACACCCATCTGGTTTCCTACGCAAGCTTCCCCCCAAGGCCTGGGCTTTAGAACAAAAGCTTTTGGTTTAGTCACCGATTTCGTTACGCGGTGTGTCTTAATTGCTTTTTATCGATTTATTTGCGATACAAATAGCAGTTACTATGCTTTGATTGATTAAGGCAGGATGTTTGTTTACAGTTTTTGTCTGTCTGCGAGCCTACGCGGTTATACAAGATAGGCTGACATATCTTTCTGGTAACACTTTGAGGATTCTTTCTTCGAATCTTATCCAAGTTTTCATGCCTAGGCTAGAACCAGGTTTATTGTGTTGAAGGGTGCAAGGTACGACCCTGCGTTTGATCAAAAACCTAATACTGCTGTCAAGGCCGTATCCGGGGGGGGGGTAGGGGGTTCGACCCCCCCCCCCCCCCCCGAAACCCACAAACTTAATCGTTTTTTGTAGGCTTTAACATTTGATCTATGGCTTTTTTGTACTTTTTGGTCCGACCCGCGGGCACCCCCCCCCCCCGAAGGCCCCCCCCCCCGAAATAAATTCCTGGATACGGGTCTGACTGCTGTGTGGTAGAACCTCCGTCTCCTGTTCGAGATGCGTCCATGTTCCGACTGGAAACCCAGCCCCTAATGAGCGCTATCACTTATGAAAATAACGCGTTATCGCGTATCTGCAACCCTTTTGTGGACAAGCCCAATGCAGCCATTCTTAAAGCCATCCGCTCAGTATTTACGGAACAGTGGCTAAGAGACAGAAGTTCTTTATCCGTTCGTGGCTTGTTAATTTTCTTTGAACCATACTTTGTGTTGTTACCTATTGATCGTGTTCCACCCATCTAACTATTAGTTACTATTTTCGTTCCAACCTCGTGGTAAGTTACTACGCTGATCGTTCCAACCTTCTTGAAATGGTAACTAATAGTTACTATTTGCTTACCACTCTCAAGAGCGTGGCAACTACTGTCTCTGAGACGCGAGTGGCGCGATTACCCCTTGGTACGATATTTTTCCGAAAATATAAAATTCGGGAGTAGCGCCAAGACCTATGCTTTCCGTGCATCGGAAACGGGCCTTACCCACTACGCTCGCGACATTTAAAGCGAGACAAACTTGCGTGTTTAGAAAATCCTAGTACAGCTAGGATGCAGTGTTTGGAATATGGAGTTGTCGGAGCCAGTGCTTGTGCACGACTAATTGAGTTTCAATAGGAACGTTGACTATCAGTAATGGCGCTAGCGTCGCTGCTATTCGAGTGTGTGTCACATTTTTCAAGCCTTGGCGCTACTCCCTAGTGTTATTTTGCGCGAGTGAAAATTTTCTTCTGTGTCTCCAAAATTATATTATTAAGGAACTAATGGAGAATTTTACACGGATGAAGTCAGCTAGTTTTTATCATTCCCTGGATTTAAGAAAAACAATATGTAAACATAAATCGGGTTCTCCTTAATATTCTATTCCAGCAGGATTGGCCAAATTTTAAGGGTTATGGGTCTTCTGCATATATTCGGCTGATTTCGTTGCAAATCAAAACTTTCGGATGAGATATCCAACGTGGTCCTTTTTTGCGATCTCATTGCTGGTTGGAAAAAAAAAACCTTCGCTTAACTCCATCTTTCTCCACCAGTACACCGCCATCCCGCTGATTATGCCACCGACCTCTCCCTTTTGCGGACAGAGGAAGTTAACTCGAAAGTCTAAGAAATCCCCCCCCCCCCCTCGCGACGCCATGAAATCCTTTATATGCCACTGGCAGCTTCGGTGCAGAGAGATCTCCGGATTTTAGAGTCAGTCAAGTCTCCTTAATTTGAGTCCTAAAGGCTGTTTCTAAGGGGAATTCCTGGGTTTTACTGGTCCGTCAAAAACTTCAGTAACGAACGAGTAGTTAGGAGGAACTTGTCCGGCATTATTTGTCGCTTCTTGCGATGGTTTTATAGCTTCGTGAATAGTTGGAAGTGGTATAGGATACGACTGGCTGTAAAGTAAATGGCGCAATTTACTAGACATAAAACCAAGTGCGGACTTTAATTGATCTGAAGGAGCAAGCTAAACTCAGGGATAATCTCTTTCACTGAGTTGATCGCCGAAGGGGGGGGCCTTAGTAGCGAAGGGGTAGTTAACAGGAACTAATCCGACATTATCTGCCCCTTCTCGCGACAGTATGGTAACCTGTGTGGCAATTAAACACTAAGTATGGTGAATACTGAGAAGCGGCATGGGACATGAGTGGCTGCAAAGTCAAAAACGCGCTTTACTAGGCATAAACAAGGCCCATTGCTGACTATCGTTGAGGAATAAGGTCGAACTCAAGTATAATATGTTTCACCAAGTTCATCTTTGACAACCAGTTAGCGGGGGGTGGATTCTTAGTTCTATTTGTTGTTTTGTTTAAATAGGAAGGAAAACGAACGAGAGGTTCGAGTTAGGCTACCAATTATTCCTTCAAGAAATGGTTAGAAAACACTACTTTCTAAAATAAGCAGGAGGTCCAACTTGAAAAAATAAATTTATAATATGCCAATCTACCGGCATCCAACACGCAACCTGGTCTACATTATACCCCAAGCATCTTGCCTCTTCCAGAAATACCGAGCCCCGTTTACGGTGGTGATCGCTCTGTGTAGCTGCCCTTCGTTTGACTCCATCTCTCTTCTGTGATCGTTTTCTAAAACAATGGGAAGACTGAACAGACTTGGGGTGCCGGTATCTCTATTTTTCTAGAATACAGAGACATGTTATCCCTTTTGGCTGGAAAGAAAGGGAAGGGGGAAAACTTTATTAGTCAAGAGAACAAAATGGATGGTGGGTGGACACTTAAAGGTCGAGGTGGAATTTATTCCCGTTATTCCTTTTCCTCAAATCAGAATACAGAAAATTTATAGGTGTGCTAAGATTGTTTTATTCAGTTCGGGTGGCAGGAGGCGGGTTTTGGGGTGAAATAAGATCAGTCTCAAGCTTTTAATTCATCAAATGTCATGACGTGTCTCGTGACGATAAATTTTAAATAATTGCACAAGCATTATAGAGATTGGAGAATGACAAAAATAAGCACTTGGACCATCGTGGTCGACTGCCAAGACTAAGGGGACGTTTTCGCGTGGATGGCTCTGGTCCTGTCGACCTCCCGTCGAGCTCGACGGACATTTTCGCGTGGATGCCGTCGATCTTTTTGTCATTTTTGCGTGTACGGATGAACAGGTGAACGGGCCATCCAGCTCGACGGGCGCCTCCCGTTCAACACCGCTCCGAGGGCAGCGTTGAGCTGAACGGGGATATTGTGTGGACCTTCCCACTCAGATGCTCCCGTCCAGCTGGATGGGCATTTTCGCGTGGACGGAACCCATCTTCCTCAGCCTTTCAACGCCTGATCGTTTTGCTCATTTTCGCGTGGACGGGATCACCCGTTCAGCTCTACAGCCATCCACGCGAAAACGTCCCCTCAAGCACAAGAGCGTTAAGAAAAATTCCGGAATTCGCGATGCTGCCACCTTTTGGGACGAAACCGTAACGGTTAAAGCCGCTTTCACACTGAAGCGTTGAGTCTTTCACATTGAGCTACGCAACGTCTGCGTCGCGCTTGCAGCAACGCAACGCAGAGCTCACGCGGGCAAATTAAACGCATCGCATCACATTTTTCAGTGAAAAGGGAGAATGGAGAATAACATAACGTACTAATGATGAAGGAAAACTTAATAGTAATGAAAGAAACGAAACTTCAGTATAAGAAACCGAGAAAACAAAACGTAAATACGCATCCAGCGTGAAAAGTTATCGCGCAGATGTTGAAATATACACTCCGCAACCTCTACCCAGACGCAACTCATCGCAACGACGCGTCAATAGTTGCGTTTTTGCAGATACCATGGTATCTGTTACCACGGTAACTGGATCTACAATTAGTCGTTTTTGCACTTTTCGAAGTCAACCCAAAAGAAAAACTGATATCCAGTTACATCACTAAGTGCAGTACTTCTTTCTTACCAATTTGACAAAATTTGATGAAAGTGAGATGACTTTTCAGATACCACGGTCGGACCGTGATATCTGAATATCAGTTACCACGGTAACTGGCCAGATACCACGACAACTGCTAAAACGCCTTTTGTCCGTGGTATCAGATACCACGATAACTGCAAAAACGACTTTAGACCGTGTATTAGATACCATGGTATCTGCAAAAACTAATGTGAAAGCGGCTTAAGGGAAACTCGCATTCTTCGGAAATTCGGTTTTATGTCTTGGACACACGATCAGGGTCGGGTGCTTCCGGTCTGGAATTCCTGGCCGGAATTTTGGCAGAATCGTCACATTGATATGGAAAAATTGAGATTTTTCAGCTTCACGATGAAAGTGAAGACAATCCGGCCTGGACATCCTTATCGTGTGTTCGCACTATTAGATAAACAAGAAAGCCAAGAACCTGCACAAATAAAGTTTGTTTGATGGTAATACAACTGAATGAATACAGATTAGCTGTGGGCCAGGAATGAAACCTAAGGACAATCGAGTTCAATTTCCGAGGAGAACCTGAAAATATTTCTTCATCTGTTACCCATGTCAGAGCACATCCTCTGCTGAAGAGAATACCGGATAAGATGCTTTTGATTGGCATGAGACTTGTAGGACGGAGGGTAGAAAAACAGTTTCAGTAGGACTTTTAGTATGATTCGAGGTCGGGGGTAAGCTTTGCGGTGATTGAGTCTTTGTGCCTTAGTCGTTTGGAAGATCTCTTTTGTTTGTAGAAAGTGTACATTTTGTAAATAATGTTACAGTTTCTAGCTCAAATGCCGTCATTCCTATGTTACGTATATTATTTGGGGTTGTAAAATATTATGACATTACTTGAGTAAACCGTTAAACTAAAGGGTTAACTCGTTTCGATCAGTTTATGATTCGTAGTGGTGGTAAGAGGCTCTTTCCTTCCTGGTTCCATGCGACACGGGTTAGCGATCGTGTTCTTCTGACAAGTCACGCTACCCCCCCCCCCCCCCTTCTGGACTCTGGACTAATGAAGGAAATGTACCTAAGTAAGAAGCAAGTGAAGATGATTGATGCGGAACTAAAGCAACGGCTGGCGGTGCCGCTACTACCGACGAGGGACCAAGTTTAGTTTCTTGCTTAATTGCGAGGCGCTTGAAATGGACGTCATCACGGATGGGGTGCTAGAGGAAACTGGGGAACCTCACCTCACAAAGGATGTACGAAATTCCAGATTCTGCAACGAGCTGTGAGATTTGGTATAATATTTTAAGCTGAGGCCATACACGGGGCCGTATCCAGAAAATTGTTTCGAGGGGGGGGGTTCGCAATAATAGGTACCATGTTTCGTTCAAAAGTTTAGAGTTTGGTTACCCTAGAACTTGTCGTTTATTCTTGTCGAGGAAGGATAATGACAGGGTAAAAGCCAGGCTTCACCTTCCAGACTCACAGGTATACTAACCCTTCCGTATTTTCATGATAATAATGATAGCTAATGTCACTTTTCTTCACTATTCCTGTGTGTCCCCTTCAAATATCTTTACTTTCCAGTCACAACTGTCAATCATTCCCCCTTTTTCGCCTACTCCATTCATTTGCACATTTTATTGAGTCTCTGAATTGAGTTGCCTTCTGACACCTTCCAGATTTCCAGAAGATGGGGTCTAACCTTCTAGATCCGTCTCGACGAAATGGCTGTCTGGAAACCGGAAGAAAAATCTGGCAGGTGAAGCCTGGCTTTAAGACATGTTCTGAAAAATCTGGAAACTTACTAGCGACGGGGCTAAGCGAATGCCGGTATCGGATTCCGCCCTAGCACT
Source organism: Branchinecta lindahli (assembly GCA_023053555.1). NCBI lineage: Eukaryota > Metazoa > Arthropoda > Branchiopoda > Anostraca > Branchinectidae > Branchinecta > Branchinecta lindahli. The sequence continues at coordinate 12,848,551 of JAKZAO010000007.1, read as the reverse complement.
CGACTCTCACTTACGTAATTCGATATCACCCACTTACGCCTATAAGCTGTAATGAACTTAGCCACCCTCTGCTCCCTGGATCAGGAAATGAATTTAGTACGGTTTCCCAGTCAGCTTCATTTGCTCTCGCTTGGCGCTACGGACAATCTGGTGAAAGTAATCCTGTTTTCCAATAGAATCTCAGTTGCTCTCAAGTCCGTATCGCGTTTCCGCGGATTCCTGACAATGATTTGCTTTGAAAAGGATACGAAAAGGTAATTTCCGGATCAGAGAACAAAGCTGCCGAGTTTTCTTCTAAGGTGACGATGGAAACTTTTACGAATCAAAGAAAGTGCTTCCCCCAAGGGACAGGGAAAAAGAGTAGGCATTTTTGTGGTTGCAGGAAATCTTTCTTTCTAAAAACTGAGCCAATAAAAGTAGCGCGGTACCGTAGAAGTTAGAATAGGGAAGACGGAAAACTCAAGCTTATCCGTTAAGGCACCACTACAAGGGCGTGAATTCGCAAAAACCCGGGGATGTGGCGTCGTTTCCTGTCATTAGCTCGGCATAAAAAGATCAAAGTTTTGTTAGAGACCTTCTTTCTGTCTTTTATATCATACCTAGCACCCTTATGGAATGATAAGCTCCTGAAATCTGTCTGTCGCCATTGTTTCGTTTTCCGTTTTGCCAGTCACGCAGCGCAAACTTCCAGGCGTATTCTCGCTGTTCTCCGAGGACTCCTCGGGGAATCGAAGGGGAACGGAGAGAATAGAGGGAGTCACTCCACGCGGACTCCGCGTACGGAAAACAGAGACAACACGGGGAATGCTTCTAAAATGGATTTTGTTCGAAAAAAAAATATGCAGTTGACGAAATTTATCTCGATCCACTTTATTTTTGGTGTTGTTAATCCTGATTTATTTTCAATTAATTTTACGTTGCACCAACACCAGAAAAAATTTATTCCCCTTTGAATCTGAAAGGGAGTCCTTTTTGATGATGGTGGTGATAATCGGAGCATTCCCCATCCGTGGGGACTCGCGAGAATACGGGGAGCGAGTCCCCTGGACAAACAAAAACGCTGGGACTCCTCAAGTGGAGTCCTCGGGAAGCGGCTAGAATACGCCTTTCGCCGAAAGTCCGCCAGCAACTCTCTCACACAAGGATACGAGACGTTTTTAAGTGTTGCTTTTCGTTTTGGAAGACATGGGAGGCCATCAGGTCTATCTTCATGGGTTTTCGATTTTTTCATTTTCGTGGGTAGATTTGGTCTCCCTTTGAAAGCCAGGGGGCAGCTGCCTCCCCCGCCCCCCAAATGACGCCTCTGCAGGACTATGTCTTGAAGTGAGGGAGGTAAAGGTAAAGGTGTCAGCTATCAGCCTTTACAGGCCAAGCCGGCGGTGCTGATCTCCGATTATCGGCCCTCAGCCAGGAAGGAGGAGGAGGTCTTGAAGTCCTGCAAGCGCAAACTTACAGCCTTAAAATTGGATAGCCTACGTGTCGGTTTGGACGATTAGGCTACTCATTATCAATCGGCAGGTTCTACCGCGATGTTAGATGTTATGCGGTATCATGGCGCAGCACTACATTGGGATAAGAATGTTTTGTTTTACCAGCGCAGCTAGGGATGCTCACTTTTAATGAAGCAATAGAAATTGTGATCTTAGACAATTTGTATTTACAAACGCCATACATCACAGGCAGAGATGGGCGAATCCGACCATGAAAGCATTCGAATCCAGGGCTAGGTACGAATCCGATTCCGAATCCACCATTTCATGCTAAGGATTCGAATCCGGATTCGAATCCGACCTTTACAAAAATCTAATCATGTAGGTGGGTTATAGTTTAAAAATCAAAGGTGAAAAAAATCACTCATGTCTAAGGTAATCAGATAACGTGATAATTAGTGATGATGGTTGGCGGTGGAGATCAAAAAGTTGGATTGCCCAAGCTCACTGTGTAAAAACTGGGAAAAGGAAACCGGAAGGATGTACACTAGAAATTTTAGCAGATTCGTAAGATTGAGGGTTTGGAATCCGAATCCGAATCCAGCCTGACAAGCAGAAGATTCGAATCCGGATTCGGATTCGCCCATCTCTGGTCACTGCTCATCGGTTCTAGAGGTTGGATCATGTAAAATTGAAATAAGGTCAAATCGCTGTCCTACTTGCTACCAGAATCCAACCAAGAGGCGTGTGATTTCTGATGCAGCATCTCGCGAGGCATTCAGTAAATACTACTAAAATTCCTCCAAATTACCGTGTCCGTGTATTTTTTCTTTGTCTCGCGATGATGAAAAAGTGTGGAAATGCGATCCTGTAAAAAAAAATTGCCCCACATGGGGAAGAAACAATTCGGAAGAAGCGGTCCGATACGTGAAGAATCGAACGGGGATCGAATTTGAAAGCAAAGATAGGCGGACGTCCCTACAATGCTTTGTATCGAATTTTATTCTTTGCCCGCAGAGGTAACCGGATTTTCCGGCAGGCGTTTTTTGAGTATGGTCCGTGATTTTTACCTGAGCTACCGACGGTAGTGCCCTTCGTCATTATTTTTCTGAAAAAATTCCAGTGTGAAATCACATGAAGGTCGAAGGTAACACTCGCTCGACTTGGAATAGGAGTTGAAGTGTCGTGAACAGGGTCAGCTCGAGACATTGCGACCCCCCCCCCCGTACACGAGTTAATAGCATGTTCGCCGTTGCCAGCACAGGGAGCGAAACGATTCTGTATCTCGAATCGTTTTTGCTTTGACTGCATAAGCAGATTCCTGCGGTGAAGCCAGTCATAATTTGATCGTAACCACGTTTTATGAGACACTTCTTTTTGTTTGCACAGAAAACGGATTCTAGTTTCGTTGAGAAGTTTTGACGGAAGTAAAGCTCAAGACTCAAGATCTGCTTGCATACAGAGATAATACGTCCAGAAGCCATCAAAATAGGATTTTCTAATCGTATTAGGGGAAAGTTTACGATGCTGTCACATTTCAGTTGGGATATTATGGAATAATGACCACATGGCAACGAGAAATGGGTGGAGATTTTGTGGAAAGAGTTAAGTCGCTAGATAGACGAACGGGATGTATTCTTAAAGTTTAACTGAAAAGCCAACTTATTTGTGTGTCATTTAATTGGATACACTGAATTATTTTGATCCTGCAAAGGGATTTTTTTATTTTCCACTATCTGCTCTAGGTATGAGGCTCAGAATATCTCCGGCCGTTCCCCACAGCGTAAATTCTACTATGACGCGGGAAATTTTAATCTCAACACAAACGCACCTTTTCAGTGGATAGTGGTGAGATTGGTGACGATAGCTTAGTGCCTGAACCAAAAAAAATCAAAAATCTTTCTCGTAAAGCATACAACAAAAATTCAGTACCGTTAATCACAAGGAAATTCCACTATTTGAGAATCGGTTATTCGTGAACAGCGGAACAACGAAGTAACGCATTTTCATCGGGTCTTCGAGCCTCTTTAAGTGAATAAGTGATGGGTAACTAGATTGCCCAGTCTCAGCCCTTTTCAGTTAAACTTTAAATGGCGGGATTAAGTCGGCAAACTAATAACTTCTGTAGATTTTCAGATTATAAAAGTTTCTTTCTAAACCGTCATCCATGGAACTTTGTAAAGCCGGGCTTAAACTTCCGCATTCAAGATGTTCTTTTCGCTCATCCGGATCTGGAAAGTGCTGTCAGGCTAGTCGAACAAGGAAAAATTAGCAGCAATAACGACAGCTCCAGAGTCTGGTGCAATACAGGGCAAAAAAACTGCCGCTCCTACCTTTTATAGCGCGAACACATGATAAGGATTTACAAGCCGGATTTTCTTCATTTTCATCATCAAGTTGAAAAAATTTCAGCTTTTCATATGCAGCTTTTCATATCCGAAATGCCGAACTCCGGGCAGGAATTCCAGTCTGGGATCGCCCGACCCTGAATGTGTTCGCACTTATAGGTGGGGCAATTTAAGGACCTAAACACCCAGACCCCTGGTTCTCGGCTATGATCCATTACATAATACAACAAACTTGGAAACATATATTCAAGTAATGGATAAAACGGATACGTCAGCTACGATAATTTGGCCTTTGGTTCAATACGACATCCGGCTGAACCCTTAAATTCAACCTGAAAAGTGTGTTCCACATTTCGACCTGAGTATTTTTTCACAATGTCACTATAGAGAGATTGTAGCGTAGGTTACCCTAAAATAGCCTACGGATACTTCTACACTATCATTGGAGCCAGGAACTGGCGTGAGACGTATGGTCCTGGGTGACCCTGGGTGGTTTTGTAGCACCGGTAAAACGATCGGACAACGAACTCAGAATATTTGTTAGAATCGAGCAGTGGTCTGCACTGCACCCCTTTTTTTGTCCCTTATCCAGCTCTAGGGGGATACTTTTTCTTCAAATACCTGATTCTGACTACTTCGGGAGATTTATCCGAAATGCAAATGGATGGGAGTTTGGATCTGTTTGAGTTGGCAAGGCTGAACTGTCTTTTTGAAAGGAAACTAGGTCATAAAGGCCAGGATTGACCCAGCACATTTTCTCATCACCGCGAAATCATATAACGGCTCGTGCCTTCAATGTCCTGGACAGGAAAGAATGTGGGGAGGTCGAGAAGGTGAACACCGACTTGAAACAAAAATGAAACGTAGCACTGCACTGCTATCAAAAGAACTCCAAGGGGGTGCTCAGTCGTGCGTTTTGACGTGCAAATATCAGTCAATGACATTTATACTCGCAGGTTTCTGCCTCTAACCAAAATTGTATCAGCATTCGTTATCGCCTATAACTAATAAACTTTCTTGACTATTGTTTTGGTCGAGGCAGAGATTGCAGCAGGTGATCGAAATATGGGCGTTTCTGTTTCCAGGTTAAAAAAAAATTTCGGTAAATACAAGCTGACGGGGAAACATTTACACAAACAACGGCTAAAGTCAGATACGTCATCTACGATGCATTGCCAGCGATATTTGGATCCTTCTTGGCGAGGATCTCAGTCAGGCTGTTAAACGTCAGGGACAACGTCGGGGACTGGAAGAAAAGAAGGATTATTGCAGGTTCATTTCTTCCAGTTCTTCTCGTTCAACAGCCGGACGAGGACCCACGCCTAAGGGCCGAAATATCGCTGGCAAGGCATCATAGCTGACATATCCGTTTTAGCCATTGTTTGCACATTTTGTTCGAGGGGTCCGTGACTACACTTGTTCTAAAATTCTCGATTTGAATTGCATATATTTCCTTTTCCGCAACCGTCAGTCCGTAACTACATACAACCAAGATACAACTAAACTGAGATGTTAACTTATGCCCGTTTCACGAAGACTATAAGTCATTTTTCCTATAGGTTCTCGTACTTCGTCGGGTTCGATCCTAATCAGGCCCATTTGTTCTTATTATCCACGTGCATAGTGAAAACAGACCGATTGCGACTCCGGCTAGAACAGAACTTATGTGAAACGAGAACTTACTGACTGAAGAGACACAGCGGGAGCGGAGACGAAGAATGAATGGGCTTAGTTACCTGTGCTGATATCTCAACAATAACGACATAATAACTGAAACTTGTCAAGGAGATACTTTCGGTCAATATGGACAAAATAAACGATCCCGTTTGGGATCCCAGCGTAACCTTCGATTTTGTCTTACCTCCTTCCCCAGTTGAACCTGGATTGAGCTTTCAGTTGACTTTTCACAGCCTCTTCCCATTTCCCTGGTACCTTTCCACCAAGGCTCTCCCATATTCCGTATACAATTAAGCGCTGGAGAAACCTTGGTTTTTGACGCAGTGCACCAAAGGGATACAAATTAGGGATACTAGCGTCCGCGGGACTAGGTTCAATTTCCTGGCAAATTGGACGGTAGGTCAAACTCAATCAACACACTTCAGTTAAAATTTTGGACGTGATGGCAGAACCACACAAAAGAGAGAAAGAAGACAGTGGGGTCAATCAATGACAAAGAATAACTTGGAGGCAGCCGCAATTTTAATCGTGCGCTTTATTGTGAGATCGTTTTGCAATAGCGATGGATATGGCAAGAGTACAGGGTACAGTAGGTACAGAGTACAGTAGGCCATATATAAATAGACCAAAGTTAAACCAAAGACGCTACAAGCAAGAAACAAATAAGCACCAGAGCCTCTGTCTCCCTATCTCTGCAATACGACTACGCGGAGTCGAATAGATCCCTATACCCTTTCTGATGCAAACGAGCGGAGGGCAGGAGCTACGCGGAACATCACAGTTCGTTACCTCTACAAACAGCTATATCGCTGTAAAGCCTCGAAGAAGGAATTTCCGAAAAAAAGCCAATTGGTTGTCTGGACGCGCTACAGAGCGGGTCAGCGCGCCTCCTGTACTTTTTCATCTGATATGGGCAGTGGCGAACAGGGAAGCAGATGGGCATTAACTCAAAGCTTGAGCAAGTACCTCTAGCGCAGCTCAGTTTGATCGGGGTATCCATAACCGCTGCATGGGACCGCAGACGAAGGTTTGTTCTTGCTACCAGTTAGTAGTATGAGCCTGCAGTTAATCAACGAACCGGCCTGATATACAAACGAAAGACTGGTCACGTGAATCTCGGGCTATTGGCTGGATCCGACAAAGGACCCTTCCAGAAAGAAGGTAATTTGAGTCTATGCAGTGTTTACAAACGCAAGTTTTTTAAATCCCGGCCAACAGTACAAAATTATCTGTTGCCCTACATAGTCTTCCAGTAGGAAAAACGTACGTTTGAATCTGCTTGGCGCTTTCGGGGGTGTTCGTGCGGATTGACAGTCAAACTTGGCTCGGCTGGAAAAGTCGTAGTACAAAACAAAGCAATGGGGACGAAACAAGAAGAAGACGAAAGGATAGAAGACAACGAGAACGAAACAAAGAAAACGAACCAAGGATTTCTGATGCTTATAATGGGAGCTAGGGATAACAAAAAATAAAGAATAAGTAAGAAGGGTCCGTGAACAGTACCTCTTCAACTGAATGCTTTGGCGCTTCGCAGTGCTTCAGGGCAAACAAAACTGTACCAGCGATAGAAGGAACATTTTTGTTCCTCCTCCATCAAACTTGCTACTTCATTTGCGATTAATGATAGAGATTTTCGGAAAGAAGGAAACATTCTCATTGATGTGTACACCGATTTCGCACACGATTTGGCTGGTCGATCTTCCGTACTGAGAATCCCCATTTCTCTGACGGGAAATATTAGCGTAGCAAGGGACGAACTGTTTCCGACGACATTGGCGTCCGCAGAGTACTGGAGAGGCAACAAAAATATGACTGAAGGTGTCGATCTCGATGAAAATTCTTTGACTGTGTAGCCAGTAGTAGGGTAGTTGTACGAAAAAGTTGCATGTATTGATATGAAGTAGTATGGAATACTTTGATTTAACATGCCTCCGACTGTGTTAATCTTAAGTATTATCCGATAGCATCCAATCTTGCTGTAGTACCATCCAGCTTGCTAGTATTAGCATGCAGTGGCAACAGTTACTACTGCATGCTACTTTTTCGTACAACTCCATACGACTAATTCTCGAAAATATTTCATCGGGATGGGTTCACAAAGGGTTGGTGGTCTTTTGAATGCACACATCAGATCTTGCAGATGTCCTGTCTTTACCGAACGCCATTACCCTTTAATATCACCCGATTTGACATCAACCTTGTCCTGTCCTGGCTGACTGGCTAGCACGTTGGACTCTCAGGCGCAGGGGCACTGGTTCGAGTCTAGGTGGTGACGACCGTCTGGTTTGGCGTGGGGGCTACTGGCATAACCTAGTAAGACAAACCAAAATCCATCTAGCTTCAAATGAGTATCTGAAGGAATCTGGGGAAGGTGACAGGAAGGTGTGCGAAAGTGTCAAAATGGCTTGCCCCCAACCGCCCTGTACTTCCTGGCATAGAGCAAAGAATCGGACATCAGCACCGCCAGTTTAGCCTGTCAAGGCTATTGCTCATACCTTTATTTACCTTTTACCTTTCATAGACCACGTAACCAGAATCATTAGGTAATACTTTCCAGCAAAAATCGTATCAGACAATCAGGTTCATTCGTAACCATCCGGTTTTTACTAGACTCTGACCGGACGAGAACACATAGAATTTCCCAAATCGCCGTGTCTTTCTTGGTACATCAACCTTTTTTAAAACAACTTAAATTGGAGAATTTTTACCTTCATAGATTTCTGTGCCCCTTCTCCGCGAAATGTCAAGGTGAAAATCCCGTCTACAACCAAACGATCCTGAGAACTAAGAACAGCATGGATGTTCTATATTCTAACCCCCATCCCAAAGCACCGACTTCATGATTAACTTCATGGCCGAATACCTACTGAATTTCCGGTTTTCGCCGGATTCCGTCAGTGATATCAACCAAGGACAGAAAATATAGCCGATAGACCGATTCAACATGTCAGTTGACCTTTCTAGACCACTTGCTAGACCACTGTATCAAGATTTTAAAAGCATTGCCAAAATAACGGATTTTTTTCGGATTTGGGCCGATACTGGTCCCAGGAAAAGAAAGGAAGTCACACTGGTCCAGTGTGTTTTTTATCCCTATTGCGACAATTAACTGAGTGCAGATAAAACCTTTAATTCTCACATAGCTCCGGTTTTTGCCGGATTCCAGGCGAAGTAGTTGTCCGGCGCGAAAAACAAACTTCAAAGGTGAATTCAGTGTGTCTCCTTACCACCAAATCCACAGTCTACTCACATTTTTTCATCTCTTAATTAGACTCCCCCTCCCCAACTCTTCTCACAGCAAGTTTCAATAAAATATCCCAACTCATTCGAGAGTTATCGTGCTAACAGACAGACAGACATGCGGACGGAAAAAAAACTTTACGAAGTCGTATATGCAGTATCCCGTCAATAAGTGTTGGGATGTTGGGTTGAAACACGCAAACGACCAAATAACCAAAAATTACAAATCTGGAGACTAATCCAAATCGGACACAAATAAAACAATTAACGACCTGAAAGGTAAAAAGTAAAAAAATCTATCTCAAGCACGAAAACCATTTTTCGACGACTTCTTCTAGCTTTAAGCTATTTGGTAATAGAGTTGACTGATTGAGAGTTCTCTCTATAGAAGAAAACAAAATCACTTTAAAATTCGTATTAATATCTGTCAGAATTAATAGAACGATTAAAAGTGGGTTCTGGCAGCAAAAATAAACACTGCTCTCTCGCTACTTGTATTATCAGCAGAGGAACATTTTCAATACTATTCACCAGGAGACACGACTCACGTCTATTCTTCCTATTCTAGTCTTTAAACGAAATGAAAGAGAGATAGAAAAAATTCTCAAATGTTATAAACTAAACAATGTGCAACGATTTCTTGAATCTCACTATTAAACCAAGTGGCGAGTTTCCTCATGCGCGTCTTTGTCTCTCCAGACCAGTGTTGCCATTTTTCTTTCAAAGGTTCGTGGATTTTGAGGTTCCAGTTTACTCTTAGAACAGGAGCTAAAATTCGTAAACCAAATAAATCCTTTTTCCGGAAAAGAATTGCCTCGAAATTGGCATAAATGCTTTCAAATCGCAGAATTTGCGACGCTTTTGCGATTAGTGCGATTTCCTATGACAAATTTTTCAAGGCTGTGAATCTGAGGAGAAGTCGAAAGCCTGTGACAAATCACAGAATTCTGCGACCAGTGGCAATACTGCTCCAGACTGAGCAGTTTAAATTAACGATACGAAAACAATCTAGTGTTGGGCGATATTTGGATTTTTTCGACATATCGATATTTTCAATTTCGATATTCGATATATCGATATCGATATTTCGGTACCGTGTTTCGCTGTGGTATACATCTCCTTTCGCCAAGAGTTAAGAACAAAATTGTCGTAAAAAAGCATTTTGCATCATCTCAAACTTCGAATAAATAAAAATTGAATTACGGAAAACATATTGCTCGAGATATAAAGGTAACTTATGTTGGATCGATAATTATAAATGTATAAATATCGTTTTCGATACCGATATTGACGTTTCGATGTTTGATATCCATATTTGGTCCGATATATCGATATATCGTATCGATACCGATTATCGCCCAACACTAAAATAAATCTCTAGTACGTTTAGAACTCGACTACTGACATTGTCGACTAGACATGATTTGGAATATATCTGGAAAATCCTCTACTCGTCAAACTGTTAATGCCTTTACTTAGGAGTTTCAGTTTTGTCCTTTGAACTTTTGGTCATCCGAGTAGACCGTTAGGCAGGGCCGTATCCCCATCCGAAACATATAAAAATGACCGTTTTACAGGCTGGAACCTCTGCTCTGTTTCTTTTTTGTACTGTTTGGTATGGACTAAGGTCTGACATGTGGGTAAAACCCCCTCCGAAATAAATTCCTGGATACGGACCTGCCGGTATGCTACCATCAACACTCCGTTTCTCTTGACTGTTAAATTAATGGGAACTAAATCTTGGAATCACCAGCCCGAGGGGTCCCCAGAGAAAGATATCGTCACGACTGCGTAAGCAGCCGCCCCCAAGTCCTAAGACGGAGCCGGGTCCTTGAGGATGGGAGGCAGGGGAGCCAGGGACCTTGAAGATGTCAATCAACAAACCCGGCTCCGACTCCGAGTTAGGACTTGAACAAATTTCAGCCAACGAACCCGGCTCCTGCTCTGGACTTTTAGTGCGAACACACGATCAGGATCGGGGGCTCCTGGACTGGAATCCCTGCCCGGATTTTCGTCGCCATTATCACTTCCATATGAAAAAGCTGAGATTTGTAAGTGCAGGAAATCCGGCCGGGAAATCCTGATCGTGTGTTCGGACATTTAGTCAAATTTTCCGGCGACCGTTGGAAGTCAATCTATGCAAACAAAAAGCAAAACCGGGCGGTTCCGAGTAATATTTTGATAATAATAGAGGTTGACTCACATCCAATAAGGACTAAATAAACATCGCGATAAGAAATACTGCGGCTGGTGCAGCGGAGTGGGTGGGAGAAGGTGGAAGAGTTTTTATCGTCTCGGCTATACTCATGGTTATCCAAGGCAAACACAGAACGGTTTAAGCAAAGGGCACGTCAACAAACATTTCGCCAGGAGGGAAAGATGGATAATTTATACCATCATGGATAATCTATATAACTGGTTCAGCTGTCACCATCGTGGAATCCGCGAAAGTCGCAACGAAGTCTCTCTGGTATATAGAGTGATTGCACCTTACCTAACGAAAGTAGATCCGATTCAGTTTTGGCAGTACTTTAACAGGAGTTCACTCGAAGATGCAACAGCACCTAAAGCACAACTCTTACTAGAAATGATCTTTCCAAGATGAAATGTCTCTGAAATATAGATTTCGAAAATACCATTACCTTCCACGTGAAATTAGCGATTTTCTTGTTAGCGCTTGTCGACTCTATCCAGCCTTCGCTCTCTTCGACGCAGCGGCTGAGCGCAAAATATGATGATGATAATTTTATTACCCATTCGAAAAACGGTACAAGACCACAAATGGAGTAGATAATTAAATAAAGAAAAAAGACTAGACACTACAAAACATCAAAAATGAACAGAAACTGAGATACTACATATATACATACATATACGTGCGCTTAGGGACGAATCACAATGGCAAGGCTACTGGACTCTACTGACTTTAAAAATTCAGTCCGACGCTTATAAAGAGCTGCAATAGGGTCGGCAATACCGAAACGGTGTGACACCGACGAATTCTTTGTCCAAGGACGTAAATTAAGAAGAAATTTCGCATATTTATAAAAATCTGAACGCAGCTTTCTTCTATCACTTGCGGTAAAAATATTCCAAAATGGAGACAAAGCTAAGAAATGTGGTGTGACCAAAGCATTGTACAGCCGCGCACGAATCTGTCGGTTATATTTCTTTTTTGTTGATGAAAGAGCTCCATATGCTTTTCTCGCCTTTTCCGCAAAAAAACTTATATGTAGGGCACGCGTAGAGGCCATACTCGACCCAATAGGCATTCCTAAGTAAACAATAGATTCTGACAATACAACTTCTTGATCACCAAATTTAACAACACGATCCGTTGAATTTACTACTCTTCTACTAAACGCAATAACTTCACTTTTACTAGGATTAAAAGAAAGACCGATTTGTTTGTACTCTGCACTAAGTACATCAAAGTTTTCCTCAATCGGAGAAAGGCATCGGCTCGCGTTTAGAATATCATCCGCATAATTCAGCAGCGAAAGATCTAATCCTCGGAAAATGAAACTCATTTTTACCGATTTCTGGCTCTCAAGGACGCTGTTATTATATAACGGCGGTGAAGAAATAGCGCCCTGTCGAATTCCTTTCCTCACTGGTACTGATTTACGCAATATAATTGGCCCACTACTAGACGGTACCCGAACTTGGATAGAAAGTTTTCTATACATACTACGAAAAGGTAGAATAACCGACCGATCGACGCCACGTTTATGTGCCGACAATAATAACTGAGCGTGTATCCCGGAGTCAAATGCCCGGCGGACATCGTGACCAGCCAGGAAAATGCACTCGTTCAACGCGTCAGCTTCTATAAGCATGTTAGCTAAAATGTAATGGACGTGCTCGCGACTAATACCTTTTTTAAACCCAAATTGGTTTTCAGGAGTATAACATTTACTTGAAATATCTTCTATAACGAGCAGCTCCATTAACTTACAGAGGACAGGTGAAACAGTTATGGGGCGGTAAGATACACATTCAGCTGGGTTTTTCCCCTTTTTTATAACCGGAGTAACAATTCCGGTGCAAAAAATGTCAGGTACAAGACCGGTATTAAAAATAATCTGAAACAGAAGTTCAAGATGACGCAAAAGATTGACACTACCATGGGTAAGGTGCAAACCGCACAGTCCGTCAACACCATGCGATTGTTTTTTTTTAAGCTTTCGGATTGCGTCAGTAAGATTTTTGGTAGTTACTATGTAACCAACACCAGGACCAGGTAACTTCAAACATTCATCTAGTTCTTCATTGAACTTATCTTCAAGCACTTGCTCGGGAGGGGAAAACTCAGAGGTGAAATGGGAGATCCAATCCTGCTCTGCAATCACAACTTCGGAACCACTACGATTCCCCTTACGCTTAAGAAACCTCCACACTGCGTTAGGATCATTTTTCACTAGTTGACTTTGCTGATCGATCACTTCACATTTGTGCTTGGAGAGGGCTTTGGCAAACTTGCGCTTGGCATGTAAACGAACTTGATTTACAGCACCGGCTCTCGGACGATCACATTCATTCCATAGCCGATTCCAGAATTTAGCACGAGCACACGCGTCCGCAAGAGCAGGGTTTTCAGACCATTTCGGAATTTCCGTGTCGATTCGGACTTTCCGACTGGGCACAGCAGCTGCCTCTGCACACTTCAGAGCATGAGAAATTTCCGCACAATACATATTCAGAGAGACTTGTTTTTTCTCTTCTGGAATGAGTGCACTCTGCTGTAATAACTGGAAAGGTATTCTAATCTTAGCGAGAATCCCATCTGATACTGCTTGGTAAGTATTACGATTTATTTTACTCCAATCAGTCTTGACCGCCCATTTTTTAGCACTGGGGGGATTGTCGGGACGTACACGGTTGATTCGAAAAGCGTTCATAATCGGGAAATGGTCGGACGCACAGACGCTTAGATCCACATGAGAAGATCCACAGGCTGGAGCTTGGGGGGAGCTTAGCATGAAATCCAGACAAGAAGTCGAGCCCGAATTGTGAATGTATGTGAAAGATAGGTCATTAGCAGCAACACTAAGACCGTCACAAGAAGCTAGGAACATTTGTGCTCGAGCATTATTCCTATCAGACAGATCACAATTTAGATCACCAGCAATGATGCACTCAAGACCTTGGCTAAGACAGCTGCTCACAGAGGCCGACAGCTTACTACACGCCTCACTGAATCGCTCCTCCGATATTTCGTTTCTGTAGTCTGTGGGCATGTACACTGAGTGGATAATTGTTCCGTGTACCTCGACAGCAACGAAAAAGTCCTCAGTTTTATAAAGGGTAGGATTTAAACGGTTACTAATGAGTATGGCAACACCACCGGATGGTCTACCTCTTCCTGCTGAGTTGGCTGGGACCGCAAATGATTTTACTCCATCATTTACCTCTAACAGATTAACAGCTTGTTCCGAAAGGAAATGTTCCTGCACACAGACCACATCGTTACAGCACAACAGTCCTTCCAATAGTGGTATTTTCTCGATTACTCCGCCATTTAAATTCCACGAGATTACTCGCACGGTGTCAGCAGTCACTGCTTCGAAATTAGATTTTGGGCCACCGGGCATTTAAAGCTGTAGCATGGGTGTTCAGACGAGCCACAAAGAGCACATTTTGCGGCACAAAGAGCACATTCCGGTGATTGCGAGTTAGGATACTTCCAGATGTACTATGGACGATGGAACTGGCAGGCAGGGGCGTCGCAAGGGGGGGGGGTGCGGGGGGTGCAGCACCCCCCCAACTTTTTGAGATTCGGTAAAATTTTGGGCCAGAGGCCCAAAATTTCACTAAAATTGTTCGGTATTTCTTGGATAGCAGAACTATTCGGTATATTTATGGGGATTCGGTAGTTAGTTATACAGAATCCCAAAATCCCAAATAGGCTGTTGGCACAAATCTATTCGGTATACCTAACGATCGTGATTCGGTATAATTGCCAGTATTTGGTAGTTATCACGAATTCGGTGAGAGAATTTCCTGAAATTATTTGGTAATTTTTCGATGCCAGTACTATTCGGTATATTTATGGAGATTCGGTAGTTACCTACACAGAATCCCGAATAAGCTATCGGTCCAAAATTATTCGGTATCATGATTGGGATTCGGTAGTTTATTCGGTATGATATCCAAGATTCGGTAGTTACCACGAATCCAGTTTCGACGAAGTTATACCAAATCCGAATATTATTCGGTAGTCTTTCGATCCCAAAACAATTCGGTATAAAAACCGGGAAACGGCAGTTATCCAGAATCCCGAACATGCTATTGGTCTAAACTTTTTCGGTATAATAACTGGGATTCGATAATGTGTTCGGTATAGTTGCCAGGATTCGGGAGTATCACGAACCTCGAAACTCGGAAGAGGTCGAGTGAAGCACTGGTCGCAGACAAGAGGACCGATCTGTGATTTCATCGATAGTCCTTACTTTTATCTTAGATCCCCCCAAAAAATCGAATCATAAATGTTTCGAAAATTCCGCCTGCGGCGCTTTTCGTAATATTCTTTATTTTGTAGAAGGGTGCGTCAATTAACTGGGGTTCTAAGCCAGTTTTAGGATTCAATCTGGATGGAAATAGTTAAATCTGGCAGGAAAAAGCTAACTTAAAAAAATCTCGCCTGCGGCGCTATTGACTAGACTATAGTAGCTGCTGTTGCCGGAACTTCTTAGAGCCTCGGTATTTAGTCGACGGTAAATGATGGAATTTGTAAGAGAAGCAGTTAAATTTTAGCATACAGAAACAAAAATTTCGCCTGCGGCGCTCGATTTAATTTTCTCTTGGGTATAATGGATAGTTCCTGTTACTGCAATCGTGCCCGGCAATATATTCTCCAAGTGGGCAAAACGCCGCCTAATAGTTGGTTGTTATTCTTCCTACGTAATCGTTTCATGTTCTATAATTTAAACCTCGAATTCTCAGTTTCTAGGATTCGGTAAATAATTTTAGGGATTCGGTAAAATTTTGGCTGTGCACCCCCCCAACAAAAATGGACTTGCGACGCCCCTGCTGGCAGGCATATTAGTGACCCGAGCAAATAGAGTTAAGGACCCGACGCAATGCCCCAGGAAAACTTCCGTTCCCGGATCCGACCATTTTCGGGGGAGTTAAGGGAAGGGAAATCTGAAATTACTGACTACCGTAGGTTGCGAACGGGTGGTCCGATTCCAGTGAAACTTGTCCGGGGGATAAGAACTGATGGCCTAGATGTGCAAGACATGTGTCCGTGCCAAATTTTGTGATATGCACAGAAACCAAACAAACGTGCCGAATGGTACGTAAGTTGGACAGTTTATGCGGCCCAGATTTGTTATGTGATGTGCGGACCGGGGAAACGGAAGTTTGCAGAAATGCTCCGATTCGAGTCAAAATGGATGGGCGGGAAGAGGAGATGTCAGAGATGCGATTTTTTCATGTTTCCGAGTCGTAGCAATTCAGACACAATGGGGGAGTTGGGGGGGGAGACCCGAAAACTTCGCTGCTCGCTACTACGATGTTTATTTAATAGATGACATATTTTAGGGTCCGGACTGGATCCAAGCACGGTGAAGGGGGAGGTATCGGAAATGGGGGAGTTGGGGGGGGGGAGACCCGAAAACTTCGCTGCTCGCTACTACGATGTTTATTTAATAGATGACATATGTTCAGATTCGAGTGAAACTTGATACGCGGTAAGAAAAGATACTTTAAATCATCCATTTAAGTGTCCAAACAAGGTTCGGCCGCTGTAGGGGGGGTTGGAGGGGAGGTAGCGGAAATAGTGTGGCACCTCTAGGGATCAAAAGAGTTGGGCTAAAATTGGAACGTAGAAAAGTCATTTGCTCTAGATGATCCAAAACGATGCCGAAAATGCTCAGTCTCGAGTGAAACTAGAAATCCTATTTCTAGGTACGATCCTAGGGATCCTAGGGGGGCTGAAGGGTGTGGTTTGGGACGTGTCCATATACTTTCTTGCACCACCTTATCAACAAGTGCCATATGAGCTCAGCTCTTTTCTGTAAAACTTAAGGCAAAATGGCATGCAGCAACTTCCGTTCAAACAGTTCAAACCCCAGATTCAGCGCAATGGTTCAGTGGCACTTGGGGCTTTAATAGCTTTTGAAACAAGAAAATACTGTTATAAAAATCAGGGGCGCCGCCACAGACGCTGTGGATGCGGTTGCCTATAGAGTGGCCGAGGATTTAGAAGTCTATACTGTGAAACGAATGGCAGGCTTCTGTTCAAGTGTTCAGTATAGAAATCAATTGTAACAGCTGTTTCGGCCATGTGATTTCCTGTTGAATGATACGTTACTCGGATCCATGTACAAAAAAATCTGCCAAGGGGACCCACCCAAATAAAATCTGCGATTTTGGGGGGAAAAGACCCACCCCCACCCGGCTAGGGTCCTCAGATTTCATACCAGTCCCCTCCTGTGCGTAGGTATTAAGTTCAGTGAGGGGTCGGGAACTATCAAAATTGTAATTCACCGTTCCCTTCCTCGTTTTAGTGCTTCGAGGGGTCGGCAACTAGGATTCTCAGTCCAGCAAGGGGTAGGCAACTAAGATATGTCTAGTGTACCTTAGAGTACTAAAACGAGGAAGAAAATTGGGAATTTTAAATTATTCTTCTTTGAAGGGTCGGCAACTATCAAAATTTAAGGTTCATCATTTCTTTCTCTAAATTCTTTGAGGGGTCGGCAACTCTCAAAATTTAAGGTTGAACATTTCTTTCCTCGTTTTAGTAGCTTGTCACGGGTAGTTCCTTATGACTTGAACACACGATCAGGATTTCCCCGCCGGATTTCCTGCACTTTCATCATCAAGTTGAAAAACTTTTCCATATGGAAGTGATGATGGTGCCGAAAATCCTGGCAGGAATTCGAGTCCGGGAGCTCCCGATCCTGATCGTGTGTTTGCACTATTAGAGTACCAGAACGAGGAAAGAAATTGCGAATTCTAAATTCTTTCAGGGGTCTCAACTCTCAAAATTTAAGGTTCATCATTTCTTTCGTTGTTTTAGTACTCTAAGGTACTACCCATGACAAGCTACTAAAACGAGGAAAGAAATGGTGAACCTCAAATGTTGAGAGTTGCAGACCCCTCAAAGAATTTAGAATTCGCAATTTCTTTCCTTGTTCTGGTACTCTAAGGTACTATCCGTGACAAGCTACTAAAACGAGGAAAGAAATTTGAACCTTAAATTTTGAGAGTTGCCAACCCCTCAAAGAAGAATAATTTAGAAGTTCCTTTCTCGTTTTAGTACTCTAAGGTGCACTAGAAATTTCTTAGTTCGCGACCCCTTGCTGGACTGAGAATTCTAGTTGCCGACCCCTCGAGGCACTAAAACGAGGAAGGGAACGGTGAATTACAATTTTGATAGTTGCCGACCCCTCACTGAACTTAAGGCCTACGCAAGTCAGGATACTAAAACGAGGGAGGGAACGGTGAACTAAGAATGTTGACAGTTGCCGACCCCTCAAGGAATACTAGACAGATGAAGGGAACGATGCAGCCTTCCTCGTTTTCGCAGACTTGAATTCTAGTGAAATCCTTCCTCGTTTTAGGATGCCCTTCCTCGTTTTAGTATGCCCTTCCTGGTTTTAGTATGCCTTCCTGCTTTTCTCGTGTTCCCTTCCCTTCCTGCTTTTAGTCGATCCGAATAAAATAACTAAGCCTTCCCTGGCATCCACGAGTCGTTCCCAACTGTGCACAGTTGAGTTCCATCCATCGCGGTCTTCCTGTGCGTGTCCATTCCTCCTTCAGGCTCAAGATCAAACCAAGTGGGAGGGATTAGGATGGATTGTCAACCGAAAACCAGCTTCAATCAAATCACAAAGATATTGGTCGTCCAGTCCAAACTCCAGTCAAGTTCCGATTCAAGGTAGGCTGCTGGCCAATATGGACCTACTTGCCTATGAACCGGGAAATTGGGGAAGAAGAAACCCGAATAAATATAAAACATACGACCTGTAAGCACACAAAGTTTCATCGTTCTGCGTCTATAGCTATTACTGATTCAATGACCAATCTCAATTCTAAAAGTCACTTTCAGAACCAGGGTTGAGCCAGCAGACGAAATGACATCGTCGCACTTCTGTAACCGCTGTCAAGTTATGAACCTATGTCACCTGGTAGTTTAGGCTTTGTCCTTGAAGCGGTAGGGTGATTGATATTTTAATCCCTCTCCCCCCAAAAAAAATTACAGGCCGTAAAGGTTTTCGATATTCCTGTAAAATCTGAAAAATGTCGCTTATCGCCTTTTGGAAAACACTGTCGATGAAGAAAACTGACGAGCCTTCTTGCTCACGTAACAAAATATTAAGTAATGTCATAATTTGACAGCGAAAAGTGACAGTGACAGCGAAAAGTGCGACTTGATATCTGATAATGACGGTTTGGCAAACAAAATTTGTTTTTTTCTGGGAAGCCCAAGAATCTCGCGGCATATTAATAATTATTTCCCAAAAATTCACTATTTTAACTAACCTTCTATTTCATAACGAGACTAGACCTAAGGTTTAAGGTTTAATGGAAAAATTGCCACAATAGCAAAAGCTAAATAATAGGCAACAAATACAAAATAAATAGACACACATTAATAACTGACAACATCTAAATAACTTACCATCAGCAACGAAACTTAATACTAAATACAGAAACAAATCAAGAATCGAACAGGCACAAATGAACGACAGGCGTGTAATTTTATTGGTTGTTGATAAAATTAGTGATCTAATAGAGATCTCCCCTCACCACTAATCCATTAATCATATTACTTAACCCTAGTAACCTCTTAAGATAACCTAGTTGTATTTGTTCTAGTTTTCTCCCTTACTAGATCCCCAAATTTCTGAAGCATAGCCTAATGCATAACCGGTACTACTTTAGTTGAAAACATTTCCTTGTACAGCTTCAGATTCGTTACCTCATTTAGACTACTCCTTAAAATCAAATTACCACATTTTTTCCCCTTTCCCGCGTTCTGTTCTACATGCTTACCCAACATTCCCCCAACCGCTTTCAAATTAGATCCCAAATAAACAAACTCATCCTTCACCTCCAATACAGCTCCATCTTACCTGAATATCTCTCCTTCTTTCCGCTTTAGACCCTTTCTAAATACCACTTTTCTTAACATTTAACTCTAGCTTTCTTTTCACGGTATGACTATATATTATCGCCCTTGCTGAGGGTGATAGCGGAAAAATTTGGCCCGCGGGTGGCATGATAGGCTGATATCGCCCGAGCGCAGCGAGGGTGATATCTAGTATCGCAAAATAGTAAGGGATAGTAGGATGTTGTTTCAGGAAATATATATCCGTTGTATATACCCTAAAGGGTTGGCTGAGCAGCGTCTTTTTCTGTATTTCTGATTAGTGAAATGGCAACCCTAGCTTACTGTTGAAATGTGAAAACGACTACTGTTGTGTCCCAGGCATATAAAAGTCCATATTAAACGACGTCTTTTCATTTGTGGCGAAGTAGATGCCATCTAGCGGCGGAATTCTTAGGGTAGATAGAATTGATAAAGCTCAAACCGGTGTTGCCGCTGGTTGCAGAATTCTGCAATGTGTCATACATTTTCGTTTCTTCGACAGAGTGAGCAAGAACTCTGCGACTGGTTCCTTAGCAGTAAATGCAAAAATTAAGTATAAAAGTTAAGGCGTAATTGTGAAGATGATATAGCGAGATTTCTTGTTAACAGTTTGTGAAAAAGACGTACTTTCGTAGGTGCCAAAATATCATTGTTTTTTTTTCTGACCAAAAGTCACAGGTTCCATCAGAAAAAGTGGCAACACTGGATATTAATGGACTGT
The DNA here is from genome assembly GCA_023053555.1 of Branchinecta lindahli. Taxonomy (NCBI): domain Eukaryota; kingdom Metazoa; phylum Arthropoda; class Branchiopoda; order Anostraca; family Branchinectidae; genus Branchinecta; species Branchinecta lindahli. The sequence continues at coordinate 12,828,034 of JAKZAO010000007.1, read as the reverse complement.
AAAAATTAAAAATAATATTGTTGGAATTGCTCAATAGCTGCCTTCTGGAGCTGCAAATAGCTGCCTTCCATTTCCAGTGGGAATGTGACTGTAACAAGGTATAACCCAGGTTGGCTGGCTAGGAAAGCAACATTTTTTTTTCAGTTTTTAAAGACTTTTCTACAACGTTTTCCAATATTTTTGTTTACTGTATTATTTTTTAGTGTTTTTTTGTTTTTCCTCCTGAAAGTGATGTCTTTTATTCATTTTTTGGAGATCAGGCTGTATTTTTTAGTACTTGAGGGAAAATGCTCGATCAACTTGATGAACCGACCAACCGTGCGTTATCACTTTTTATCGCACGGCTGGCTGTGCGTTATCACTTTTTATCGCACGGTTGGAACTTTTTTCTTTTAACATCAGGGTAATACCAGAAAATTTTGGCACTGGGTTAGGATAGGACTGTTATCATGGGACTGCACAGTGTACTGGTGTTATTCCAAAATATCCAACAGTTCCTGCAACTTAGTATGAGATTATGCCGCCAGGGTTAATTCGTCCGCAAAAAGCAGCATACAATTAAAGAGATACCACGTCCAGTGTTAAAGTGCGGACACAAGATAAGGATTCCCGGCCAGATTTCCTGCACTTTCGTCATCAAGTTGAAAAAATTTCAACTTTTCCATCTGAAAGTAGTGCTGGTGTCAAAAATCCGGGCAGGTATTCCAGTCCGGGAGCTCTCGATCCTGATCGTGTGTTTACACTATTACCAATATTACCAAACTTCATATTAAACACTGAGGCACAAAAAGGCACGTATTTTTGGACTTTCAGAGGTTGAAGTTTATTCTGTTGTCGTGTTAAACGGTTGAGACGATAGAGTTCGATGACTATTACCGTTTTCGGCATTCCGCTGACTCTAACAATGGTCGTTGGTTTGTAGCCTAATGGCAAAAATAGACCTGCCAAACCGTCATTATCAGATATCAAGCCACACTTTCCGTTGTTATACACTAACATCATGACATTACTTAATATTTTGTTACGTTAGCAAGGAGGCACGTCAGTTTTCTTTATCGACAGTGTTTTCCAAAAGGCGATAAGCGACATTTTTTAGATTTACAGGAATATCGAAAACCTTTACGGCCTGTAATTTTTTTTTTTGGGGGGGGGAGGCGGTCACCCTACCACTTCAAGGACAAAGCCTAAACTGCCAGGTGACATGGTTCGTAACTGCGTTAAAAATGCGTTCCAGCCTTGACGCCAAGAAGCCAAAATTAGTCATGGGTAGTAACCATGGCAAGTAGGGTGGAACACGCTCTTGGTCTCACCAGGGACGTCTTGGTTTACAAGGGGTCCGTCCAGGAATTTTCTTTACAGTTGCATTGATAGATCAGTTGGGGAGGTTGTTCACCACCCGTGACAGTGGGACTGGGGCCATGTGATCCGGGTTTCTAAAGCACGGGTTTGCTGATCCGAAAAAAAAATTGTCCACTATACGAAATACTTTAATTCGAAATATTATAATTTCACGTGCAAAGAGCCTCCTCAACTGAGGAGGCCCTTTCATGGAAGGGCCGGTTGGGCAGGTGCCCTGTTAGAAAAGGGGCAGGTCCCCTATAAAACATTACCATCCATTACATACCAGTAAACAACTGCTAAACGAATTCCTCAACATCTACCACGAACTATTTGTGTAATGTAAAGCCAAACTCATGGTCTTTAGACTGTCGGCTTTCAATATACTCAACTCTGTCTCCTTCCCGTATTCGCCCTGTTTTCTCTACAGCCAAGTTGATTCCCATGATTGGGGAAATTCCGAAAATTGCCTTCACCTTTGGATCCGAGGCACAGCGATATCTAAAAAAAAGAAAACAATTTGTTTCCATGGTTATTCGCTGGTAATTCGTCAGGCAATCCGACAGTAGTAAAAATGATTTCCAAATGTGGGACTGTCAACACTTATGGTCGATAGGAAATCTGACTGTGACACCTTTTTCCCTTTCATGATGCTAAAATATATACAAGATACATACAAGAGGGCCTGAACACTCTAGAATCAAGGACCCACAGTAACCGAAAACTTACAAAGATTTGTTTATAAGTTCTTCCAATAACTTATTATTGACAAGGTATTCCGTTACCTGTACCTAAATATAGCGATATTTTCCCCCTTCGTTACAAGGTGCCTTAAGTATCTGACCAATATGGACCGGACCGCGTTGCCGACGAACTGGGAGGGAAGTGGACAGAATCCCTAAAATTTGCTTCTATAGATTCCTAGTATCTGTGATCGGGAGAGTGATGGGTGAGAAGGGACAAAACCCATAAAAGGTGCATCTAGACAGCAGGGTTTTTAACTCTAAAAAAAAGGTTTGTGAAACATTCCAATCCGCCGCAGCGACCCGTTTTGAAGTGTGAGCGGCACTGGGACCAAAGCGTAAAAAAAAGTCCTTGCCCTACTCTAGCCTACACTGTCAGAAGTTTCATAACATTTAACACATGGATGCGCATCCTTGTGTTATTTCGGATGCCGATGGTCTTTATATATCTCCTAATTTTGATCTGCTGAACAAAAACAAAAAAACGAAAAAAAAAAAAATCAGGGCTAGCTTTCGAAAGCCGCCTTGTTCAACTCTACCTCACGGTCAGTCTAGTACACTAGCCCCTTTTCAGGCATGGTGCTCAAACGTCTATCACCATGCCTGGGTGCTGGACGTTCAAGCACTGTACCTTGGATTTCATGTATGGTGCATGGATTTCAGTACACAGTGCATGCATGAAAAACACTGTTTCTGTCATCACAATTGTGCACCAGCTCGGACAGGGCTGAAATTACCACCATGAATTAGAGAATCCAAAGACATCCTATCATATTTTTCATAACAAAAACAAAAGGACGCGACTGATGATGGAGATGAAAAAACTGACAGCACCCTATCTATTTTCCATGTAGTCTGCCCCAGGCAGGTCCCAGGAGCCAATATTCTGGTTGGCTGCTAGGTAGAAAAAGCTGAGGCACAGGACACTACATGAACAAGAGCTGTAAGCTCATATGGCACTTGCATGGGCCAAGATGTAGTGTTTGATCAAAAGTACTTTTAAGGTTACCTTTGCGGTTCAGATGCGCACTTTAAGGGAGCTAGAGAAAAAGTATTTTGTTTTAAAACTTGGCTGTAATAATACGCACTTTATAGGCGCTAGAAATTCATCTGTAAGAGAAGCTATTGAGACAAAACGATCACAGGCCCTTAGAGATCATTGATTTTTACCCGTTTGGTAAAAAGAATTTTTTTTTCACTTTTAGGTTAAAATGTGCACTTTAAGGGTGATAAAATCAATTTTTAAGCAAAACCCTTGTGGCAAAAATGATCATGGGTTGAGATGTATCGTTTGATAAAAAAAGTAGTTTTCGACCTTGCGGTAAGATGCGCACTTTAAGGGAGCTAGAACTTCACTTGTAAGCAAAACCCTTGAGGCAAAAATGATAATGGGCTCATGGGGATCATGAAAATGTATAATTTGCTTAAAAGTATTTTTCAAAATTTACGGTCAAGATTGGTACTTTAAGGAATGTCGGATTTGGAAAGTGGCGATTTCTGAGCCAATCTTGTCGAATCTCTAATATTCCAGCCCAGTTCCATCGTCCTCGCACATCTGGAAGTAACTTAAATCGCGATCACCTGAATTCCGGACCCCCCCCCCTCAAACTGACCCACAGTCGCCGTAGCCAATCCGGTTCTGTAAGTCATTTATCCAGAGCATCTGTTTATCATTCCCACAAAGTTCCATCCCGATCTCCCCAGTCTGAGCCGGTCACGTATTTTCCGCCCCCCCCCCCATTGTTGTCGAATCCGGTCCGGACAGGACAAATATCGCCAGATCAATGATCAATTATCAAATTTCACTCAAATCCGATCAACCGTTCCAAAGTTACGCATGACTCAATATTCCGGATTCCCCCTCCCGCTACTCCCCCTACGACTATCGGATCATGTAAATTTTTATTTATTAAGTTTCGTCGAAATCCCCCAAACCGCCATTACCGGAATTCCGGGAAACTCCCCTCCACCCCCACCCCCCCAGTGTCCGGATCCATTCCAAATGTACAAACGATTTATCTGGAGCAGATGCTTTTTCTTCCCAGCAAGTTTCACTCCGATCCCTCCACTCTAACCGTTTCTCAGGATTTCCGATCTCCCCCCCCCCCAACTCCCCCATAGCTGTTGAATCCGGTCCGGACTTCAAATGGGACTCAGTTATTAAGTTTCATTCCAATCCGATCACCCGTTCGAAAGTTATATACTACTCCCATTTTCCGGATTCCCCAGCCCTCCACTCCCCCCCAGGTTGTCGGATTGGGAAACTGATTATTTCCAGGTTAGTCCGGTCGGGTCCCTGATGCTCCTGCCAAGTTTCATCGTCCTAGCCCAACTGGAAGTACCCCAACTCGAAAAAGTGTGACAAAAACTACTTAATTTTCAGATTTCCCCGGCCCGCCACTCCCCCCCAGATGGTCGGATCGGGAAACTGATTATTTCCAGGTTAGTTTGGTCGGGTCCCTGATTTTCCTGCCAAGTTTCATCGTCCTAGCACATCTGGAAGTACCCTAACTCGCGATCACCGGACCGACCGATCGACCGACGGAAAAGTGATCGGTATAATACTGGAGCAGATTCTTGTTCTTCCCAGCAAGTTTTACTCCGATCCCTCCATTATAACCGTTTCTCGAGATTTCCGGTCTTCCCCCACCCCAATTCCCCCATAGCTGTCGAATCCGGTTCGGACTTCAAATGGAACATCAGAGATATGTCATTCATCCAGGTATTAAGTTTCTCCCAATCCGATCACCCGTTCGAAAGTTACACAACACTCAATTTTCCATATTCCCCCGCACTGCACCACAGATACAAACCCCTTTGACCCTCGAATGCACCAGCTCTTTCCAATGTTAACATAGTGATCCGATGCAAAGAGTGACGTCACGCCGCGCGCAGACCTACTAGTGTAAAGAAAGGGGTAGGGGTTTTACAAAAACTACTAAATTTTCCGGATTCCCCCGCCCTCTACTCCCTCCACGGTGGTCGGATCGGGGAAGTGATTATTTGCAAGTTAGTTTGGTCGGGTCCCTGATATGCCTGCCAAGTTTCATCGTCCTAGCACATCTGCAAGTACCCTAACTCGCGATCACCGGACCGACCGACCGACCGACCGACAGACCGACAGACCGACAGACCGGCAGACAGACCGACCGACGGAAAAGTGATCGGTATATGGCACTTGAGCGAAGCTGCAAGTGCCATAAAAACCCTTGACTATGTAGAAAAGGAAATGAGGTTTTCTTCATCAGTTGCGTCCTTTTGTTTTTGTTATGAAAAAAATGATAGGATTGTCTTTGATTTCTCTAATTCATGGTAGTAATTTCAGCCCTGTCCGAGCCGGTTCTCAGTTGTGATGACAGAAACTGTGTTTTTCATGCATGCACTGTATACTGAAATCCATGCACCCTACATGAAATCCAAGGTACAGTGCTTGAATGTCTAGCACCCAGGCATGGTGCTAGACATTTGAGCACCATGCGTGAAAAGGGGCTAGTGTACTAGACTGCTCACGGTATGCCACTTTTGCGGACGGACACCAAAAGCGAGTCCTCCACTCCTCTCACGCAATCAGCCTCTTCCTCAAAGATTGTCTTGTTTTTGCTTTTAGCTGGATTAGGTTGGAAACCCTGACGTTCAAAAACATTTCGGCCTTGTCCGTCCGTGGCCGAATGGTTATCGCGCCGAACTCACGAGCGAAGGGTCGCTGGTTCGAGTCTCGGTTGTGCCGACCGTTTGGTTTAGGGCGAGGGTTAGTGGCGTTTCCCCGTAAGACAAGCCAGAAGTCCACCCAGCTTCAAATGGGTACCTAGAGAAATCTAGGGAAAAGCACGGGAAAGCGTCGGATGACTTGCCCCCAACCACGCATTGCACCCCGGCCGAGGGCAGAGAATCAGGAGATCGGCACCTGCGCTACGCGAACCCTAATCGGTTTGCATGCGAAAGTTTGCTATTTTTTTGTTTGCTAGCATTTCAGCTAGAATATCAGCGATAGCCTACCATGAAGACTTTGTGTTACGACCCATTATGTTTCGTGAAAAGATAACACTCAAAAGCTCGATAGCATAAATGCTCTCGGCATTCGTCATAACATTTAATTCCATGCCTAAAATATTATCAAACTTTTGACGGTGTTGAACTCGGTCCGAACTTATATTTTTTATTCTAAACTGAATTCCACAGAAATTTCAACATTGAGACAGACATATTTCGAGCATCTTCGGGCAATTTATTCTCGAGATACAACCCGCAAAAGAGATAAGATATACAGCCACGAGCTACAATTATTTTCTGAAATTTATTGCTGACTCTTTCCAAGCAATAAGTGTAGAGATGAGAAATAAACTTGTACATATAATCCATTCAGTTCCACGTTTTTAACCAGGAAAGAAATAGACAGTTGAAACAAGATTTCATGAATTCCCTTTCTGAATCTTAATGCAAAAGACGCTTCCAAGACAAATGTTCCCGAGAATGAAGCGGGGGGAACGCATTTTAAATTCATGTTCCAACACTACGGCACTTCTTTTGTTTTATCGGCAAAAACGGGTCCCACGCTTCGTCGGCACGAGTGAAGAAACGAAGAAAAACAGAATTAATTTTTTCAAGTATTTCCCTTTTGTGTTCAGAACTTTGTTGGAAACTGCAACTTTTTGCTCCTGGACTGACGACTTTAAACTAAGACAACACAAATTCGTTCTTCCACTCTAGCTGAGCTGACTGGTAACGAGTCTTCTTTTGGGACTGTCGACTACGCCCTAGCTCTAAATGGGCTTTGTCAAATTAGCAGGGTTGTAAGTTGGATCTCCTAGGATTCATATCACCCTTGCTCATGTCCAAGGGTACAGGTACGTACCCTTTAGAACGGGGATCAGAGCGTCGTTTGTTGGTCGAAAAAATGGAAAGAAATACTGAGCAACCACTGCTCTCCTGAGCTCCCAAGCGGGTGTTCGACAGTACTGAGAGTAAACTGTCCGAGTGTTTGGACAGCTCATTCCTTAAAAGAGCGGGGGAAAAGAGCGTGTCGTAAAATGTTCCCAAAATTTGCACATACCAACCACTCAGTAAAATGAATCACAATAACAATGAGTGCTTTTCCAACTTCTACTTCTTCTTCCTTAAGGACCCGCAGAAGCATCTGAAGTTGGTCAAAATAAATTTCAAAGCCACTCTAATTTTCTAACCCATCCTGAACAGCCAGAAAACATCCACCCGACCGCTCTTTTTCGGCACCTTAACAGCAGTATCCCCCTCCCGCCAGTATATGAGATAAGGGTACAAGCAATCACACTGTGTCAGATCTTTCCCTCGATCCCTACCATGACAAAAGAAAAGCAGTCTGAACAATTCAGGTAGGTCTCTCATTTTTTTTCAATATCCTTCCGTCCCCCCCCCCATATCAGACAAGGTTGCAAGCACTCAGACGTGCAGATTAATGGTACATTTACACGCTGCGTAAAATCCGAGCGTATTTTGAAATCTGAGCGTATTTTACGCACGTATTTGAGCTAGAAAAGGTTTCTAGCAATAAGCAATACGGACGTATTTGTATATAAAACGGACCGATTTATCAAATACGTCCGTATTGCTAGAGATCTTTCAAGCCCAAATACGTGCGTAAAATACGGACGTTTTTCAAAATACGCTCGGATTTACGCAGCGTGTAAATGCACCATAAATGGAATATCAGATCTTCTCTCAAGGACAGACTAAAAAAACATACCGTGAGTGCAAAACACCACCCTGAGAGCTCCAGGTAGGTAATTAACTTTTAGTAATTTGCTCCCTCCTCCCCCTTCCCAGGATACCAGACCAGGTTACAAGCACTCGGGTGTGCAGTCTGAATGGCACCGGGCCTTTTCACAGGGGCATGCCTAAGCGGCTCCTGGAAGTGCCATGACGAAAGAACTCCCCTGAACTCTCCAGGTAGGTATTTAATTTGAGCGAAATCCCTCCTCCCCCGGATGATCAGACAAGGTGTCAAGTACCCAGACGTGCAGTACATCCGTCCTGTAAACTCGTAAGCGAAGGGTCTAAACTCGTAAGCGAAGGGTCACTGGTTCGAGTCTCGGTGTTGCCTACCGTTTGGTTTTGGGGGCGGAGTTTGTGGCGTAACCCTGCAAAGTCTATCCAGCTTCAAATGGATACCTGGAGAAATCTGGGGAAGGTGACAGGAAGGGTGTGCGAAAGCACCCTAGCCCCCATTGCACTTCCTGGCTGACGGCACAGAATCGGAGATCAGCACCGCCATTTAGGCTTGTATAGGCTGCTGCTGATACATTTACCTTCACTTTTTGACGTGCGTACAAAGATATCTGAAGTCCACAAAGACGATACCTCTAAGCTCCAGACGATCTGGTTTCCATATTAAAGTTTAATGGGCGGATCAAACAATCACGATGCCACATTACCACCCCCTAGACAACTTATTTCGCCAATATATCGTTCTGGCGCTTTTTGCTGACTGCCATAGCCTACTTCGATTTAATAGCTTCGACAAATATAAGCGGAGTTTCTTTTTTCTTATCCATTCGTTGTTATTATATACTCCGGATTATTTGTATTGTTGATAAATATTCATATTCAACGATTAATTCCTTGTAGGCTCTGGAATCAGCTGCATGCAGGTCGGTTATATTTGTAAATTTTTGGCAGTTTTGTAACTTTACATCCAGAAAACAAAACGTTTTTTCGGTACTAAAACAACAGAAAGTTTCATCAGATAAATTGGAAAGATACATTGGAATAATCTACCAGAAAGTGTCGCAAATGCCGAAAACATCAATTAATTCAAAGCAGGTGTAGATCGCCACTTGGCTGAAAATTCAGTTTAGTTTATAGAGAAATTTATAGAGGCGAAATCCTTTTGATGCAGTTATATTATATATTATTATTATAAAACAAGAGCAATCTGCCAGCTACAGGGACGGTTTTTTTTAGCAGTCATGGCACTCTCATTATTCAGCACAACAAAATGATTGATCTTCTACATGGCCGAGAGTTTTTGAGTTTCCGCGACCTGCAGTACCATCCTCTGAAACCGTCTCAGCCGAACAGTCGATGACAAGCGATAACAAGAAAACGGCTTATTTTTGAAGCGCTCTCTAGCGGAAGTCAGAAATGAGTATATCTGAAGAATTTTATAAAAATTAAAGCATAGTTATTGCCCATTGGGCTTTAAGGCCATATTCGTCTATGCTCGCTGGCATGTTTTCTTGTACGGTAAGACCCGTGCTAACCAAATTAGTAAACGGCAGCAGGCTTGTGGATCAAGATCACGCCCCAGGTTCCAATTACGGTCTATGCAACACAAGAATTCGAAATTAGGCCTTCAATTCATCATGTTCTCTTTCCCCAAGCTTGTTTCTAATTTCCAGCGATGATTAATTACCGCGCGATACCGGGAGTCAAAGTTTTACCAATTTCCGTAGGTCAAACTCACTAGGGAAAGCCTTTGTAACCGAAACCGAAATTCTGTGGGAAATAACAAAAGAAACAAGACCAAGGTTCCGATGGGATCCCATAGTGGAATATTTATTGGACTTCTTCATCCAGATAAAGGGTCTTGTGGACGATGCTCCCGGTCTCCGCGGAAGAGTAAACATGTCATTTATCCCTAATTAACCCTTAACCATGTTATTTGAAGACTCATCGAATATTCTGATTCAACATGCTCTTTATTTCGAAATACATAACCTTCTAACTTTGCCAGAGGATGTTGTTCTTTCTGAAATTACCGGTTTATCGGTAGATCCCGATCGTGCCTGGTAGGAAAGAACAGCAGATGGATGCACCAGTCGTCTTATTATCGCTACATCGACACAAACAACTAGACAAATACATTATCAGAGCTAACGAATTTATCATTTTCATGAGTTTCCGAGGAGTCCGATATAACATCCGATAAAGACATAACATGGGGCCTATAGAATTCCCGATTTTCACCGGATTCCGTCCGCAGTATCGACCGAGCCGGAAAATAAGAGATGTAACCCTACCCCATTGTTGACACTCTCTACGACTTTCCTAAGAAACTGTAATAATAAAACTTATTTTTTTTGTGGGATTCCGGCGGAATATCGCCCGGCAGGAAAGCAAAAGAGAATCTGTCAATCCCACGTATGTTCTTACGCGTACTTCGAGACTCTAACCTGATTCGAACCGACTTCAGAGAACAGTTTCACTTCTCCCAGAATTATGGTTTTGGCCGGATTCAGGGCAAACTACACTGTCAGAAGTTTCATAACGAAACAGAAGGATGCCCAGTTTCAACAGATAACACTTTGGGATGTTATCTGTTATGTTTCTTTCGTTCCCGTTAGTATTTTTACCAATTAAAGGTGTTGTTGGAGATCTAGGCACGAAATAGTGTAAACTTAATTGGTCATAACACTTTATTTCTAAGTGAAAAGGTGTTATTCTTGAAAGTGTTATGCTTATGCGCTATCTGTTATGAAACTTCTGACAGTGTACTTGTTTAACAAGAAAAAAAAAAAAACATCAGATATACCCCTCTTACCCCGAAGTTGAAGGTCTAAACGACACAAGAATACATTATTCTACCGAATTTCTTGTTTTGGCCGGATTCCGGACGAACTACTTGTCCGGAGAGAAAATAAGTTTCAGATGTGGACTGAGCATGTTCCTTACTTCTGGTTCAACAGTCTGGATGAAGTCAACAGTCAACATATCTGGTTCAAAAAAATACTTTGTGTGTAGTCCCTATCCAGTTTTTGCTTTTTTGCCCGTCGGGCCATGACGGAACAAAAATGTCTGCTTCACAGCAACTAAATTCAGAAAACTTATCTCGATGTTCCATGGCTTTCGCCAGGACCCTCCCTAGCCTCCTTATTTCCCGCATAACCTTTGTCCCTTGTCCAACTTCCTCACACTCAACCCTGTTAAAAATATATCTCCTTAAATCCCAAAATTCCTTTCACTCACAAATGGAACGGAGAAGACTTTTGTCTCCCCCCGCACACTGGACCATATTATAGTAAACCCATTTTCTCTTTCTCTTCTTACAGTAAGACTATGTCTCTATCTAAATTTGCCAAATCACTTTTTTCTATCATCCAGTAGCAAACTATCCACCTTCATAGAAACCACCCATTGATGTTACTCCATGCCCAAATTAGCTGCGTAGGGAGGATACGGTAGCAGTGTTCCACAAGAAACCCACTTCGGACTCAGAGGATACATAGCATGTTTATGGATTCTGATGACCCGAAATCTGGAAAGACCCGAGAACGTTGAACGATTCCATCGATACCTTTTCGACCTTCGTTATTCAAATTTCAAACGTTTAATGAATGCAATTTTTAGGCTGAGTTGGCGTATGGAAATGCTGACTGATTTTTATCCTCCTCGAAGGATACAAATGAGAAAGGATAAAATCTCAAACTCGTGTCGTCAGCAGACCGACGCGAAACATCGCAGCCACACGGCTTTTCTACCTTCTCTCTTGATTCTTTACTCCTTTTATTCTCTTGCCATTCTGATCTCTATCACTCCTTTCTAACTCTTGACCTTCCCCAACGACTTGCTGGCTCGACCTGTCCGAGCTCAGACAAGCATCATATCCAACAAGATCAAAGATTTCGATGGGATCCCAAAAACTTAATATTTGATCCAGACAATTGGGTCTTGTAGATATCCACTCTTCGCCAGACTACATGAACATTTTTAATATTAAAACATATAAACAGATTAAGATCAATGGCGTTGACGAAATTGATCAAAACTTCCTGCCTTAGGCTATACTACTGTCAAATTTCTGGTTTCAGCCGGATTCCGGTCGAAGGATATGTCCAGGTAGAAAATGATTGTCATATACAGACTCAGCAGGTCTGCCTACCCCTAAATCGACTATCACATTAGCTTCTAAAACCAGATCCAGTCTTCGCCAGGCTAATCATCTGAGAAAATCAAGTTCAGATATACCTTTATAAGCCATATCTATTTTGACGATACTGATCGAAACTTCCTGCTTTACTTCCGCTTTACTTCCTGCTTTACTTCCGCCGAATTCCGAGCGAACTACTCGTCCAGCCAAGAAAAGATAGTTCAGAAACGAATTCAGCGCATCTCCTTATCCCCATAAAGAACATCTAATCAACTTCAAACAAAACCTTAACTTATAAAACAAGTCCATCTACCCGTGATAGACATGGTACCGTATCGTTCTTATCATGAGCTACACTGGCAAAAAATAAAAGATATATCAACTAACAAAAGTTGGCAACCCCTCACCACCAAAGATTCTGGCAACACTTACTTACTACTCCATGTCTTCGTGATAGACGTGGTACCAAATTGTTCGTACCACATAAAGCACAGAAAACAAACTGTAGGTACACCAAGTAGAAAAAACTGCTAATCCCTCATTGCCGAAGACGATTATGGTCTAACAGCCTATTATCAGACCATGAGACCATTAGAAGTCCCCTACTTGTCTCACAATTTTAGATCGGCCTATTTTCGGTTTTAGTGTGTACCCTACTACTGAAGTTGTCAACCCCTATAAACTTTCCAACTGTTATATAGCCCGCACAGTCGGCAACCATCTACTCTTTTCCATTATACCAACCCCTTCGACCGCACTAGCTCTCTCTCTCTTACGTCAGCGCCGCGCAGGGCCATACTGATCCCGCGCAGAGCTATAAAAATCTGAGACAAGGGGTAGCGAGGGTCGACAAATTTTGTATCCGGTTTTCGCCGGATTCCGGGTGAACTACTTTTCCGATGAGAGAATAACTTTCATATTCGGATTCAGCATGTCTCCTTACCCCTAAATTGACTATCTCAATAGATTTCAAAAATATTTTTTTTTGCCCTTTAATTTGAAACCCCTCCCCCACCCTCAAATATAGGGCTACATAGCCCATCTTCGAACTTGACTTGTACTTTGACCCAAAGGATACTCACACCAAGTTTCATCAAAATATCTCAATCCCTTCGAGAGTTATCGTGCGTACAGACGGACGGACGGACGGACGGACGGACGGACAGACGGACGGACAACTTTTGCGATGTCATAGGTATCCCTCCACTTACGTTTTGGGATCCCAAAAACCAATTGTCAAGACGGCTTTGCCGACAGAGTTCCTTATCTGAAAATGGTCCTTCGGATTAAGAGAGAGGGCGAGGCAATGATCAAACGTCCAAGATCTACTCTCCTAACCTTGCTTCCATTCACTCTATCGGTCCCAAGGACATTAAGGCTTCTGTACAATTAGCCATTCAAAGATCAATCGGGGTCCTTACTTTCGTAGCGTGCGAAGAGGTTCCTGATTAGGGTCCTTCTCTCCCTTGTCCGGATTCACAGTGGTTAGGATACACCTGGTAACGAGAAAGGTCAAGTTAAGTACGGTGCTGCAAAGTTAATGGGTCTCCATTTCCTGAATTATTAACATGTCAGTTTCCGTGTAGACTCGTTCTAAGAGTACGTCGTGATCCGACGAAAGAAAATTATCATCACTAAAGAAAATAATAAAACAACGACCCACTTCTCATCGAGACACAGCCCTTTTTCCCCTCACTATTTAACTCGCTAATTTCACATACTTCGACATCGACTGTTTTATTTTCTGTTGTATTCTTTTATATTTAACACGGTCGATGTAACATGCCGCTCAGTAAAGTAGACTTTTCTAGATTAAGCGAACGGCGGAAGACACTTTCGTTGTTTCTTGCCATTTGTAAATATTCATATGACTCTGATCGTCTTTTCTAGCTGTCAGCTATTTTGGCAAAACAAACTAATCGAAATGATTAGGAAGCAATTTGTTATCCACGAGGACCCAGTAATTAAAATTTCCTTCATGAAGCCTCCGAGGACCAAAGACCCCACCACCCAATTTTAATTTGGCCTTTAAATCTTGTGAATTTGCCCTTCAATCCATTATAAACTTCCAGCTAATTTTATCGCTTTCCGTCCCTAAAAGTTGTCCCTCGTCCTTCCAAATCTGCGATGTCGCGCTCTTCCCCTCCGGGGAGGGGGGGGGTTAGAAATCCTCTCAAACGATTGATCCTAAAGTTAAATAAGGCCTCTTGAAAGTTTCATTTCGCCGTCTTTAATTGGATGTGGCAGAACGAAGAGGCCATTTGAGAAAAGAATTAGTCTTTTACTGACGAATGATTCGTCAATTGCTCACAATGGATTCCTAGAATGGTGGCGTAAAGGAGAAATATTTCGGTGGAACCACCACCTGAGATGTTTAGAATAAGGACATGTGTTGTCGTTATTCAAAGAGTTAACATAATCAATAGATTCAAATAATGCATAAAACGGATATATCAGCGACGATCTACAGATCGGTCTACGAACGTCAGTAGCTGACGTATCCATTTTATGCATTATTTCAATATATGTTTCAAAGTCAGCTTGGGCTCAAGGAATATTTTATACAAGAAGGGCCGAAATATAGCTCAAATAAAATGTAGCTGACGTATCCATTTCGCATTGTCAAACATGAGTTGCAGTCAGCTGGGCTGAAGGAATATCTACTACCGAAGTACGGAACTTCAAATTGCGCAGTCATGCCGCCGACAAGTTTCCATCTTAAGCTGGAAAGAAGAAGAAGCGACAGGTGACCAAAAGAAAAAAATGCAAAAAAATCTCTACCCTTTTGACGACCCAATCACGCAGCAAAAACACCAGCCGTGTCCAAAATAATTCACAGCACCAGCTTTAACTCCAAACAGTTTACACGGAAGATGTTCACAAAATCAGATATTCAAGGAAGAATTTTTTATTAGATATTCCTTCAGCCCAAGCTGACTGCGAATCATATGACTTATCCGTTTTGCTTTTATTAAACAAATTTTATTACATATAGCTCCAATAAAATGTAGCTGACTTATCCGTTTTGCTTTGTCAAATATAATCTTTAATTGTTTTTCCACAAGTTCATTTTCTAGCTTAAGCGGCGTGAGCCTGAAGAGGACCCTTGCCAAGAAGGGCCGAAATATAGCTCTAATACAACGTATATAGCTGATGCATCCGTTTTGCATTGTTAAATAGGAATATTTATCTACGAAGTACGGAACTTTCACAGCCCAGACATGTAGACAATTATCCAACTTGGCCGGAAGGGAAGGACAAGTGAAGAGCCAACTGAAGCGTTTAGTAAGATATTTTTTTTTTTATCGTAGCTGACGTATCCGTTCTGTGCACTATTTGAATATTATGTTTCAAAGTCATGTTTGGGCTCAAGGAATGTTGATCATATCAATAGCCTGCAGAAAAGAAAGTAGTTCGAAAAATGGAAAAAAGTATATATGATAAATATTTGTAAAATAGCCAAAGAAAAATCTTTTTTGTAATGGTACGCTTTATCGTTTCGTAAGATCTCGTTTTTTAACTCTTGCAATCCCGAAGTACCCCAACGTTCGACCGAAATCGTAGAATGCCCAGCGCAGAAAAATTCAATTTTCGCTTGGTGCATGCGTTTTCAGGCTTGAGTTCCAAAACTTTCAAAAAAGTGCATTTTTGGCAGTTGTTGCAGCAAATAGGAAGTTCTCTTGAGTTTACACCCTTTATTATGTGGCTGTATTATGTCAGAGATTTTTATGTGCCTCTGGTATTTTTCAACTGCATTGTGATGGGTTAAATTTCGTCGTAAAGAGAATGCTTATCCATGAAATATCTCTAATTTTTGAGGTTGCAAGTCTCAGGAGGTAATTGATCGCACTGCTTACCAATCTCCACTCAGCAAACTTGTCACATTGAACTACAGTACCTACAGTTCAGGTAAGCAAATTAAGAAAAAACAGAGTAAAACATAGTTTTGGATAGGTCATGTTAACAGTTTTGGATAGCCTAAGCCAATGCCTGTTACCCTACAGTAAGTGATGGCAGACTGCGGAGCGCCTTCAACTAAAAAATGAGTTTCAACATTTGCGGAGTAGAACTAGAGCTACACTGTAAAAAGTTTTTTCGAATAAGGATGCAGTTTTTGCTACTGGGATTAGTCTTATCTCTATTCGGATAAGATTATTCTGAATTAGGGATATTCTTATATCAATAAAGACAATGTTAATCCCAGTAGCAAATACTGCAAAAAAAAATTTTACAGTGTACAGGAGGGGTACCTGACCTCGTTTTTACGCAACCTCGAATTTTGCCGCGAAAATGTTAAAATGAAAGTTAAGTGCTATCCTGACAGTCAAGAAGCAAAATCTGAATTTTTTTTCAACGGTTATGTCCCAAAATATTACAATTATTTGTCTTTTCTTTGTTTTGAACCTGGTTTAAAAAGGGATTTTCTTGTTATTAGCCTTATTACCTCTATCTTTTTCATCACTTTGCAAGCAATCTGACCTCATGTAAAAATGGGTGAAACTGTTTGAAAAGAAAATTAAATTTAACTGAAAATACTGAAGTAAAATTTATATCCCCAACATGTAATCCATTCTATTAGCTTCACTCTAGTATTTTTGTCATGTTTTTTGGTTCCTTTTTAAGCCAGATTTATCTCACTAAAAAAAGATTTCTCTTGAAATTTGAAATCTTGTCTGAGGTTGGGTACCTCTCCTGTATGCTTATTTCAATGCTTGCTAGTGGTGAACCCTTGCTGGAGAACACTCAAACCATCCCAGGCAACTTTACTGCAAAGTAACTGTCATAACAGTCCATATGCATCTAAATAACCAGGTTTCAAAAGATTGAACATTTTGGTCTCATTTAAAGTGCCTGTTCAACCCGCAGTCCGCAGATGATCTCTTTTGATTTTTTTTTTTACTTTTCTGCAGGCCAACCATATCAGGCAACTTTTACAGGAAAGTACTTGCCTAAACCTTTATTCATATTCAAGATAACGTGTTCAAAAGTTTGAACACTTTGGGTTCTGTGTGCCAGTTGAAGCCCCTGCCCGTGTTCACAGAATTTATTTTAAATTTGCCAAGTATCTGCTGCATTTGCCCCCTTGGACCAGTAATTCTCTCTTGGCACAGAAATTTCAGCTGGTTCTGCCTGCTAAGATTATCGATAAAAGAGTGGAAGATTTCAAATCTTCCGCCAGTAAACAGAACCACCAGTGGTCTTCCCTTTTCGTGTAATTTATAGTTGTGTTTGTGTTGTGTATAATGTAAAATATTGATATGTGCGTTGTCTTTTTTCTTTGTTGTTGTTTTTCTTTCTTGTACTCCGTCACTAGGGCTAAACACCCTCCTTGTTTTTGACGGGTTATAAATAAATTGAATGGAACTGGTGAATCTTTTGATTTCTTGTGCATCACTGCACAATGGAGCAGCAGACTTTTTGGAGGTTCCTCCTGCCCAGGGGAATCTCCCACTGAGGAGAAAAATCATCCCTGTGTAGGAGAGTTTCATGCGAGTCAGACAAGCAAAGCTAGAAAAAAAAATCTTACGATATTCTAGTCTAGAGACGCACTTCAGAGACATATTTCAGAGATCACACCTCCTCTCTACCTCTAGAACTCCTATAAAAATAGGCCAAAAAACAGACAAGTTGATTTGATTTGTAGAGGTAGGGTGGAGGGGAAGGAGGGGGTGATCTATGTTATAGTTTCATAGTGTCTCTAGGACTGAAATATTCAAAGATGTTTCTCTAGCTTTGCTCACCTGACTCACATGAAACTCAAATACACAGGGGATTGTTTTTCTTCTCAGTAGGAGATTCACCTTGGGCAGGAGAAATCTGGTGCCCAACTGCTGCAGGTTGATTCAAACAAGAAATGGAAGGAGGAGATCTTACAAATCGGAATAATTTATGTAAACACACTTTTCTCAATTTAATTTTGTGACAGAAGATTGCTGAAAGAGTTAGCTGTTCACTGAGACAAAGTTTGTTTTTCCCTTTCTGGTTGGCTGTTTTGTAAGCAAGAAACTAGGTCAAGGTAAGGAGTATTGGGAGAGGTGTTTACTTCTATTGTTTTCTGATTTTTTTTTCTGCCTAGGCTCTTTTGAACCGTGGAAAAAGCCATATCGTTGATGGTTGAGAAATGCGTGAAATAACGTCTAACCACATTTAAGAACAAATATAACAAAATTCTATACTTGTTGATTTTTAACCAGGATTAGAGCCAAACATTCATAAGATATCCTATGCTGGTACTAGGTTTTTGGCATATGACATTGACAATCTGAGTCTCATAGCTCGTCTGTACCTCACCAGCTCCAGGAGCCTGGATATTCTTCAGATGCAGAATAAGTTTGTTCCCCTTCTGACAGAGAACAGCTGTGTGTAGGCTGAGGAATTAGGCTATTTTATTCTTGCACACTTACCATTTGAAATACATACAGTTGATGATGGTGTAAAAATTCAGAAAGTTACAATTGCCACTCTTTTATTTACCAACCTCTTTTAGGTACTGACCCTACTGTCCTTACTAAGAAGCCAGGAAAGGCCTAAAGACCCAAACAAAAAAATCTGTAGGTTATATCCGAAGTGGTGGCTCTGATTTGGCCGACCTTTCCAACAGACATGCAGGGTAGAAATGCGGAAAGAGCAAAATCACCCTGAATAAAAATGCAGCCAGTCACCAACAAATCAGGTGAAGAACGAAAAACCATGTCTATGTAAACCTATTCAAAATTCTAATCTTGTCGCAATGCTTTCCTTGACCCTAGAGCATCTGCATAATTGTAGTTTCTTTTCTATACAATCGAATAACAGGATCTGTAAAGCAACTTTCAAGAATCACAAACAAGATTTTGCCTTTACTCAAATTAAACAATGAGACCAGGACCAGTCAAAAATAATTTTTAATAGCTGCATTATGATTTTAGTCTGAGCAGGGACCCATAAATTTCCTGTAATGATTGCCATTCAGGGGGCCTGTCATTTCCTATGCTTCTATATTGCTAGGATGACCGGACCAAATTCAGTTTCCAAAAATTGTGCTTGGGTCGAATCTGCATTCTTGTTTGCCTCATTGGACGTGTGCGCCAAAGCAACTCCTCCCTCAAGGCGCCAGCAGCCAATCCCAAATTTTGTCTATCTGGTCTTGAAAGTGATTGGACCGTGGGTATTTCTCGAACTATCGTCCGTGCGGTCAGCATAGCATCAGAAATCTCTTCTTGACAAGCCACTGTAAAGGAAATTTATTGGTCGCAGTCTGAGGTAGATATCTTATCTAAAGAGTTCAGCATTTGGCATAGGCTGTTCTGAATCGTAGCAATAGGGTGCCTAAACCTTTCGCAGAGCATTTAAGCCTGAATTCAGAATTACTTCTTCATTTTCTACCAGGATTAGAACCAAAAATTCAGAAAATTGGTCGTTGCTAGGTCATTGCACTTGACTGAAAGATGCACCAATTATAAAAAAAGAGACAAATCTAGATCTCATCATAGCATAATCTGTATCTGACCACTGTCTATAGAAACTTGTATACTTTTGAGATGCACAGAAATAAGAAGAGAGATAAATCTGCTCTCCTTCTGACAGAGAACAGCTTTGTTTATGCTTTTGAACCGGTAGACATTGTGGCTGTCATTGGCTATATTTGCGCACTTACCGTTGGAAGTACATAAAAGTGCTGATTCGATAAATATGAGGAGGCTGCCGTTGCCATTCTGACTCTTTTAGTCACCGAGGCCATGAACAGAACCGGTTGTATAAATTTCACAAGCCATGCTTGTAAAATTTTTCCAGAAAACAAAAACGCTTTAAACTGTAGTCCAGGAAGGGCCTTGAAGTTCCAGGAAGAAAAAATCTGTAGCTTATCTCCAAAGTAGTGGCTCTGATTTGTCTAAAATTTCTACCAGACATGGAGGATACAGATGCGGATAGGCCACTGTTTATAAATATAGGCCTTTTACCTTTTGGAGTCGATATAAGCCTACGCTATGATCCCAGTTTTGTTTTTCTTTCTTTTTACTTGAATAAAACAATGAAGTCTGCAAAGGAACTTTCAATAATCATAGACAAATTGGTTCCCGATGTACAAACATCAATGTGTCTTCACAGTAATTTGGAAAGTTCGGATTTTTGGATCAGCACACCAGACCGACCCCTTTTCCCAGGGAGTGGTAGGCTATAGCAGTTTGCAAAACTTTTGAGGCCCAGTGTATCTTCTGCCTAGAAAGAAAGAATCCATGAAGTATCTACGTAAAGCCCTACAAAACCATAAAGCTATTCAGGAGCTGAAGTGAAAATGTTTCTTGTTATGTTGTCAGAACAGTACCAGACAGCAAGTAGGAACTCGGCATGTATTGCGTTCAATAGTAATAGTCCCCCCCCATCCCTGACCAACGTTTGCCTAGTGTGTCACAATAGTTGCGTGCAGTCAACGTGACAAGTTGATAAAACTTTGAGCGACACAAGCTTGCTTCAATATGCATAGAAAAAATGCCAGAACATAAAGAATAAAACCAACGGTTTCAATGGGATCCCAAAAATGTTAATACTTATTAGACTTGTCCAGACAATCAGGGCTTTTAGAGATGTGGTCTTTGTCAGATTTTTTAAACATTTTACTATTTATAACAGCAGCTGTTTGAAAATAAACATAAATGACACCCTAATGGTTTTTGTTGAAAAACTACGGCAAAACTATGCACCAATTAAACTAGCAGGACTGGAGACTAGAGTCATGAGTGGTCTCAGAAATCAGGAAGGAAGGAAGCGACAGTGTTTTGGGGAATTATCAATCCACACATTAATCAATCCACTGATAAATAATTGTTTTAGGAAGTGGCTCTCTTGACATGTCACAAGTGATGATTTTTCCTACTTTTCAACATGTTCATCAACACTCAATAGGACCAATTTAGAAGTAACATATTAAACTAGTATCTACTGTTTCATTTACAGGGTAAACACTCACCTGTTTACCAGAAACCTTGTTAGAGACCAGTCAGCAATTTTTAGCACAGATAGCTGTAGGCATGAGCTTGTGAGGGCATGGATCCAGTGTAGTAGAAGCGGGAGCACAACAGTTAATCCTGGGCTGTGTTGGATCAATTATAGTAGGAATCTTGTGGATTTATTGGCTTATAACATTTCCAACAGCTATACCTGTAAAATTTAATGAATTTTATGGAAAGTGAAAATCGTTACGTAATTTTCTTGTTTTATTTAGGCCACTGAATTTCAGTTCACTGACAATATTCAGTCATTGACGTGGCCTGGCCAAAATGTTTTAGAATGATTGGCACTTTCCGCTTCACCCACAGATATTGATGGCTGGAGGCCTAAGATATCAGAAATATGAGCACTAGAAATCATTATTTTGTGGTCTGAGGCATGGCTATGGCATACCTGATTAGAGAAGGACAAGAGACTACCAGGATATTACCTTTTGCCTAACCTTATAATGATAATGACCTAATCAGTAATAAGTTGACTACAGTAGTGTCCTAAGGTCAACCACACAGAAACATCCTGTGCTGTCGGACGATAAAGTCTAAAAAAACATGACATAACTGAAACTGAAACATTACAAAGATCGTAAATAAATGGTTGGTGGTTTTCCACTCTCCAGTAATGAGAACATGCCTGATTATGTCAATTTTTGCAGCAAGAGAAACGTGACTTGGTGCAGATATTTGGATTTGAAAGTACAGGAGGGGTATGCAACCTCGAACTTATATGAACTCGAACTTGGCCTGAAAATACTACATGCAAACTTCTGTACAGTCCCAAATTTACCCTAGGTCATTCAGGGTGTCTTTCTTGACAGTTAGGACTTTGTTAGGACTGCAATGAGCTTTCCTCTTAACCTTTTTAGGCTAAGTTCGAGGTTGTAAAAATTCGAGGTTGGGTACCCCTCCTGTCGTCTTTTGAGTCTCTACTTCCATTATACAGTTTTAAAGACAGAAATTAAAACCAGTGTAGACAAAAATAACAATAAATTAACATGTAACTGCCAAAATTGAGAGAAGGGTCCAAACAAATATTCGGCTAATACACCTTCTGTATCTTTCTGTGGTGGTCCTTGTGCTGTAAGGCCCTGATTTTCAAAAAAGCTGAGGGGGACTGCCCTGTTTTCTGGGGGAGCAATAGGCTGGAATTAACATCCTTCATTTGCACCCTGCTGCTAACCAAGCAATTCCTCCAATTTATGACTGAATTTTTTAGCGTTTTGGCAATTTGAAATTCGACGACAGTCCGACGGAGCACTCCGAAGTGGCAACAAAGCCAAAGTCTTGCGAACAGTGGAAACACTGCCCAGTTTCCGAGACGCGTGAAAATTGGCCAAAGAGCTGTAACTCAAATCCAAAAGAATTTCAATGAAAAGAGACTTCGGGTGGAAGTGGGTATTCTAGGGGGGTTGTCAGAGGGTAGAAATAGCGTAAAATGTCGCTGAAGCTTTTATCAGATTAAATGCAGGAAGGACACAATTTTGAACACAAATACAAAGACCATTCTTCAAACATTTTTAAATTAGGATAGAAGAAACTCAGCAAGATAATTATGTTGTAATCGCTTGTTATAGACTTATAGGCTAGGTTAAATATTCCTTCAGCCCAATTCGCCCAATTCGTAAGCTGACTGCGAATAAAGTTAAATGGGTTTATTAATAAATAAAAAATAAATCACACTTAATCACAACACTCAGTCCATTCCTGGACGCCGAGAACCAGAATCTTTACGGTTAAGCCGCTTTCACATTGACGCGTTTGTCTTGCGTAATCTGATGCGTACGCGTCGATGCAACGCTATTCTTGCGTTGCGTCGACGCGTACGCATTAAATTACGCAAGATAAACGCGTCAATGTGAAAGCGGCTCTAGTCTTGCGTTGCGTCGACGCGTACGCATCAGATTACGCAAGATAAACGCGTCAATGTGAAAGCAGCATTATACATAAAACGCAGAGTGGTCACTGCTCCTACTCTCAGACACAGCCTTACCTCTCAAAAAACAAAAACAAAAAACTAACCGTTACCTTCCTGCACCTCACCCCAGGGGAAACCACCCAATCAAAAGAAAGAAAATCATAATTACATCTTACTTTTATTATTATTATTATTTTTATTTTTTTTACCATACGTTATTTTAATTATTCTTCTGTAATGCTACACTGTCAAGTAAAAAGTAACGTTTTTAGCGTAACATTAACTTTTTTTTCCTAGATCGTGCATTAGAAAACGCTTATATTACACAAAAATGATATCTAGAGCCTTCAATATGTATTAGAAACGCTTAATTACTCCGCTTTTATACAACTGGTCGATTTTTTTGTTGTCGGAAACATGTTCCCGTTATGTCGCAAACGTTACGTTTTTTGGAGCTTCCCAGGATGAAAATCTAGATGACATATAATGCAATCAGGGTCATAAACAAACTAAAGGTTTCACTTTTTCGTATTGCTTATCAGTTTTTTGGGGTAATTATGATGTCAGTTTTACCCCCACACGCTTCAAGTAACGTCCAGTGTTAAAACGTTACTGCGAAGATTTTTTATTTATTTTCATTCTGAGGTTAACGTGCTAAAAAATTAATGGAACAGATGTGTTCAATTGCTGGCGTGTGTGAACTGGTCTGTCCATGGTCAAAGTAAGAAAGTCATTTATCGTTTGAAACGTTGTCCCCGTAACGGCAAATTAGCTTTAACGGACGCGCTATAACGTTAGAATATTTATTGGACACCAAGTGAATAACTAAGCTAGAGTAAGAACCAGCGATATCTAGTGCTTTGGACGCAATAGTAGAATCTTTTACATTTGCCACTTTTGTTTACCTGGTTTAGTTTTCCGTTTTTAGCATCATATAACCGTTACTTCGCATACGTTACCTTTTTTTTAATAAAACACATTTGCGTGAACGTCCCAGGTACAAACGTTATATAGTCCTTATTTAAAAAATCAAATCTTCGTTCTGACTGTCTTGTGTTAGAAAAGCAAGTAATATGATCCGATCCGCTGCACGAGTCTGTCAAATAATTTGTTTGTTGGCAAATTACTGACGTCAAAAATCTCTTTTAACGTTTCTCTCTTAACGTTACATTGGTATAACATTTATAGTGGTGTCTTAGGCTCGAACGTTAATTATTTTCGAAACCTAGGGTACACTTTCTTAAAGTTTAACGACCAGGGCTAGAATATGACAATAGTTGCGTTTTTGTCTCTGGTTCCTGTTCCGTGTTCTGTGTTCACAGTTGTCTGCTTTGGACAAAAAACGGTATTTTTGCTTACGTTGTTCCGCGTTTCGCGTTTTGTCGCTGTTCTGACGAAAACGCAATTTTAGGTTCCTGTGAAAATAAGATTCTTAATTCTTAAAAGCATCAAAAGCCTAGGCAGGAAATCTGTTAAATTACAAATTAAATTCCAGAACGACCATACTTTAGGGTCCACTTATCCTTTGAACTTCTGGAATTCCTTCTTTTCTATATGCGAATCTCTCTGCAATTTTCTGTCTGAACAGTGAAAAAACAGAACGACCATACTTTAGGGTCCACTTATCCATTGAACTTCTGGAATTCTTCTTTTCTATATGCGAATCTCTCTGCGATTTTCTGTCTCAACAGTGAAACAAGAGCTGAAAGCTCATATGGCACTTGCAAGCTTTTTTGCTTGTATTAAAGTTATCGTAGTACGATGTGAATGGATAGTAGTGCTCCCCTCCCTCCCCCCACGATGGTCGGATCGGGCAAGTGACTATTTCCAAGTTATAGAAAATCATCTGTAATCAAAACTCTTGAAGCAAAAAAGATGATCATCAGGAGCACGAAAATGTATTTTGCTCAAAAGTATTGTTTGTACTTTAAGGAATTTTATTGTAAGCAAAACTCTTGAGGCAAAAATGATCATATCCGGTCCGGACTTGAAATGGGACATCCGAGACACGTTGTCTTTCTACATATCACGTTTCGTTATGATCCGATCACCCGTTCGGAAGTTATACATACCTCAAGATTCAGGATTCCCCCTCCCTCCACTCCCCCCACGATGGTCGGGTCGGGAAGCTGACTACTTCCAGGTTAATCTGGTCGCGTCTTTGATTTACCTGCCGAGTTTCATTGTCCTAGTCCACCTGGAAGTAACTTAACTCCGTATCACCGGAATTCCGGAACCCCACTCAAACTCCCCCCACAGTGCACGAATCCGGTCCGGTTCTGTCAGTGATGTATCTAGGGGTTGTGCTTGTTCCTCACAACCAAGTTTCATCCCGATCGCTCCACTCTAAGCGTTTAATATGATTTCCGGTTCCCCCCTCCGACCCCCCCAGCTTCATCGGATCCAGTCCGGACTTGAAGTGGGACATCTGAGACACGTTGTCTTTCTACATATCAAGTTTCATTATGATCCGATCACCCGTTTGGAAGTTATACATACCTCAAGATTCAGGGTCCCCCCTCCCTCCACTCCCCCCACGATGGTCGGATCGGGAAGCTGACTATTTCCAAGTTAATCTGGTCGCGTCCCTGATTTACCTACCGAGTTTCATTGTCCTAGCCCACCTGGAAGAATCTTAACTCCGTATCACCGGAATTCCGGAACCCCACTCCAACTCCCCCCACAGTGCACGAATCCGGTCCGGTTCTGTCAATGATGTACGTAGGGGTTGTGCTTGTTCCTCCCACCAACTTTCATCCCGATCGCTCCACTCTAAACGTTTAATATGATTTCCGGTTCCCCCCCTCTGACTCCCCCACATACATCGAATTCGGTCCGAACTTGATATGGGACATCTGAAGCATGACGTCTTTCCAAATATCAAGTTTCATTAAGATCCTATCACCCGTTCGAAAGTTATGCATGCCACTAAATTCCGGATTCCGGCTCCCCTCCCTCCCCCCACGATGGTCGGATCGAGCAAGTGACTATTTCCAAGTTAGTCTGGTCGGGTCCCTAATACGCCTGCCAAGTTTCATCGTCCTAGCACATCTGGAAGTACCCTAACTCGCAAACAGCGGACTGACCGACAGACCGACCGACCGACAGACCGACAGACCGACGGAAAAGTGATCGGTATATGGCACTTGGCCGGTAGGCAAGTGCCATAAAAACATGCTAGGAGAGCAAGTTCCGTATTTTGCTAAACAGACAACGGAACAAAGAACACGGAACAGCGTACAAAAACGGGAAAATGAGAAACAGCATGTTCCGTGTTTTGACAAAAATGGGAAAAACAGAACAGAGACAAAAAACGCAACTAATCTAGTTACCCATCACTTGTTAACTTAAATAATCTTGAAAACCCGATGAAAAAGCGTTAGTTTGTTTTTCTGATGTTTCCAAAGAATCTCTTATCCCGCTATTACTCTTTCCGTTTTCGTGGTAGCTCTATGGTACATGGAACATTTGGCAACGACACCAACATACAAACCAATAAATAAACGGAAGAGTGAATGCTTCTGCAGTGCCACAACAAAGTAGAGGCAGATCGTTGTGTCTGCTAGTGAGATGTCTTTGTGTATTGATAGTGGCTGCCTGCTTAGCAAGGATCACAGGAAGTGTTTGATCCTTCACCATCAACAATTGTTGCATTAGATGGACAGCAGATCGAACACCTTTAGCAATGTCTTGGCACCTTTATTACAGGGTTGGTGGGAGATCCAGTGTTCAGTTAAAATTACTGGTCTCTCTCAACTTTGTGGTTACGGACCAAAATTCGACAGACCTTACCTACCAGCCTACCTTTTACTTACCTGAGGTAAATCCTTCCTTATTAGGGTGGCCACAAAACACCTAGTGGCAAAAATTGGCGATTTTTTTGTAATGAATGCAGGAATTGCTGTGAATTTTCTTGATCAGTTTTACCTATCTAAAACATCTCCAAAAAATATTTTGAAAATACCATTGCATTCAGGACAAAATTGTCTGTTTTGTAAGGCCATCAGTAAGATGCCCTAGCTATTTAATATTATTTCTTAATATTCAATGTAAATTTAGATGTAAAAAAAAGTAGCTGAACTTGCCTACAAAAATTTGTTGATACTAAGGAGGAACAGTCAGCAGCCTATAGCAGCAATAGGTCTATTGGACTATAACCTTAATTATCTTATTCATATTTTCTCATCTAACTCACTTGCTGGGGCTCCCCATGCACTCAAAACCAGCTCAAAATACCCAGTTTCATAGAATTTCATTAAAGCACATAGTTCCAAGCTGGTCACTAGATGGACAAAACCCTAAAGTCAATGGATGAACATAGGCATTTTCTTATGTAAAATACTGTTTTCTAAAGAAGATTTAGGATGCTTAGAGGCAAGATAGAGAGGTGATTTTGGCCTCAAATCAAAGCTAAAAGATAGGAGAATCACATTCTGGTCTTCAACAGCTTAGGTTTGATTAAAAAAAAATTTACTGGCTACCCTATCCTTATTAGTGTCACAAGACCAATTATCGGACAGACTTCCTTTTTTTCCGAACTAAAATACCCTAGGTCCTAGGGCTTGCAATTTTCAATTTACAAACTTGAAATTTACCCTGTTAAAAAGTGCACATTAATCATTATCGGCTTTTTCAATATATTGCCAATGAAAGAATGCGACGAAGAATGATATACGAAGTTTCAAAATCCCAAGCCCCCAAGGAGCATTACAATGCTTACCTGGGCATAACTTCGGACACAATGTTTTAAGCAACTTTAGTTTCTGACATTCGAGCAAATCTTTGCACTGAGAATCTCCATATATGACAGTCGCCAAGACTTTGGACTTGCACCCTCATCTGAAAATTTGCTGAACTTGTCCGAAACTGGAGATTCTGAAGCATAAAATAAATTGTTTCCGCACTTGCATCATTCTGTGGCCGTTAAAGTTTAACTGAAAAGGGCTAGGATAGGACAATCTAGTTACCCAGCACTTATTCACTTAAATTGGCTTGAAGACCCGCTGAAAATGAGTTACTTCGTTGTTCCGCTGTTCAGGAATAATCGATTTTCAAATTGTGGAATTTCCGTGTGATTTGTGGTGCCTCTGTGCGCTTTTATTTTTGCTGTTTGCCCTACGAGAAAGATTTATAATTTTTTTTTTGGTTCAGGCACTAAGCAATCGTCATCAATCTCACCACTGCCCAATGAAAATCTGCATTTGTGTTGAGATTAAAATTTCCCGTCATAGTAGAATTTACGCTGTGGGGACGGCCGGAGATATTCTGAGCCTCATAACTAGAGCAGATAGTGGAAAATCAAAAAATACCTTTGCAGAATCCAAATAATTCAGTGTATCCAATTAAATGACACACAAATAAGTTGGCCTTTCAGTTAAACTTTAAACTAAAGATTTTTGACACCATCGGGATCGGAAGAAGAAGATGAATCTAATGGCGTGGGTTCCATTACTGTAACTCAGTTGGTTCAGGAGTAGTGACTGAATAATGTGTTAAAAGTAGGTTTGTCCGAAAAAAAAACTTGTCCGATAACTGGTCCTTACCCTAGTCCTGACACCCAACCCAGCTTACACCTTGGAATCAGTAACCTTCTATCTACATGCCTATCTAAGCATGGCCCATTCAACGCAATTTAACAGGACTGTATAACCTTTTCAAAACCATTCAGACCCCATACTATAAATTTTCTGGTCTATTTCCCAAGATTAGGAAAGTAGAATTGCAAGTGTTTTTCAGTAATCCCTAGAATTTGCCTGTACAATGCATGTGTAACAGTAGAGGCATGCTTATTTGAATACCTCTCTCAACTTTTGCACACCTTGGCCCTGTTTCTTGCTTATAAAACAGTCAAATAGAAAGATTAAGTATCAAACTTGGTATCAGTAAACAGAAAATTGTTGCAGCAACTTTCCTGTCACAAAATTAAACTGAAAAATTTATTTTTACATACATTATTTTTTACACTTTATCTTTCATTCCCTGGTTCAAATGGACCAGCAGTAAGGTAAACAGAACAAAAAAAGGAAAGAGTTGCCTGCCAGTTTGAGTGCCTTAATTATCTGTGAAGGAAAAACTCCAATAAAGTATGTATATGCTTGTTAGCCTACCTATTGACAAAAAAATATGTTGAGCTTCAGACTGTTAGGTGTTGTTTTGTGAAAGCTTGGAACCTTGAAAGAAGAAACAGAGCCAAGGGAAGCAGAGCCAAGCCTTGGATGAAACCTTTGTATTTCTGCAAGCTGACATTCAAATAAGCAAACCTCTATTCTTTCATCCTACATTCTGTTTTGCTTCACAACCTACCACTTGGTACTTATACTAGCATTTTGGTAGCTTTGTTACGTTGGGTGTAGAATTGATATTTTATTTGCATCGCTGGTGTCTCTCAACCTTGTGGTTAAGGACCAATATTTAGCGGACCTTACCTGGACAACATTCTAAATAGCGCCTTGTCCCACATTCCGTCTCAGCTCAGATGTTTGCCTTCCATCCACTCAGTCCCAACCCTGACAACCATCAAGAGGCTCAAAATTGTATCAGTCCACAAACTCTTTGTCCAGACAAGTAGGCTATTTATTAGGCCAAATCGCTGAATTAAGGCAGCTGGTCAGAATAAAGGCGAGTCTGGCCGCTCACAGAAACCTACGTCTCTGTAGGATGTATGTCCTACAGAGGCAAGCTAACATGCTTTAATTTACACCAAAAACATATAATGAACCACTGGAAATAAAACAAAACAAAAAACGTTTCCGTTACGCTACAAACGCGCCGATCCGTTACACTACAGCAACGCTTTAATAACGTCTAATGGTAACGTCAATGTTTTGAAACGTTACCGTTACGTTACAAACGTTTTGCACCGTTACAGAACAGTAACACTTGAATAACGTTTAACAATAGCGTGTAACGTTTTGAAATCGCCAGTCAGAATTGAAACGTTACCGTTACTGTCGATTGAAACAAGCCGTTAAAAAAAATAACCAAATACGTTACTAAACGTTTCGCTGAAAACGTTACTTTTTACTTGACAGTGTAGTAAATGATTTTTTACTCTTTTCTTAAATGACGCAAGGGAGCTCCTACCTCTCAGCTCTTCTGGGATCAAGTTCCATATCTTTGCACATTTTACATGCGGAGCAAAATCTGATCGTACAGTCGGGGTGAACGGTATATGCAGGTTTGAGGATGATCGGGTGTGCATATTATGCTGGTCCGAGATGGGTCGAAATAAAGTTTTAAATGCAGATGGCAGCTCCCCAGCTAAAAACTTAAACACGAAGGTCAAGCATGACAATTGGTGCAGCGACTCCAGCGACAAATACTCTTCATTTTTTTCCAATTAAAATCAATTAAAATTAAAATCATATTTGACAGTGCAAAATGGATACGTCAGCTGAATTTTATTAAGGCTATGTTTCGGCCCTTCTTCGCAAGGGTCTCTATTCAGGCTCAAAGTCGCTCAAGTTTTGCACTGTCAAATATACTTGTTATAGGTCAAATGAATAACCTGAAGTGGTGCCCACGTATCATTAAGTATATTGTCCCTTGTGATTTACGCCGCAGCGGGCAATTATTTATTTTTCTCGGACGTGCTTAGGGGAAGAATTCCGAACATCCCCCTGGGACTGCGTGACGGGACTGGAGTCTAGACACGAGATGAGCTGTAGGTAAAGTACGGTACGGAGAAACAACGCGCTATGAGCTTATACGTTTGTCCCCTTTTTTGTTGAAGTATACAATGCGATCTAGTGCTTTTTCGTTATTTTTTGAATTATTGTTGTTAAGACGACGTAAATTAGCCTTGGCTACACTGTTCGTTCTGTAATAAACCTATGCCTATGCCTATGCCTAAAGCGCTTGTCATGAGAAGATTGCACATGAAATTAAATAGGGGTGAGAAAGAGGTCAGCGAAAGGTACATAACACAAGTGTGTAGGGGTACCACAAATCCGACAGGGAAAGTCACAATATATAAAAATCGATTGTTCGTGAACAGTGGAGCAACGAAGTAACACATCTTCATCGGCGAGGGGTCGACGACTCTCATTTTTTATGTACACCCGATTATTCCTGACCATTCCGGAATATTCCTTCGGGACGTGTACACCATTCCGGGAGAGTCGTCGACCCCTCTTTCATCGGGTCTTCAAGCCGGTTTCAATCAATAAGTGATGGGTAGCTAGACTGTCCTTTCACATCCCTTTTCGAAACTTCAAACAAGCGGTGAACTTCGACGAAACAAAAATTAAGGAACCGCCCAAGCAAATGGCCAACAAATCTTCGGTCAGAGACGCAACTAACACCGGTAACTGGAGGAACATGAAATGATGAGATGTGAGTGTGAACAGTGGGGTGATTTGGACGTTATAAGCGTATTCCACCCTTCTAACAATGGTAACTACTAGTTACTAATTTCATTCCGACCTCGGTGAGAAGTTACTACGCTGACCGTTCCAACCTTCTCGAAATACTAACTAATAGTAACTATCTGCTTACGACGCCCGGGAGCGTAGTATGCGTGGTAACTACGAATATCTGTGACCTGGTTGGCCCGATTAGCGCGTGGCAAATATTTTGCCGAAAAGAGAAAAATGCGTTCCAGCCAAGGCCGTATCCAGGGGGGGGGGGGGGGGGTTAGGGGGTTCGACCCCCCCGCGAAATCCACAAAATTAATCGTTTTTTGCAGGCTTTAAAGTCTGATCTAAGTATTTTTTGTACTTCTTGGTCCGACCCGCCGGCAACCCCCCCTCCGAAGGGCAACCCCCCCCCCAAAAAAATAAATTCCTGGATACGGGCCTGGTTCCAGCCTTGACGCCAAGGAGCCAAAATTCGTGACGTCATGCGTAGTAACTACGGTAGGTAGGGTGGAACACGCCTATGTGCCTTGACTAAAGTTGCCACTAAAATTGCTGTTTGAGCATGAATATTTGTTAGGTCTGATTTCATCATACTCTTTGCGCTGTTCTAAGTTAGGAGACGTTCAAACTTGTACACCTCGGCTATAGCCTACGACGAAGGTGGAGAAACAAATGCTCTAGAAAAAGTGCTATCTTTTTCTGTTACAGACACATTGCCCACAGGCTTTTTTGCAATATAAGATTACGGATCTAATTATTTATCAATCCAACACTTACTTACCTTTCGCAAGGTTTCATGTGTCTAAAAACGACATCCCCGACTTTCACAAAGGCCCACTTATCCTCGGAAAAAGCACCAGCATCTTCTACGAGAATATTGGGCCGGAAATTCGTAGCCGAAATCAAATCCGGATTCTCGAGTTTGCTGCATAAATCTTTGACGGAGTCATCGTTGATGAGGAGGTATGGTGTCAGGTTCGTAAAGGCGGCCTGGAGAAGAATACAAGCATGAAGGACTTCTCTTGCATTTCACGTTCCCCCCTCCTGACGACGCACGTGGTTTCCTGACCTATGAAATCTCCCTCTTTATACAAATCGTTGTGAATCACTTTAGACGATTTTTTCGCTTTCCCATAGCCAGTCTGCTTACCGACGAAACGTCCCCATGACAAAACGTCCCCTGGCGAAACATCCCCGTGGCAAAACGTACCCGTGACAAAACGTCCCCGTGACAAAACGTCCCCGTGTCAAAACGTCCCCGTGACAGAACATCCCCATGACAAAACGTCACCACGGAAAAACGTCCCCAAGCATTGATTTTTAATTTCGCTTCGATCTTCAGGTCCATTATCGAGGTAAAACAACTTCAGAGTGTGCATAAGATGTGGGAACATTCCTTATAAGCAGGAAAGATCGGACATAGGACCGGTTGCTTCATAAATGTATTGTTTGCAGTTAAAACTTGTAGTGTAATATATACCTTAAAATTGATCAGTTCTAGGTCGTTTGAAGCAACATGCCCAATCTGAGGAGCACCAATATGCTCCTCAGAGAAAGGGGGAGCCCGCTGTGGCTAAAAAATAGTCAAACAAGGAAAATGTAAAAATAAGCGTAGTGCCGTTATGCTGGATAAAAATGATATGGGAAGCGAGGAAACGAAAGCGAATGGAACGATTAGTTAGGTAAAGAGACATAGTAAATCTAGGCTAGACGGGTTTGATCCTTTAATGAAATCCTTTAATAATAAATATCACCAAATTAAATATCTAACTAAAGCGAGATCAATGAGTGATACCGCAGCGTAAACTAACACACAAATAAACCAATTAAATGAAAGATAAAACGAAAAGCGATTTCTTTAAGAAATGGCTATAGCCGGGATCAACACTTTGGTTTGTTTCTTGACTATCGGTTAAATGCTGAAGTAGTCAACCCATCGTGGTTTTAAAAAGTTTATATTTCAAGAACATTTTTTGTCTGGACTGATGGCGTAATCAGTAATCTCATAGGCCTATAGTTATCCCTCAGCGATGAAAAAAAATTCTATAGCCGGGGACGTTTCGTCTTGGAGACGTTTCGCCAGGGGACGTTGTGATCGGGGACGTTTTGTCGTGGGGACGTTTTGTCATGGTGACGTTTTGTCACGGGGACGTTTTGAATTTGGACGTTACATCGACAACCCAGCCAGTCACTTTGGCGTTCACTTTACTTTCACTTTAAATGGCCATAGCCGAGATTTTCCAGGATTGTCAGCCACTTACTTTTGTTTTGCTCCTTAAAAAGTCACTAGAAAGGCGTTGTCAAACTTGATTCCTCTCTAATTTCTCTGCTTACGCTCTCAGTCGCCAGCATTTCACAACGGCGCGCATTTGTTTTAACATTTTCGCCAGAAATGCCAAGCGTTTTTGCGCAAAGCCCGGCCATAGTCGGCAAGCGCTAACAGGAGAACCCTAATTTCACGAGGCAAGTATGAGTATATTTCTGAAAAACAACATTTCCGAGCCATTTTACAGCCCTGTGATTACGGACTGTGTCATCAGTTCAGAAAAACAAAACTCTTTTTAGAACATACCATTTTCAAAACCTAGATGGGTTGACAACTTCAGCAGCGAAGAAACAAAGCCAAAGTGTTGCTCTCAACACTTTAGTCGGCGAAGCCGAACAAAGGTTGCTAACAAAGCCAAAGTGTTGCTCTCAACACTTTAGTCGGCGAAGCCGAACAAAGGTTGCTAACATGTTCACGTTACCCGGGCAACGTACATCTAGTTTTTGCTTGGAGTCGAATCTTTGAAGCCGAGCCCAAAGTATGTTGATCAAAGATCAAGACAAGAATGACCGTGAACGGTCAGTGTACTCGTGTTCTGCTGTCTCGGCTCATTTTGCTTTCCATATTACATAAACAGATATGGGTCCTTCTATAGATCTCAATTCGAAGGCACAGTTAAAAATAAATAACAAGTCTTCCTAAGCATCCTGCGAATTATGTTTCTCATAAATTTCAAATCCAGGAAAGAAATGTTCCTGTTTAGGCCAGAAGCGCGTGGGAATTTCCGCGGCATTTCAAAACATTCTTAAAGAAAATTCAGAGTGAAGCTGGCAACTTTTCGAGAAGCCATCTTTTCAATTAAGTTGCTGCCTATAGTTCACAAAAGTTTTTTTTTTTAAGTTTGCGTCAAATTTGAATTTATGAACATATGGCTGTAAAACAGAGGCAGTCCAACATAGGGACAAATCTAAGTTCGGTCTTGGCTCGTGTTCGTGAAAACTTACAGACATATTCACCTCATATATAGGTCATACATGGACGGCATAGGGATACCGATATATTAAGGAGACGTTTGGTTTTGTATTGGACAAGGTCTTGTAACTTAAAAACTTGGTTCCAGCTCCGCTCTACAGTCTGCAACTACTCAGCAAACACTTTCCAGTGTCCTCAGTGTCGTGCGCTTTCGCATTTTAGGGGTATGGTTGCCAGGGGTTGGTTTTGCTTCTTGGGATCGAGTGTAAACTGGAATGAAACAGGGCACGATGCAGGAGTGCTTGGGCCGAGGTTTGGGCACGAGTTCCAATAACACCTTTTCACTGAGAAATAAAGTGGTATGACCAATTAAGTTTACACTATTTCGTGCCTAGATCTCCAACAACACCTTCAATTGGTAAAAATACTACACTGTCAGAAGTTACAATACGACAACAGAAGGATGCCCGGTTTCAACAGATAACACTTTGGGATGTTATCTGTTGTGTTTATTTCGTTCCCGTTGGAATTTTTACCAATTGAAGGTGTTGTTGGAGATCTAGGCACGAAATAGTGTAAACTTAATTGGTCATAACACTTTATTTCTAAGTGAAAAGGTGTTATTCTTGAAAGTGTTATGTGCAATCTGTTATGAAACTTCTGACAGTGTAGTAATGTCCATTCTTTTAGCCGAGTTAAGCGTTCCCTCGCCGGACAGGCAGTGATCCTGTTGTTAATAATTCCTGGTCTTCTGAATTCTGATCCTCAAACGCAAACCGACCATTAAAATATGTACAGAAGGAACTTCAACTTCGTATAGACAAAAAGTTTAGACTTGTGAAGATGAGAGAGAGAGAATGCGTTCCAGGCTTGAATTCCTCGATAACGAACACAGTACTTAGAACGAGAAGTTACAATACGATGGGTGACCTTGTGGCAAGAAGATCAAGTATGGTAGTGATGGGTATGTAAAATATGTGGAATTTTCGCCCATACGTCACAGGGATATGAAACAGCTGGCGAGACCGACTAAAAAGATGCCCGGCCCGGCCCGACATAGTGTAGAAGGCATGGGTACTAAAAAGAGGCACGAAAACTAAAAGGGCCGTTATAGGCTTCAGAGTGAGAGGCAGGAACAGTGTTCTAACGTGCCTTCTTTTAGGCTCTGAAGTTACGAACTCTTACTTAGTTGTCTACTTCTACTACTTGATAATCTCTTTGTATTGCTCGTGCCTCCAGCACCAGGCCCTGCCGTGCCTCTTTTAAGTCGACCCCACAGCTGGCCGCACAATCCATGCATTCTCAGGAATACGAAGAAACCCAGATACCATGATGAATTTAGATTTCGCCAGTTTCGTCAACCCAAACAACTACAACAATTTTCGTTACATTCCCGGCCTTTTCTTACCTGTTTCCGGTTCTTCTCCTACAAGGCGTTTTTGCGTGTCACCGGCGGTCTTACGACAACCAGCCTCCCGAGCAGTTTCTGGTTAGTCCGCACTAGTGAGGTAAAAATCGAATTACACCGGCGAGTCCGAAAACGCTTTATAACGCAAGGGAGCAGCCACCGGTGAATCAGAAGAGCCTGGTCAGACTAGTCTCAAAACGGCAAGTTTGCTAAAAATGAATCTACTATTCTGCGCAGATTTGTGAAATCAAGAACAAATAATCAGATGAACTTCTGTCTTTAGTCGCATGCAGCGACTATGAAAACCCCGACAGAACTGAGCGGACCTAGAGGTATTTACTCTAGCTTTGGGCTGATGTTGATACCCGTTTACTCCTCTTCCGTCTTCGTCGTTGCTTATCGCACAAGAAATAGTGAAGGAGGCTGTCAGGAGGCGTACTCCGCGCGCTGACCCGCTCTGGAGCGCGTCCATAGAACCCATCAGCTTTGACTCCTACTTTTCCTCACCAGCGATTTAGCTATTTGTAGAGGTAACGAAACGTGATGTGGCGCGAAGCTAGTAACCTCCGCTCGTTCGTAGCGGACAGGGTATGGGGAAATATGCGACTCCGCATAGTCATATTACAGAGATACGGAGACCGTGGTTCTGTCAGATTATTTGTTCTTGGTGAAACGTAGTGTGATCGCAACTAAGGATTTCTGAAAATCCTTTGGGGAAGTGACATTTGATGGCTCTAAGGATGTTATTAGCGGACTGCAGTTTCTGAAAATATCTCTGGTATTAATCGGAACTTTACCCGTTCAGCAACAATTCAGTTTAAATTATGTTGGGCCCGTGTCCTCCATGTCTCATGACTTGTCCAAGGACTACCCTGAGTTATTTCGAAAGGTACTGGGCTTCTAGTTGTCGAAGTGCTACCAGTCACATCTGTTTTCTATCGGAAAGATAAAATCAGCACCTACCTCATGTCTTATTATCGTTTTCTCAAATAAAAAAAACATTTATTTGCATTATTTTTCCAATCACCGCACTAAAAATACAAGTGTCTTTTACTATAAGATGATGACAAAATCTGTTTGAAAATCTGTTTCGTTCTAACTGATCTCCTTAACTTAAAACAACAATATTCAGAATTATGTGTGCCGTCTTCATTTCTTTTCTTAAACTGAGAAACTCCGAAAAGCCGCCTTTTCTTTGATCTAGCGTGTACACTATAGGCTTCGGTGCCAACTTCTGCGCAAAAAAAAAACCTAGTGGGAGCAAGCTCCAGAACGGCTTTAAGAAGAACCAGAGACCACCGGTGAATAGCCGGGTACAAAGAACGCAGCTAGTATCACCACATTTTAACTTTACTCTTCAGTAAGCCGCTAGACGGCACTGAGTGCCGGGCACTCGCATTTGGTCATCTAAATCCCGCTCAGTTTCGGATATATTGCGATCGTTTGTACCGTATCTCATTCCATTGTTATATACTGCCTTTGGCGCACCATATGTAAACTTCCTTGCTGGACTATATCCTATTCTCAGAAAAAAGGACATTCGACGCATACACTCGACTTACTTCAAATATTTGAGATTTCTGCTCTACCTACCACGGCGTACGCGGAACCGCTATCTGATCCGCCGTCTGTCAATTTCCGACCCATTGTTGACGCTTGAAGACCTCTCCTCTAATTCGTGTTCTCCGATTGAAAATTTACCTGTCCATGATTCCATCAATTTGATTCTAAATTAGTGAATAACCTTTCTGGAAAATATTTTTGAGTATTTTGTGATTAATCTATTTTTCTTTGTATTTTTCTACTGAACTTACGCCTTTGGGCAGTGCGATATAAATCATTCATCTATTCATTGTATCAAGTCACTTTGAAAGAAAATGGGATACTAGCCGATACTAGCATAAGTGCTTTATTATTACCTTCTTTTATCACCAGACACAACTTACGCCATAGCGGAACAAAAACTACTTCCAAGCCCTGAGACAAAATAAAGACAAGGTCACTACATCCCTCCCCAAATTAGCTTTCATATCGAGCAATCACTCATCTTAACAAACCTGTGTGTTGGATAACAAAGTTCAAACCTCTTACTGACAGGAAGGGGAGAAAGGAAAGACGTCACATTATGTTGTCAAATTTCCTCAAAACTACGAGAAACTTGCGGCAGGTCCATTTAGAAGTTTCTCAAAGTTGTTGACAGAAAACCAGAAATACTGAAAGACTAACAACGGACAAGCTAGCTACTTGCCCAAGGGTAAAATATGAGAGAGCTCCCAACTTCGAAAACAAGACTTATTATACAAGAACAAGAAGAAACAGATAGGAAGCAGGAGCGTCCCGAGCCTTTTTTCACTGGAGGGGGGGGGGGAGGGGCGAACCTGGTAAAACTAACCGAATCGGTACCTGATATTGACTGAATTTATAATTTTTTTCTAAAACACAGTTGCATTATAGTATGTACAGAATCAAGTCTAAAAAGAAAAATTTTGCGCATTTTCACGCTCTTCCAATTCTGTTATTTTACCCTTGGGCTGTTATTACACTAGCCTTTCACCTTTGGGGGACGTCTAGTTTTGCCAACAGGACTTGAAATTGTGCCGACAAAAAAACACAGTTGCTGCAAAGCGACAACGTCGAGAACGGCAGTACCAGGAGAAATTAAAGCACCGCAGGCAAATTTTTTTTAATTCGCCTTTTTTCTGGCAAATTCTAGCTTTTTACGTGGTTCAAGACCCCTGGCTTCCAAGCGCCAACTAAATGACGCAACTCTCTTTTAAAAAGTGAAGACTGCGAAATGCGTCGCAGGCGAAATTTTTTGGAAATACTCATGGTCAAAGTGCCTTTTTGCGATCCCAAGATTACCTATTAAACCACAGAGCTGTCCGGCAAAAAAGGGCCATAAAGGGTACAGTAGATGTAAAGTACATTCATTCTGAATTCATAGCAAACAAAATAGGCTAGTTTTCACGTCAAGAGACGTGCTTATTCCGGAAGTTCTGCAATCATTAGAAGTAAAAGTTAAGTAACGAATGACAACCAGCTGAAGCTACCGTTAAATGGTAAAGAACAAGAGCTAAATAAATGTCATTTAAATTACCAAGCTGAGTAACTGGGGTGAACCAATAATGAATTCGCACTACCGAAAAACTAACTAAGAAAAATAAGGAGCAGATCGGGAGCGGTGTCCAGTTCTTTTATTTATGTGACGTATAATGTCATGAATTAAAATATATTGATTGATTGATTGATTGATAACGGCCGAATTGTAGAATGGAGTAAAACCACCTAAAACAACCGAATGTGGCAGGTCTGGTAACAAATGCGTACTAAAAAAAAATCCAGTGAATTACCGAATTCGGTAAGCCCGTGTTCTCGTTGTTTTCCGTACGCGGGGTCCGCGTGGAGTGACTCCCTTTATTCTCGCCGTTCCCTTCGATTCCCCGAGGAGTCCTCGGGGACCGGCGAGAATACGCCGGGTTTAGCCTGCTGGACAAAGGAACATCCTTGCTGCCAGGGCGCGACAGAACGGCAAAAACAAGACCGATATTCAACGGGACTTCCTCCGCTGCCGTGGTCCAACTAGAGCAGATCAAAAGATAAGTTTATGTTTGAAGTACGAGTGTTTAACCGTAATGATGTAGAGCAAGTAGTGTTGGGCGACGTTCGATATCGATAACGATATACTGGACCAAATATCGATATGGAATATCGAAACGTAAATACCGATATCGAAAACGATATTTATTCAGTTACAATTATTGTAAATAATTCAACAAAAGTTACAAAAATAAAAAAAAATAAAAAATTTCTCGCTATCGCCCGAAGAAAAGCAAGGGATGTAGTATTATCCTGCAACCGAAGTTCCCCGCTTGTCCTGAAAATAAAAGTTATGAAAAAATGAATAAGTCGAGGACTGCCAACCATGTTTTTTAGTAAACACGTTTGGTTTGAACTCGAGACTCGTCTGTGTATATTTATAACGTTTTATATTACAAAAAAAAAAAAGAAAAAACACTGCATCTTAAAAATTCTCACGACACTGATACTAGGTTGGGCGCACCCCCAGCACGCCCGCACCTCTCTCCCCCCTAGATCAAAAGCCCAATCCTCGATTTTTAGTGTGTAATTTGCCTCGCAGCTGCAGACAATACAGTCCACCCACTACTCCGCCACGTAGATCTGGTCGTGGCACTCGGGCTCGGGACAGAAGCCTTTTCCCTTGAAATTTGGGTTGATCACGCACTTGCAAGCTGGGCATGGAGCCATTGTATATTTCATATTGATATCCATCTGAAAAAAGAAGAAAAATGGTTAGATATGGATAAGGTATGCGAGAACTGAGGGAGGGGGAAAAAGTTAGGGTACGTGTTACGCGCCCCAGGACTATAGACAGACCCTATATAACCCATCTGAGTTGTATGGCAAACCATAAACAATAGAACCCCACGATAAGGTTCTTAGGGAAGAAAAAAAAACAGACTAAATAATTAATAAATAAGAGGATATGCTAAAACATATTGTAGGACTGAGGGAACAGCAAAGAGTATAAACCTGAAGCGTGGCTGTAACCACGCAATAAATCTCTAGAAAAGAAAAAAGTATAGGTTATTGCAAAACTGTACTTACTCTTGATAGTTCGGGTCGAACAAAAAAAGATCCGACAAAACAGTTTTTTTCTGTTTGTGAAAAATACTGACGACTTCATCATTAGGAACTCTTGGTTTTGTAGGGGTACTGCTCCCAGTGCGCGCTTAATTGGTAGCCCTTCCCCATCTTAAAAAAATACTTCAGTAGCTAGTCTTTTTTAGACTAGTATCATGTTCGATCTTGCTTTTTCCATGTTCGCGAAATATACCACCCAGGCCTAACGTCTACATCGGGTATTTACGACGAGATGTAGCTGAAAAAAATCTTGTCAGGTGTGCTGCTCGCCGTGAGAACGCATTGAGATGCTTAGTCAGAACCCAATAGTATCCGTAGAACTAGCATAATAGCTATTATAGTTTTATAAATAAGAACGTAAAAAATAAGTGATATCCCTACTACCCTAAGGTCGCTGCAGGAACAACCTCCCCCTAAGGTCATTGTGGAAACCTAAGGTCACCGTGGAAGCCTGAGGCCACCCTGTGAACCTAACCTAAACCCAAGCTCTCCTAAGACCTGGGTTCGTACATACGTTAGCAAACCCACCCTGAGTTGGCAAGCCGACCCTAAGTTACCGGCGGAAAGTTGACCCCACGTTGTCCGTGGGCTTAGTGTTGTCTTAGGAAGTAGGTTTAATGTTGCCGTGGGAGTCTAGCTTTAATGCTGTAGTGGGAATCTGGCTTTAATTTTGTCGCTTGTCATAGAACACACCTACTAACATTTCTCCCGAGACCCCTCATCCCAAATCAAATCGAGCTACCCACCCCATCACTTTAACAAAGTCAAAACCTTAAGGCACAACTCTTAACTGAAATGATTATTTTACGACGGAATGGTTGAGAAAGATCATTTCCGATAATGCCATTACTTTCCATGTCAAATCAGCAATTTTCTTGTTAGTGCTTGTCGAC
Organism: Branchinecta lindahli; assembly: GCA_023053555.1. Lineage (NCBI taxonomy): Eukaryota > Metazoa > Arthropoda > Branchiopoda > Anostraca > Branchinectidae > Branchinecta > Branchinecta lindahli. The sequence continues at coordinate 12,786,655 of JAKZAO010000007.1, read as the reverse complement.
TCTAACCAGCATTCCTTCTCTCCGACGCGGCGGCTGGAAGCAAGATATTTGAAAACTGAACACGCTGTGGTTAACCCTTTCGACCCTATCGCCGTCATTTGCCAGTCCACTCTTTTTCGAAAAACAACGCTCTGAAGCTTCTCATATTCTTATTTTTGAAGGAGTTGTTGGTGGACCTTGAAGCTTTCGGTGATGTGACTGGCAAAAGTCGGCTAGGACGAAAAAGCGCTAAAAAGCCGTGGGTGTAAAACGAAACATTGGCTAAAGGCGGGGATTTCAGAAGCTTATAAATCCATAAGGGAACTAGGGATAACATAAAAGACAGGATAAGCAAGAGAGGTCCTTTAAACAAAGTTGATTCAAAATTCTCACCATAATACAAACTGCAAATCCAATACCTTCGTTTCATGAGAGGCAGGTCCCATTCCCCCCTAGAACGACCTCGTGCGGCGCTGTTACCGTTTAACTCTCGATTAACCACCTCTAGAACATCATCTCTCGCTTCTACGCCATCGATTTCATTGTCGGATAATCAGTCACCCCTGATAGCGTTTACGGCAAAAAAGGGCTCCCGTTTCCGTAAAACTTCAACGTGGAAAGTCACCTCTGTCTTCTAATTTGAGACGTAACAAGACTTTTCGAAAGCTAAGAAAACAATCACTCCGCAGAATGGACGTGATCCGAATAGGAGGAAAAGACCCGGAAAAAAGTCGAAGGCTGATCACGCTTCATCCTGTCATTTAGAGGAACGCGTAGGATAAGAGGTTACAAAAAGGGTACGAAATCCATTAGCTACTGAGAAGGGAATTGTGGAAATTTGCAGGGTCTCGAATTTGTCTTTTTCTTTTAGGAGACTTAGGCGACGAATTAAGAGATACGGTGACGGTTGTGTATTTTCCTGTATGGCAGCACTAATTGCGTTTTCTGCCTCAATTCTCTTACAGATTTATTTATTCGTTGAGGACTACTGAGAACGAGAAACGGAGAAACGACAAGTGACTATCCAACCAACTTCTCGCTTCCGCAGAATAGAGAAGCTTTCCCGTTCTATAGTTTCTAACAAAAAACGCAAAAAGAAAATGGGAATTGGCTTAATGTCAATGGGCTGACACCAGCCGGCACCGGTTTTCTCTCGCCGGCACCTCTTTTTGTTTTTTGGGGGTCCCAAACCCCAATGCCACTTGGTTCAGGGGCAAATGGGCCCAGATTGCCCATTTTTTTTATGTTTTTACACTGACATAGAACTGGAGATAGGGCGATGAAATTGCTTGCTTTTAGATCTTGGGATTGGGAATACATATGTAGAGTTTCACCACCCTCCACGTTCAACGGCAAATGGGCCTAAATTGCCAATGAGTTAAGTTTTTGACCCATGACTGGAATCAAACTCTAAGCAGGTATAGTTGAGAAATATAGGTCCAGATACGCATCTTGATGGGTTTCGACCCCCCCCCCCTCCCTCCCGTTCATGGGTAGCTGGGCCAAGATTTCCCATGAGTTAAGTTAGTCTATGACAGGTCTCAGGTTCAACTCTTGTATACTTGCAGATACATATGTATAGATGTGGATTTTGGTGTAACAGCAACAAATAAGACCAGGCGACGTACTTCGGTGACAAAGCGGGTATTATGGGCTGCTACGATTGGTTTATTGCACTTGTTATTACCGGACTGGCTGGCAAGTCATTAAGGATTTAAGTTGATAACTGTTTTAGCAAGATCTTCAAGATCTCTTCGGATTTCTACATGCGGTTTGATTACATTAAAAGCTTTTAAAGTGGGATGATTTCAAATTAGTTTATTTCAATACTTGTTTGGTTACTGAGGATGTGAAATGTCTTGGTTCTTACGCTGTTTGTATATAAGATGTGATAAACATTTTACTTTCAAACTCCACGTTTGAGCGTTCGCGCAATTGTTATTTTCCATTCTCACCACTACTGTTGTTCTACAGCATGAACAGATACCATGCAAAGTTGAAATTGTCAAAGTTTGGTTACCGAAACGACGCATTCAAACGTTTTCAAACTTCTGTTACGGACTGTCTGGTGAACACCTCGTAAGCAAGCATGGGTCGTTTGAAGTGCCTGGGCACGGGGGGGGGGGGGTGACGACCTCAAGACATTCGACTGGCTGACGGCCGGCAAGGCTTGAACAAAAGCACCACAGGCGAAAAATTGTACGCACTTCAAGAAATATTAAAACCGATTTCAAAAGGTTACGCAAAAGTGCATTCGTAGTAACACGAACTCCAGCGTTCTCTTCAGTCTTAGCTTTCACCTGAGAGAGCAAACCCCAACAGCAGCTTTTAACACCTATAGCAAAGACAAAATAAAACTGAGATCGCCTAAATTTTCCTAATGCGTATTTTTTGCCTGGCAAAATTGGACCACTTCCCATGCAAGTTGAAATTTATTGAAAGACACTACGTCCCAAATCATTCTATTTGCGAGATTCTGTCTCTAACAACAATCTCTAACAAAATCATTGAATGGAATACAAACCGCATCTAATTGCAACCTGTGCTTTAAGAAATATACATCCCTAAATTCATCAAACGCTTGTGATGCGCCTAGCCGAAAGCGAGATACCCTTCCATCCCATCCGAATGGCTAAGTATCCCCCTTTCAATCAACAGAAGAACCTTTCTACCGCTTCCCCCCCCCCCCCATCTTCTACTTACTCCATCCTCCTTGAACATAAGTGGCCAGAACTCATACTCTTTCTGCTTCCTCATGGTACTTGTCCGGGCGTGATAGACCATCCTGAACCGAGACACTTCAGTCCCATCCGATGACAAAAGCTTGGTAATCCAATCGGAAACGGAGTCGCCACAGTCAATCGCCTTCACAGTCTCTCCCCATATCCTGTAAGAGACAGGAAGTTGTGAAAACTAATGGCGCGAATAAGCGGACAAAAAAAGTACAGTTCTGTGGATGGAAACTGGAGTCGCTGGAATAACTTCCGAGAAGACGAGGCACCTAACAATAAAACGGGGACAAGTTATCGACGGACGATCTCATACAAGGCCGTATCCAGGGGGGCTAGGGGGTTCTACCAACCCCCCCCCCCGAACCCCCGAAACCCACAAAATTAATCGTTTTTTGTAGGCTTTAAAATCTGAACTATGTACTTTTTGGTCCGACCCGCTGGCAACCCCCCCCCCGGAAATAAATTCCTGGATACGGGCCTGTTCTCATACGAGTCATACGATCATTTTTATCTTGGATGGGGTTGCTCTGAGGAAGCTCTTAGGCCGTCTTTTTTATTCAGCCAAAAGGTCATTTAAGACTGAATACGTGTACAATCGGATCCGAACCGGAGTTGAATGGTATACTTGAGACACGTTCTCTTGCCAATTATCAAGTTTCATTCATACCTACAACCAGTTCGACAGTTACGCATAGCCTACTTCAAGTTTCCAGATTCCCCCACTCCCCAGAATGGTAGGATCCGGGAAATTTACAATTTCCAAGTCAATCTGGTCGGGTTCTAAATAAGCCTGCCAAGTTGCATCGTCATGGCTCATCTTGAAGTGCCCGAACTAGCGAGTCCCGGAATTTCTGGACCCCACTCCTCCCTATACTCTTCCCACAATGACCGCATACGGCAATTATGTATCTAGGTCTTATGCTTGTTCTTCCCAGCAAGTTCCATCTAGGTCCCTCCACTATAAGCGTGCCACAAATTTTCCGGTGCCCATCCCCTTCAAACTCCCCCATATTTATTGGATCCGGTCCGGATTTTAAACACATCCGAGACAGCTGCTCTTACCAGTTATCAAGATTCATTCAGAATCGATCACCCGTTCGAAATTTATTCATGCCACAAGAATCCGGATTCTCCCTCCCTCCACTCCCTCTAACTCGTGATCGTCGAACTGACGGACTGACGGACAAGTGATCGGTAATATGGCACTAAAGCCGAAGGCCTGCAAGTGCCACAAAAAACTAGAAAGGAAGAAGAAGAAGTCTGAAATAGAAAAGTACGCAGGCGCTCAAATACGGGGTGTGAAAGTACGAACAAAGCTCTTAATGGACTTAGTCAAGTCATTTGCTTATCCTCTTATTTCCAAAACGTTTAACACCCTGAAAGAAAAGCATAAAAGTGCCAACCCTGGCTATAAATTCAAACTTCTTCCCTAAATGCGACAAAACATGTCAGGTTAATCAACATGTACTTTAAAACTTCTCGACGGCAAACTTAAAAACCTACGCACAACTTTGTGACGAAGGACAGGCGTGGGACAAAGAATAAAATTATGGCCTCAGTATCCAAATTTATTCTCACCGGTTTCAGGGAACTTTGACCGGAGTTGCCAGTGAACCTAATGTAGGGAGGACTTGGGAACCTGTCGGTCCTTAACCAGCCTCAATCAACCAAGTAAACGGTTTTCGTTTTTCTAACCCATAACAGTTCTCAAGTTAAGAAATCGAGTGACTTGCCCCGGTGGGCAACGTCGCCCTTGGTGGGCCCCGTCGCCCTTGAACCGGAAGGTTAGGAATGGCAAAACCCCCAAAGATGTTTCCAAACTCTATGGTACACGAAGTTTCACCGTTCAACCTCGTGCAACTCCAACCTCCAAATACACAAATTTTGTTCGTCCCGTTGTCTAGTCTCGAAAAACGTGTCCACCGTTACCGATGGATGGGGAGGGTGGGGAGACGCAATTCTGAAACATACTTTCATACCCTTGGGTCTGCAAGTAGGCTACACGAAATTTCTACGTCCTAACTCCAACCGTCCAACAGGACCGGTGTGGACAGCACTTCTAGATTACAATGCCAAAGTATGCCTAATTTCACGCTAAAGACCGAAGACCGAAAACCAACTACAGCAATAAATGAACATCCATAAATGTACACTCGAATAAAAACAGACCGTTTGGCAGTATTGTCAGATTTTTTTTTCGAACTCATACTTTTTTACTAGCTTCAAGGGCAAAAGTACCGCTAAGCATTAAACACGATTCGGAAAGTTCTACTGCCGGAAAAAGTCAGACTTCGGGAAGAACAAATGCCGGGATCGACCGTAGAAATGTAATTCACTGTCAACATGGTGAATATCTCCTAATAACTCCTAAACTGGAGGCGGATAATTTTGCAGACTGGACTTGGCAGCCATCCGTTTACTTTTCTTATGGGGTGGGGTGGGGGGGGGGGAGTGTAAGCATCGATCTTTCTTTTGACCTGGAGTGCCTCAGGAGTTAGACAAAAAGAGTTGGCGATTCAGGGACGCGTAGGTCTGGTATTTTTCTTTCGAGATTAAAGATGACCAAAAGTTTCGACGAGATCCCAAAAGGAAAATCTTGATGGACTTCCTGATATGGCCATGCGAATTTCGGGTCTCCTCGAGATTTCGAAACGAGTAAACTCATCTACGAAAGTATATTTGAACAATCAGATTGATTTGTTAACTTCCAGTTTTGGCCGGATTTCGACCGGACCGAAGCGAGATTCGAAAAAAAGTATTTTTCGGTATATTAACCTATCAACAAGTTTTATCAGAGAACTTTATTTTAAAAGCTTATATGAGTTTCTTCCTCCCTCATACAACAATGTAAGGGAAAGGAAAGAGCAAGCAGTCTCTATGAAGGTCCCAATCTTCCAACCAGTAGCGGCCAAACACAGCTGTTACCAATATTGTTTTATACCAAAGACTGTTGAAATTTTAAATAGCCTTTGACCATTTGTACGTATTTTTAAATGTATATGTTATATTGATTGCATGACAGTACTCACCAATTTTGGTTTTGTTACCGTGAAAGTGTGAGAGAATAAATTACTATTCTACTGTACTATCTATCATGATGAATATGGCCTAATAGCAGAGCTGGTGGACTCGGACTCTGGACTCGTCTCGAGACGCCTTTTTCAAGGACTCGGACTCGTCTTTCACGGAGCTGTCCGTCCGCCAGAGCTCTGGACTCGTCTCGAGAAAGTCTCGAGACGCCTTTTTCAAGGGCTCGGACTTGTCTCGGACCCGGATTTGCTGGACTCGCAGCAGCTCTGCCTGACAGATCTTACTTCCTACGACTTAGCTAGGTAGACTTCCGCCCTAAGCTCCAGAGTTCCGACAAGCTAACTTCTACTGGAAGTTTAAGGTTATTATGAGCACGACTAACCGGAGAGCTTAGGACTTACAGCACTGGCGCCTCCTTCTGGATCCTCTGTGGTATCTCAACGGACAGATCTTCCATCCCAGGGGCTCTAAGTAGTATTCTGTCCCCGGACACAATGGATTCGATCAGGACCAGTTGAGGATACCGCCTCCCAGTTATGAACTTTCCGGCTTCGTCCACAAACATAAATACTCTAGAAAAATAAACATGCTGACGATTCGAAGTTTTCCTTTGGCTGCGAGGCACCAAGCGTTATTTATCCCTCAAGTTCGGGCCACAATGGCTATGTAAATAAAATCTGTAAAGTTTAACTGAAAAGCCAACTTATTTTTGTATAATTTAACTGAAAGCACTGCATTATTTGGATCGTGTTAAGGGATTTTTGTTTGCACTATTTGCTCTAGCTATGAAGTTCAGAATATCCATATCTGTCCTCACGACGCAAAATTCAACTATGACTTGGTAAATTTGAACCTCAATGCAAACGCCGCTTTCAGTGGCCAGTGATCATCTTGCGGAAGATAGCTCACTGCATGAACACCTTTTTTCATAAATTGTTTTCGTCAGGCATACAACAGAGATACAAGCGAAATGGTGCCACAAATCCGACAGGGAAATTCCACTATGTGAAAATCGATTCGGAATAGCATGAATCGAATCTCATATAATCGACTTCAGAAACAAAAACTGTATATGTTTATATGTATATGTCTATATATGTTTATTACGCTTACAGCAAATATCCGGTTTTGGCCGGATCCCGGTCGAACTCCCAATCCGCCAAGAAAATAAAGTATAAAAATGCATTCAGCATATTGTGTTGTTACTCCTACATCGAGTCTCTAATCGACTCCACAAATATTTTTTTCTACCAAATTTCCCGTTTTGGCCGGATTCCAGATGAAAAACATGTCCCACAAGAAAATAAAGTTCAAAAGTGGATTTAGCTTGTTCGATCGACTTCAGAAACAACTTTTAACTTCTACCAAATGGTTTTGGCCGGATTCCGGGTGAACTATTTGTATGGCAAGTTCAGAGATGGATTCAGCATGTGTCTTTACCCTAAAAAGACTATCTCATTAGCTTGAAAAATATATTTTCTTAACTCGAAACCCCCGTACCTCAACCCTAAGTATAGGGTTACAGAGCCCATCTACGAACTTTGCCTGTACCTCTTTGACCTAATGGATCTTCTCGAAGCGCCACCCACTACACTTGCGGCACTTAAACGAAACAAATTTGCGGGTTTAGAAATTTCTAGTAGCCTAAAGCTAAGGGTATGCGCACATAGGGGAGGTTGTATTTTTTTTTTTTTTTTCTGCTGTGTTCAGGATATGAAGTTAGCAGAGCCAGCGCTGATGGACGACTGAGAGAGTGATCCACCCTACTTACCATAGTTACTACGCATGCCGTCTCGTATTCTGGCTTTGTGCAATGGCGTCCAGGCTGGAACGCATTTTTCTATTTTCAGCAAAATATCTTGCCGCGGGCCAATCCGGCCAATCACGCCACAGATATTTGTAGTTACGACGCTGACGACGCTCCGAGCGTGGTAGGTAAATAGTTACTATTTTGAGAAGGTTGGAACGATTAGCGTAGTAACTTTTCACGAAGTTGGAACAAAAATAGCTACTATTGTTAGAAGGGTGGAACACGTTCTGAATGAGTTTCAGTAGGGACGTTTTCTATCGCTAGTGGTGCTAGTATCACTGATATTCGTGTTCGTGACACTTTTTTCAAGTCTTGGCGCTACTCTCTATTGTTATTTTGTTCTGGTTGGGGGACTAATAGGAACTAAACCACATGAAGAATTTGACCAATTACAGCTTTTGGGTTAACCAATAGGAAGCGAAAGTTTTATTATGGTGTTTCCATCATTCGTACTGTGAAATCCCTCAGTATATATACACGCGAAATTGTTTACAGTTCCTCGGCAGGAATGCACCGCAACAACTGCCCATCGAGCTGATGGTCATCGGTTACTTATTTTGGCTAAGCGCATTATATGCATCCCATTACCCATGGAATAATTCAGTTTACCTGTCCCGCAGCGGACCACGAACTGGTCCAAGTTTGGTACAGTCAAAGTAGTCCACTCTGATTCCCTTACAGGATTTAATCGGGTAAATCCAGAGTTTTTCAACACGACCAGCCGACTTCCAGCCTTGCAGACCTTCGACTGAAATCCGTCTTCGCCTTTTCTTAGCCTGGTAGATAGCAAGTACCACTAGAGCTACCAGGACGACGCAACCGCTGACCACATATGGCTGAATACCGGACGGCCGAAGCTCCATAGCTCCAGTAAACCTGAAATAAAACTGAGAAAGGACAACATTTACAATTTTAAACCATATAATTGTAACGGCCTTACTTCTAGTCAGAGCAAAATAATACTAACTAAGGAGTAGCGCCAAGACTTCCAAACGGGCCATACTCATAGCGCCGCCCATTACGCTTGCGGCATTTAAAGCGAGACAAACTTCCGAGTTTAAAACTTTCTAGTAAAGCTAAGATGCGATTTGCACACATCAAGGAAACAGTGGAAGTTTTATCTTTTTTTGCTGTGTTTAGAATATGAAGTTATTGGAGCCAGCGCTTGTGCACGACTGACTGAGTTTCAATAGGGACGTTCACTACCGCTAGTTGTGCTAGTATCGCTGTTGTTCGAGTGTGTGTCACTTTTCCAAGTCTTGGCGCTACTCTCTAGTGTTATTTTGCTCTGCTTTTAGTCGAATCTTCCTGTGTCAGAGGCTGGGATTTTCTCAATTCACTAGAACATAGGTCTCTACTAGCGCTTTTGTCGAGCGGATATGGTGTTTCAACCTAAGTTCTGACAGCTTTATTTCCTTACCAACGGCCAAGACGGCGATCGTAAAGTTTTTTCGCAAAGTATTTTCTGTACAGATTGTTGCCGCTCAGATGAGAATTTTAGCTTGTTCTTCAGGAAAGTTTCGTGCGGCAAATTATTATTACCCACATATTCCGTCTCTGTGCAGACTGATATAAAGGCATAGCTTATAGGCTATGATAACAATATATCTATATATCGGACCCAATACCGATATAGAATATCAAAACGTAAATGTCGAAATCGAAAACGAAATTTTGTCGTTTATAATTATTGTAAACAATCCAACATAAGATACATTTATATATCCAAGACTGGAGAAATACTGTCTTCGTTATTCAGTTTTTATGTATTCGAAGTTTGAGAAGATGCTTTTTTACAACAATTTTGCTCTTAAATTTTCGCGAAACGAAACGAGACGTATTTTTTTAGCGAAACATGGTACAGAAATATCGATATCGATATATTGATTATCGAATATCGAAAGTGAAAATATCGATATATCGAAAAATCCAAATATCGTCCAACACTACCCGATTGGCGATTCCACGTTTTCATACTTATTTGAAAATATTGCTTTAGATCGTGTCTTTAGGTTCTTTCCGCAATTCCAAAACAATGGTTTAAGCGAAAAATTTGAAATTACTAGCGTATTATTGACATAGTGGGCTGAGGTAGAGGCAGGTTCGTTGAGAGGTAATTTTTTTTTTAGTAGGTATATTTCTTTCTTAACAAAAAATAATTGACGGGTCACCGGGCACCTGCTGTACATCCTTTCTCGGCCAAAACCAGGTTCAAGGTTCAAGGTTTTAATTTACGCTTCATTGTAAAATTATAATACATAGGGTTAAGCCGGAGACACAAGGTCGATTGACCAAAACCCGGTACAATAAAAGAACAAATCTATTTCTAAACATGCTGATTTTAATGTTCTAACACATTGCAACCGGTGTCGATACCGGCCGGGCACTTGCTCCACACTAAAATCGAGACTGGGCAACCCCTCGACAATAACGAACAAAACAAAACAAGACTATTACAATTTGCAGCAAAAGGAAAATCCAAAGGAATTGCGCTGCAAATATCAATGAAAGAAAACAAAAAAAGAAAACACAATCGGGATTTGGATAAACATTTATCGCATACAAGTTAGTAGCACCTTTAGCGGGACTAAGAGATGGGGGGGGGCTTAGTTCTTAAAAAAAGGTTCGTTGCTGTTGTATGCTCTATCCAAGAGACAGCGTGGGTCTGTTCATGTTGGCGTACTCTCTATATATACTAAGAGCGTCGAAAAAAATCACGTACCTTTAGCCTACTTTCAATCAAAATAGCTGCTTCCTTCACGGCTGCTTTCGCTGTTCCTTCTGCGTAATGTGAACGTCAACTGCCATGGAACCTCACGGGCACAACTCAAATAAGGTCGATGATTTCGCCACTCTAACCCTAAAAGCAATAAATCATACTGTGCGAGTAAGGATGTCGAACCAAATAAACTGTCACACTCGGCTACAAATGGCTGGCATAAACATCTTTCAGAACCATAAAGTATAAACAACAAAGATATTCAGTTCGCACACAACCTGCGACCACGGTACGGGTTTTCTGCGGACGTCGCTTCCTAAAACGTCCTCATGATAAACATCCACAATCGTAACGTCCCCGCTCATCATTGGGCAGTACCCACTGGGCACATATGGTACTTTCGTTGAATTCGTCAATTCGTGGGTTTGCCGTGATCATTTGTAAGCAAAACCCTTGAGAGAATGATGATGGACCCTTGGAAATCACGAGAATGAATCATTTGGTAAAAAGTGTTTGTTTTTTTGCACTTGGCTGTGATGATGCGCACTTTAAAGGACACCTGAATGTAGAGTACCGAGTATCATCCCTATCTGTATGACTTCCGTTAACATTGCTTACAGAAAACCCAATCCAAATTCGAAATAGTGTTTCCAAGCTATGATTTTTGCTCCATTTTGCATCTGTCCTTATTTCAGTATTGAACAATTTTAGAAATTGACAAATGACTCCAATCAACCCTTCTTCTGGAATATTTTTTAACCAGTTAAGCCCAAACGTATATCTAGAAGAAATTCCAATACGATCCGGCCAGTGCTGAATAAAATTTGAATGAATTGCGCTTTTTGTCTTGGAGTCTGCATGTGCAAACCTCCAGAAACGAATATCCCTATTTTGAAAACGTCACGCTCAGGATAAGAATGCTCTCCGTGGCCATGTCTGTAAATGCATTCTCCATGGTGTGTTCAAGTATGGATTCATTGTTCAGGTGTCTGAGGTGTCCTTTAAAGGACACCTGAACAATTCATCTGTAATCACAACTCTTGAGGCAAAAATGATCTTAGGCCCTTTAGAATCATGAATATATATTTGACAAAGCAAAATGGATAAGTCAGCTACATTTTATTGGAACTATATTTCGGCCCTTCTTGGCAAGGGTCCTCTTCAGGTTCAAGCTGGAAAATGCACTTGTAGAAAAACAGGAAAAGATTCTTTCTTAAATATCTGATTTTGTGAATTTCTTGCCGGAAAACTGCTTGGAGTTGAAGCTGGTGCTGTGATTTCATTTTGGACACGTCTACTGTTTTTGCTGCTCGATTGGGTCCTGGAAAGTGTGGGGATTCTTCCGCATTTTGGTTTTGGAGTCACCTGTTTTTGGGATCCCAAAACGTAAGTGGCGGGATACCTATGACATCGCAAAAGTTGTCCGTCCGTCTGTCCGTCCGTCTGTAAGCACGATAACTCTCGAAGGGAATGAGATATTTTGATGAAACTTGGTGTGAGCATTTTTTGGTCAAGAGTAAGGTCGAGTTTGTAGATGGGCCCTGTAGCTTTACATTTAGGGGTGGGGGAGGGGGTTTAAATTAAGGGGCAAGCAAATTTTTTTTAAACAGCTAATGTGATAGTCGATTATGGGGTAAGAAGACACGCTGAACACGAATATGAAAACCATTTTCTCGCCGGACAAGTAGTTCGTCCGGAATCCGGCAAAAACCGGAAAGTTTGTTAAAAGTAGAAGTCTTATTTGAAGTTCATTAGATATTCGATATAGGGGTAAGAAGGCATGCTGAACAAGAATATGAAAACCGTTTTCTCGCTGGACAAGTAGTTCGTCTGGAATCCGGCCAAAAACCGGAAAATTTGTTAAAAGTTACATTTTTATTTCAAGTTGATTAGAGGTTGGATATAAGGGTAAGGAAATACGGTGAATCCGTTTTTGAGCTTTAGTTTTTCGCCGGACAAGTAGTTCTTGAATTTCGCCAGAACCGCAAAATTCACAGAATTAAGCTAGGATCGTTTCGATCGGCTTATAGAGGTAAACGCACATGCTGAATCCATATCTGAGCTTGGATTTCTTAATGATTAGCTGTTTGGCCTGGCGAAGACTGGATCTGGCGAAGACAAAAACTAATTGTCTGGATCAAATATTGAATTTTTGGGATACCATCGGAACCTTTGGTCTTGTTTCTTCTTTCCAGCAAAAATGGATACTTGTCGGCGGCACGTATGGGATATTTGAAGTTACGTACTTCGGTGATAGATATTCCTTCAGCCCAAGCTGACTGCGAATCATATTTGACAAAGCAAAACGGATAAGTCAGCTACATTTTATTGGAGCTATATTTCCGCCTCCAAGCAGTTTTCCAGTGCTGTGATTTATGATGGATTTTACAAAAAATAAAGCATAATAACTGTCTATCATACTTTAAGTCGCAAACGCTCGAGAACCCAAAGCCGCCCAAAGAATATGTACATCAGGTTAGAATAGTCTTTGGAACCGCCGATGTCCAAGCTGGACGTCAACTCAGTTTCTTGGTAACCCTGAACTAGCCTTACCTGATGAAAAATATCCGAGAATTAGTCGTATGGAGTAGTACGAAAAAGTAGCATGCAGTAGTAACTGTTGCTACTACATGCTACCACTAGCAAACTGGATGCTATCGGATACTACTACATAAGATTAACCCAGTCGGAGGCATGTTTATCAAAGTATTCCATACTACTAATATCACTAATCAAACTACTCCATACCATTCCATGCAACTTTTCGTACAACTACCATACTACTAAACAGTCAAAGAATTTTTCATCGGGACTGACATGTCTGGACGTACTGCCAGCCCCCCATTTAGCTTTCCTGGGTGAGCGACCATTTTGGCTGAATTTTTGTGGTCGGGCGCTCTGCGGGCGCCCAGTTAAGCCTAATTTTGTGGTCGAGCGCCCAGTTTAGCTGAATTCTCGCGATCGTTAACTTTTTTCCTTCTTCGAGTGGGGGTGTTACCACCCCCTCCACAGCGACGCCCCTGTTAATCAGTCAAAGGTATCCCGTCACTTCCGTTTTAAGATCCCAGAAGTATACAGATGGATTCAGCTATTGTTTTAGCCCGAGTTCCGGATTCCGGCCGAATATCGGAAAAGCAAGTAATCTAGTACCTATTAGACTGCCTGCTATCCAGGCCCAATGCTGACTTTAACAGATGACCCTCGTTAGCTATTTCCCAGTCGCGACAAAACTTACTCCTGGAAAGTGACTCGGAGCTAAACGACCGTCTGGGGAGTGTAGAGGAAACCAACAGCCAAAACTCACGTCAAAGAATAACGACGAAAAATTACCTTAAACTCGTTTAACGAACAAACGACCACTGTCCACATGATTCATGACGACAAACGCGATGTTTTCCCGACCACCGAGAGTAATTACGCGGGGAGAAAGTTATAGCTCGGCCGTTATTCATTCCTGTCGAGTCGGAAAGCCACATAGCGCCGGAACAGGTAGTCCTCCGTTCGTTTTTATCTTCCTCATTCGGACATTATTGCCGACAAAATCAATTGTGATAGAAAGAAAACAGTGGGGCTCAGTTATTAATGGCGATGAGCATCACTGGCACGACAAGACAATGGCATGTCTGGCGCTTTTGTTGAGGTAGACTAAAATTATTATTCTCATTTTAATAAAATTGTACCTTACCTTACCCTTTGTGTGTGCGTGGTGCCCCTGCGAACTGAAAAATTCTGCTGATAACGGTCGACATGCCCTGGACCCTGATCTAAAACTGAGTCAGGCTCCCAGCCTGTGCGTAAGCGCTCAAGAGTGCAGTGTCACAAGAAAACTGATAATCGAAGAAAAATAAGCCTCATTTCGAGTCACCGACACAGAATATCGCTTCCATCACATTTAAGATAAGTAATAAACCTGTTAGAATAAACCTAAAGAACTTATCATTCCAGTTTTCCATCCAGGGCATACATTAGCTCAATCCTAATCTAACTTACTCGCAAGAAACAAGGGCTGCGAGCTCATATGGCACTTGATACGAGTAGGTGGCACAAGCAGATGAGAACGTCACAAAATACCCCGCCATCAAAAAATGCGGTTCGGACCTAAAAATAGGACATCTACTTTCACTCAAGTATGAGCATCTCCGACATCGCCTCGGATCATCTAGGGCAAATGACTTTACTACCTTCCATGTTTCAACCTAGTAGATCCACCTCTTTGGTCCCTAAACGTACCACACGTACATCCGGTAACCCCCTCCAACTCCCCCTACCGCGACCGAATCTGGTTCGGACTCCTAAATGGATCATCTGAAGCATTTTCTCTACCACCTATCAAGTTTCACTCGCAAATCTGAGCGTTTTTTGCGAATTTCTCCTCCCCCCCTCCCCCACCGTACATATACCGGTTCGAACCCTAAAATATGTCATCTAGGGCACGTGATCTCTCTACATTCCAAGTTTAGTTCAAATCTCTCCCCTTGTTTGACCCCAGTGCGAGCCAAACTTTTACGGAGCTCCCCTTCCAACTTCCACCACTGTGGCTGATTACGACTCGGAAACATAAACGTCGCATCTCTGACATCTCCTATTCTCGTCCATCAAGTTTGACTGGAAACGGAGCATAGCCTATCTGCAAATGTCCGGTTCCCGCTTCACCCCCCTCCCCCACCGTGACCGGAACCGATCCACTCGAATTGGACCACCCGCTCGCATCTTACGGAAGCCAGTGATTTCCGGATTCCCCCCTTCACTCAACTCCCCGAATATGGTCGGAACCAGGAACACAAGTTTTTCTAGGGCATTATGTGAATTATGTCGGGTCCTTAGTCACTAAAATCCCTGCAAAGTTTCATCGTCTTAGAATATCTGGAACTATCATAACTGGCGATCATCGGAATTCCAGGGAACACCCTCCAACTCGCCCCACAAAGCCCGATACGATCTGGTTCTATCAATTACGTATCTAGGGCTAATGCTTGTTCTTCCCACCAAGTTCCACCCCAATCCCTCGACTCTAAGCGTTTCACGAGATTTCCGGTGCCTCCTTCCAATCCCCCCCCACAAGTATCGGATCCGATCAGGACTTGACATGGAACATCTGAGACGATAGCTTTTCCCAGTTGCCAAGTTTTTCAATTCCGATCACCCGTTCAAAAGTTACGCATGCCACTAGATTCCCGGCTCCTCGTCCCTCCACCCCCCCCCCATGATGGTTGAGTCAGGGAAAGGACTAATCTTAAATCAGTCTGTTCGGGTCCCTAATGCGCCTCCCAAGTTTCGTCGTCCTAGCACATCACCGAGTTCGCGGGATCACCAGAATTCCGCCCCCCCCCCAACTCCCCCAAAGTGCAAGAATCCGGTCCGGTTATGTCAACGATGCATCTAGGAACTGTGTTGTTCTTCTCGCCAAGTTTCATCCCGATCCCTCCACTCTAGTTGTTTCCCAAGATTTCCGGTTCCTCCTTCCAGCTCCCCCCAAAGTCACCGGATCCGGTCCGCATTTAAAGTGGGTCGTCTGAGACATGGGATCTTTCCAAATATCAAGTTTCATTAAGATCCGATCACCCGTTCAGAAATTATAAATACCTCAAGATTCGAGATTCCCCCTCGTCCCTCCACTCTCCCACGATGCTCGGATCGGGGAAGTGACTATTTTCATCTTTATCTTGTCGGGTCCTTGATAAGCCTGCCAAGTTTCATCGTAATAGCTTATGTGGAAGTGCCCAAACTAGCAAAACCCGGACAGACCGACGGACGGACAGAAACTGCAATCGCTATATGGAACTTGACCGAAGGGCAAGTCTCCCCACTGTGAGTCAAGAAGGCCCCCCACTGCAGCGACTTTTCGGATGGAAGAAGCGCCAAGGAGTACAACCCGAAACTTGGCTTGCCTGCGTCAAGGCCGATCTCGAGCCCAAAGGAGGGTTCCGCCGTTTTGACAAGAACTGGCTCGAACTCACACTGGAATGGACCCAAGACCGCCAAGGATTACAGTGGAACAAATCTTTCTTGATAGAAACCGCCAACAAACCGTGTCTCTGACTGGCTTGTACAGTCCGTACTCCGACTGAACCAAGCACAAACGACGCGAAGGACAGGGCTGATATTTGCGAAAAAACAGCCCGCAGAAACATTAATCTTTACTAGACAGCAAAAACACGAAACCAATTATGGAAGAAAAATTGCAAAATAGGACGCTTGTTATTGAGACGGGAAATAATGAAACAGTATCAAGTTTCTGTTATGCTTTAAATAATTCCCTCGAAGCTCTATAGATACTGTCGGATGGCATATATGAGAACAAATAAACTTTCAACTTTTGATTGATAAATTTTGATTGATAAAAGATTTTTCATAAAGGTAACTATATCTTGTGTAGTATTTCGTTAAACTCTTGTTAGGTATTTATTTTAATTACTGTTAGGTATTTGTGTGATCAATTTCCAATGTAAGTAAGTAATCGAAAACCGACATGTCCTCAAAGGACGCTGCACTAAATATGGGGCCTCTCGTAGACTGCGAACGATCGGTCTACCGCACCAAACCGCTGCCAACCATTCAAAACAGTGCGAAGCGTATCCATCTAGCTGGTTTTCGCCAACGTGCATTAGGGAGGGAGGACCTATGTTTCCAACTTCAGGAGCCTTCTAACTTACCCTCGGCGCAAGCTCTTTACCTGGAGTCAAAGCAGGAAGATTCTCTCCATTTTCCCAATCCTTGTTAAATTTGTTCAAATAGGTCTTTTTTTTCTCGGAGCGCGCTCTCAGTTTTTTCATCATGGGCTCAAACAATCCACATCTTTTATGAACTTTAAATACTGGTGTTATTGTCGGTCAACCCAGGCGTTTGCGAGACGTCTGTCCCAGTTTTGGAGTAGAATAAGCTGTATAAGCAGAATAGACCACAGTTCTACTTTGTCTTATGCAGAGCCAATCAGAGATCGCTTGGTTGTCCTCCGCCAGCGGGCAGAGTAAAAGGAGCTTCGCCAGCGTTGCCACGGGCAGCACAAAAGTTCAATTTGTTGGAAGTTGAAGTATCAACTTTTCTCGAAAGAACACGTTTTGTTCTGTTACGACTGCTTATTGTTTGTTCGAGGAACACTGCTGTCCATACGTTAATTTAGTAGTTTTTACAACATAATGGTCGTCAAATTGTATTTGTGTACTCCGAGTAGTGAACACTTTTTCTGATCTTTAGAAGCTTGAAAAAAAGTGTTCGTAACACTGAACGAAACATGGATAAGAACCTTTTACCTTCTAACAAGGGTGTTTAATAAAATGCAAACATCACGTATGCCTCTATGAAGCTTATTACACATATTTGAACGATGCTTAGATCTTAAAAGTGAAATGACACAGATGTCAGCACGCGACCATCTCAAGTCATCAGAGCGTACTGAGCTGTTCTCCAAGTTATACATCCGGTCGTTGCTTAGAGATAACATGAAAAGTTGTTCATATTAGTGGCTCTCATGCGGCAAACCGTCCCATTTGGAAGATTGAAGTCCTAGTTCGGTCGCTAGAACTGAGGCCGGTGGCAAGTCGTTCGGTATTAACAGCAACTGGGTCAAAGAGTTTCAAACTCTGCAGGACTAAGGTATTTTTTACACGACATCCAGACAGGTTATTCTCTTACTACGGGTTGATAACGTTTGAAGCAAGACCAAATGTTTCGATAGGATCACGAAGATATTTACCGGACTATCCACACTATGAGGTCTTATAGATTTTCGGTCTTCACTAGATACTCTGAGGAGTATTTAGAGGAAATTCTGATCAAACATGTTCTTTATCATCATTTATACCACCTTTATAAGGATATCGAAGGACTGTGTTTCTTACCAGAATTGCCGGTTTACCTCAGAGCGTGATCGTACTTTTCATCCGGTAATATTGCAAAGCAATCTTCTAATGCAAATACACGTACAGTTGAACAATGACATTTATTAGAAATAACAAATTTCCCACTTTCGCCGGATTCCGGCCGACCTAGCGACTTCGGGAAAAAGCACGAGGATCGATTTTGTATGTCTTCTTATCATTAAATCGAAACTCCAAACACCCGACACGATGTGTACCGATTTTCCGGTTTTCTTCGGATTCCGTCGGTATAGTATCAACGAAGCCGTAAAGCAAAGCAGACATATCGATTAAACAAGTAAGCTTACCTCACTGTTGACTTTCGAAAACCACTTGATCAAGCAGTTATAAGAACTACACAAATTTCGGGTTTTGCCGGATTCCGGCCGAACACTGTTCCGTCAGGAGAAGCAACTAAAGTATACTGATCCAACCTTTTCGCAACCCTATTTCGAAACTCTCAACGCGTTCCAGGCTTCAGAATCGACTTAAGAAAACACTTTTACTTCCGTCATAGTTCAGTTTTTTTTTCCGGATTCTGGGCGAACTTCTTCTTGGGAACGAAAATACAAGAGAAAACACCGATTCTGATTTAAAAAAAAAACTTTTTAGAAATTTTCAGGTTTTGGCCGGATGCCAGGCGAACTGTTTGTCCGACCAGAAAATAAATTTCGGACACGGATTCAGTATGTTTTTACCCACAAACAGATCACCTCATTAATTCTTTCACCCCTTAGGCTATTTTGAACCTCCTTCCCCACCCATAAATTTGGGGTCCGGTTTGCATCAACGAACTTGACCTGTACTTCGAAACAAAGGATCATCACATCAAGTTTGAAAATAAATATTCGAACCCCTTCGAGAGTTATCATGCTAACAGACATGCAGACAGACGGACAAACTCTAGGTATCCCGTCACTAACGTTTTGGGATTCCCAAAACTCGCCAACAGATGCAAGGTAGGACCAGTTCTTGGTCCGTCGTGGAACTGTTCACCAGAGTAAAATAACGCTAGGGAGTAGCGCCGAGACTTAGGCAAAGTGACACGCACTAACAGCAGCGATACAAGCACCACTAGCGCTAGTGAACGTCCCTACTGAAACTCAATAAGTCGTGCACCAGCGCTGGCTCCAATAACTTCATATTATAAACACAGCAAAAAAAAGATAAAACCTCCACTGCTTTCTTGATGTAGGAAGACCGCATCTTAGATTAGC
Source organism: Branchinecta lindahli (assembly GCA_023053555.1). Taxonomy (NCBI): domain Eukaryota; kingdom Metazoa; phylum Arthropoda; class Branchiopoda; order Anostraca; family Branchinectidae; genus Branchinecta; species Branchinecta lindahli. The sequence continues at coordinate 12,767,312 of JAKZAO010000007.1, read as the reverse complement.
TAGAAATTTCTAAACCCGCAAGATTGTCTTGCCTTAAATGTCGCAAGCGTAGTAGACTGCGCTATGAGTATGCCCCGTTTGCGAAGCACGGAAAGCATAGGTCTTGGCGCTACTCCCTAGTGTTATTTTGCTCTACTGTTCATAACTGTACAATTTATGGCGGAACGGTATGCGTAATGCTCCTTTTATTCAATATCGCTTATAATGCGACAATCTAAATAGCATCGCTCTTCCACTGGTGTTACCAACACCTAGAAATCCACCATTTGGGGAGAAGTCCAAACTTTTCACGAACTGATAATTGGCTTGCAAGGTCGGAAAGTTCGAATAAACGGAGAATGACGGCAAGTGAACTAGGCGAACAGCATTCTCTTTATCAGGCGAAGCCATGCCAAGCAGCTCTGAGCTGCTGTTAAACTTTAATGTGTTCACAGAAGTCACTAAGTTCAAAAGGATCTTGTCAGGTCGAGGGGCTGCGTCGTTGCCGATTTTCGCTGTGTCATAAATATTTACCACTCCCACGCTAGAGCCTGTCGCTAGGTGCTGCTGATTCGGTGAGATGGCGATTGAGGTTCCTTTGATGCAGCCTTCGTCGTAGAAACGATGGACACACGTCCGGGAGACCATGTCCCAGACGTAAATCTCTCCATCATCTAGAAACACAGGATTAGCGAGTCTCGTAGGGGTGTGATAGCTTTTCTTGCCTCGTGTCGAGGCGTGGAAATGAAAGGATTTCTCTCTCCTGCACGAGTAAAACAAATTCTGTATTTGTAACGACTGGCTTTTGCAGATGATGGGTCAGTTTCCACGAAAATTTTGAATGATGCTGATCCTTTAATTTTTACAGTAGGCTGCAGTTGTTTACTTGGAACGTCATCAATCTTTGAATGCACAGAAGAATATGACGGTATTCAAACATAAGAAATATGTATGCACAGTACTATCATTTTAAGGACACGTCATACTTATGATAGTAATTCATACTACTTCAGTAGTATCTCCATCCGTTCGTGTTCCCGAGATTGTTTACTCATAGATTCTTCACTTCATAAGTGTATCCTGTCTCCTCGATTACCAACACACTGATACGTGATGTATCATGCGTCCGATGAGCTTACTCGTCCAGAGACCAGTTATGCAAATGTTGCCGAGATTGTCATCCAAGGCAAGGGATATGGAAAGAGGCTATAAACAGCCGAAGCCGTGTGTAATTTTTTTTAAGCACAGCTTAGTTGTAAAGTGGTCAACTATTTCAGAACAGCTGAGTAGAAACACTACGTAGTGCGAGGTGTCTTTTAAGTAGTCAAGTGAAATCTTTTTTTTTGCTCTTTTCTGCCCTTTCTCCTGAAAGGTTACGGCGTTGAAAGAATTGCAGTTTTGCACTAATTTCATCACCGGCCAAAGTATCCCTACAGAAGGAAAAAAAAACGTTAAATTTTGGGTTCCATTCTGGCCTTACAGGCCAGCCCACTCTAAGGAGCGTAATTCAGACTCATAGAAGTGACCTATGGTCCGTAAATAAACATAAGGGTTTATTGACAGGAGTACTTACAAAATAAAGTAAACACCCCTAGGTAAAAGGGTTGTTGGCCGGTCGAGGCCCGGAAAAGAAGTGTGGAAGAAGGTCAATCTTCGCATGAGTCACAATCACCAAAGAGTTGATAGATAGTGCAAGAGTACGAAAAGTGACCGCGACAGTATAGAAGATTAAAGACACAGGCAACGGAAAGGAGTAACGCTGCCTAGCGGCGGCATAAGGAAAATGTACGGAGTGCAGATGGCGTCACCGTAACAGAAAGTTGGAAAATTCTTTATCAAAAGAAAGTCAAAGAAAGTTGAAACACTCGTCTGATCTCAAGTTCTTATTTTTTTGGTTTTCCATTTGAATGTTTTCAGGCCAAAAAAAAAAACAAAAAACAAGTGGGCTGACATCTGAGAAGTGTTCAAAGTAGCATACTTCTAGAGTACAAAGTCTATATTGCTTTCTGTGATTGCGCCCGCGAGAAAATGGAGCATTTCTTTCGGATGAGCAAAACAAGAGCTGCAAGCTCATATGGCACTTGCAAGCTTTTTAGCTTGTATTCAAGTTATCGTAGTAGGATGTGAATGGATAGTAGCTTTGTCAGTGTGGTGGGTTGTTTGGTACTACAGTTACGTTCAAAAGAAATGGTCACTTAGTTATATTTGCTGTTGTATAATATATTTGAACAATTTGTTTTAAATATTTTGACATCTTATGGAAAAATCAGCGAAATTTTCAAGCACTTCCTTTTCGACGGTGACGCTCGGGAGGTTCCGATCGCTTCATTCTAACCGTGTCACATGATTTTCGGTTCCTCCCTCCGACCCCCCCCCAAATTCATCGGATCCGGTATCGACTTGAAATGGTATATCTGTGACATGAGGTCTTTCCAAATACCAAGTTTTATTAAGATTCAGTCACCCGTTCGAAAATTATGAATGTCAATAAAATTCCGGATTCCGGCTCCCCTCCCTCCCCCCACTATGGTCGGATCGGGCAAGTGATTATTTCCAAGTTAATTTGGCCGAGTCCATTATACACCTGCCAAGTTTCATCGTCCTAGAACATCTGGAAGTAACTTAACTCCGTAACACCGGAATTCCGGAACCCCACTCCAACTCCCCTCGTAGTGCACGAATCCAGTCCGGTTCTGTCAATGATGAACCTAGGGATTCTTTTTGTTCCTCGCACCAAGTTTCATCCCGATCGCTCCACTGTAAGCGTGTCACATGATTTCCGGTTCCCCCCCCCCTCCGACCCCCCCACATTCATCGGATTCGGTCCGGACTCGAATCGGGACATCTGAGACATGAGGTCTTTCCAAATATCAAGTTTCATTAAGATCCGATCACCCGTTCGAAAATTATGCATGTCACTAAATTCCGGATTCCGGCTCCCCTCCCTCCCCCCACGATGGTCGGATCGGGCAAGTGATTATTTCCAAGTTATAGAAAATCATCTGTAATCAAAACTCTTGAAGCAAAAAAGATGATCATCAGGAGCACGAAAATGTATATTTTGCTCAAAAGTATTGTTTGTACTTTAAGGAATTTAGTTGTAAGCAAAACCCTTAAAGGACCCCGCTTGCTTATTCTGCCTTTCATAATTTACCTAGCTCCCATACAGAATTATAAGCTTCTAAAATCCCCACCTTTCTCCATTGTTTCGTTTTGTGCCTACAAAATTTTAGTGCTTTTTGGCCTTGCCGAGTTTTGTCTGTCACACAACGAAACGTTTACCGGGATCTTCAACGTCGACTGACAATTCTTTCACATATAAGTATCTGAGAAGCTTCTGTTTATTACTTCTTTTATTTGCTTAGTTTCCCCACTTTTTAGATAAGGCACGTTCAGTTTTCAGATGTTTTGCGCCCCGCCGCCGCGTCGGAGAGCAGGACGGCTGGACGTAGTCGACAAGCGCTAACAAGAAAAATCGCTAATTTCAGGTGGAAAGTAATGGTATTTTCGAAAATGTTTTTTCTCACCCATTTCATAGGGAAAAGATCATTTCTAGTAAGAGTTGTGCTTTAAGGCAAAAATGATCATGGGCTCATAGGGATCACGAAAATGTATATTTTGCTTAAAAGTATTTTTTTGTACTTTTCGGTTAGCATTAGTACTTTAAGGAATGACCGGATCTGGGAACTAACTATTTCTAAGCCAATCATCAAGTCTTTAATTTTCAAGCCAAGTTTCATCGTCCTAGCATGTCTGGAAGTACCTTAACTTGCGATCACCGGAATTCCGGACCCCCCTCTAACTCCCCCACAATGCCCGAATCCGGTCCGGTTCTGTCACTGATCTACATAGGGCTTGTGCTTGTTCTTCCCACCAAGTTTCATTCCGATCGCTCCACTCCAAGCATGTCACAAGGTTCCCGGATCCCCCTCCGACCCCCCCCCCCCCAGCTTCATCGGATCCGGTCCGTACTTGAAATGGGACATCCGAGACATATTGTCTTTCTACATATCAAGTTTCATTATGATCCGATCACCCGTTCGGAAGTTATACATACCTCAAGATTCCGGATTCCCCCTTCCTCCACCACCCCCCCACGATGGTCGGATCGGGAAGCTGACTATTTCCAGGTTAATCTGGTCGCGTCCCTGATTTACCTGCCGACTTTCATTGTCCTAGCCCACCTGGAAGTAACTTAACTCCGTATCACCGGAATTCCGGAACCCCACTCCAACTCCCCCCACAGTGCACGAATCCGGTCCGGTTCTGTCAATGATGTATCTAGGGGTTGTGCTTGTTCCTCCCACCAAGTTTCATCCCGATCGCTCCACTCTAAGCGTTTAACATGATTTCCGGTTTCCCCCTCCGACTCCCCCCCACATACATCGGATTCGGTCCGGACTTGATATGGGACATCTGAAGCATGACGACTTTCCAAATTTCAAGTTTCATTAAGATCTGATCACCCGTTCGAAAGTTATGCATGCCACTAAATTCCGGATTCCGGCTCCCCTCCCTCCCCCCACGATGGTCGGATCGGGAAAGTGACTATTTCCAACTTAATCACTTGGGGTCTCTGATATGCCTGCCAAGTTTCATCATCCTAGCTTATGTGGAAGTGCCCGAACTAGCAAAACCCGGACCGACCGACAGACCGACCGACCGACGGACGGACAGAAATTGCGATCGCTATATGGCACTTGGCCGAAGGGCAAAATATGTTTTCCGTATGCAAAGATTGGCTTACCACAAACTTCCACATGATGGCATGTAAGACACAGAGGCGTTACTAACCAAAATGTTTGGGGCAGCGACAAGGTATTTACCGACTGGTTGGTAATTTTTACCGACTGTTTTTGCGAAAAAAAACTACTGTTTTCAAGAAAAAACGACAGTTTTGAAAAAAATTGACTGATTTTCAGAAAAACCGACTGTTTGGACTAAAACCGACTGATTTTCAGAAAAACCGACTGTTTTCATGAACAAGATCAACTGTTCTGACGAAAAATCGCGCGAAGACAACATGGAGGGGGGGATCACCCATTCCCCCAAGTCCTGACGCCCCTGGTCAGACATGATCAGTGCAAAAACTCCGCTTTTCAAGTACTGGGAGGTGGAGCTTAGCGCGCGGCCTCTGACATTTTGTGTTGCCCTTGCAGCAAAAGAAAAGAACAGAGCCTCGTTTTTGTTGCAATAGCGCTGCCGCATCGCTGCTGCGGCACTTCTTTGCTTTTGCACAATATGCGTTTTTGGATTCACTTTCTTCTTGGTGGAAGCGGCAGCTGCATTACCTTGCAGGGAAGCACGGACTTGGTCGGTGAGCAAGTCCGCGATTCTCGAGAAGCGCTGCCGTCTTCCTCGGAAGCACTGCAGTGCAAAAACGGATGTAGAAAGAATCAGTCCGGAAGCGGCCGAGAAGTGGACCTCCAGCGTGCAACAAAAAGGAGGCTCAGGCAGATAAGATAGTAGCGACTTCTACGAATGAAAACGAGCTTCCTTTTCTGGTCAGATTTGTGATAAGGAGCTTACTTTATAACGATACTCCGCAAGGACTCTGAAACTCATGTGAATGTGACCTTTGGTGACCCTAGGACAATTAAATAGCTGAAGATTCTGGAAAAAAATGGTGTATGTTTGAAAAGTGGACTTCAATATCTTCGATATTCTTTAGTAATCTGCTTCGAAATTTGTTGGTTTCTAGCTAAAAATCTGGAACTAGTTCAAGAAGACAAGATTGGAGCAAACTTGCCAAATACTTATTAAATGCGTCAGTTCCGCCGGATTCCGATTGTATTACCGATCCGGTAAGAAAAATGGAGGGAAGAAGATTTAGACATCTTTATCTCCCATATAGTTGCAAACCAAATCACGCGAACAAGAAATATAATTTCCCAGTTTCCGACATTCCACCATTCATTTAGCAAAACTCCGGCTTGTTCCGCTCGAACTAACGGTTAAACGAAGCAATCATGAAACGCCGAAGCAAAGTATTCTTACACTCCAACCGAAACTTCTATCTACTTGATCAAAAGCCTTTGGATTCTTTTAGCCAGTTTTCGGTTGTCTCCGGTTTCCGGTAGAACTATTCACACGAGCCGAAAACTTACAGCATATAATAACTTAGAAGCTTCTTTTATATTTATGACAACCCACAGTCAGTTTCCAATCTTTCTAAAGAAAATCCACTTTTTACTGGATTTCTGCCAAACTGACAGTTCAATCCAAAAAGCTGTTTTTCCTCCTAACCTGATTCCTTGGGCAATAAGGTTCATCGGTAAATTCAAGTTTTGCCTGTACTCTGGCTGAGCTATCTATTCGACGCAGAATTAATGGGATTTCGTGATTCAGCATTTCCCTTCATTCCTATACGAGTCTTCAAAATTAATCTGATCGTACAAATCAATCCGTTCCTAAACTTCTAAGCCCCTTCTCAACTTCGAACTGCTCAAGTACACAGTTCATCCCGAAGTCGGCCTAACTCTAGGACCCGAAGATTCTACACACCAACTTTGATATATCTCAATCAGCTCGGGATTATCAGACTGCCGGACAGACAGACAGATAGAACTCGGATGTCTTGGGTATCCCTTTTGGGATCTCAAGAACCTGAGGTAAGGGCTTATTCTGGACAAACGCGTGGATTTTCAGGGAACAGAAGACTGCCAGGAAAACCAGACTCGCGGATACCTTGAAGGAACGCACCACCACATACTCCTTCTTTGCCAACTTTTGAAACATTTCTTCATTTCAAGCCTGGGTCTAAATAAGCCACCTACAAACAGGCCTTTATTTCAACCATAGTTTCAACATTTCCCGACTTAGGAAACCGAGCGAAACCAGCGAATAACTATGAAGATACGCGCGCCGCAGGAGACCAAAGGTCTCAAAAGCAGTTGATGGTGCAACAGGAAAAAAATCAGCCCCATGTCATTAGGATGGATCGGACCCATCCTAAGAAATCAAAATCTTCGCGAAAGAAGGAAGTGAGCAACTAGGGGAAGGGGATATAGTGGGTTGAGACAACTTGTACTGCAATTGCTTTCAGTGCTGGCACCTGGCGATTGCATACGCATTACCCTGAATCTAGAACAATATAACCAAGAGAAATTGATCGGAATAGTGGTAGGCTTTTCACTACGTAGAGTCGAGCCTACCATGCAAATCGGCTGAGCTTTATTTAAGACCGGTTCGAGGCGTCAACTGTAAAGTCATTTTAACTTTGTCACGCATGGAGAATGACTTTGCCGCCTCAAATCGATCTCAAATGAAGCCAAGCCTTATCGCACGGAGCACTCAACTCCAAGCAGAGAAAAGTAATGACGAATATAACGGCATAAAATTTTACAAATTTGTTTCGTTGCTATTTTAATTTACAAATTTAAGCGATTGCATACGCTAACTGTCAGGTGCCAATACGTACTTTAGGAGCTTCTATCAGCAAACCAGATTGGAGAGCTTCGAGAGCCAAGGTTTTCGGATGGTTTAGTCACTGAATTTGCACCACCTCACAAGCATAATCACTTTTAACTTTCTTTGCCAGGAAAGGAGTACAAAAACCATTCACTTTTGCGTCAGGCTTTACTTTTTCGAAAGCCCGAAGATGCAGACGCATGAACATACAATATTCGGAAGCAGTTCAAAGCCCTCGCTTGACAGCGAAAGCCCATGAGCCTGGTGATTTTGTATCCAAGTTCCGCATTTAGAAAATACATCCGAAAATGGAGTCAGATAATCCCAAGCTAGGGGGGAATTCTGGGCATTACTTGTTGGAGTTGGCTTTGCCACGTTAGCAAATGGATGCGCTTGATTTTTGTCCATATTTTTCCACACTGCATTTCACGGAAATGTAAGCTAGTACATTCGAGCTACAAGATGCTAATTTCCTGACGGTTTCCCAAGACGGGGAATGGGTGTGTGGGGGACATTTTCACCAGTCGTCAACGGCAGTAACATGAACCATTTTCTTGCATTCCAGAAAAAGTATGGATGGAAACTTCAACACGTACTAAACACGGCACTGTACAAACAAGCATATCAGCCGATGGTTACGTTTGTCTGTTGCTCCCCTGGCCATTGTGATGGCCATAGCCACTACTAGAGCAGATAGTGGAAAATAACAAAAATCCCTTAACAGAATCCAAATAATTCAGTGTATTCAATTAAATGATACAAAAATAAGTTGGTTTGTCAGTTAAACTTTAAAGTCACGTGCGAACACGGTCCGGTTTTCGCAGTCGGACGCGATTTTCTCCACGCTACGTATTTCCGACATATCACATGCATGCTTCGGTGGTGGTTATCTACGACTCGTGACGTTTCCGTGACGTCATGAAAGAAATAGGTAAATTCGATTAAATTAATGTTGCAGAATATATAGATCAAGCCGAGCGGCCAGCGAGGCGCTGGACGCGTTTACACTTATAAACCGTTCTAGGGACAATCAGTTCCGTCAGTAAATGGAAAATTCAGACTTTTCGTGTGACGTCACGATTCATAGATAATCGGCTAAAGTTTAGTCAACACCTTTTCGGTCCGATTTGAGCAGAAAATATTCAGCTTTTATCAGAGAGAATTTTGAACGCGCGCAAAAAATTGTATTCCGTGTCCAGAATTACTGCAGACAGTTATTATCAACACACAAATTAAAAAAGTTGGCACAGTGGCACGAATTTCGCACGTGAATTTCGAATGTTTCTTTTCTAGAGTCTGATCCTTCGTTTCAGCCCGACCTACCAATATCCTGTCAAGTACGGAAGCTGAAGTTACTTGGAGTATACCTCACGTCGGACATGAAGTGGGGAGAACAAGTTGACACAATGCTTAAGAGGGCTAACATGGGAATTGCGTCCCTAAAATTGTTATCCCGTCATGGAACACCTCCCCACCACCTGTTACGCTTTTATTTAGTTTTCATCCGTTGCTCCCTAGAATACTGTTGTGCCGTGTGGCATTTCGGACTGACGCAGGAGCAGTCGGGTCGGCTTGAGAGAATCCAGTACCGAGCCTTGCTTGTAATTTCAAAGTCCCCCAAAGTCCCATACATAAGCCTCCTCCAAGAATTTAAATTAGAAACCCTATCCACCCGCCGCCTTAAGTTGTCCCTTAAATTTGGTAAAAGTATCCTAGCGAACCCTATCCACCGAGATATCATCCCACCAGAACATCAACCTACACGAGTTCGTCCACAACGAGCTGTGGCTGAGATGGTACCACGCCTTGCACCAACAAGGGTTTTTCACTCGCGATACGAGCGTAGTTTCGTACCTTCGTTCGTCAAGTTTTTTAATACCCATGACGAATTATTGTGAATATGACCACTGAATTGTACGTTTGAGTTTTAAAATTGTTGTAGTTATGGTCAAATTGACGATTGTGTCTTTATTGTATAGGCTATTGACGATAATACTGCTATTCGGCATGTCCGTGGAAAGTATTTTGAAATTAAATTGAATTGAATTGAAAATTGAATTGAATTGAATTGAATGCAAAATTTTATCGGACTGCTGCTGTTGATACTTTATTGTAAAACGAACTTTCACAGCACTGGATTGCCGAACTTGCCTGTGTGTGCGTGTCCCTTCAAGCACCCCTCGTATTTATGCTGCCGTTTAAATTATCGCTAGCTCCCCTATCGAAATATAAGCTTCAGAAATTCCCACCCTGTTTCGTTTTGTACCTACGATTGGCTAGCGATCTTTCGGTGAGCCGAGTTTGCCAGTCAAGCAGCACAGACTCAGCTTCAAAGCCCACCGACAAATCTTTAAAAAATAAAGGGCATAGAAGCCTCAAAATATATTTTTTCATTTTGGAAGACTTGGTAGACCAACACACCTTTTTTTTGCGTTTCGGACTTACTTTCTTTTGCTTGGCTTTCCCCACTTTAACAATGACGCACAGCTTTCAAATGTTTTGCGCTAACAAGAAAATCGATAATTTCACGAGGCAAGTAGCTTACTGGCATTTTCGAAAAACGATGTTTTTGAACCACTTTATCGTTGGAAGATCCTCTCTAGTACGACCTTCACAAAAATGACCCACTCTCCTCGCTAATTACTCCACCCAATACCCATTCTTTCGAAGCTTTGAATTTCAGCGATGTGCCTAAACCCCGTCCTAACTGAATCACTTGTACAACAACCACCGACCAGAGCAAAATAACACTAGGGAGTAGCGCCAACACTTGAAAAAGTGACACACACTCGAAAAGCAGCGATACTAGCACCACTAGCGATAGTGAATATTCCTATTGAAACTCAATCAGTCGTGCACCAGCGATGGCTCCAATAACTTCATACACAGCGAAAAAAAGATATGATCTCCTCCGTTTCCTCGACGTGTGCAGACCGCATCTTTACTAGAAATTAGTAATTCCGCAAGTTTGTCTTGCTTTAAATGCAGCAAGTTTAGTGAGCGGCGCTATGAGTATGGCCCGTTTGCAATGCAAGAAAAGCATAGAGGTCTTGACACTACTCCCTAGTGTCATTTCTGCTACCGACAATGCAACAACTGCATTCTAATTCGTTGAGAAAACTAAATAGTCTCGGTTTTCGACTGGAAGCAAATGACTTCTAAACGTATGGATTACTTCAGCCCAAACTGACTACGAATCATAGTTTATGGCGTTATAGTTTTTTAAATTAATGTAGGTTCGCTGATCCAGCTACACCTTCAAGGGGTCCGTAAGCAGCCGCCGTCAAGTCCAAAAGACAGAGCCTTGTTCGTTGAGGGACTTTGGACTCCCCTTGGAGATATAAATCAACGAACCCGGCTCCGCCTCCGACTTTGGACTAAATCAGAGCAAAATAACATGAGTACAGCCAAGACCTATCCTTTCCATGCTTCGCAAACGGGCCATAGTCGTAGCGCCGCCCATTACGCTTGCGGAATTTAAAGCGAGACAAACTTGCGGATTTAGAATTTCTAGTAAAGCTAAGACGAAGTCTGCACACATCTTGGAAACCAGGGAGGTTGTATCTTTTTTTTGCTGCGTTCAGAATATGAAGTTATTGGAGCCAGCGCTGGTGCACGACTGATTGAGTTAGAGTAGGGACGTTCAGTAACGCTAGTGGTGCTAGTGTCGCTGCTATTCGAGTGTGTGTCACTTTTTTCAAGTCTTGGCGCTACTCTCTAGTGTTATTTTGCTCTGGACTAAACAAATTTCAGTCAACGCACCCGGCTCCTACTCTGGCCAAGAAGTGCCGAAGTATCGCTGGAACAAATATCAGCTGACTTATCTAAGTCAGTGTTGTAAAGGAGGAATATATTATGTAAACAGAGCGAGAAAGAAAATAGTGCTGCACTTTCTTTCCCAAGCCGCAGGGAATACTGTTTCTGCGCTGAAAGTCTAGGATTCTACTTTAAGCCGCGGCTCGGTTTTCTACATGTTACACACAGATTCGACTGTAGTTATCACACAAATCTGCAGAAGCGGTCGTTCTCACGAATGAGCTCTCCAGGAATAAATGGGAGGCTGAGAAAGAAACGGCAAGCGCAAAAATCTCTGTAGGGTAGTGATATTCCGGTGGCCAGACTAGAATTCGAGATCGAATGGAACGATTCGGAAAGAAGAGTGGAATAGTATTGTAAGTTCGACTGTTGCCATGAATATATATTAGTCCCCCTCTCCCACGGTCACAAAATCTCTCGGCTTGAATGAGAAGGTGAACGAGCACAACAATGCAAGGCATCGGTATTTTCATGCATTGGCAACATAAAAATCATCCTGGAATATCATTTTAACCATTCTGGGAGAATACAACATTACATATTGATTGGGTTTCATCAATGTGGGCTTTCCTAAATTAGCTAATGGCCGAAATAGCAGTGTGTTATCCCAAGATCAGCCTTATGTCCCCCCCCCCCTCCCGTCATACGTAAGAGCCAATTCTTTCGACTGCCTATCCGTCAACTCACTTTATATATAGTTTTATATCAACAATTTTTCAAGTCGTATATCGTAAAGTTTTAATGGCTTTTGTAAATATCTCGCATGTATCTCAATCATTCTCCTAACTGTATTCGACGACCTCTTCTAACATATGCTATTGGTTGATTTGAGCTGCTTGATTGATTGACTGAAAAAAGCCCAAAAGGCAATGGTCCAGTCGATGTAGTCGTCTCACTTTATGCAGTAGCCTCATTCTTACAGTAGAAATATGTTAACTTGGACTGAACGGCAGCACAATAAAACACTAAAACCCATGCCAAGCAATTGCTATAGCAAAACCCTTACCAAAAAGTTTACTCTATGCCAATTTTTACCAAATTTCAGCTGGATTTCGAAAGATTTGGCCCTTACTCTATTTTGTTTCTTTTTTCATCCAGAGTGCCGTCCAAAGTATCTCAACAGACCGTTGAAAGTTTAACAACAGATGCTGCCTTCCGAACTGTCCTGAGATTAACATCAGAACATAGACAAGCGCGTAATTTCACGAGCAGATGGCGTTCACACTAAACCAACATAACTGACAAAACGTTACTCCATCGTCCAACTTATCCCAACTGAAGAAGTAGTATACCCAAAAGTAAAAAAAATTTACTATTTATGCCACAAGAAAGCTGAAACAGTAGCTGTTAGCTGATATTAAGTTTCAAATTTGTCCTTTCAATTTTCCCATGCTTCATAAGCAAGCAAGAAACAAAACCAAGGTAGTAAAAACAAGAACAAATAATCAGATAGAACTTCTGTCTTTAGTCGCATGCAGCGACTATGAAAACCCCGACAAACCTGAGCGGAGGTACTTACTCGTAGCTTTGAGCTGATGTTGATACCCGTTTACTTCTCTTCCGTCTTCACCGTTGTCTATCGCACAAGAAATATCGAAAGAGGCGAGCAGGAGGCGTACTCCGCGCGCTGATCCTCTCTGGAGCGCCTCCATAGAACCAATCAGTGTTGACTTCTAGATTTCCTCTTTAGCAACTTACCGGCGCTCTAGCTATTTGTAGAGGTAACGAAACGTGATGTGGCACGAAGCCGCTCGTTTGCATCGGGAGTCGGTCGTATTTTACTCGATTCGGCATGTTTGTATGACCAAGATAGGGAGACAGCAGTTCTGTCTCTTATTTGTTCTTGGTAAAAAGTGAGAGAGGTGTTCAACGAAGCACACTTCTACTGTGATCCTAACAGACCACTTCATCATGTCCATCGCAAACTATTCTTTCGCGGGCAGGAAGTCGAAACCGAGGCGAAAACTGAAGCTAAAACAAGAACTTACCACCAGTACTGTACATTCTGGATCCATCGGCGTTGAAAGTGACATCCTGAACTTCCCCATTCATTTTCAAAGTATCGACCCACTCTTTGGTCTTGGCAGACATCAAATGTATGGATCCAAAACGTCCCAGGAATGCCAAAACTTTGCCGTCGGGGGACACCCGGAATCGCTGTAAACAAGATTACTTCAAAAGTGTCAACCTTTGGTGTGTCCCGGATAAAACAATTCTCATCTCCAGCGAAACAAAACCGTAGGGACGTCATTTCCACCATCTCGCATCACTCGCTCAAGGATCACCCTCGCTCCTGATCGTTGATCGCTACAAAGCGTTTATCACCAGGCTGACTCCAACTACTTTAGTATTTTTCTAGCTGTTAGTAGTTGTTTGTTACAATTATATTTAATGACAATAAAGTAATAATATAAACGCATCAAAAAGGCTCAAGGAGGCAAAAAGGCACATGGGTTTTGAACTAATTTGCGCAGGCGACTTTTTTCATTTTTTAAAGCGGAATATTTGATTTACGGATTTGTATTCAAACTATGACCCCCCCCCCAAAAAAGTATTTAAGTTAAATCGGGGATACTATTAAAAAAAGGTAAATGGAAATGAAACTAACCTAAAAATTCATTCAGAAAATATCTGAACGTTACTGTACAGTAAAGCTTCGCGTCGCTGCTGATGGGAAAAAAAGATGGCGCGGGAGTGAGATAAGTTATATATTTTCCCAATTCTTTTTTTGACTGACAAACAACAAAGGGTGGCAACTGAAGTAGCCTATAACAAAAAAAGAAAGAAAAAAGAGTCGCGCGCTAGCCTAACAAACAAGACCAAAGGTTTCGATGGGAACCTTTTTGTTTCTGGTGAATCATGTGTGGTACGTGACTACTAACTAAACCAGCCGTCTCCCTCGATGAACCAGGCACCAACTAAGGGAGGCAGGTAGAGTTCACGACAGATTTTCAAATCACAAATTCAAAAAAACTCTGACGAAGAGTCCGCGGACGAACCGCATTACGACTGAGATGAAACTCGTAGCCGTTTCTGCTCAAGCCTAAGAATTAGTCTCATCATACGTTAAACTCTTAAAGCAGAAATATAAAAATGCTATTTCTGCTAGAGATACAGTGCTTACCATCCCTACAGCCTTTCTTATTCTTCAAACACACGAAAAAGACAAGAAGACAACAAGAAAATCCAAAGAGACACGCCAGGTTTCAGTTTGGCCTTATTACAATTCAGCGCTCCAAGTGGAGTAACAGTCTCCTATTTCCTCAGGCTCAACGCTTGTGTAGACATAGTAAAAAGTCGGTTCCATAGGGTAATGGGTGACTTTCACTCTTTGCTGCTGAGACATGTGTAAAATCTCAATTACCCGGGACGCAATGACAGGTTTTCCACTGCTAATCTGTGGATCTATATTTTAATGTCTGATCCAAGTGCTGACGGTGAGGCTAACAGAAACTAGTCCTCTTGGAACCGGGGAGAGGGAAAAGAAAATTCCGTATAAAAACAAGCTAACTAATCCAATTTTATTTGAACAAGAAAATAAAGAGTAAAAGCAGTAACTATGGTCGTGAAAAAAATTACCAGTTATATAACATTATTCTATCTCCTCTATTTGCGGGCGTAATCCTCATAGGGATGGACTTTCGGCTTCTCTGCGGTTTATTTCGTGAACCCAAACAGCAACACTGCAGAAAAAGGCAAACATACTTGAGTTTCGGCGTCGCGATTGCTTTGGAAAGGTAAACAGAAAGTTTATGTAGCATCTTTAATCAAACAGAACAACCTCATGTACTAACTCGGCGAAGTCCGTTATAATGGCTCCATTTCCCATGAAACGTTAGTTTATGACGGAACATCCCACTGGGCACATATATATTTTATTTGCAACCCGCCAACTATGCACACGGGCGAAAGGGGAGTAAAAAGTAATAAAGGACAAGAGCTGCGAGCTCATATATAGCACTTGTTACAATTAGGTGGTGCAAGAAATTAGATGAGAACGTCGCAAATACCGCCTTCATCCCCCCTAGGTTCGGACCTAAAATAGGATATTTAGTTTAACTCGAGTCTGAGCATTTGCGGAATCGCCTCGGATCACCTAGCGCAAACGAATTTTCCTACCTGCCAAGTTCAGATTCACCCGTTTGACCCCTAGGCGTGCCGCACTATTTCCGGTACCCCCTCCAACTCCCCCTACAGCGGCCGAATCTGGCTGGGATACATAAATGGATCATCTAAAGCATCTTCTCTTATCGCCCATGAGGTTTCACTCGAATCTGAGAATGTTTTGAGAAATTCCGGTACCTCCCCAACCGTGCTTGGATTCCGTCTCCTAAATCGCGATCACCGGAACTCCGGGAGACCCCCTCGGACTCCCGCCAAAGAGCCACGATACGATCTGGTTCTGTCAAGGATGTATCTATGGCTTAGGCTTGTTCTTCCCACCAAATTCCATCCCGATCCCTCGACTCCAAGCGTTTCACAAAATTTCAGGTGCAACCCTCAAACTCCCCCCCCCCCCCAAAAGCATCGGATCCTCTCCATATTTGGTCATCTGAGACGATAGCCAATTCCACTTGCCAAGTTTCACACAAATCCGATCGTCCGTTCAAAAGTTATGAGATTCTGATTCTGGGTTCCCCAGGATTCTGATTCTCAGATTCTGGATTCCCCATATTACACTCCCCCACGATGGTTGGATCGGGGAAACGACTATTCTTCAGTCAATCTGTTCGGGTCCCTAATATTCCTACCAAGTTTCATCCTCCTAGTACATCAGAAAGTACCGAACTCAAACTCGTGGATCACCGAATTCCGGATCCCTCCACAACTCCCCCCACAGTGCCCGAATCCGGTCCGGTTATGTCAACGATATATCTAGGACTTAAGCTTGTTCTTCCGACCAAGTTTGATCCCAATCCCTCAACTCTAAGCGTTTCCCAATCCCCCTCTAACTCCCCCACAGTCACCGGATCCGATCCGGATCTGAAGTGGGTCGTTTGAGACAAGTGGTCTTTGCAAATATCAAGTTTCATTAAGATCCGATCACCCGTTCAAAAGTTGTAATTAACACAATTGTCCGGATTCCGCCACCCTCCTCCCCCAGATGGTCGGATCGGGGAATTAATTACTTCCAAGTTAATCTAGTCGGGTCCCTGATATGCATGTCAAGTATCATGTCCTAGCTTATGTGGAAGTGCCCGAACTAGCAAAACTCGGACCGATCGAAGGACGGACAGAAACTGCGATCGCTATATGGCACTTGGTCAAAGAGCACGTGCCATAAAAACAGCACAAAGAACAAACAACATGAACATGGTATGGGAAAACTGTCCCAACCCTGGGGCAGTCTTACGGCCTACTGAGTAGCCTCCCATTTCCCCTTACAAGTTAGGCTTTGCTGGATGTGCGGAAGAGCGGAGCACTGGCACGGTACGCGAGATGAACACCCGAACATCAGCTCACTGTACCCACACCTTGGGTCGTGTAAACTATGGCAATATTCCTGAAATGGCAAGTGTACTAGGCATTCTCCACAAGCTCGCGTACGGGGTGGTGGGCTTCGGCACAATTACACAAGCTACAGAGTTTCCATTTAAAAAATTCTTGTCTTGTTTCCCTGAGAAAAGAACGAAACAGTTCAGGCGGCACTTACTTTAGCGGTTCCTTTGTCTATATTTCTATTCCAGCCATGTTTGGAAACTTTTCCAGTTACAAGATTGTACGAGTGAAAGTGGTTATGAACATGTGAAGTGGCAATTATTTCCTCTCCAGTGGCACTAAACTGGGCGGCTGTGAGGGGAAACTTTTGAAACATCACAGACTGTAGCTTTGGATTATCTTTCCCATCCACCTGAAAAAACAGTGATTATGTTCGGCGATAAAGCTATATTGAACAGAAATGTGTAGGCCAATTAGCAGGCTAATTCTCGAAGTCCGTTTAACCAAGGACACATCATTTGTTCTTCACAGTTATTCAAAGAGCCTTCCGCTATTGGTTTACCTCTCCCTGATAGAATTACGATTTCCACTAGACCAGATACTCTGCGCGCTCTGCCTTGGACATATATTTATTTTATTTATTTATTTCAAAATATAGCCTCTGGGGCTGCTACATAACAACTCAATTTATATACACTAAATAAAACAAAAAAATAAGAAAAAGTATGCTGAAGGCATGAAGCCTCCAACATATAGAAAACTGATTTGGTCATGATAAGAAAAAAAAAACTGAGGCCATAAACGAAGTTGTTTCATTTAACCGTCCTGGACGTCGTACCAAAAAGTCTCCGTCTGTCCGTAAATTCTCCATGTACAACTCGCAACCGTTAAGCACAAAATTCCGCATTTTGTCACAAATAGCCAACAGAAAGAGACTTTAGCTGTTTGTTGAAGTTTTATCGTATGATGCGACCTTTTTCGATTTTTACAAAGGCTAACGCTAGACTGTTCTTTCAGCTAGCGTCTAATTTCGGATTGCAATACCATTTCATATTTTGAAACTACATGCTAACATTAGTAGTATAATATTCATGATACTGAAGATTTAGCGGCCAACGACGACGAAGAATTTGCGGTCAAATGCGAGACGTGCATCCAAAATATGGAACGAGCAGATGCCAAGGGAATCAGTACGCTTACCTTGAAGAGTGTAACTACTCCATGATTGCCACCAACCATACCCACTTGCTCAGACTTGTGAAATTCAAGTGAAACTATTCTTGATCCTTCTGCACGAGTTTCTTTGTTGATATCTGTCATCTGGGTAAATCCTAAGACACCTTTTGGGAGCGAAATGGCTTTGTCAGAAAGGTAGTCGCCAACACTCTGAAAAAAAAATCAATAATATGCATACCATTATAAAACTAACATGCCGCTATAAAACCCGATCCGTCACTGATACTGAACAGTTTCATGATCAAGGGTCCATATTTCCCCACTATGTTATTTTGAATAAAGGTAACACTCTGATCTTAAACGAAATAGTGCACATCCATCGTAACGTCTTTGTGGATCTAGTCCTGCTATCTCAGCAAGTGTTTATTTTTCAAATCAAATTATTCATTTTCAAATCAAAATCAAAATAAAATTTCTACTACCGACACATTTTTCGTAGGTGAACCTGATCTCCTAACCATCACACTACTCTTCACGAAAATTAAATGGGAAGAACCGAGAGTTCCCCTACGTTATTAAATTCCACATGTGCCGAAAATGTAAAAACACCAAGCCGGAATGGCTGCGAGGTAGCCCATCTCTTATTACCGGCTTCGGGCACTGAACTCTAAAAAAATTATTTTTGTTGTTATTTTCTTTCTACTCCGAGTGACTGATAGTATGTGGAAGAGTGTGTCCAAGCTTGTGAAGAAATCTTGGCAATCGGACCCGAGTTATTTTTCGTAACTGTTAGTAAATAAAAGAATAGTAGATCATTTATTAAAGAAAGATAAGACAAAGTCTTTTTGTATTTATCGGAATATCGCAAGGTGGTTATTATTTGCGAAAGCTGTGTCAGAGTATTCAGGTTCAGGCTATTATTATTCAGGTTATTGTAACAGGTTTAGGCCTACCTAGTGTCTATCAGAACTGATACACATAGGCCGTCTAGCTCGATCCAAACTGTACAGAAAATCCCCCATCTGTGTTCTGACATCACTAACCTATTTTGTACGATATTTTATTTTTCAATTATTGGTTTCCATCGCCTTAACAGCTCCTTTTCTTCACACTGTATCCTAGAAACGGCGCTGACAGAAAAGAAGTAGACGATTATTTCGGCATTTGGAACATCGCCTCGCAGCCCGCGTGGCGGTAGATAGCTCGCTCCGACGCATAGCCATGTGCCAACAGATGGCAATCTTCATACTGTCGGCATCAGGCCTGCGGATGTCACCTCCACCCTGCCTTGATCAGAATCAGCCAGAGTGACCCGACGAAGAAAACCAGAGCAGAATATCTTACCCTCAACAAGGGATCATCGTCTTCTCCCTCGGGTTTAGTTTTGCGGTTAAGATCTGCCCATCCAGGGGTTGAGGCCAGATTGCCATGCTGCTTCCGAAGGAAGTCGGCATATGGCTGACTTGATTGTTTTCTTGCTTTTTCAGAACCGAGTGCTTCTTTTTTCAGCTTCTTGTCCTTGCCCAAGACGTCTCTTATCCTGTAATCACGTCAGTCTTGAATATTGTTTTTTTTTTTGCCAAAGAATATAGTTTTTCAATAAAAAACATGTTTCTCGTTTTAAGGCATCTCACTTACAAGACTAAAGGTTTCGACAGGATCCCAAAAATGTAATATTTGATCCAGACAGTTGGGTCTTGTTGATATCCGGTCTTCGCCAGACTCTAAAGAATAGCCTATGGTTTTTCACTAAAAAACATGTTTCTCGTTTTAAGACATCTCACTAAAATAAGACCAAAGGCCCAAAAATTTAATATTTGATCCAGACAATTGGGTCTTGTAGATATCCCGTCTTCGCCAGCTTCCTAGAACATTTTTACTATTGATATTTCAAAACAGATTAAGGCTAATGGCTAATCATCTGAGAAAACCAAGTTCAAATTTGGACTCGGCATGTGTGTTTACACCTAGGCTATAGGCTGACAAATGTCCGATTTCGGCTGGATTCGGGGCGAAATACTTGTCCGGCAAAAACCTAGAGCTCAAAATGAATTCAGCGTATTTCCTTACCCCTATATCGAACCACTAATCAGCTTCAGATAAAACTTTAACTTTTAAAAAATTTTCAGGTATTGGTCGGATTCCGGGCGGGCTATTTGTCCTGCGAAAAAATTATTTTCAAAATATAATAAAATCATCATAATATCCTATTCCCTTCGAGAGTTATCGTGCTGACAGACGGACGTACAGACATCCGGACAAACGTACAACTTTTACGAAGTCTTACGTTTTCCTCCACTTCCGTTTTGGGATCCCAAAAAAGGTTTTATGTCGCAAACTAGCTGCTAGATGTAAGATATTCATACTGCGTACTTAAAGTGTACAATAATATGCAGACTTAAGACAGAAGGAATACCAATATGCTCTATCGTATAATAATGTTATTCACCTATTATTTATGTAGGCTAACCTATGTAATTTACAACTTTAAGGGTCATCTTTAACTGAAAAACAGCTTATTTTCACGCTTGGATTTGAACACACTAATTATTTTGACTCTACTAAGGTATTTTTTATTTGTTCATCTTGGGCTCTAGTAGTAGAATTTACACTACTGGTTCGACAAGAAAAAGTTCATCAAGACGCGGAGATTTTAATTTCAACAAAATACGAAGCGAAGCTCGGGAAATGTTCGATTCCAGATTGGAAGGTCAGTTATAAAGAAAGCTCGCTATTGCATGTGACCAAGAAGGACTTATTTTTTGAGCAATCCTTTATGGTTGTGATTACTAGACGTTTCAAGCATAGATGCACATATATGGATAGCGGAGCAATGAAAGTAGCTCATTTTCATTGGGTCTTCAAGCCTGTTTATAATTAACTAGTAATAATTATCAAGTTATAATTAACTAGACTGTCATATCTCAGCCTTCTTCAGTTAACCTTTAAGAAAATAAGCTCTATTCATATTTTTGGTTAAAGTTACACAGAGAAAAAAATCGATCAGCAGTCGCCCATACAGCTATCCTAGACGTGCTTGTTAAGCTCAAGCTTGTGCAGAAAATTTATCCAGAAGCTTCTCTCTTCTATGTGCAAGCAAAACCACAAAAAGAAGTTAACTCACTTTCAACAGATGAAATGTTCAAATGTCCCATACTAAATTCCACTTAAAGACTGTTAAGCAATGGACTGCCACTCAGAACTTCTCGGTGTTTATGCTACAGCCAAGCTACGAACTGCCTTAAGAATCTTTGCACGATGTGAACAGACTAAACAAAATGATAATACATACCGCAGCTGAGTGTCATCTTCATCTTCCCAAGCTGGTTTCCTTTTAACTGGTTTAGTCTCTATCTCCAACTGATCATCTTCACTGTCCTGCTCATGATCAGAGTAAACTGTTAACTCAGGTTCATCAGGAAAGTTCGATTTCCCAAACAGCTGCTGGGTGAGTTTCCTGAAAAGAGATGTTCTCCTCAGTTCTGCTGGAGGCAGAATACGGAAATGAAGCTTAAAATTCCCTGAGTACCCTAATGACAACTGAAGATAATCCCAGTTTCTGGTAAATTAATATATACAATAATAATTGGTCCAATTCTATTTAAAATGAGTTGATACTGCTTAAGTTTGATACTCAGTTGGATTTTCTGAACTCAGGGATGGGTTGAATCTTCAGAAAAAAAAAATATTTAAGGATTACCGCTGACTGGCTCTGATACACACATAGCCTACAACTTTCTAGAAAACTGGACTACACAGACTACAGTAGAACAGAGTATGTTACTATCTTATTGTCAATGGTCCGAGTTTGTTCAAGGCTATCCAAATTCACAAGCATTAAACAAACCTCTGTAACTCCATAAACCTGAAAACAAAATGTGCCATGGCTAACAATAACAATTACCTGACATCACCTTAACTGATTGACAGATTGTCTTTCAAACTGTTTCCCTTTCCCTTTATAGTGAATCATAATATAAGACCTACACAGCCTAGATTTAAATCAAATGACATGAACAGCATGATCCTTCTTGCTCTGAGACAATCAGTAGGCTATTGTAGCATCTCCCATGAACATAATACATAAAAAACAAGTGTTTACTCTAGAGGATTTATGCCTAATGCTGGCTACCTATGGGTGGCCTACCCTACAAAGGAATTCTGATTGGTTGATCTCTCAATTCATTCAAATCATCAATATCCTACAGTATTTTATTGGATTAGGATACCCCAACATTTATCTTAGGGTATCCTAAAACCAGAGGTTTGTGGCTGGTTTTTGACAGACTGGTTCAGATTTGGTTTAAAGAGCTCAGAAATTTTGGTAAAGTCAAGAAGGAGAATCATGATTCATTTTGTTATCAGCCCTTTAAAGGTATGTCAGCAGCCTGGAAAGTTGGGAGAACTTCAACATTTCCTTTACTTTTATTATGGGTGATTCACTTGCACTAGTCACTTACAATCATTTAACAATAACAGTCCTCCTCAGCTCAGGTAGGGTAGCCACAAAAACACCTGGTGGCAAAAATTGGCGATTTTTTTGTATTGAATGCATGAATTGCTGTGAATTTTCCTTATCAGTTTTACCTATCTAAAACATCTCCAAAAAATATTTTAAAAATACCATTGCATTCAGGAAAAAATTGTCTGTTTTGTAAGGCCATCAGTAAGATGTCCTAGCTATTTAATATTATTTCTTAATATTCAATGTAAATTTAGATGTAAAAAAAAGTAGCTGAACTTGCCTACAAAATTTGTTGATATTTAGGAGGAAAAGTCAGCAGCCTATAGCAGCAATAGGTCTATTGGGCTATAACCTTAATGATCTTATTCATATTTTATCATCTACCTGACTTGCTGGGGCTCTCCATGCAATCAAAACCAGCTCAAAATACCCAGTTTCATAGAATTTCACTGAAGCACATAGTTCCAAGTTCAGTTTCAGTTTCATTTGACTATATTTAAACACAAAAAAATACATCATTAACACTCCTGCCAGGAAAGCACAAAAGGAGTGCTTGGCTAGGGCAGGCAAATAACCTGTATTAATTATTCAACAAACTGCATCAACTAACTGAATACCCTATACAAAAAAAAAAAAAAAGAAGGAAAAACCTGTGTTTTCAACTTTGAAAAAACAAACAAACAAGAGAATCAATGAACAATAAAGAAAAAAGAAAAAATGGGGGGGTCGGAGCTGGCCACTAGATGGACAAAACCCTAAAGTCAAAGGATGAACATAGGCATTTCCTTATGTAAAATACTGTTTTCCAAAGAAGATTTAAGATGCTTAGAGGCAAGATAGAGAGGTGATTTTGGCCTCAAATCAAAGCTAAAAGATAGGAGAATCACATTCTGATCTTCAACAGCTCAGGTTTGATTAAAAAGAAATTTACTGGAGCTCCTAGCTAGGATAGAAATCAGGTCCATTACTACAGTACCGTACTAGCCAAAATGTAGCCTACAGGAAAAAATGGACATGGGGCCAATCAAATAAAGCAGGGCGGGACAGCAAACATACTTCTCAATTTCTTCGTCCTCCATTTGTGTTTCTCTTTACAATTTTGGAATATGCGCTACCGCGAGGGTACAAAATTTTGAAATTCTCACCTAGACCAAAGTCATATAGAGATACTAGCATGAACCGACAAGAAAATAGACAAATTTGAAAATCGTATACCACGTGGCCAGCAAGGGATCCAGAATCCAGATTCCAGAGCTGGACGGCTGGACCAAGCAGGAGCCAAGAACCAGTCATTGAAGAAAGAAGGTGACCAATGAGAGATATCTGTAGAGTTTAAGTGGCTGGCAGATATTGACTTGCTGTTTATTCAGCTACAGCCTACAGGAGGGGTACCCAACCTCCAATTTATACAAGCTCGAACCTGGACTAAATAGGTTTAAAGGAAATTCCATTGCAGTCCGAACAAAGTGCTAACTTTCAAGCAGGAAACCCTGAATGATCTAGGACCTGTTTTGGACTGCACAGAAGTTTCCTTGTAAGGTTTCAGGCGAAGTTCGAGGTCAAGTTATATAAAAACTAAGTTGTCAACAAAGACAGAGGCTCGCTTCCTATTGGTCAGTTGTGATGCGCATTTCAAGGAACGCGTCATAGCTGACCAATAGGACGCGACTTCCTCTTTGCTTACAAACTTTGAAGCCTTCAAACTCTCATAAAAAAGAACATTAATTTGCTAAAGTTGTATTATTCCAACAAGAAGAAGCCAGATAACAATTACAACAACTCTCTGACTCACAGCAGCTATCCAAGGCAGGTAATTTAGTCTCAAAGTTGAAAGTCCTATGCTTCCTAATGTTAAATTTTTTTTGTTATTCTCCCGTCCGTTTTCTTCGTGTAGGGTGCATTCTCTCTATACATTAAAAACTCTAATTAAAGATTTGAAAATTAAATATGATACCATTTGTAGCGACAAAATATGACACATTTGTGAAACATTGTGGAATCTGAGATGACACAAAAAGCACATTTTCGAAAAAAATATGACACAATGCTTAAAAAAAATTTGGCAGCCCTGCCCTCCTGTACTCAGCCTGTACTTGGTTTCTACCAGCATCTTCATTATTTTTATTTGAAGTCCTATTTGTTTCTTCTTAGTTTCCTAATAACTTATCTTAATGTGTTGGATTTGCTTTATCATTTCCAGACAACATAACAGTGAGAAAACATTGCTACTACAGAGTAGGCCAGAGGCATGCTTGTTTGAACAGCTACTTAAATGTGAACAGTGCAGTTTTCTAATAGTTAAATTTATTCACAGCAAATGCAAAGTCAACAAACATTCAAATAAGCATAGCTCTTCTGTGTCACATAAGTAGGCCTACAGTCAGAGGCGTCACTACTGGGGGGGGGAGGGGGGGCCGCCCCCCCCAATGTGGTCGACCAGTCGGTAAAATATAGGCGAGTCGGCGCGAAGCGCCGCGATTTTTAGTAAAAACAGTCGATTTTTTACTTCGAAATAGTCGTTTTTTCTTAAAAACGATCGATTTTTCTTAAAACAGACGATTTTCGTAAAAATAGTCAATTTTTCGTCAACACAGTCGTTTTTTTCTCAATAATAGTCGTTTTTGTCCGCAAAAACAGTCCGTAAAAATTACCAGCCAGTCGGTAAATACCTTGTCCCCCCCAAACATTTTGGCTAGTAACGCCTCTGCCTACAGTAGATGCATGTTTATTTGAACAGTTACTTATATGTGAACAGTGCAATTTAGGGCTAAATGGTACAGTGAAGATCCAAAATACCTAATCAGGTGTTTTTAGAGGCCCTTAATTATCTACTTTGGCTAACTGATAGTTGACTTTAGTCACAGCAAGTGCATGAAAATGGTAAAGTTCAAAGTCAACAAACATTCAAATAAGCATAGCCTACCTCTACTATAAGTTGGTACGGCCCACCTTTCTAGTCTAGGCTGTATTTATTAGTAAGTTGTTACCATGTGGTCTTCATCCCAACGACTTTATACTCACACACAGCATGCAGTAATCTGAAATATACATTTCTAGGATAATATGGCTCTTAAAATGGAAGAAGATGAAGCCTATTTGATCTCCAAGTCAAGGCTCAGTGGCAAAATGAGTGATGCTGAAGCTAAGGCTTGGGCCCTTACAGCCAAATCTCTGATACCTAGGAACTTTGCCTTGTTGAATGAGGCATATGTACTGGAAAAGTCTGCAAAAAACACTAAAGAAAGTGCCAAGCTGTTTTGTAGAATCTTTGCAGAGTTTCCAAATGAGCCCCAGTTTTGGAATGAAGCAAGGGACATATGTAGCGATGTTGACAACCCTGGAAACTCGCCTAGTGCCAGGTTCCATTCTGAAGTGTTTGGACACGTTACACCTGAAGTGCAACAGCAGATCCTACTCCAACTTGTGCAAACGAGTGAAAGCCCAATTGTCAAGTCCAAGCTGGCTCTTGTACTGTTCAAAAGATACCCCCAGTCCATCACGGGCCTCTGGCAAAAGGTAGCTGAAACACTGACTATTAATGAATCAAACAGCTTTACTACCCCATGTAATGGCTACAGAAAGCTGCTGGTTCATGATTTACTTCCTGTCATACTCCAGTCCAAAAATGTTGAGATTCAGCAGTCCCATTTGCTCAACTTGTTCCAGAAGGCCATTGAGTTCTATGTCTGCTATCTGGCAAAAAATGACTCAGTAATCAAGGACCTCAGCGAGGCAGATTCGAAACTGGATAATCCTATTCAGAGCTTAACAAACCTTCTGTCAAAGATCAGTTCGAAGTTGGGATGGAGGCTGTACTCCGAGACACAGTCTGCGGAAAATAAAGCACAGATCTGTCAGATACTCTGGTCGGTTTGCAGTTCCAGCACTGTACAGGACAAAGGAGAAAACAGGTTGATAGAGTTGTACTATTTCACAGTTTTCACACTCTTCAAGTCGCTCTTTGAATATTTGGATGTGGCTGGACCAAGAACGAAGAGGGATCTATGGTCTGAGATGCCTCAGGTGCTGCTTGTGCACAACTTGTTCACACCGGCCGAGGTTCCCACCCAGAATAATTTAGAAACAAGTGCTAACCCTATATTACTCACAACTCCCAAGCAAGTGAACTCGTCGCGACGAATTACCGAAAACTTCGCTAGTGCCATAAGCTGCTGGGAGCTATTGCACAACTTCGAAGATCTGCGGCAACAATTTGCTGGCCTGTATGAAAGCCTTCGCATTACTTCATGGCCTTGGTTCCAGACCTTCATGGTCGACGTTCTTCTTTACCGCTCGCTGCATGACGAAGCTGCAGCCAGCTTGAACCATCTACTTGTGGTGGCCACTGGGAACAATAAGTTATGTCTCAGTACGAAGTTGACAAGCGTTACGTATCTATCTGGAAAGCGATCAGAAGCCGTTGGACATGCCCTGCAACTGATCCCTCATTTGGTTCTGGTAGACAGCGTACCTTCCGAGTATTTCGAGTTATCGATTGGTACGGAAGATTATTCTCAAAAGGCTCTAACGTTTATGGGTACCACACCATCGGAAATCATGAGGTTTATAATCAGCGTTATCCTGTCAGCTTACAGAGACTTCGGTCTCGAATCCTGTACAAACGATACAATTCTTGGCAACGTATTAATTCTTTCCCAGTATGATTGGCCAAGAAATGGCACACTCGCAGAATTGGTTATTGATCAAATCCGCAGCAAAAAAGGATTTAAATATCCTATTCTTCCTAAATATTTCACAAATCTTGAACTGATGGAAGAGTTGATGTTGATGGCTACAGACTTGGGGGGTTCTATTCCTATTGAGGTGTTCCCGAACGTTTCTTCGCAAGCAAGGATTTCCACCCGCGGAGGTAACAAGGAATCCAAAGAGGATTTTAGACATGCGATGCTCGATCTTGTTGCACAGTGTCGCCGACCGGTGTTTCCGCTCATCCGTGACTTCCTTGTTGAGGAAAAGGACAATATCCTCCGGAGTTTGAAATGATCTGCTTTATTCTATATAAGCTGTGTTCGATTATTACTTGTAGGAGGAACTTGTGGGAGAATCCGAATTACACTATACACGCCTGTAATACGAACTCCTGGAAATCACAAAAACACGAATCAACCGAGATTCAGGAATAGCAAAATCAATTTAAAATGGTTTGTCGATCGTAGATATGACGCCTTTGTTCTTGTACTTGACGTCTCCATTTATCTTGCTGGTGCCCGACGCGGTTCAGGACTCCACCATGACTTGACTGGCGTGGCCGTATCGGGACTGGCCCGGCCATTTCATCCTGCGAAAAAAGTTCGAACTGCATAAGTTAGCAAAACAGTGAAAGTTCAAAAGTTTAAGTAGGCTATGATTACAAGCTTGAATATTACAGTAAACCGGACTCGAGGGCCAAGGCAATGTATGATATTTAAGGGTCTAGGCACCCCCCCCCCCCCGGGCACAGCCCCCCAGTACCAAAACCCCTCCGGTAACAAAACAAACCTGGCGGACCCCAAATGCAATCATATATGAAATTAAAAATCTTAATACAAACTGCAGTTCTGACCGCAAGCACTCATCGATTTTCCTTAGACACGCGAGTTAAATATAAACGCGTGATGGCGACTGTCTCGCAGGGGACTCCATGCACGGCGTTCTCATAGCACTGCCGAAGACTTCGCACATTCACTGTCTATTGGTCAAACCTTTGGAACATTCTAAACTAATTCAGCCTGTAAACCGGGACAATATGAAACCCCTTTCTAGCCGTATTTTCAGCTTTTGAACCTCAACAGACAAACCGTTTGATTGCTATGAAGACAAGCATGCTGCAGGGTACTAGAGAACGTCTCGAAACGACTAAGCTGCGGTACAACAAATCAACCAAGTTTTTACCGGAAAAGGTCACGTAAAAGGCACGGGGGAAAACGGAGGGAGCTATTAGGGAAGAAGAGAAGATCAGTAAGAACTGCATTTTTTTTTTTTTTTTAATGCGGAACTAAACAACTATGAGGCCCCTTCTCTGACTCCTTGAACCATGGTCAGACATTAAGTCTAAAAAGCCCCGCCTAGAATCCGTTGTTTCCTTTTTCGTTCTCATGTTTTTAGCCCACAGTCAGGGGCGTCGCAAGGGGGGGGGGTGCGGGGGGTGCAGCACCCCCCAACTTTTTGAGATTCGGTAAAATTTTGGGCCGGAGGCCCAAGATTTCACTAAAATTGTTCGGTATTTCTTCGATAGCAGAACTATTCGGTATATTTATGGGGATTCGGTAGTTATACAGAATCCCAAATAGGCTGTTGGCACAAATCTATTCGGTATAACGATCGGGATTCGGTATAATTGCCAGTATTCAGTAGTTATCACGAATTCGGTGAGAGAATTTCCTGAAATTGTTTGGTAATTTTTCGATGCCAAAACTATTCGGTATATTTATGGAGATTCGGTAGTTACACAGAATCCCGAATAAGCTATCGGTCCAAAACTATTCGGTATCATGATTGGGATTCAGTAGTTTATTCGGTATGATATCCAAGATTCGGTAGTTACCACGAATCCAGTTTCGACGAAGTTATACCAAATCCGAATATTATTCGGTAGTCTTTCGATCCCAAAACAATTCGGTATAAAAACCGGGAAACGGCAGTTATCCAGAATCCCGAACATGCTAGCCTATCGGTCTAAACTTTTTCGGTATAATAACTGGGATTCGATAATTTGTTCGGTATAGTTGCCAGGATTCGGGAGTACCACGAACCTCGAAACTCGGAAGAGGTCGAGTGAAGCACTGGTCGCAGACAAGAGGACTGATCTATGATTTCATCGATAGTCCTTACTTATCTTGGATCCCCCCCAAAAAATCGAATCATAAATGTTTCGAAAATTCCACCTGCGGCGCATTTCGTAATATTCTCTATTTTGTAGAAGGGTGCGTCAATTAACTGGGCTAAGCCAGTTTTAGGATTGGGATTTCGAAGCTAGAATCTGGATGGAAATAGTTAAATTTGGCAGGAAAAAGCTAACTTAAAAAAATCTCGCCTGCGGCGCTATTGACCAGACTATAGTAGCTGCTGTTGCCGGAACTTCTTAGAGCCTTGGTATTTAGTCGACGGTAAATGATGGAATTTGTAAGAGAAGCAGTTAAATTTTAGCATACAGAAACAAAAATTTCGCCTGCGGCGCTCGTTTTAATTTTCTCTTGGGTATAATAGATAGTAGCTGTTACTGCAATCGTGCCCGGCAATATATTCTCCAAGTGGGCAAAACGCCGCCTAATAGTTGGCTTATCGTCTTTCACGCTGCCCTGTAATGTTTTTCTTCCTACGTAATCGTTTCATGTTCTATAATTTAAACCTCAAATTCTCAGTTTCTAGGATTTGGTAAAATTTTTGAGAGATTCGGTAAAATTTTGGCTCTGCACCCCCCCCCCCAACAAAAATGGACTTGCGACGCCCCTGCCCACAGTAGAAATCAACCGGCACCCCTCTCTAACCACAACCTTTACCGAAGAGGAGGTCCTACGTCGGAATTGTGCCTTCGGAACGGAACACATTACAGTCACAACAAATTGTCATATATCGCGGAAACCGTTTTGTTTTATACTGACGTCACCTTAAGGTTTTGAAATGGAACACTCTCATCGCAAAATTCAGCTAATCGCTAACCTCCATCAAAAACAGAGCTGTTCAAGGCGATCCAAGCGGGAATCGAGATTTGCAGCCAGATCGAGCATAAAGCAATAAGTAAGTGATTATCACTAGCAATCAACCGCCTCCTGAGAGATTTCCGGGAATTCACCTGAATTTCCAGGAGATTTGACACTTGGAAATCAGCAAACATTTCCGTAGCACTGCAAAAAGTAGGAATACCATGTAGAAACCGGAAAGAATTATTGTAGCTTATTTTCAGATCGGAGAAGCACTTAACAGTCGTATTAAAAACAAGAGGTAGCCCATAGATACTTGTACAATACGATCTAAACAAATAAGTTTTAACATCAGTAGTACACTTTCTGAATTTTCGTCTCAACATATTCCCTCTTGCACACAGAGATCGCATAGCCGAACGCACGTGCGAATCATCACAAAGATTCTCATGGAAAGTATAACCCAGGTATGTAAACTGGTCGACAAAATCAAGCGCTCGACCTGAAAGGAAAACACCAGGAAGGAGAGGTTTTCTGCTCCCTTTCGGACGGAAGCACATACAAAAAGTTTTCGCGGTGTTGAAAATAATATCGTGGTCTTTCCCGTACTCATCACACACCTTTAAGAGCTCATTGAGCGCAGACACACTGGTAGACAGTAAAACTAAATCATCCGCATAACTGATACAGTTAAAACAAACGGTACCAATATGGCAACCAAGACCTGTTGCACGTAAACGGATGTTCAGGTCGTCAACATACACATTATACAAATATGCGGACAGAATGCCACCTTGGCGTACACCATTAGCGGTCCTAAAAGGGTCACTAGTGACGTTCCCCCATCGAATACGGAAATGCTGATTTTCAAACCAGAAAGCAAGTATCCTAACATAACAACTAGGAACACCTCTCTTAACTAATTTAACCAACAGTTTCTCAATATTCACACGGTCAAAAGCTTTCCGTGAATCAATGAAACAACAGAACACAAAAGTAGAAAAAAGGAAATAGTACTCAATCACACATCTTAGAATGAATACAGGAAATTCAACTGACGAACCCCTCTTATATGCAAACTGTGAATCCGCAGTATACAAAAACTTATCAAGGCGTTTCAGCAGGCACTTCTCTAACACTTTTGAAAAACAAGTTGCTAAAGCAATGGGCCTGTAGTTATCAGACTCTGACAAATCTTTCATACGATTTTTTGGTATTGGCACCAACAACACATCCAAAAGTGACGAAGGGGTGAAACCATGAGTAATCATAGCATTGAAAATAATGGCAAGCGGCCCACAAATAATATTTACACACAACTTAATATGGGTAGATGAAACACGATCAAAACCTCCCGCACTACCGGTCTTCATGGACTTAATTGCCTCCGCCACCTCTAACGTACTAAAAAGCACAAAACCGTCGGGCGCTTCAGAGAGCTTTCCCCTAAGATTAATCAAACTACTAGGCACTGAATTGAAAAGGTTTTCGAAATGCGCTTTCCAATGATTACAAACAGCAGCTTCGCCATTTTCCCCATCAACCACAGGAGCGAGCGACGGATTAGTACCGGCACCAGAAGTTACAGCTTTCCAAAAACTATAAGAATTTTTGGATCTCAAACTATCTGCAAGGAACTCACTTTTAATAGAATCTTCCTGCCTACGGACCCAATGCAGTGCATCCTTGAACCGCCTTTTCCACAGCAGCCTGGTAGCGTCAAGGACACCGTCCCGGTCCCTACCTTCACCAACCCAAGCTAGAAACCAAAACCTTGCCTGCTCGTAAAGGTGTTTCACATACGCATTCCAACCAGGTATCCGGTACTTCCTCGAAGGAGGAGTTGACGCTGGGGACGTCGAGGGTATATGGCAAGCCGAAGCAAGTAACAAAATTGTGCAAATACTCTCATACAAAGAACAAATTGCGTTTCTATGCTGGGCATTTTGACAATCAAAATTACAACAAGAAAAAGCACTGTTAGTAAAATCAAGGTTCATCAACCGTCCCGCCACCTCATTCACATAATCAGCCTGTTGTGCAGACGAGGCCCTATCCCACAGGGCCGTCCCCACCGAACTAGTAGGAGCAGCGTGATCCGAAACAAGGGAGCAGCTAGGGGATAGTGCCAGCCTACAAACAAGGGGAAAATGGTCCGAACCTATAAGGTCCAGCCTAACATGCATCCCACAAACACTAGAAAGGAGAGATTCAGAAACAAGCACATGGTCGAGCCAAGAAATTCCATGGTTAGCATCACTCATAAAAGTAAAAGAACCCTGCGGCAGGAAAATATTATCCGCTACAACTAATGCGTTATCAGCACAAAATGAAGCTAATTCTTGATAAAAAACTGAATTATTCAGACTGTTAGCGTTTAAATCACCAACAATACATACACCATCGAGATCAGGCTGAGATTGTACCACAGCGACAATATCAGAAGGGCAGTTGACGAATTCCGCAACGTTATCAACATGACACACTGGAAGATACACGTTAAATATTGCGTAAATACCACTTGTGGAGGAGAGCCTAATTGCTTGTACCCTATCGTTAGGTATTTCAATCACTGATAATGAGGAGCTTAACTGCTTCCTCCAGTACGCTGCAAGGCCTCCAAACGGTCGGCCTCGTCTGATTCCCATACTCGAATCAACTGGTGATTTACCGGAACACAAAAACTGGTCGTCGAGAGACTGAAGCAGGGGGAGATCATCACTGGCAAGCATGATCTCTTGCAGGAAAATTATGTCATGGTCGCGGCAAAGCTCCTTCACATTTACCAGATTAGCACGGAAAGACCGACAATTATATGATGCTATTTTGAGCTCACTGCACATCTTCAGGCGTGTTAGTTACGGAATCAGACCGTGCAACTGGGGGGTCGTAGAATCTTCTGATAAGAATACCAGCCGGCCAGAATCTAGGGGCGAGCGCCCGCTCAAGGTAGATACTGGGCATCTCAAGTTTGAAAGAACGGTACGTGTCGAATTTTGTTTGTAATTGTTCACAGCTTACTTGACACTGTAAACCTTTTGAGACAAAAGCACGTACATCTTCAGCGGTCGTAGACGGGGCGAAACGTGATATGAAAACTTTCGAATTGCGAATAGCTGCAGTTGACTGGAGAGGGCACTTTTTGAAAGAGGCTCCAAGAGTAGACCCCTTGGGCAGGGAGCCTCCCTTAGCAGCTTTCACGTTGGCTACAGGGCGAGAAACCTTACGCTTTCGCGCTGGAATAAAACCATCATCATTCGACTTTGCAATTCCATTTAGCAATGACGCAGCGTAAGTAGCGCTTCCAGCAGCATCTTGTTGCACTAAATTATCTGTCACAGCGCTACCCATCGGAGCAGAGATGACAGGATTACGGACAACAGTCACAGATGGCGCGGCAGGCGCGCTTTGGACAATTCCAGGTGACGTCACTGCGGAAGATGTAACCAACGTTTGCACAAGATTCCGTAACGAGTCAACTTCATTTTTCAAAGATTCGTATGATCCAAGCACAGTCGCGATGTCAAAGTGGGTGATATTTAAAGCAGGAAGACGCTTTAAATCAGCAGCCACAAATACAGGAAGGGATTTTCGATCGGATTGTAACAACATGGAATAAATCTCAGAAAGCACAGGTCCTTTTAGTCCTTTGCCTGATCTTGTTCGCACAAAATCAGGGAAATCTTTTGTCAGGACCGCAAGTAGATCAGCCGACAAGCTCGGAACTATATCGTTTTTAGCCTTCAGTATTTCATCGGGCGTGTAGAAATCGAAACATATCTGTAACAAGATATCTTTAGGCGTACCGGCATCCATTCTGGAAATCAGGAAGCACAGGAGCTCATTAACTACCGTAGCCATATTTAGAGAGATTGACTTATTCACAGCTTAGTCGAGATTTGCATTGCAATTAGCACAAGTCCAAAAATCAGTCCGTGGGCGAGTGCCAATAATCGGTAAACAAACTTATCCAATGCGCTCTGCGATCGCAATTTCAACCGCACTGGTCGAGTGCTGAATGAATACTGATGAGAATTTAAAGAGAATAAAGAGCCCTGACTAGACGTAAATATTGCTTCTTGCATTATGGTGTCTCTCAGTACCCGTTAGCATGCCCGTCGACGAGGTTGCTGCCGATTTTTTATGCAAGTCTATTCATACACATGATTTCCCATCCTAATAATACAGAACAAGTAATATGTAAGCACATGCTGAGGCAATGCCTCAAAGAAACTGGGGAGAATCCCTGCGACGGAACTAAAAGCTTCCCCAACACAAACAGAAAGTATGCGCTAAAAGCTGACACTTACGAAACAAATCTTTGCAAAAGCTAGCAAACCAAATCGTGAAATTTGTACTATTTACATGTAATAAAGGTACCTCCTCGTTGGTGTGTTCCTCGTACTGAGTTGCCTTTTGTTTGTTCAAACAGAGTGGATCAAGGCACACAAGGAAGAACATGTAGATGACTAGAAGTGATATGATCCAGATCACAATTATAACCACCACCTGAAAAACAAGAGATCAGACAATAGCGGGCTTCGTCTCGCTGAGACTACTGACGGTGCTGCTTGAAACTGAGTAGCTATGCTTCTCAAATGTCCTCAGCCCCTCAAATTCCCTCGGCAAACACGGAAATTTCTCGGCATCGGTCCCAGCGGCGTCCCGAGGGGGGGGCGCAGCATTCGGTCAAATTTTCGCCGAAGGCTAAAATTCGGTCAAAACGGCATCGCGGCGAAGCCGTGATGCCCGTTTCATAAATCTTTTGTCCCACATTTCCAAACTGGGTGATTTAACATGTTTATTGGTTCCCATTCTTTATCAAATTTGGTAATTAATCCATATTTTGTTCAGTCCGCATTGATTTCACCGCGTTCGGTCCGTCCATTCGTAAATTCGGTGATTTAACATGTTTATTTGATCTCATTCGTTACCGAATTCGGTAATTCACCGGACTATTCTCAAGTCCGTGACTGTTTTATCGCATTCGGTCGGTCCATTTCATAATTTGGTGATTAATCAGATTCATTTGGTTCTGATTCGTTACCGAATTCGGTCGATTTCACCTGAGAACCGGATTTTTGTTTGGTCCGTATCTATTACCAAGCTTGTCACATTCGGTTGTTTTAGATGGTTCTAACTAGAGTTTTATTCCATTACGAAATTCGGTTGTTCTACCGCTCCCGATCTGTTGCTTAATTTTTTTGGTTAGTTTTTAGGATGTACGAATTTTCACCCCAGCTACTGAGTTCGGTAATTTAAGTGGCGTTTATTTAGCTCTCGTTCTTTACCATTTAACGGTAGTTTCAGCTGGTTGCCATTCATTACTTAACTTTTGCTTCTAATGCTTGCAGTACTTCAGGAACAAGCACGTCTCTTGACGTGAAAACTAGACTACTTTTTTTGCACTAAATTCAGAATAAATGTACTTTGTATCTACTTTACCCTGGATGGCCCCTTTTTTTCGCCAGACAGCTCTGGGGTTTAATAGATAGTCTTAGTATCGCAAAAAGGCACTTTGATCATCAGTGTTTCCAAAAAACTGCGCCTGCGGCGTATTTCGCAGTATTCACTATTTAGAGGAAGGGTGCGTCATATAGTTGGCGTTTGAGGCTTGGAATTTTTGGGGGCTTGAACCACATTAAAGACTAGAATTTGCATGGAAAGTAGTTAAATGTTGCCAGAAAAAAGGCGGATAAAAAAAAAATGCCTTCGGCACTTTAATTTATCCTGGCTACAGCCATTAGCGACATTTTCTGCAGCAACGGCGTTTTTTGTCGGCACATTTTCAAGTCCTGTTGGCAAACTGGACGTCCCCCAAAGGTAAAAGGCTAGTGACGGCATATCCCTGAAAAACAGGAGTGGATGAGCGTGAAAACGTGGCAAATTTTCTTTTTAAGACTTGATTTTGTACACACTATGCAACTTTTTACATTGTAGCATCTTGAAGGCAACTCGCAGTGTTTTTAGAAAAAAAATCGGTCAAAATCCGGTACCGATTCGGTCAATTTTATCTGATTCGCCCCCCCCCCCCAATGAAGAAAGGCTCGGGACGCCCCTGCTCGGTCCTCCCGCCACAACCCTAAGATGGTAGTTACTCCCCTGTCATTGACGACGTCTGACAACATTTCTAAAAATTTCTGGCAAAGTGCAATCACGATGATGAATAATCAGGACATGTGCTCGATAATCAGGACACG
Source organism: Branchinecta lindahli (assembly GCA_023053555.1). NCBI lineage: Eukaryota > Metazoa > Arthropoda > Branchiopoda > Anostraca > Branchinectidae > Branchinecta > Branchinecta lindahli. The sequence continues at coordinate 12,731,187 of JAKZAO010000007.1, read as the reverse complement.
GGTGCGGATTTCAACTCAAAAATCGATCAGCAAAAACAGCAGCCATGCCCAAAATGATGTTTCTGCACTAGCTTTCACCTACAGCAATTCCTAAGAAGTAACTCGTTCAAAATATGAGATTTACAGTTGCCTGAAATTTCATTTACAGGGCTGCCACAGGTTTGGAGGCTTGGAAATAGGGACTTAAGGACTTTTTTAAACGAAAAAAGGGACCTATAGGGACCTAAGGTCTCTGTTACAAAACCTGAAATACACAGCGGCAGGCTCCTATTTGCACTTTGCTTGCTAGGATCAGAGGACTTCGGTTCGAAATATTGGTACCACATTTGGCAAAATAGGCTATGGCCTATGGGTCTTAGATTTGGGCCGTCAAGGGAGAAAGGAGGGAGGAAAGCAATTTAAGGGTTTAAGCTCAGTTTCAATAACTTTTTTTGTGATTAAAACCAGTGAAGACAATAAGTCACCAACCTGTATTCGAGGCGAGTGGGCAATGGCAAAAGTTTGATGTTTGTATTTTTAAGCAGAATATACAAGAAAGATTTTGTAGGTGCAGCTGTTTAACTTCTGGCTTAACCAGCCAAAATAGATCTGCAAAGTATTGAACTCGTAAATATGTGGCCATACTCACCACGAAACTTTTACATTTTTCCTCTATTTCTGCTAGGCAGTTGTAGGCTAATCGCCCAAAGAAAATTTAAAAGGTGAAACTACAAGCAAAATGACACGTCTTGAAAATAAGTTTAAATTTTGGCAGCTTCGCGCCATAATATTAGCTTTTAAAATTATTTGCACTTGTCGGTGTTAAAGAGGCAAGCGTAAGGTTAATGGCTTTACAAACTTGAACCTGGATGGCAAGTTTCGAAATTTTCCATGGCTTTGCGCCGGAAATTGCATTTTACACAAATATAACATAGCATTTCTTTTGAACATGAGAAAAATACACCTTTTGATGATCTTAAAAATTCTGCAGCTTCGTAGCAGAGATGTGGTCGGGTCAACGCTCAACTGTAAGTGTCTGAACTGTAAACGAAATTCGATATAGCTCTAGAAAATGTTTGGCTGGGTCAGGTTCCCCCCCCCCCCTGAGTTCAAGGCTAACTAGCCGTTCACCTATCGGTTGCATGACACTTCAGATTGTAGCATTAATAAAGGCTGGATCCTGAAAATTATACCAAATTACCGAATCCCAACCATGACACCGAACATTTTCGACCGATAGCCTATTCGGGATTATGTGCAACTACCGAATCTCCAAAAATATACCGAATAGTTCTGGTATCGAAAAATCACCGAATATTCTCAGTAAATTCGCTCACCGAATTCATGATAACTACCGAATCCTGACAATCGTACCGGATCCTGATCATTATACCCAATAGATTTGTACCGATAGCCTATTTGTGATTCTGTATAACTATCGAATCAACGTCAATACACCGGATAGTTCTGGTATCAAAAAATTACCAAACAATTAGTCAATAGTTCAAAGTGCTCATTTTTAGCGTGCACTTTATTGACTGTTTTCCTTTATTCGACTGCATTCAGCCTTACTGGAGCAAACTAAAGTGAACGAAAAAAACAACAACAACAAGGAGACGAATCAATCTGACTCTTCTACAAAGTAAGAAAAAAAAATACTAGATGACTTCAGAGTCAGAGGTCTTGTCAATCCTTTTCGCTAGTACTCTCCTTCAACCACAGAGTAACGCCTTAGCAGCAGGAGCCTTTTTTAGCCTACAAGGAAGCAGGGTTGATAGTTGTTCCCACAAACCAAAATTGTATACCATACTTTGCATAGTGGCTTGCATAGCTAAGATATTCAAATAAAATGTAAGTATTTTGGTCAGGAAAAACTCTAAAGGGACCTGAGACCTGATTTAGGGACCTAAGACTGATTTAGGGACTTGCAGGGACTTTGTGGCAGCCCTGCATTTATTCTATCGCAGGTTCATTTCTTCTAGCTGCGACCTGACGACGACCCTTGCGAAGATAAGCCGAGATATCTCTAGAGCAAATCTTGGCTGACTTGCCCGCTTATCACCATCAAATAAAATCAGGTATGCTACTTTACTAGATTCCGAAATTATATCATATCCTACTCCTCCTCAGTCCCGTCTTCACGTGCCATACCGACCGAGCATAAGGATGGCTGGAATTCATATAGCACCTCTACCATACAACAGCGCAGCTTACCTTAATTGTCGTTGTGTTTCTGCTCTCGTATTTACATTGGCACCTTGGGCAAAACTCCTGCTCTTTCCCATCAATATCATGTCCTATGACTGGCAGTACAACATTAGTACAGTCGCTAGAAAGAGGAGTTAGTTATATTAAAGTAGAGAAGTAGCCTGAAGTCAAAGAAACTAGAAAAATCCTACATTGACATACCACACATGATCTGTCTTATGCTTCCAAATAGTAAGCGTCAATGCCCGCTTGGCTTTGATACAAAGGAAGAGGGCAATTTTCTGGTAGAGTGCGAACAACTCTCAGATCCAGGGGGACATTTTCTTAATAGGTATGATATTGAGTTATCTCATGTTCCCGACATAAGAAATGAAGCTAAAATAATTAAGATCTACCAATTTGTAAAGTGTTCTTTAGCTAAATAAGGAACGCCTTGAGTGATGTACAGAGTACCATTTACATTATTTATACATCTTTGTATCATTGTATGGTTGTTATCACAAGTTTCGTTTTTCCAACTTGAGCGGTTTTGAGCCTGAAGAGGACCCTTGCCAAGAAGGGCCGAAATATAGCTCGAATAAAATTTAGCTGACGTATCCGTTTTTGCACTGTCAAATATGATTCGCAGTCAGCTTGGGTTGAAGGAATATTTATTGTATGGTCGATTGGCTATTAAACTTTTCATTCATATCCTTCAAGATGCTGCAGAGCAAGCAACTTACCACTTAGTTGGAGGAACATTTCCTATGAAAAGTTTTCTGTTTGATGAAGTACTGTTGACTACTGAAGTATCTGGACAGATACATTTGCATCTTACGTCTTCATACTGAGCCTAAAAAAGAATTGACAGTTTACAGTCAGTTACATATAAGAAAAAAAATTCACAGCAGCTTAGAACTTAGGGCCTAAATTCTCAAACAATTCTAACCTCATGAAGTATATCACACAACAAAGTAGTGCTACTGACTAGTATACTCAGGTTGGGAGTACTAGAATGAAATGCTTTCTAAACAGGCTATTATATAGCATCTATTTCTTTTTCGCCGGTTGGGCACATTTGAGAACAGTTCAAATTAACCTAACATTCTTGAAACAAGCTTGATCGAACTGTTGAGTTGATGTCCTTAGAATAAAACATTTTTATATTAAAAACGCTTAGGTTGAGTTCAGTTATGATTGTTACAATTCTGACTGTTATTATTTTCAGTCCACAACAATAAGAAAATTAGCTCTTCCCCCTTATAATTTTTGTTCCAACAGTTAAGAACATTACAATTTACTTATGATGATTGGGAGCATCACGAGTGCTAATAACTATCTGTTCAGTAGGAATTCCCAACAGGATGGTGATGTCTGTCTATTATTTTCGTTCCAGAGAGGATAGTAAATACCACAACAAAGACCTGGCTGCTGCTTTTCTTCTTCTTTAAGTGTGGCTAATCACATAACTAGGAGCTCCACTTGTCTTCAGCCTTATCTGCTGAAGCATATTGTTCTAATTCAAATCAAATAAGAGCATAAAGATCCTATTAAATTTGGTCTTTATATCAGATTCTTGCAGGAATCCATCAGTCACAACCCAACATCTTCATCGACTGGTCAAGGTTAAGCTCACATAATACACCTTTGACTATCTGTTGGATTAGTTACATCTTGTCGCATGTGAAAAGAATGTGGTCCATCATTTCTTCTTTCTTTTTGCAAATCTTGCACAGAATCAGAATGCACAGTGGAGGCACAGCGGTGATGTTGAGACATGTTGAAATCCATTACCAACTTTGAAAGTGAATGAATGTTTGTTGAAATTACATGTATCGCCTTTTAGTCAGTGATGCAAAATAAGTAGATTGTCATCGCAGCCAGAGGCATTACTAGCCAAAACGTTTGGGGGGGCACAAGGAATTTACCGACTGACTGGTCATTTTTACCGACTGTTTTTTGCGGATAAAAACAACTATTATTGAGAAAAAAAATGACTGTGTTGACGAAAAATCGGCTGATGTTTAGAAAAAATGACTGTTTGTAAGTAAAACTTGACTATTTTCACGAAAAACAACTGTTTAAAAAAAAAATTGTTTGTTTTTAAGAAAAAAGACTAAAAATTAAAAGTAAAAAATTGACTGTTTTAACTAAAAATGTGCGACTTGGCTATTTTTTATGGACTGGCCAACAACATTGGAGTGGCATCTCCCCCCCCCCCCCAGTAGTGATGCCTCTGATCACAGCTTGTGATAACTACCTGAAGAAATTCTTTCAGAAATAAACTGTATTATGACAAAATGAACTTACAGAAGCAGAGGATGAGAAGCACAGCACAAGAAATAAAACAGCTGAACTGTATGTCAGCGACATTTCCCAGGTGTTAAGGACCCTGTCACTGTGAGCAAGCAGGGAATGTTTGTTTTAGGCCAAAATTGGCAAGCTCTCTTAGCCCAGTGTTGCCACTTAATTCTGATGAAATTTTTGACGCTTGGCCTAAAAAACCGGTGACATTCTGGTACCTACGAAACTGAGTCCTTTTTACCAGGTATTAACGAGAAATCTCGCTTGATCATCCTCATAATTACATCCCTTAACTTTTCTGATTCGTTCCTGTAATTACTGCTGAAGAACCGGTCGCAGGATTCTAAATCACTTTGTCGAAGAAGCGAAAATCTACGCCAAATCGCAGAATTCTGAGAGCAGTGGCAACACTAGTCACAATTTGGTGATGTGCTATATCGATATAGCGGACCAAATACCATAAGCACGAATCGGCAAACTCGCTTCGTGTACTGGTCAAATTTGATCGGCGATCAAAAACGCCACTTGATGACCAAATATTGATGACAAAACCTTTAGCGAAACACATTTAAAAAAAAAGCAACTTCAAATTACCGATGTCCGATACAGCGAAAAGTCCAAACATTGACTAACACTAGTTTTGAGACAAGACATATTCGATATCGCCATGTCGAGCAAAATATCGAAACGTAAATATCAATAGCGATATACGACTTGCTCTTGTTTCTTTCTATCGCCCAGCTATCGCCGAATCTCGAATTAATCGAAAGAGCTGCAATTTGACTGCAACTTTTGTTCTTTATTAGTTCGGATTGTCGGATACTCCTTTCTCTTCGTTCGCTGTTTCATCCAGTTCGTATTACAGAGCTGAGGAGAGAGAGCAGATGGGGAAATGACCGCCAGACAGACGCATTTTATGTCGCAGTACTCGCAGTAGCATCTGTGCCCATCTTGCGCCATATTCGTTGTTGCCTCGGTAAAAGGCACGCGATCGTTTCAAAGAAATTGTTTCAGTGGATGAGACCTGGAGGCCATCGTAATCCGGATCCTGGTCAGCCAGGCCGGGGGATTTAATGGTGGATAGCCTATTGAATCTTCCACCTCTTTCTTTACGCCTACGCCGTTTTCTTTGCCGAGGGAGAGCAGAGCAGATTATATTCTGGGGGCCCTTAGAACCACTGGTACAGCTAGAAAATTGTCTCTGCTTTCCCAGTAAAGGTCGGGCTTCACTACCCAGACGTCCCAGAATTTGGGGTCCGGACTATGTGAAGACGGTCCCAAACAGAAATCAAATCAAATGTCTCTTCAAAAGTCCACTTTTGGGCATTTTTCAGCACTTCTGTCATTTTCTTAGATTTTACCACCTCAGCACAATAATTTCTCCAAGTCAAATGAAAACTACTTTCAAATTCCCGCTTCTTTTCACCCAGAATCCGAGAATCTGGTAGACTTTTCTACCAGATTCCCGGACGCGTCCGGGGTGCTTTCAGACCTGTCTTCACTACCCATACCGGTATCGAAGAAAACGGAACCCAGAATCCGGGCGGAAAATCTGGGTAGTAAAGCCCGACCTTAATGTATTTACATTAAATACATTTAAAATGTATTTACACCCTGAACGAAAGCGAACTGGTCCCTTTACTCGAACTGAAAAAGATCACTTCAAACATCGTCTTTCTTTAGTCCTTCCGAGTTCGATGGAAATGTTACTTGGCTTCGGGTGGTGCAGCTTTTGGTTGACCGCTCCCCGTAACGGTGTTTAATAGGCTACTGGATGTCCAGTCCCTGTCTACCCTTTGTTTCTGCGTATTTCATCTCATTTGCTTAGTACGCATAGCCAAAACACCTACTCAGATGCCCTGAATGGGTGCTCAAGAAATCATGGTGGCTCACCCACCAATAGCTGGCTTCGATCACATAAATGGAAGGCAAATGGCACCACCAGAGGCAGCAAAATGTGCTTGTACGAGTCTTCGCTGATCGCGAAGTAAAATTAAACCACAAACACGTTTTTCCTGACAATCCATATTGACATTTCTCCGATGACTATCCACACTGTAAAAAGTTTTACGACACTTTCCTCTAAATTCGACACTTTTTTCCCATTTCCAATCTCCATATGGCGCAGACACTTTATTTCCGTGGTAAATAAACGTTTCTACGTTTCAACAGTTGTGGCAAAGCAGTTCTCGCTCATTCAACATTTTCCGTTAACGTTTTCCCTCGGCCCCTAGCAGTTTTAGAAGGCGTACAACACTTTATTTCCGTGGCAACTCAACGTTTCTGCGAATCAACAGATTTGGCATAACAGTCTTTGCTCATTCAACAGTTTCTATTAACGTTTTCCCAGGTTCCCCGGCGTTTTCTGTTGTACGACAGTTTTAGGAAGTTTTAGGAAAAGTGTATAACACTTTATTTCCGTGGCAATTCAACATATCTTGGTTTTAACGCTTCCTGATTAGTCGTTTTCAACCATGCCGACACTTTCTGTCAAGGTTCCCCAGCGTTTTCTGTTGTACGACAGTTTTAGGAAGTTTTAGGAAAAGTGTATAACACTTTATTTCCGTGGCAATTCAACATATCTTGGTTTCAACGCTTCCTGATTAGTCGTTTTCAACCTCGCCAGCACTTTCTGTCAACATTTTTTACCGGTATGATTCCAAGACTGATGCATGCTGCAGCGGAGTTACAGCTGCAAAAATGGAAGTATTATACCGATAATATCAGTTTTATATAATATTTTTTTTATTAATTTGAAATTTTAAAAATAAATTTTAAATAAGCAACTTTTCTAACGCCTCGTTAAAAGGAATTTAAATGGACCAGTTCAGAGCCCCAATGGTCCCAATAAAGTCTAGCGTCCTTGTCAGCCGCAACCATAGCCTATAACCGAGCTATAACATTAACGGGAGTCCTTGCACACACGTGTAAGAATTAATTTTGATTTATTGGTTTAGATCAAACAACTGACAGAGAAATAAATTAACACAAAAGTTATAGTCGGCAAAAAACACTTCGATTATATGTGTCGAAAAATTGAAATTGCACTTCGAATATAGATATGTTTATAAGATAGGCCTAGATGTCAACTTTTAAAAATTAAGTGGCAGTAGCCTATATCCCAAAAAATCATATCTTCGCTTCAAGGGTAGGCCTACGATTAAAGATAAAGCGTTGATCAAGTCTAAAGATAAAAGGGCTCACAACGTGAAAACTTGAATTGCAAAGGTAAGACGGGAACATAGGAATATTCATGTAGATACCAATTGTTGCTGAAACTGCCTCGATCAGGGTTTTGAAGTTCAGCCGGTCTCCAAACACGAAAACTGAATTCTCTTTGTATGCTGCTTTGCATCAATTTCAAACGGTTGCATCCCTTCCACCAAAGCAGCTTCCGATCTCAAGAGGGTTACCTAGACAAAAAAAATCCATTTGACCCAAAGTTATTTTTTTTCCAAGGATACAGCTAATTACATTTATTTTGTTCTGCCCTTATCAAAAGAAAAATTCCATCACCTTTTAACCCCCCACCCGGCTGCCTAAAAATACAGTTGAAAGATTGGACTCCGGATCTTGCCCCCACTATATCCAACGTTAAAGTACACAATACCTAATTTTTTTTCAGTGGATTTACACTTAGTCTTTAACTTGTCTTTCCACGTGAGTAATTGATTACTGCACAAAAATCTTTTCCTAGCAATAGTGCGAACACACGATCCGGAGTTCCCGGCCAGATCTTCTTCACTTTCATCATAAGGTTGAAAAATCTCAACTTTTCCGTATGGAAGTGATGATGGTGCGGAGAATCCTGGCAGGAATTCCCCGACCCTGGCCGTCTGTTCGTAACGCAACCACGTAGAGGAATTATGGTCGTTCTTCGGGGTGATAATAAACAGCTGACCAAAACATGGTCATTTGTGCTTAGATGGCGAAAGATTTGCTGGAGAAGCCAGTAACGGCGTGTAGCCTATTCTTTCTAAAACTGGAGACAGAAAGGTCTGAATAGTTTTGCACCTATTTTCTTCGCATTTTCAAAGCCTGAAAACCAAGAAATAACATTGGGAAATTCTGAGACTTTTGGCTAAACTGGCTTACTGACTCTCTAACTTCGAGCGTTCGAATCCTGATCAGGACAAAACATAGCCTATGCCCAAAAAAGGTAATAGGTCAGACTATAGTATTTCCTATTACCGTGCACGTCGTCATCATGTTATTCCGCGAAAAAAAAAATATGTAAAGAGAATTCAGCGACTGAAATACACAATGGGCATGGGGACAAAGAATGAATGGACGTAGATACTGGCACGGATGCTTTAAAGAACTATTTCAGCACGATTTATGTGAACTGTTTAAACAGCAAGTCTAGATCTGGCTTACTTTAGTCAATTAACGTCATTTCTTCATCATTCAGGCACTACCATCATATGACGCAATCTTTAACTTAAAGGACCACTCATGCTTATTCTGTCTTTTCTATTATATCTAGATCCCTTTTGAAATTAAAAGCTTCTGAAAACTCCACCTTTCACCATTGTTTCCGTTTGTGGGCTACCTACGCATTTTTAGCGTTTTTTCGGTCGTGCCGAAGTCACGAGAAACTTCAAAATGTTGTTTTTCACTTTGGAAGACACGTTACACAGTCAAGTCTATCGTCTGTTTTGAACTTCTTTTATTTTGCTTGGTTTCCCCACTTTTAAACCATGACACGTTCAGTTTTTAATTATTTTATGTCCGGCATCCGAGTCAAAGTGCGGCAAGGATGAATATAGTCGACAAGGGCTAATTTAACGCGGATTCAATGTGGGACGTGATGGCATTTTCGAAAAACAATAGTTGCGTTTTTGCAGATACCACGGTAACAAGTTCTGCAATTAGTCGTTTTTGCAGTTACCATGGTATCTGATATACGTTTGCTCTGCAAAAACGACAATTGCCAAAACTGCGCTTTTCGAAGTCATCCCAAAAGAAAAACTGATATCCAGTCACATCACTAAGTGCCAAACTTCTTTCCCACCAATTTGACAAAATTGATGAAAGTGAGACGACTTTTTCAGATATCTATATCTGCAAAAAAGCAAATATTATTTCTGAGCCATTTCATCATGAAAAGAAACTTTCTAGTAAGAGTTGTGCTTTAAGAAACAATATTCTTATCTTTACCTCTCCTCCGATTCGGCCTCCCAGGTCAGTCGTGAAAGATGAAAGCTTTGTGTTTTGTAATTTAACTCGCATACGCGTCACTCCATTGACGAATTCATTAGTTTCAGCGTCGGTTTCTGCATGGCCTGCGACACCGACCTCCGGACATTCCGGCACGATGTTTCCGATCTAGAAAGAGAGGGAAGATTAATAAACTTGAAAGGTTTCCTGTGGCTACCGGTTCGTTCACTCGACGGGTCTAGGCGACCTCCCCCCCCCCCCTGCCGGTACCACCCTCTCCCGAAATGCGAGTGTGTGTCGCGCCACTGACTGCGAATTTTCTTTTTCCAACCCCTTCCTTTTAAGGATTTTTCCGGTCGCCATGTGAGCGTATTTCGCGCCACTGACTGTGAATTTTCTTTTCCCCTCCCCTCTTCTCCTCTCAGAAATTTTCCGATCTCCATGTGAGTGTGTTTCGCGCCACTGATTGAAAAAATTCTTTCAACCTTGCGACCCCCCCAACCAATCCCCCCGAGCGAAAACATATAGGAAATAGGAATTGAAACTGCAGTTTTGACCGCGAGGGAAGGAACAGCCCTAAAGGAACGCGTGACAAACAAAGATAGGCTCGCTGGCCGCTCATCTCTGTATAGAGTTTCACAAAATGTATTTTTATTTCTAGAGTTTTATCAGACATGTTTCCTGGGGGGGGGGGGGGGGTACCACGGTGGTACCCCAGGGTGAAGGGTGTTACCAGGCACGTACGCAGGAATTTTTTTCGGTGGGGGCCCAATCCTTCAGAACAGTATATAAAAGGCGCATTATATTATGTAACATCTACAAAAACCAAAAGCAACCGACGAGCAGAGCTAAAGAGCATTGTTGCTTCTTTTTTAACAAATCGATCTCAAGTGCTTAAATACAAAAACGTCTTTTCTGATTCCCTCCCTATTTTTTGTGGTGTCCCCCAAGGAACTCTAATGGGTCCAATTTTATTTTTAATAATGATTAATACCCTTTTGACTGACCACCCAGATCGTTGGAAGTACGTGGACGACCTGTCTGCACTGGAGGTATGTCGTCGAAATATAAAAAGTTCAATTACGGCTCTACTTGAGGATGCCACTCAGCAAGCGTCTTTGTCAAAGATGAAAGTTAACTCCCAAAAATCATCGATCATGACAATTAGTTTTTTAAAATCATTGCCCACTTTCACAGACCCAATCCCTCCCGAAATCTCCGTTAGACGTATTAAATTACTTGGAGTAACTATTACAGATGACATGAAGTGGGATGCCCATGTTCAAAACATCCTCAAACAAGCTTCCCCTTCGGTTTCCCTGTTAAAACTTATGAAAAAAATTTCTTGCCCCCCAAAGGATCTCCTCCAACTGTATTGTTCGTTTATCCGGCCAATACTGGAGTATGCTTGTCCAGTGTGGCATTTCGGGCTTACTTCTGAGCACGTATATAAGATTGAAAACATTCAAAAACGAGCGCTTAGGATCATTAATGGGGAAGGGAAGCTTCCGTACCATTATCTGCTTGGCAAGTTCAAGCTCACCACCTTGGACGCGAGAAGAAACCTTCTGTGCCTTAATTTCGGTACCAAGACCCTGTCTGTACCCAGATTACGTGCCATCCTCCCCGAACTCTACACACCCATCCGCAACAGACCACAACGCGACAAGGCTCAAAAAGTCCCCAAATTAAACCCAGTCCCCACAAAACATGAACGATACCGAAGGAGTTTTGTTCCAAGTTTTGTTGAGTTGTACAACAGCCAGTAAAAATAGTCACTATTTTTGTTGAATTGTTAGTTTTAGCATTTGACCCTTTAATATGTTTTATTTTGTTTTATAGCGTATTTTAGTGACTTTATTTTTGACGTAACGGTTAAAGTTTGACTTTGATCGAATTTGAAAAAAAAAATTCTTAAATCATTTTATCGAAGTGATTTTTTTGTGTCAGAATTTTTTGGCAAAAAGTTTTGCAGAATGAGTCTATCTTATAAATTGTGGTAGACAATTTTTGTATCGACTGATGGCTTTTTTACGAATTGTGTTGTAATTATTATTGAATTGACAAATTGACTGAGTGTACATTTATGTTTGACGTAGAAGTCAAATTCGGCGTTTACGCTGTGAAAGCTACTTTTTAGAAATAAAACTCTACTCTACTCTACTACTCTACAAACTTTTCCAGAATCTCATCCACTGATACAGAAACATCTCGATGGACGTTCAAAAAGTGCCAAGCCATTTAATCGACCTTCTCCCATTCGGCTGCGGAGATAGGTTTTTAGCCTTTTCATTGAGGAAAATGACCTCTCAACACATGCTGTAGAAGTAGGCAACTAGGCATGACACAGAAAATGCGAAGTTTCGGGGGGGGGCCGGGCACGGAGCCCCCCCCCCCTCCCTGCGTACGTGCCTGGGTGTTGCTGCACTCTTTTTTTCTGAAGAAAGGTATTTCCTATTATCAGCCACTCAATGGAGCAAAATTGATATTGTCCAATTATTTGAAACTGATGGTAACTAATAGCAACAGCATAAATACTCCTTGAACCTAAGCTGGCTGGGAAACAAATATATGTAAGGATAATTATTGCAGACTCGTTTCTTCAAGTCCAGAAAGAGCCCATAAACATTACAGCTGACTTTCCATTTTTTGCCATTGTTGATTGTTTAATATAGCCTATAGGCTAGTACAGTCTACCGCACAAAACCCTGAATTGTGGACACCCTTATGCCCAATGCTGGCTATATCTAGGGTTTGGCTTGGCCTCTGCCTAAGGCTGTATACCTGTTACCTGTTGGTACCCTAACCCTGGCCTGATCCAATATAAAGGGGTTTTGATAGGTTGATTTCTGAGCTTCGTTCAAATCATCAATATCTGATTGGGTTAGTAACGCCAGATGTACCTAGCATTTGGCAAAAGGGAATCCGAAAATCAGGGGTTTCTGGTAGACCGGGGCAACATCTTTCGTAACAGAAAAAATACAAGGCTTGTTGCTATTGCTAACTGAAGTGAAAATTCTCTAAAAAATGAATAAACTTACGTAGGCTACCCATACTTTTGCAGCATCCAGGAAAGGTCCAAATGTTACTTATACAGGCTCCATGCAGTGAGATATTCTTCCTTTAAAAAAAATAGGAATATTTACACAAGGGTTAATAAGTCGCATGTCTGAATCTGAATGTTATTAATGTTTCATCTAGCCTACTTGTGATTGGCTAGTCTCCAAGAAAAATATTTCATTGCTCTCAACTCTCCAGCAGCATTCTCACAATGCAATTTACTCCCAGTCTGTTCCAATTATTTGCCTTTTGTCATCGCTTTAAACCTTCTTAAGAGGTGTATTTCTGTTGTCAACTCTTTCTTTTTCATCAATTTATAAATTAGTACACTATGGAATTTGAGCTGAGAAGAGAATGGGATGGTCCTGTGTGGAATTCAGCATTGTTATAGCTTCAAACTAGTATTTCTGTAGGCCTAATTCTTAAATTTTTTTTTATAAACTAGACAGATCTCTCTTAAAGGAAAACTTTTATGGAAATTAAAAATTTTATTCAAGGTTGGATACTCCTCCTGTAGCCTACAAAAAAGCATTGCATTATGTGCACTAGAAATCAGATCATTCTGAACCAATCAAGTACACAAGGCCCTTTTTTGATACCCATGCTCAAACCCTTGGGCATGCTCGCAGGTGTGACCATGGTCCTCACACATAGCCTATTTGAAACCCTCATACACCAGAAGGGTAGGCTACTAGTATATGAATTTCAAGATAGAAAGGAAGACTTGGTTTGTTTAGTTACAAAAGGACTGTAGCGTATACTAGTAGGATACGCATCTAGCCAATAAGCGGTACACATAGTCAGTCATTATGTACCTGATATTGATTAGATCTTTACTTTTATTTTAATTCGTAAGTGTTGAGTATAAATTGTATATATATTTACTGACAACTGAACGAATATTTGGCTTGTCCGCTTCCCGTTTTTGAAGTAAGCTGAATTGAACTGAAGATAGGTATTAGTACCATGCTCACAAGGGTTTCAGCATGAGTACCAAAAAGGGGCTTAGTGTACTAGATTGTTTCAAACTCCTCTTTTTGGAGGCCTCACACAATCTGAACCTGTCCACAAGACTGGAGCAGGATCAGAGACTTTAGACTGAATGTTTTGACCTAACTATTTCATCCTGTTATGCATCTATCTCCTGTTTCATATCTGTTTCTAACTCTATGACAGTGCTTACATGATTATCAGAGTAGGCGACGAAACTGCCATTATCAGTCCAGAAAGAACTCATCCTAGGCCAGCCTAGTCAAACTTGATTGGAATCGTGCACTGGTGCATAAAGTAGCCAAAAAGGTTAGGAACAGTAGGTAGCCTCGACCAGGTCTGGACTGGATCTAGAGCAGGTCTAGAGGCATGTGACATTGTGGGAAATCTTGTAGGTCGGTTAACTGGATGATGGCAAAAAACGCAGCTAATTACAGGAGGGGTAACTCAGTCAACCACAAATCCCTGATTTTTGGATACCCTATGCCTAACACTGGATACACTATGTCAGGTGATGTGTACTGTAAGCCAGAAAAATATTGATGATCTGAGTGAAGTTAAAATTCAGCCTTCACAACTCCTTTATGTTGAGGTAGGTCAGGGTCGGGTTACCAACATGCATCCATCATTTGGCATAGGGTATCCAGCATTAGGCATAGGCTATGCCAAATGCTAGATATAGGCTACCCAGCATTTGGCATATAGTAGGCCTATCCAAAAATGAGGGATTTGTGGTAGAATGGGGTAAGTGACCTCGTTTTTACACAACCTCGAATTCTGCTGCAAAAATGTTTAAAATGAAATTTCCATGCTGTCCTGATACATGTAGTCAAGAAGCAAAATCTGAATTTTTTTTCAACATTTATGCCCCAAAATCTTAGAATTATTTTATTTCCTTTGTTTTGAACCTGGTTTAAAAAGGGATTTTCTGGTTATCATGGTACTATCATTCATTACGATACTTTGCAAGCAATCTGACCTCAGGTAAAATTATGTTTAACTAGCCTACATAGAAATATTGAATTTATTTCCCCAATATGTAAACCAGTAAACCATTCTATTAGCCTAGCTTCAATCTAGTATGTTTGTCATATCGTCGATGGGCATTCAAATCCGCGTATCTCCATTTTCTGTGAAAATCAGATTTTTACACCATAAAATTGTCCATTCAAAACCACGTATCTTCTATATCTTCAAAACTAAGCTTGCTTATGCAAGATAGCCATCTAGCGACGAAAATAAAAATCAGGTAACAATTTTCTTAAATATTTGGCCGGTCAAAAACACGTATCTGGAGATACGGGATTTTGATTTCGTAATTTTCTTCGCTTTCGTCTGCAATCCGTTCCATATTTGGAGATACGCGAATTATACATGCAAACGTTTTCCGACTTTTCCTAAGATATTGAAGGTATAAAGGGACATTTTTAAGTATTTTAAGGCCCTGAAGGCAATGCAAAAGTTAGAGGAAGACTCAGGGGAAGGTTGATTTGACTTGATATTGCCAGGGTTTTGCCAAATAAAGTGTCCATTCCTTTTCTGCACTGAAGCAATTGGATTTTATTTTTTAATTGTCTCTTTAACGCAATGGAGAGCTGTTCCACGAAGAAAGGAAACCTCACTTACGCCATCTCTGAAAAGCCAGTTCACAGTATTATGGTGCATCGCCGAACCACAAGTTAATATGGTCTAGCCTATAAAACAATTCTATTTTGTAGTTTATAGCATTTTGATCGCAATGATGAGCAGAATTGTGCTGAAGCACGGCCGTGCTTGAGCACGGTTTCTTCAAAGACTTCAAGCAGCTTCGATTTGTTGACTCAATAAGGCCTGGTAAGAAAGCTGGTGATCCTGAAGTTCGTGACATACGAGGAATTCGTTATCAGGACGGAGCGATATGGTATATTCTTGACTTCGACGAGGACTGGCAAGTTCTTCCGCAAGGAATTCGTACCATCGACAGAAAAGACCTTGCGCCGCTTCATGCCACCAAACTACCTCTCCACCCACTGAAGGGAAAACACCTGATGGAGCTCAGACAGATCATGCCCCAGCAAGTTTGGAGCTTCTATGAAGCACTTGTTTCACATCTTTGAATTCTGACATTATTTTTTCTTACCTTCTGTATGGTTTTCACAATACTATAACTGAATATTACTCTGAGTGCACTAGATTTTACATGTATCAAAATCACGTAAATCCAGAAAATGTTCAAATCTATCAGGTCAAAAAACCGTATCTCCTTTTTCTCGACTTCGATTACGAGTACATTTCACTTATGTAGTCTACTTAAAAGAGCATCTTTCAAACTATCTTTCTTATTTTTCTTTGATTTTTCCTCGTTCAATTGACAAAATTAGTTAGTTTTTATTGCCTCCTGAAAAGTCAAGAAATTGGAGATACGCGGATTTGAATGCCCATCGACGATATATTGGTTCCTTTTTAAGCCAGACAGATTTCACTAAAGAAAGGTTTCTCTGGAAATTTGAAATCTTGTCTGAGGTTGGATACCTGTCCCTGACCTCTCCTACACGGTACCCCGATGCTGCCCCGATGGTACCTTAACTCTTAACTGTCTTAAGTCTCATATAAGGTAAACAAGGCACACCAAAGTAAAATAAAGAACAAGTTGAGCTGAAACACTTGCCTCTTAGATAATATCGATTTACTTATTAGGTTAATTTACTGTAGGTACCACTCACCTGTTCACACTTGACAAAAATCGACAGCTCAAGATTTGGGCAAAGCGATGCCTGGGCGATGCTAAGGCTTAGCCTAAATCATCGACATCGGCTTAGCATCGCTTTTCCCCCAAATTTTTTTTTGCCTAAGCATCAAAGGTGGTCTAATCGAAGGTGGTCCGACACTGGTCCGACATTTCCAAGTGTTCAAAAAATAGCCTAAGCAAACCACTACTGCAATACTTACTGTAGGCCTATAAATTACCTACTTTTTGGAGCACCAACCATCCAGGCACCAGCATCTTTGTCTGTCAAAAGAAGGTCCATGGCCACAATGGGTCACTGCTGGGTCACTGGCATGAGAAATTAATGAAATCCAAAAACAATCCCACTTGGGACAGCAGTATTCACCTTTGGTATTCACAATCTTGAATATCTTTAGAGAAGCAGAACACAGAACACTCAGATTCTAATCCAAATAACTTCTGGCACTTGGGCTCCAACCCTTTCGTCCTCTGACTCCTTCCTTTCCTTCCTTTCGAACTTTTTTCGAATTAATTGAATTCTATGCCAGTGTTGCCAGATCCTTTTTGTAAAATTGCGCAGCCCCTTAGCAAAATTGCGCCAAAACGATTTTTTTTTTGAAAAAATGCGCCCAATTGGGCGCATTTTTTACTTTTTGAAAAGTGATAATTTCCTTGTTCCAAGGTCGGGCTCAGCTACCCACACTTTTTGTCTGATCCTGAATTCCGTTTTTCTTTGAGAACATTCTCGGTTGGTAAGACAAGTATTTTTTCAACCTGAGGCGTACGGGAATCTGGTAGAAAATACAGTGATTCTTCGGTTGTGGGCTGTTATTGGCGGGAAAGTTGGAGGCACGGTCGTTGTTGGAGAGTTAGAATGACAGAGGGGTTTCAGATGAACTATCAAAACTCAAACCATACGATTCCGCCCTATGAGCGGCATTACACGTCGTTTAAATGACGAAACGGTGTTGTGAAAAAATAAAAACAAGGAAGGAAGTGAGAAATTGCGTTTTCACATTCTTCTAACGGGAAAATGGAAATGCGCCCAAAGGCGCCGGTTGAATTTTAGAATTACGCCCAAAAGTGCGCAGGCGCATTTCTGAAAAAAATATGCGCCAAGGAATTTCAAAATGCGCCCAAATGGCGCAATTGCGCCCAATCTGGCAACACTGTTCTATGCGCGCTTTGCTGCGACTTTCTTTTTCTTGAAAATTCCCTAATGTTCTCTTTCTGCTACTGAAAAATAAAAGGTAATGCTGCTAATAAAAGTATCATCTTTTCATCCAAATAAGGCCAAAATTATTATGAAATAAAAGAGAAAATTTAAGCATTTTTGTTTAATTTTTGGCTGATAGCGTAGATTTTTTTTACACCTTTGTACAGCACGAATCCACAGAAAATACAACCGAAATAACATCAGGTCACGCAGAATAGCCAGAGAACACAGCAGTGAGTTCCTTCTTATAGTTTTCTTGATCTGAGCTTCCAGCCAAAGCTAAACTAATCAGATAAAAGGCGATTCTGAAATTCCAGAATTTATGATAGATATTCCTTCAGCCCAAGCTGACTGCGAAGTGCGAAACATCTTTGACAGTGCAAAACGGTTACGTTAGCTACATAGGCGTATTCTCGCCGTTCCCCGAGGACTCCACTTGAGGAGTCCCCGCGTTTTTGTTTGTCTCCGGGACTCACTCCCTGTATTCTCGCGAGTCCCCACGGACGGGGAATGCTCCGATTATCATTACCATCATCAAAAAGGACTACGTTTCAGATTCGGAGGGGAATCAATTTTTGCTGGTGCTGGCGCAATGTAAAAATAATTAAAAACAATCAAGATAAACAAAATAAAAAATAAATTGGATTCAGATAAATGTCATCAAGTGCATATTTTCTTTCGAACAAAATCCATTTTAGAAGCATTCTCCGTAATTTCGCTGTTTTCCGTATGCAGAGTCCGCGTGGAGTGACTCCCTCTTTTCTCGCCGTTCCCTTCGATTCCCCGAGGAGTCCCCGGGGAACGGCGAGAATACGCCTTTCATTAAAGCTATATTTCGGCTCTTCTTGGCAAGGGTCCTCTTCAGGCTCAAGCTGGAAAATGAGCCCGTGAAAAACACAATTTAAGATTCCTCCTTAAATATTGTGAACTTCTTCCCTGAAAACCGCTTGGAGTTAAAGCTGGTTCTGTGATTTCATTTTGGACGCGGCTGCTGCTTTTGCTGCTCCATTCGGTCGCCGAAAGGGTAGAGATTCTTTTGCATTTTGCTTTTGGAGTCCCATGTCTTTTCTTCGGGTACTTGTCTGGGCGATTTGAAGTTCCGTACTTCGGGTTCAGATATTCCGTCAGCCCAAGCTGACTGCGAATCATATTTGACAGTGCAAAACTGATACGTCACTCCTAGAAATGCTGATTTTGCCACGTGGCAACCGGTGCCGACTGTTGTCAGCCGGGTTCCAGCACCGATCGGCTACCGTGCATTTGCTGTACACTAAAACCAAGAATGGACAAACCCCTCGTCTAGAACTCGATTTGAATTTTGGAAGACACTTGAACGAAGGAAACTTCATTTCAAATTTTCATTGCACCAGATTGCAATAATAGTTTAAAAAAAATAGCAAACATGAACTCAAGAAAACGAGTTAAGGCCTATTCTTTCGAAGAATGCGACAGAGTACAAGCTTCAAGATTACAAAGAACTGCAGCAATAAGTTTAACATGATGCATAGGCTGTTACAATAAGCCTGACATAAACGAAAGAATTCAAGATAAATGCGAGCGTTTAACCTTTACACTTTTAGCGTTGGATTTCCTGCACTGGAGTGACGTCAGGCCCAACCGCACAAAATCTCTAAAATCCATTCGACTTCGAGTTGAGATGGGACTTGAGACCCTATCATGTGCATAGGAAACCTTGATGGACCTTTTTGTCGAACATTGTATGGCTCGGAATTCTAAAGTGAGGGTCAATTCCCTGAAATTAGTTTTGTGGAGTATGAGCAATCGTGCACCTGGCAGTTCCAGAATCCGCGCCAGGCGCTTGTGCCATGTTGAAACGGTACTCAGTTCCATTTGTGGAGCAGTGAATGGCCCTCACGCTTTAAAGATCATAGTTGCGAACCCCTTAATCAGCATAGCAACAAGCTAAACAATTCAAACAATTGTTAGAAGTGCAACGCTTTCTTGGACGCAATCAGTTTTCAGACTCGAATGGCTCAACATTTCCGAAGGCGCTGACATTTTCGCCGGACGACACCATTCTTCGGAACTGCTAACACTTTCCAAAAAGATCTTGTATCGACGAATGTACAGTCACAACACTTTTCTAAGCTGCAGACATTTTCCGCAGATTGAAGTAACGACACAAAATTTGTGTGTAACACTTTCTTACATTTTAAGACACTTTCCAAGGTTCAACTCCTCTTTCTTAACCCTACCACGACGTTTTCTTATTTTCAACATTTTCTGTAGTATGTGTTCTCTCGCTCTACAGACGCTTTTTCAGAACCCAACATTTTCGTGGGAAAAGTGTTGAAAGCAAGACATTTTTTATGAAAATGTCGCTTCGCAGACACTTTGTTGGGACAACAGTGAGATTTTCAACAGATTTTCTTGAAAGTGTTGTGATGGCGACGTTTTCTAGAGAAAGTGTCGTAAAACTTTTTACAGTGCAGATCTGGATTCTCTGAAATGAGTTTTGTCCGATAATACAAATTATGAAAATCGTTTTCTCTGACCATCCGGATTTGTTTTGTGATCGTCGATTCGGGAATCAACGGGGTTAGATTCAGAATTCAAGATCGTCGGATTGCCGTTTTGTAATCCTAGATAGCCGATTTGCTGTTCTGATGAATCGGTTATCTAAGATTATAATCCGGGACTGTCACGGAAAAATGCCTTAAAAGTCGCCTCAGATATTCATGTATGGACTCGGGCCGTTTGAAATACGGAGACCACTCATGCTTCTACAGCTCCAATGCAACAAATATCTAGAACTTCCAAATACATCAAAGGCCAAGTCCAAAACACGCCAGTGATCCTACCGAAGACCGAGAAACGCCAACCAAACGAATCCTCAAAGCTGACTCAAATCATATGTAAACCAATCAGCAACGTTTGTTTTGGTGACGGTCCTGGCTCTTGGCTGGGTTGGGATTCTTCATTTGGCGCGAAGAGTTAAAGGAACAGTAAACTTGACTAGGCAACTTTCGGCCATCAAACCGGCCTGGGGGGCTTAGATAAATGTACAGGGACTTATTGCCGACAGGACCCCCCATCTTTGTTATCTCGAAACCCCTCCTTATTGTTCCCAGAGCTAGCTGGCAGGGCCTTGCCCCTTATGCACTGTAGTTACGCACTCATGCACTGTAAAAGTTCGCGATTGTCTGTGTTATCAGCATACAGGGTTGCCACTTTACTAAAATAAATTCACTATGCAAAAGGAAAAAAGTAATATCAAACAAGAAAAGTACTCAGAACGTGTTGCTGGGTCATAGTCACCTTGGAAATAAAACCTGACAACTACTTTTTTCTTAAAATCTGCTGCCAAAGTAAAAAGAAAGTTCTATAATTAGCACAATTGTACTACCGGTGGCAACCCTGTTGAAATACATTGTATTACTTTGTTTCAAAAGGCTATTGAGGCAAAGATCGTGGGTTCGAGTCTTACTCCCGGCACACAAACCTTTTGCTTTTTGTTTGTTTTTTGTTTTATTAACTCAAAAGTCGAACTCTCGGAAACTGCCCAGAAACTGCAATGGTCGTGACAAGAATTTTTCTAACTCTCAATATCGACTCAGGGTACATTCTTGATATGTCAGCTAGCTCCCTGAGCCAAGTTTGAGTCAAGTTTACTGTTCCTTTAAGAGTATGCTTTGCTCGCTTTGCCAAGTACGGTTTATTTCATGACACGAATACATCAAGTTCATACTTATAAAAATTAAAGTAACGATATTTTATACGTTCGCTTAGACCAGACACAAATTTGAAAGACGACATGTCAGGAAATGAGAGGAACTAACTTGGAAAAAAGATGCGAATACGAAAAACAAACGCAACGAAAATAAAGACTAGGCTATGTTGGGCTGCGAACCGTTAGCCCCCGCACTAGTGAGTAAAAATAACTTAAGCTACGTGCACACACAGTCGGATAAGATTCCGCATGCGAAATTCGCGTCACTTGCGCTTCCTAAAGTTCCTTACGGATTAGTTCTTCTTTTGCCGCTAGATGCCTAGTGTAAAGTAAACAACGACACATCACTTCTAGAGGTGTATTCTCGCCGTTCCCCGAGGACTCCACTTGAGGAGTCCCCGCGTTTTTGTTTGTCCCGGGGACTCACTCCCCGTATTCTCGCGAGTCCCCACGGACGGGGTTGCTCCGATTATCATCACCATCATCAGAAAGGACTCCCTTACAGATTCAGAGGGGAATAAATTTTTGCTCGTGTTGGTGCAATGTAAAATTAATCAAAAACAATCAGAATAAACAAAACCAAAAATAAAGTGGATCCAGACTGATTTCGACAACTGCATGTTTTTTTTTTGAACAAAATCCATTTTGGAAGCATTCCCCGTGTTCTCGCTGTTTTCTGTACGCGGAGTCAGCGTGGAGTGACTCCCTCTATTCTCGCCGTTCTCTTCGATTCCCCGAGGAGTCCGCGGGGAACGGCGAGAATACGCCTTAGGTGTATGTTTAACCAGGTTTGTTTAGCTATTGTCATTGGATTTTAGGAAGGGCGTACATGGAAACATGCATACGATGAATAAAGATTCGGAGCGAAGCACGCCCGACTTCGAAAATCAGACTGTGTGTGCACATACCTTTGTTCGTCTAGACTAAGAACACCACAAACTAAAATTATTTCACAAAAACACTCTCCAGGATCTAGGATTACGTTCCCAGCAGGGGTTTGCCACATGGAGCTATCTACCCGAAAATCTTAAGGTTGTGCCAGACACCAACATCTGACAGTAATGGAATGCTCAGAGCACCAAAGAAGCAACAAATGTACAAATTCGGTACGTAACAATGAGATTACAACCAGTACATCTAGTTGTTCAAAGGGACCATAGTAACACGGGTAAGTGGCGAATACGTCACCAGAGATATTTTTGTACAATCATTACTGTGTTAAGCAACGGCTTTTTGAGGATAGCAAATCCATAAAAGTTACATGACCTCATTACGCAATACGAGAAACAGCCAAGAGGTTGTAAAACCGTCAACATGCATCCTCCGCGAAATACTTGCACTGCTTAAGAGCCGTTCCTGATATAAGATATCAAGTTACTGACACTGGTCACCCGCGGATGTAGCCTACTCGCTCTGAGAATTCGCGACGTCCATACAGATATTGCACCATATCCGACGAGAACGGCGGGAGAATA
This sequence comes from Branchinecta lindahli, assembly GCA_023053555.1. Taxonomy (NCBI): domain Eukaryota; kingdom Metazoa; phylum Arthropoda; class Branchiopoda; order Anostraca; family Branchinectidae; genus Branchinecta; species Branchinecta lindahli. The sequence continues at coordinate 12,708,418 of JAKZAO010000007.1, read as the reverse complement.
ACGAAAAAATTTAACATTAGGAAGTATAGGACTTTCGACCTTGAGACCAAATTACCGGCCTTGGATAGCTGCTGTGAGTCAGAAATTTGTTGGAATTGTTTCGTCTTGTTGGAATAATACAACTTTTGCAAATTACTGTTCTTTTTTATGAGAGTTTGAAGGCTTCAAAGTTTGTAAACAACGACGGAGGCTCGCGTCCTATTGGTCGGTTATGACGTGGACTTCAAGGAACGCGTCATAGCTGCCCAATAGGACGCGAGACTAAGCCAGATAACAATTCCAACAAATCTCTGACTCACAGCAGCTATCCAAGGCCGGTAATTTAGTCTCAAAGTTGAAAGCCCTATACCTCGTAATGTTAATTTTCTTTGTTATGATCCCGACGATGACGGTGCAGAAATATCCGTTTTTTGGGTAGGGTGAAATCTCTCTATCGACAGGTTTTCAGCAAACCTCCAATACTCCGCCAATCCGCAGAAGAACACATCGGCAGGGTAAACAGGGGTAGCACTAAAGCCAAGTGCTCACAGACCGCGAAAATTATTCGCTGGCTGACGCAGTTTGAAACGGCACGACGCGGACTACTACACAGTCAGAAGTTTCATAACAGATAACACAAGGATGCGCAGTTTCAACCGACAACACTTGGCATGTTATCTGTTATTTTTGCAAATAATTATTATTAACTAATGATTTCAATTATATAATGATTTTGCACATAACAAGCATCGCCAGGAAGAGTCGAAAAACCGCCGAAAAAGCATTTGCTGACTTTTCAGATATCATGATGACAAAAAAAATTTCGGCGGTGTTTCGGCATAACGTTTCCATGATAACGTTTGAAAATCATAACAGCTGACATCCTAAGTGTTATCTGTTGAAACTGCACATCCTTGTTGAACCTTCTGACAGTGTACTGCTAAGTGTGGGGCCGGATTCGCCAGCCCTACCGAGAATACTCGTTCTTCTGTTGATTTAAAAAAAAAAAATTGAGTAACGTAAAATAATCACCCACTCTTTACGGGCCCCTGGCTGTTTACAGTCTAAAAATACACATAGCCTACAGAAAAGCAGACATAGCAACACACAATAAGACCATGGGCAGCTTTTATGCACTGTTTGTTCTGAAATGCTCGACGATTGCTTGAATACTGGTGTACGTTCCGGTTAGGAACCCGGCAACTCCAAAAATAAAAATTAAAGCATTCTTGACATGCCTCCAGAAGAACCTGCCTCCGTCGGGCCAATAGACTAGCGTCTCGAGGACTGGGGGAAATATCAGCGCTAGGAAAGAGCTGCTGACGGCTCCAACCAAAGAGATGAAGAGTCCAATATTTGGGATAGTCATGGCGAAAACGACTGAAAGAGATACACAAATATTAGCAAGGGGTAAATGTAGGGAAATGCTAGAGGTAAGGCTAGTTCAATCCACAACGTTGTTGAAGAGAAAAATGGTGTCTTCAGGAGATTTTAAAGTCTGCATCAAAACAGGGAATAACAACACCACAAATTAAATTGTTTAAACAACTATCCATGGTCTAGGATCACGTTCCCAGTTGGGCAGTTCGGTTCACCATTCTTCCTTTTTGATTATAATCTCGTTATGGTTACAACCAGACATGATTTCAGGCATCAAACATTCCCATTTTAAAATAGCAACTAATTTCGAGCAAGAAAGACAATAAAAATGAAAGAAGGCTTTCAAAATATTTTCAAGGACGAAGTGTTCAGTAGACGACATCGAAATATCACAAATTTGGCTTAAATAATTTTTCACTGTGATTCATTACGCTAATCCGCGCCTCGCGTAGATACCGCAGAGGATGAGCAAAAGGGTTAGAGACTCTGCAATTCACAATGTAAAGGACGTGAAAGTTTGTACAGTTGTGTCATTGTTTACGATATTCCGCTGGAAGAAAAAGCCTTCACACTATTTTTTTTTCAATTCTTTTTTATATTCCACAAGGATGTGTACAGGTCCTTGGAACAGTCCTACCGAAGACGCGGTTAATGCTGAACCGATCACTAGTTCCAAGTGTATTACAGATAAGATTTTTTCACCCAGTCCGTCAAGCATGTGGCACCCATTGCTATTCAGAATCAATGAATCACTGTAAAAAAAAAAATCCTGGTGGATTTGCAACTGGGATTAATCTTATCTCTATTGGGATAACATTATCTCTAGTTCGAATTAATCTCATTCCGGTAGGGATAAGATTAATCACAGTAGCAAATACTGCAGTTAACTTTAATCCTTACTCGGAGAAACGTTTTGCAGTGACCGCGGAATCCAAGGAGAAAGATAGAAGATGACGATGACTCTGTTGAGAGTTAGCACGACGTAGTCTAAAAGCTTTGATTCAGATACGTTCAAGGAGCTGTTCGACAGCTTGGTCCACCACGAGACAGGAACAACTCTCTAGGGCTATACCACTGCAACTGGAAATAAAGCATCAGTACTCACATGTAATAATGACGAGGGTTGCCCTGAACCCTATTTCAGCCCATCTCTCCGTGTTGGGGTCCCTGAAGCGTGTCCTCATGTGGGGCCAAATAATATCCACTGGAACGTACAGCTGAAGAGAGTAGCTCAGGAAAATAGCGGCGGCCATCATGATCTTCACGGATTCAGCAAGACTGCAAAGAAAGGGTGTAAAGGTCGGGCTTCACTACCCAGATTCTGGGTTCCCGTTTTCTTCGATATCGGTATGGGTAGTGAAGACAGGTCTGAAATGGTCTGAAAGCACCCCGGACGCGTCCGGGAATCTGGTAGAAAAATCTGCCAGATTCCCGGATTCTAGGTGAAAAGACCTGAAAGTAGTTTTCATTTGACTTGAAGAAATTATTGTGTTGAGGTGGTAAAATCTAAGAAAATGACAGAAGTGCTAACAAATGCCCAAAAGTGGACTGTTGAAGAGACAATTGATTTGATTTCTGTTTGGGACCGTCTTCACATAATCCGGACCCCAGATTCTGGGGCGTCTGGGTAGTGAAGCCTGACCTTAAAGCTTGTGAATAGGCTAATTCCAGAAATATCATGAAATGCAATCAGCAACTCGGCAAGAAGACAGATTCAACTTCCATATAATTACACCAATAAACCTTCTCAACAGTCCAGGTCGTCTGAGCTGAAAATACCCCATTACCTATCTCCAGGACAAGAACGATGATGCTGTGGTGGCGAAGACCTGTCTTACGAAAGATTTCCATAACGATAATATTAATGTGAAGATGGAATGTTACCAGACATGGACGAATTCCGAATCCAGGATTCGTCCTTTTGTCCGGATTCGAATCTTCTGCTTGTCAGGCTGGATTCGGACTCGGATTCCAAACACTCAATCTTTCGAATCCGCTCAAATTTCCGGTCTATATCCTTCTAGTTTCCGTTTCCCAGCTTTTACACAGTGGGTTTTGGCAATCCAACTTTTGATCTCCACCCACCAACCATCATCAATAATCTGTCACGCTATCGATTACCTTAGACATCAGTGATTGTTGTCACCACTAATTTTTAGACGATAATCTACGTATATGATATGATTTTTGTAAAGGTCAGATTCGAATCCGGATTCGAATCCTCAGCATAAACTGGTGGATTCGGATTCGGACCTAGTCCTGGATTAGGATTCGAATCCTTTCATGGTTGGATTCGCCCATCTCTGAATGTTAAACAAGCCATGACAAATAAACCAGAACTAATTATGAATGAAATTTAGAAGTATAGGATTCCAATGGACGAAGCCCCGTAGACGAACCAGGGAAAATTAAAGGTCGTGAGTTCAAATCCCGCCCATGGAGCAGTTTTGTTTTTCAGCTGACTACTTATATTTCAATTTTCGGACTTTGGTGACGGAAGTCTACTGGTTGACGGTTGTACGAAATAGCTAAACAGCAGGCTGGAATGGCAGAGAATATCTGATATTACTTTTAGTTATAATGGTCACGATAATACAACGAGCTGGGGAAACGATGCGTGGAGGCTCTCGCTCTACTAAAAATTTAATTTCCCCTAGAAAGAGGGGGTCAAACTTAGGGATACCCCTAAGTATATTACTATCTCGATACGCAGGAAAACCATAGCTGACTCAAACGTCCACTGACTCCATACCCCAACTTCCACAGGCGAACAAGGGCGACTCCTAGTAACTGTGACAAAAGGACTTTTCTCGTGTTTGCCAGTACATTCTTCTCGGTCGAGTCACCGACTGTGAAACAGCCTGTGTGACACAACTGTCACAGGGGAACATCACACGGATTAAAAAAGAATGCGAGGTAATCTTTTCTTCAGACATTATTTCAGCCTGCACACGGCGGTCAATACAATACAAGAATGAAAGGAAAAGAAAGACCCCAAATACTCACCCTTTGTGGACAAAAAATACAGCAAGATCTACCACAGAATAAGAGCCAACGCGTGCAACTTCAACCATGCAGCATACCATTTCAAGTCAAAATGGCCAGATGGATCATTGGCTACATCCCCATTATGCAGATTCTGCCGCAAGGAAGATGAAACACTAGACCAACTGATATTTGGATGTACAAGCAGAACTGTCAGGAATCACCAAGAACGCGTTAAGGGTGCTTTCTACAGCGTCAAACTTAACCCCTCAACAACCACCCTCACAAAAGCAGCACTCACTGAAGATCAAGAGCGCCACATATTCTCTTCAGTCATCAAATTCCTGACCACCCTCGAGATCAGTGAAGCAGTTTAACGCGACTCTAGCAGAAACCGACAACCAAGTGGCAACACTGGTTGAATAACTAAAGAAGAAGAAGAGGCCGAAGTGGAGCATTTGCTGTCCGAAGCGGTCCGTACTACTGAAGAAGAAGAAAGGATGCACTGCGGAGGAAAGATACCCAGAAATTTCCAGCCCCCCATCCATCCCCAATCGTCAAGGTGACCTGAGCAGCTTGTGTTCTGAACCAACGAGCCAAGTATAGGTGGGTGGGTTAGGTAGTTAGATAGACAGTAAGTACCAGTGCGTGGACAGATTGTCTTAGGTTAACGGTCTAGTCTCTGTCACTATCGGCGGGATCACTGTTCCTATAGCCCGCAACTATCTGACTCATGTAATGGTTTGCGAGGTATGTTCACAAGCCCATCTATAGCTCAATAGCAGAGCAGTGGCCTTGTAAGCCAAATGTTGTGGGTTGAAATCTCGCTTGAGGAGCACTTTTGTCTTTCAGTTGTTTTACAGCAGCGGGATAGTTTAGTAAATATTATAGAAACTTATCCTTACAGATCATTCGATGGGAGGTTCAGCGTAATGCTACCAAGCACGTCATCACCATATCGCAAATAACCGAAGAATCCGACGGCAGTGTAAAGTACAGTGACGATAGCCATTCCGGTATTCATGACTCCGGTGCAACCATTGAAATCACCGGGAGACTTCATGTTGTTTTGCAGCGGTAGGACCTAAAAAAAGATGTGTAATGTTTTACGCTGCTCTTGCAAGCTTCGTAAACCTGAGCTTAAGAAACAAAAATATGTAAGTAATTGTAAGTTAGCTGCTGAAATGAAGTGTATTTTTTTAAAGTATTTCACAGCATTTTACTGAAAGGATTACAGCTGATTTAGGAATGGATTTGTTTTATAACTTATATGCATTACTCCTCAGTTTTGAGGGAAATAAATGAATAAATAAATAAATCAGTTCATAACGGAAGTTCGTCCCCAGACAGGCATACTTACCCTCTTTTCAAACAGTGTTCTCGAGCTGTAATACGAAACCTAGGTACGCTTTATGAGGAAAATAAACTGGCTTGCAATCGGTAGTAATATTAAATTTACTCTCGACTGGATGGACCTTAAAGGCACAGAAAACTTGACTACGCAACTTTCACCCATCGAATCGCCCGAGGGGGCTTAGATAAATATACAGGGACTTATTGTCGACAGGCCCCTCCTTCTTTGTTATCTCGAACCCCCTCCTTAGTGTTCCCAAAGCTAGCTGGCAGCCCTTGCCCCTTATGCACTGTAATTATGCACTTATGTACTGTAAAAGTTCGCTTTTTTACGTGTAGACTAAAGACAAACGACAAACCGACAAGACGGCGTGCGTTCGATTCCTAGACGCGGCACACAAACCTTTTGCTTTTTTTTCTACTAACTCAAAAGTCGATTTCGGAAACTGCCTGGAATGCAATGGTCGTAACGAGAATTTTTATTACTCTCAATATCGACTCAGGGTCAGCTAGCTCCCCAAGTCAAGTTTGAGTCAAGTTTTATGTTCCTTTAAATAAGATGAAGTATACTACCTTCCATAGTTCAACAACCTAATGCCCTAGTCGCTGCGGAAGCTGTGTTACTTCCCGATGAAAAAAATTGTAGCCTGCGTAAGTTGTATGATAGTTGTACGAAAAGTTGCATGTATTCATTTGTAATAGTAAAGAATACAACATTTAATGTGCCTCAGACTGGGCCAATCTTAAGCAGTAGTATCCAGTAGCATCCTGTCTTGCTATACTAGCATCCAGTCTTGCTGATAGTAGCATGCAGTAGAATGCAGTAACACGGTAGCTTTGACATAGAAGCATGTAGTAGCATCAGCTCGTACTGCATGCTACTTTTTCGTACAAGTTCATACTACAATTTTGAGATAATTTTTCATAAGGTTCTCAGTCTTTTAAAATCCTCCAACTCAAACTTTAACGTGGAAGTATCGTGGTGTCCAGAAAGCACTTAGATTTCGCCCAGACAGCCTAGTTTAGACGGTTGAAGGTGAAACAGTCCGTTATTTTTGCTACACATTTTTCTCTCCTCTTGCCTTTCGGCTTAATAAATATTACTACTATTATTATTGTAATATTGTCTAGCGGGTAAAATTACATACCATTCCAATGCCTTCGAAGGCATAAATCGCAGTTCCGAAATAGAGTGGCATAGTTGACCAAGAAGCAAAAGCTTTCCTGTCCGAAACCGGAGGCAGATCTTGAAACAAATAGAAGAAGATGATCGCTATCCCTGCAAATTGCAGAGCGTTGGCCACCAAAGAGATTGGAGACAGATATTTAAGCTTCCTGATCAAGTTCAAGAGGATCATCGGGATTAAGAGAATAGCCATATGCCAGTGGAGGTCCAGGGGTGGAAAGTAATGGTCGCAAACCTGAAAAAAAAAATGTTGCTTGTCCCTTGTTGGTAATAAGGTCACAGTCCTGCGAAACAGACATATCTAGTCAGAATTCTCATAGCAGATAACACTTAGCATGTTAGCTGTTGTCAGCAGATACTTGGCGGTGTTTCGGCTCTTCTTGTATGCATAATGTTTAATGCGTAACGTTAGCAAAATCATGACATATAACATCCCGAGTGTTATCTGCTGAAACCGCACATCCTTGTGTTATCTGTTATAAAACTTCTGACAGCGTGATAGCTCATTTACAAGGTAAAAGACAAACCAATGTTTACAAACACTTCTTGTGATATTCTTACGTCTTTGAGAATAAACTGAACTGAACTAAACTAATCCCATATGACACCCTTTGTTCGCCACAGAAAAATTCTGTTCAATTCATTTTATTTCTATCCTTTCAAAACACAAGAGAGGGCACGTACCCTCATGACGGAAACCAATAACAAAAAAAGACGAAACAAGATGGAAAAAAAAATGTACACTGAACTGCTGCTCTTGAGGCCTGCGTTTGCGAGTCTGAGGCGAGTCAAAAGACTTAAGTCCCGCTCACGAGTCAAGACGAGTCGAAGCCCCGGTGACCTAGGACTGTAGATTTGACAAGGAAATTATGCTACGAATAGCCTACGCCGGAGCAGCGTTTAGTCATCTGAGTGCACTGTTAGAAGTCTCATAACAGATAACACAAGGATGCGCAGTTTAAAAAAAATAACACTTGGGTGTTATCTGTTATGATTTTGCAACGTTACGCATTAAACGCATGCATGACAAGCATTGCCAGGAAGAGCAGAAAAAGCATCTGCTGGCTTTTCCGATATCATAATGACAAACAAAAATTCGGCGTTCTTTCGGCTCTTCTTGTAGGCTATGTATAACGTTTTAATGCGCAATGTTTGAAAAACAATTATAACAGATAACATTCTAAGTTTTATCTGTTGAAAACTCGTATCCTTGTGTTATCTAGTTGCGTTTTTGCTGATACCTTGGTATCTGATGCCATGGTGAAATTAAGTCTTCTTAACCACGGTTAAAAGTAGTTTTTACAGTCACTGGGTAACTGGCCAGTTAGATACCACGGTCCCGACCGTAGTAACTGACCGTGGTATCTGAAAAGTCATCTCACTTTCATCATCCCCAACACAAAAGCCTAAGTTTTTGTCATTCGTTGGGAAAGAAGTTTGGCATTTGCGATTTGGATGAATGTAAGTATTTCTTTTAGGGTGACTTCCAAGTCACGGATTCGGCAACTGTCGTTTTTTTCATGGCACTTGCCTTCCGGCCAAGTGCCATATACCGATCACTTTTCCGTCGGTCGGTCTGTCGGTCGGTCAGTCCGGTGATCGCGAGTTAGGGTACTTCCAGATGTGCTAGGACGATGAAACTTGGCAGGCGTATCAGGGACCCGACCAAACTAATTTAGAAATAGTCACTTCCCCGATCCGACCATCATGGGGGGAGGGAGGGGAGCCGGAAGCCGGAATTTAGGGGCATGCATAACTTTCAAACGGGTGATCGGATCTTAATGAAACTTGATATTTGGAAAGACGTCATTTCTCAGATGTCCCAATTCAGGTCCGGATCGAATCCGATTAATGTGGGGGGGGGAGTCGGAGGGGGGAACCGGAAATCATGTGACACGCTTAGACTGGAGCGATCAGGATGAAACTTGGTGGGAGGAACAAGCACATACCCTAGGTACGTCATTGACAGACCCGGACCGGATTCGTGCACTGTGGGGGGAGTTGGAGGGGGGTTCCGGAATTCCGGTGATACGACTTCCAGGTGTGCTAGGACAATGAAATTTGGCAGGCAAATCAGGGACTCGACCAGATTAACCTGGAAATAGTCAACTTCCCGATCCGACCATCGTGGGGGGAGTGACGGGAGGGGGAATCCGGAATCTTGAGGTATGTATAACTTCCGAACGGGTGATCGGATCATAATGAAACTTGATACGTAGAAAGATCACATGTCTCGGATGCCCAGTTTCAAGTCCGGACCAGATCCGATGAAGGTGGGGGGGGGGTCGGAGGGGGGAACCGGAAAACTTGTGACACGCTTGGAGTGAAGCGATCGGAATGAAACTTGGTGGAAAGAACAAGCACAAGCCCTATGTACGTAAGTGACAGAACCGGACAAGATTCGGGCACTGTGGGGGAGTTAGAGGGAGGGGGTCCGGAATTCCGATGATCGCAAGTTAAGGTACTTCCAGACGTGCTATGACGATAAAACTTGGCTTGAAAATTAGAGACTTGACATGATTGGCTTAGAAATAGTCAGTTCCCTGATCCGACCATCCCTTAAAGTACTAATGCTAACCGCAAAGTACAAAAAAATATTTTAAAGCAAAATATACATTTTCGTGATCCCTATGAGCCCATGATCATTTTTGCCTCAAGGGTTTTGCTTACAACTGAATTCCTTAATAATTCCTTATAAAGTACTAATCGCAACCACAACGTACAAAAAATACTTTTTAGCAAAATACACATTTTCGTGATCCGTATGATCCCTCACAAGTGATTTCCTTAAAGTACAAACAATACTTTTGAGCAAAATATGCATTTTCGTGCTCCCGATGAGTTCGTCATGTTTTTTACTTCAAGAGTTTTGATTACAAAATGATCACAACAAACCCACAACTTGACGAATTCCTACTTTCATCCTCTGACCCAGCCTTGCAAGTGCCATATGAGCTTCCAGCTCTTGTTTCTAAAGCGACAGGTGCCATGGTAACTGCAACGACGACAAAATGCAGGCTAACGTGATCAAAGATACCATGGTATCTGTAAAAATGCAGCTACTGTGTTGGCACGTACCGGTAAAGCAAGAGCGATTTATCGACTGGGAATGCTCTCAGTCACCCGAGTTACCGGAAAGCCATCAGAACGGTAAAATTAGAGGCAAGAGGGTCCTGACTCCTATAGTACTACACAATGTATAACTCTTTTCCGTCTGTAAACACCAACTAAAAAATAAACCTCACCGTTAAAAAAAAGATCACCGCTACCAACTAGAGTCATTTCCAACAGCTCATCCCCGAATGGCTGCAGAAACACGCAGGAAACATTTTCACAAAATCATTGCAACACGACAAGTAAAAGGGCAAAGTTACCTGTTTGATACTGGTTCCAACAAACACAAAGTAGACGCAGCAAAATCCAAGCTGGGTTATACACAGGAAAATGTTCATCATCCTCCTGAAAAAAAGAGGTTTACTATTACTAAACTCAGCAAGCCAAAATTAGCTCCAGAATCGGACTACTTTCCTACCGGTCAGTTGTGGCCTTAACCTATCCTCATACCCGTTCAATATGCTATTTCTCTAACTCCAGCATAACAGGAGAAGACAGCCGTGACAGCCCAATAAGAAAGACAGCCACGACAGCCCGATAAGCAGGAAGGCTTATTGGACGCGTATATGGAAGGCGATAGAAACACGTAAAACTCCCCATCCCTACTGGGATTCTTCAGCTTGAGCTTACTCGTTGGCTATGCTTACTAACTATGCCCCACTGGGATCTGCATAATTTATGCATTTTGAACACTGTTGCTTTGGCTAGTGGCAAAGGAGCTTGTGCGATTGTGCACAGCGTAAATTCGTGCATTTTGATACGTATCAATACGCTGATACTTAAAAATCACAAACAATAACAAAGTCTGTTCAGCCGAAAGGCGATACAATAGAACTGACAAGTAAAACAGAACACAAAATCATTCCTACTTATTGCGTTGTATTATAATTCCCAGAACCTTGCTAATTATTCAAAGATGAATAATTATGCTCATGGAAGAAAATTAGGAGCTCCGGCGTCACGAATCGCATCCAGGTGGAGAGCAAACGGGTTAGTCACTTACGGGCAAGCGAATGTACGTGCAGTATTTATAGTGTTTATAGTACTTTCGTGGAAGGAAGTTGCTGGGATCACAATAGACAGAGAAGAGTTGGTTTTAGCCAGGAACAGCGTATTTTGAGAACATCTTTAACTTCTGTTGGGAAAAGTAACCGTGAGAAAACTAACCTGGCCGAACCTGAGAACCGCCTTAAAAAATATGGCCCAGATTGAAATGCAGCCTCAGTCACTTCGGCGTAGCCAAGTGGGCCAAGGTTGTTCTTGCGACGCATTACCGCCGCTGCGTCTATCTGAAAAAGATGGGAGTTTTTTTTTTCAACAAATCAAAATGCACCACCAGTGGACTACTGGTGTATTCCACATTAATAATTTTGAACAAAAAAAAAATGCTAAAGAAAGATGAGCCAAACCGACAAAAAAACAACTTTCTTTCACTCAAATGGGAAGAGCTAGCTGCATGTGAGGGCGGGCCAGACGCAACAGCAATAAGAGGGTTCTGAAACTGCAGGATTCTATTCTGAAGCGGAAGACTACGGACTTCAACAAAAACGGGAAACCTTCACCAAAAAACACTGCAAAAGCTTCAAAGTTCCAAGGAAAACCATGCGGACACCAGCGGAAGTTATTGTACAGGATGTGAAAAGAGTTACCGCCCCTGACCATGATATTTACACACAACCAAGAACAAATAAGCCAACAGAACCTCCGCCTTGGTCCCATGCACCGGCTACGGATACCCCGACAAAACTGAGCAGAGCTAGAGCTACTTGCTGAGCTTTGAACTGACGTCCGTCTACTTCCCTCTTAGCCGCTGCACCTTATAGATGAAATACTGCAGCAGGTGTGTATGACCCGCCTCTGCAAGTTCGCGATTTTTAAATTTGTATCAACTACACTACAAATATAACAAACACTGTGGACATTAGAAATCGAACATGTTATGCTTGTTACTGCAGCGCGTCAAACGTGACGTCACAATCGTATATAACGAATAGTCTGTTTGCAATACTACTTTCGGCTTTTTTTCTGGGGCTCTACTTCCATGAGCTGTTTGTAAAGGTACGAATTGTCATGTTCCGTGCAGCTCCTCCCCTCCGCTCGTTTACATCGGGCAAGGATCAGGAATCTATTCGTCTCCGCACGGTCGTATTACAGTGATCGGGAGATGGAGGTTCTTGAACCGAAGAGGTATTACACACAAAATATCGAAGGTATTCCAATTGGTTTGGCTTGGCTTCACTCTAATTCTCCTCTCGATATCATCTCCTTCAAAACCGCTCTTCAGTTCCTGCTTCTCAGCTACCACAATTCCGTCGGTTTTCAGCATCCTGCATGCTTAACCAAATCTACGTTTCCAAGGGGAAATGAGAATTCTTTACGTAAATTATTTTTTCCGAACTAAGAACAAAATCACTTCTGATAATTAATTATTCATGACCAACCCAATGTCACATTCTTCTCCTTATTTGTTCTTGACACAACTGAGCTGTGAGCATACCACATAAATAGCAAAGATTTCCATGGGCCCTCAAATCTCGCAAATTTCAGAATAAGGAGGTTGGCCCGAACGCAGAGCGATCTGAAGAAAATGTCATTTGCAGGTTAAATCCTGACGCAATATCTAGGTATCAAACGAGAAAACGCTGAATAAGAATGACAGTCTTTTCTTTGTAGATGTCTCTTCTATGTACATGACAACACCATTTCAGGGGACGCCAAACGCAGTGGGGTGGTGGGAAATTATAATAAGCAACAAAGTGACCGCTGGGGCTGTTATAGATAAATCCAGCCCTAAGGGGAACAGACACAAGCTGCCCCCAAACCATGTAAAAATTAGCCTCTGGGTCTGGCATCTTAACCGGACGACCTGAAAAGGATTCCAGTTAGGAGATGGAAATACTGTATTTCCAGCCTGGCCTAATCAAAATAAAGAAAGCAATGCGACTCATGTGCTATTCCGAAGGTGAGTAACGACAGTAAGTTAGGGAAAAGATACATACCAGCATGTGCATGCAGTGGACACAGATAAGACCAAAAAACGGCAAACCAAGAGTTCCAACAAGTAAACCCGAGTTCTTCAGTGCATCAGGCATGGCCAAAATTCCAGTTCCACAGTTTCCTTTGAGCAGATGAATCATTGTGTCACAGTTGCTAAAAAAAAATAAAAAATAAAGACTAGCAAAAAATTAAGATTCCTCCAACATGCCTCCTTACTGTTATATACAATGAAAGGTAACTGAAGATTTTTGCGCCACGTCATGGCAAATGTGACATGGTCTGTCTGGCGTGCTTGGGCCCACATTAACCAATGCCAAAACCTGTGCAGATACAAAAGCAGATTGTTTAGTTAGTTTGTTCTGTTTATTTTTTTTTTCATTTGTACCTTCTTAGGCTACTATTATTATTACCGCATATGATTAGAAGACATTCGATACTGGAATTCGACTGTATACCAAACGGTATAGTTTCAAAGCCTTGGTGACAGTCGAGAAGAATAAATGATAGTGACCTTCACGATTCAAGGTAACAGAGTGAACCCTGACAAGCAGCTTTTTTATTATTACACCAAGCATCAATGTTCCAGCAAATTAAGTTGGATCTTATCAAGAACAAATAATCAGTAAGAACTTCTGTCTTTAGTCGCATGCAGCGACCATGAAAAACCCGAGAAATCTGAGCGGAGCTGGAGGTATTTACTCTAGCTTTCGAGCTATTGTGGCAATATTTTCATTAAACCTTAAACCTTATGTTGATAGCTGATACCCGTTACTTCTCTTCCGTCTTCACCGTTGCCTATCGCACAAGAAATATCGAAAGAGGCGAGCAGGAGGCGTACTCCGCGCGCTGATCCTCTCTGGAGCGCCTCCATAGAACCAATCAGCGTTGACTTCTAGATTTCCTCTTTAGCAACTTGCCGGCGATCTAGCTATTTGTAGAGGTAACGAAACGTGATGTGGCGCGAAGCCGCTCGTTTGCATCGGGAGTCGGTCGTATTTTACTCGACTCAGCATGTTTGTATGACCGAGATAGGGAGACAGCAGTTCTGTCTCGTTATTTGTTCTTGATCTTATCTCCTTTGTCTCGCATTGTACATCAATGGTGTTCATCGGACTGGCCCAGGATCCATGGCGAGATCCATATGAACCTTTTATTTTAGAACTATAAATGGTTTTTCCTTGACCATATTGTAAGAGACGTGTTCAAGAATGGTATGGCATTTAAAAATTGGACTTCCGTAGCTTGAGCCAGAGGCGTTAGTAGGCGTTACTAGCCAAAATGTTTGGGGGGGGGAGTACTTACCGAATGGCTGGTCGTTTTTCCCGACTGTTTTTAAGATAAAACGACTGTTTCGGGGAAAAATCGACTCGATCGATCGAGAAAAAAAAACGACTGTTAAAAAAAATCGACTATTTTCACGAAAAACCGACTGTTTCCAATAAAAAAGTCGTCTATTTTTTACGAAAAATCGCGTCACCTCGCGCCGGCTCGGCTATTTTTTTACAGACTGCCCGACAACATGGGGGGGGGGGGCGTCCCCCCTATACGCGACGCCCCTGGCTTAGGCTACATATTATGAAACAGGAACTTCCCTAATACACAGGCCTAGTTCAAAGCAGTAAGACAGATACAAATGGGTATGGTACTTACGAAGTGGGATGAGTAGGCTTGTGTGGGTCTAAAAGGAGGCATAATTCTGTGGAGTCTTCAGAAGAATTAGAGTCAAAGAGGCCCTCCTTCTTCTTTTCTTGCGGTTTTGACAATGTGTTGAACCTACAAAAGAATTCATGAATAGACTGAGAGATTTTATGAGTAGTGACAACTAGAACTTTTATAATAAAACATGAAGCAATCCTAGGCATAGGCTACCTGGTGGTGCTAGTGGTCAGAGTGACTAGATGCTAATTGTCTACCATTCTCCTTGTGAGGGCTCTTTATTGTATTGTAATGGGTCTATTTTTGTGATAAGTCTGCATCACTTCAAAGCTGGCTTGTGACTGTCAGCAGGGGTCTAGCTTGAGATGGGTCTGAGCTGTTTCAGGACCCAGAGGTCGCCTTGTTTATTGCAACAGGTGTGAATTGTTATGGGTCTGTCAGCCTACAATACATGCCTGATTTTTGGATAGGATATCCTTGAGCTTGTTGTAGCCAGGACTGTATATCATATCCAATGGCGGTTGGGGCATGCCAAACAGTTGGGTAGCCTTACTGACCAACTAAAAATGAATTCTAGATGGTTCTTTTTTATTTCCCAACCGTCATACATTCGGACATGCCCTGATGCTGGAACAATATGCCAAAAAACAAGGAATTTTGTATGACTGGGCTGCATCCAGGTGCAAGAATTAGCCATAGGACCAGACGATTTAGGTTTGGTGGATATTCAAAAGCGTGACAAGAATTCTGAAGATAGACGATTTTGTCAATTCATATTAGACAGCTAAGAAGATCAGATCTTGAACTTTCTGATTTGGCTTTGAATTCATTTTGATTGGTTGCTGGCTTCTTGCCAGTCCAGAAAACTTATCTATTTCCTAGGCTAATGATAATCCTGATCCTGTGGTCCAGCTGGCAAACATCTTCCGGAATGGGGTGTTCCATGCCAATATTGTATTCATGTGTCTTCCTAATTCTGACGAAAATCCCAGACAGGCACTGTGATCCACAATACAACAAACTTCGACAAGGGTTAGTCAGGGTTTTTTTAAACGGGTTTACCACTGGAAACTATTACTTCAAGTGGCTCCCCAAGTAGCTCCTCGAAAGTGTTTACCTTAGCTGAAAGCATAACAATGACCCTCCTCCAAAATCACCAAGTATTAGCTTTATAACTGAGAGCACATAAAAAGAATAAATCAGCAGCTGTACTCTTAAACCCTGGCTCCATCTTCAATCATTTAATTCCTTGCATACCACTTAGGAACAACCCATTTAGGAAGACCTTGGCCAAATGGATCTGGACTAACTCCACAAGTACAGTAGCATGCACAAGCATAAGTACACAGTAGAGAAATGGAAAGAAAAAATAACAAACATAATATCAGCAAATAGCCAACTGTTTCAGCATTCTTCTGGCACAAACATTGGGTTTATTTTACTTTTTAGTATTTACTACTTTTGTTAAGTTTGAATGCCATCTTGTTTCTGGAGCCAAAATTTGAAAGAACAATCAAAAGAAATAAGAACATGCTACTTTTCCATTGAGGTAGCCTTTGCTGTTAAGTTTGAATGCCATCGATTTGGTGAAATTCTGCACCATAAGAGCCAAAATTTGAAAGAACAATCAGAAAGAAATCAAGAACAAACATTTCAAAATAAGGCTTAGCATATTATATGTGATAGCCTGGTCATGAAATAAGTATTAGCAGCACATTTAAAGTTCGCTGGTATGGCTTTTGGTGTTTCCTTTGGAGCCTATTCACTGTTAGGTGATGTTCAAATATGCAATCCTTTACTAGGCTTCAAGAAACAGATTAATTAATATTCCAAACTGCTTCTTGCAAAGCTAACTTGGGCCCTGCTAGAGCCCAGTCGGCCACAAACCCCTAAATTTTGGATACCATATGCCAAACGTTGGGTATATCTAGCATTTGGCATACCCTATGCCTAAACACTACACACTATGCCAAACGCTGGGTACTCTAGCCCAATGAAATACTGATGAGATTGAGATTTGAGATTCCTGAGAGACCGAGATTGCTTTATTTGTAAAAAAGAAAAAAATAAACAGATGAATTCCTGAACATGCCAAAGGCTCTAAGCGGCCAGTTCAGGAACTCAAGTTAATTAATACCTCTAATTAAGAAAAAATTCATCTCTTAACAGAATCACTTGTCACAACTTTATCCACATCAAACACGACAACAATCCAAGTATAAAGAGCAAGAAATAAATAAAATAAATCACACCAACTCTCAAGACTCTAAAAGATATTTTTTATTTTTTTTTCTGGAAAGAGCTCAAAGATACCGATCCCTTTATACAGTCTGGCAACATGTTCCATACTTCTACACTAACATATCACAACGAAAGAGCTCCTTGATGTGTATGGTGTATTTCAGACAGCAGCAGATTTTTCTCAGAAGAAGTTGTTGGGCATGAATGGTACTCTGAAGTCACATGAAACATATCTGTTTTTTTTGTCCTAACGGTGCTAACGAATTAATACATGAATAAACTAAAGATGCTACCTGAAACTTGATATTTTGTAAACGTTCAAAATGTTAGCCAGATGAAATGATTCACTTGCTGAATGTTTGTTTAAAAATAATGTTTTTAGCGCACGCTTTTGAATTACGGTACTTGGATTTTGTGTATACTATATTTAAATGAACTGGACCACAGAGAAGATCCACACTCCAGATATGAGGAAACATAGGTGTAATATAAAGTTCTGAGCACTTTTTGTGGAATAAAATGTCTAAACACCTGCAAACACCTGCGCCACGTGACATTTTAACAGAAACAGCTCTCACATGATCTTTCCATGTAATCATTTCATCAATAATCATTCCCAAATACTTAAAACTTGTTACTCTTTCAATCACCACATCCCCGAACGAGAGTATCTTGTTCATTTCAAAGTGTTGCAAATTTGAAAAAATCATGTAGGCTATTTTGTTTTCGATATGTTTAATGAGAGATGATTCTTCCACAAAAATTCAGACAAACTAGTCAAAGTTGTCTCCATGATAGCAAACAGTCCATCTACTGTGTACGATTTGAACATCATTACTGTATCATCAACATACTGTATGTTATAAGTTTGCAATTAGTAACAAATCCTTTTTTTTCCGAAACATAAATCAGGAAAAGTAGTGGCCCTAGAATCGAGAATTGAGGGACACCGCATGTTATTTTTCTTTCTTGTGATGTCGACGATCTTGCAACTACAACCTGCATTCTATTTTCTGGGTATGACTTTATCCATTTCACCATCCTAACTGGCATAGGACCCTAGCTAGACATACCCAGCATCTGGAATAGGATATCCAAAACAAACAGGGATTTGCGGTTGACTGGTAGAGCCTACGGCTACTTGGATTTGAGACTGATATTCTCAAAAAATTCCAAGCTAATAATAACAACAGAATAATAGTAGGCTAAAGGAAATTCTTTCTTACGTGTCATACTCAATCAGTGGTTCTGACAGTTCTTCAATATCTTCATTTTTAGTCATTGTCTGGCACAAACTGGCTGTGAAGGCTAGACTAGTAGAAGGACAATATTAGAGTCCTGTTAGAGTCTAGACCTAGGCTGGTCAGTAGTCTCTAGACCTGGGGGGTATACAATGAACAGTCTCAGTAGTGCTCCATGGTCCAAAAAGTGCTTGATTCCTTGAAGATACTGTCAGAAGACAACCACTCAACACAACAATAAGCAGGAGCTTAGCAAACTAGCCTAAGCCGCGTTCGATTCACTTCTCAAGTTAACTGAGATCCTCATTTAGACGTTTTATTTGCGATTCTCGGTTAACTGGGAGCAGTGTTTCCACTTCATGATGACAGGTTTTCCGTTCTTGTAGTCCAAAAATCCGTTAAATTCCGACATCAGAAACGAGAAATCCGTCAAATTTTCCGTCAAAAAAACCGTAAGAAATCCGTCTAAAAATTCCACTGTAAGCAGTAGCAGCCTAGATGGAAGTTGTTAAGCGCAGAATGATGTGCCGTGTAGACAGATCCGCTAGGGAATAGGTCTCGTTGTGTTCTGAAATTATGGCTATCAGAAAAGAGTCGAGCCAACAAAATAAATAAATAACAGCGTGAGTAGCCTCTGGGGGGAGGGGACCATATCAAAACATACCACTGGTTAATGAACAGAAAACTAAAATTATACCGAATAGAAAGAATAGACCTGAAACGCAAAACAACAGGCGATTTTCTTTTTTTGTACAAACTTCAAGTTAAAGCTGGTCGGTCGTAATACTAGTTGTTGCCAACATCCCCTTTATTTAAGCATTTGCTGAAGAGAGCGAAGCCCCGGTAGCAGCTTCTAACGACTGTACCCGAGACGAAATTAAACTGAGCGCCGCAGGCAAAAATTTTAAATTCTAGCTTAATTTTGGCAAATTCAACAGCTTCCTATTCTTTAGGCAAGATCTTAAAAAATCCGTCAAAAATCCGGAAATCCGACGAATTAAATTCTCATCCGTCAAAGACCCAAGAAATCCGTTTTTGACGGACAAATCCGTCAAAGTGGAAACGCTGACTGGGAGCGTTCGATTCATCAACGTCGACGTGAAGGTTGACGAAAAGTTAACTTTCAACGACGCGGAGAAATTGTCAGTTGACGTTGTCTCAAGTTAACCAAGAAAGAAAGCGAAAGTCAAAATGATCCTTGCTCGGTCGACTTCTTACTGAATAAAACGGCAGCAGAGAAAAAAGTCAACTCTGTGGTTGACTTCCGCGAGTCGAATCGAACGCGGCTCTAATCTCCACCCGTTTACAGTTTGCTAAACAAAAACAAATAAAGCTATTGGCTAGCAGAATAAAACAAGTCTCAACTTCTGGTGTTCGTGCGTCTCGCTCTCGCTCGCCACGAAGCTACTACTAAACGAACTTCCTGTGCCAGATTTCAGGCGAAAGAAGTTGATACAAGTTATGTTGTCGTGATGTGTTTATTTCTTTAAATTGAAAAATTTGAAAAGCTGAAGGATAAGAAAAGGCTTGAAAGGAAAAGTAAATATTCAATATATTTTGGTGTATATTTTCTAGGTCCCCTACCCGATATTATTTAATTTTATTTTGCTGAATCAGTAATAGCTGCATGCATCGCTTCAGCCCAGGGCTAGGCTCGCTAGGCTTTCCGACTTTTTCTTTCCGACTTTTTCTCACCAGTGTTCAGTCAGTTCTTCAGTAGGGCACCAGAGGTGCGTTTTATTTACGATCCGAGGGTCCGCTAGCGGGTCACTGTGACGTCAGCATTTTGCTGTTTTATTTGTGCTTGCGAGCGTAAATAAAACGACATTAGTTGCATTTTTTGCCTTTTCTCTGTAGGTCGGTTAACCGACCTATTTGCCACTATTGACCGTTTTTTCGTCTCGCCGGTCGGTTCGACTGAGCTCTAAAAAACGGCTTATAAGAAAACATGGCGTCATCCCGTCGCCGGCGCCTATCTCTCCAATGAGAATTTTGAATTTCGCGCCGTATTAAGAGCGTAGGTCAGTTGGATGGGCCTCCCGCCTCAGTCCACAGGTCGGTTAACCGACCGGCGAACGGAGACAAAAAAATGGTCAGACGAAATGCCAACAACTGTTGCCATTTTCTAAATGATGGTGACTGAACGGAATGACGATTGAATTAAAGACCCCTCTTAATTACTGGGTCATCCTATCAAACGTGTTCAAACTTGGCGGCAAATGGTAATTTCCTGACGATCGCCGGCTCACTTTTCCAGCGGGTGTCTCATGGTCCGCTAGCTGACGAATTGTCCGCTGGGGTTAATAAAACGGCAAAACCGTGACGTCACTATGACGTCATCTGTCACCCAATCGCTAAATAAAACGATTTTAGTGACCCGCGCGGGCGAATGGACCTAAATAAAACGCACCTCAGACTTTTTGGAGATTTCTCCTGCTCAGGGGAATCTCCCGCTGATGTGAAAACAGATTCCCCTGTGTAGGGGATTTTGATCTTGACGGAAATGAGAACTGCTAGAAAAAAAATCTTTGAGTTTGGATATTTCAGTTCTAGAGACACTAGGAAACTATATCACACAGCACCCCCTCCTCACCCTCCACCCTATCTCGAGAAATCCTGTAAAATTGGCCAGAAAACAGAACAGTTGCATTTTTTGGGTTTAGCTGGCATCCCAGAGAGTTTCTTGATGCCAGTGTGCATGACTGCCCAGTCTAGTACACTAGCCCCTTTTCAGGCATGGTGCTCAAACGTCTGGCACCATCCCTGGGTGCTAGACATTCAAGCACTGTACCTTTGATTTCATGTAGGGTGCATGGATCTCAGTATACAGTGCATGCATGAAAAACACAGTTTCTGTAATCACAACTGAGTACCGGTTGGGACAGGGCTGAAATTACTACCATGAATTAGAGAAATCAAAGACAATCCTATCATTTTTTTCATAACAAAAACAAAAGGACGCGACTGATGATGGAGATGAAAAATCTCATTTCCTTTTCTACATAGTCAAGGGTTTTTCATGTAGAGTGTCCTGTGCCTCAGCTTTTTCTACCTAGCAGCCAACCAGAATATTGGCTCCTGGGGCCTGCCTGGGGCAGACTACATGGAAAATAGATAGGGTGCTGTCAGATTTTTGATCTCCATCATCCGTCGCGTCCTTTTGTTTTTGTTATGAAAAATATGGTAGGATTATCTTTGAATTCTCTAATTCATATTGGTAATTTCAGCCCTGTCCGAGCTGGTGCACAATTGTGATGACAGAAACTGTGTTTTTCATGCATGCACTGTGTACTGAAATCCATGCACCATACATGAAATCCAAGGTACAGTGCTTGAACGTCCAGCACCCAGGCATGGTGCTAGACGTTTGAGCACCATGTCTGAAAAGGGGCTAGTGTACTAGACTGTGACTGCCTTTATAGTGAAACTTCAGAAGGCTATTCCTTACCTTTTCACTTCTTCCTTCCTTTCTTGGTATTTGGTATTTCCTCCACACTAAGGGAAAGCACTTGGACAAGTGGAAAGTACGAGAAGAAAGGAAGGAAGAAGTGAAAAGGTAAGGAATAGCCTTCTGAAGTTTCACTATGAAGGCAGTCATGCACACTGGCATCAAGAAACTCTCTAGGATGCCAGGTAAACCCCCAAAATGCAACTTTTCTGTTTTCTGGCCAATTCCATAGGATTTCGAGGGTGAGGAGGGGGTGCTAAGGGATATGGTTTCCTAGTGTCTCTAGAACTGAAATAACGAAAGATTTTTTTTCTAGCAGTTTTCATTTCCATCAAGATCAAAATCCCCTACACAGGGGAACTGTTTTCACCTCAGTAGGAGAATCTCCTGAGCAGGAGAAAACTCCAAAGTCTGGTGCCCAACTGTTCTTGTCATAACCTAATGCAAATTTTTGGTCTCACTGCTGATGCCACTAAAACTTGCCTGCAGAGAAGGTTCTAGCCCACAACGGTTAGCTGCTGGTTAGCACTCATAACCAGAGAAAAACAGGTTATAAGTCTGGGGAGCAGTCACCGTGAATGCAAAAACGGGATAAAAGAAAAATGGGGTGAGCACTTACTGGACAACAAATGCAGGAGAGATACAGGACACCTTGCTATTTGCGCCACCAATATATTTGCGTGGCGCCATCCCTAGTAAACCAGTAGTAAACTTGTGTAGCCTACAGAAGAGGCTTACTCCAGGTCAAGTCTACCGAAAATCCTTGATTTATCCTTGACATTGGGACACCCTATGCCAAACACTTTTGTTTTTGCTCACTCGTTGCTACTCAACCTGTACTCAACCTACTCCACATTTCTGAACCTCACTAATCATCAATATTGTATTGGGATAGTGTATCCGCAGCATTTAGCTTTCGGTTGTCACTAGCCAGAATGTTGGGGGGGGGGGGCAAGGTATTATACTGATTGGATGGTCATTTTTGCCAACTGTTTTCAGACAAATTGACTGTTTTTAAGGAAAATCTAGTGTCGTTTAAAAAAATCAGCCATTTTTATGAAAGAGCCAACCATTTTTACCAAAATTACTGTCTTTGAAGAAAAAATCATGGTTTGGGACACCCTGAGCCAAACACCGGTTACCAGTAGTCACCCCAACCCTGACCTGCTCCACATTTCTGAACTCAAATCATCAATATCATCAAGTAGGTAAGGCAAGGTTAGCTACAGGTATCCAGTGTTTTGTATAGGATATCTAGCATTACACATAGGGTATGCCAAAACCTAGATATACCTAACGGGGGGACACCACCATTCAGCTATTTTAAGTTTGATCAGTTTATGTATAAATGAAATGTATGTAGCTGATCACATTATACTACCAAAAGTTTGTAGCCAATTAGTTGGCCACTCAGGGTGTGCCCTATACAAACACTCTCAGTAGCCAACTAGTTGGCTACACTTGTTCCCCGAGAAACACTTTCAGTAGCCAACTAGTTGGCTACACTTGTTCCCCCAGAAACATTCTCAGGAGCCAACTAGTTGGCTACACTTGTTCCCCCAGAAACACTTTCAGTAGCCAAATAGTTGGCTACACTTGTTCCCCCAGAAACATTCTCAGTAGCCAACTAGTCGGCTACACTTGTTCCCCCAGAAACACTCTCAGTAGCCAACTAGCTAGTCGGCTACACTTGTTCCCCCAGAAACACTCTCAGTAGCCAACTAGTTGGCTACACTCTTTCCCCCAGAAACACTCTCAGTAGCCAACTAGTCGGCTACACTTGTTCCCCTACAGTAGCTGAATAGTGGATATCCCCTAACGGGTGTCCCATCTAAATATTTGCAATCCCGTGACATGGGAAAGTGAACTGTCTAAACAAATTGGCCTCGAGCATGATCGCTGCTCCTTTAGCCCTTTTTTAATTTGCGATTGTAGTTGTCTCGATAGCTCATATGGTTACAGCGTTGACCTGGTAAGTCGATGGAGACATGTTCAAATCCCGCTCAAGGTGCACTTCTGGTTTTCAGTTCAATAAATAATTTACTAGTCTAGTCTATCCATGTTCAAATGAAAGATAATTTGTGTAGCAGGCATGAAATGCATCTGGTTAATTTGAGTATTTATTAACTTTCAGACAGTACAATGAGTTCCAAAAAATCAAGAACTCCCAGTATAGCTGGAACTGGGTCCATTTATTCAATGGCCACCACTGCAAGATCAGGAATGTCAAGATCTGTTAAGTCATTGCGGATTCCATGGTACAAAAGACCCATCGTACAGGATGCTATTTTCACTGACATACAGAATGGAGCCAATTTGACAGCTATCTTTTGTGTGGTAAGTGCATTTCCTGGTATGAAAGACCAGTGCCTCCAATCTTTGGTTGAAATTAGTCAGAAGTAACAGTTTAGGTTTTATACCCACTGTAAGCGGTATGAATTGTCTTCTCTTTCTTTTATTTAGTATTTTTGTTTCTAGTTTGTGAGCCTTTTTACGATTGCAACTGCTGTCTTCGACATTTACTGCCTTGGCATGGCATACCCAGGAGTGAAGCATTATGGCTTTTACATTATGAGCTTTCAGTTTGTCTATGTTGGAAATCGGCACGGTAAGTAACTTATAATTATAAAATCTTCAGGATGGATTTCTTTGAAAGAATGCTGAACTGCTGAAACACAACTATGTGTAAGAATAGTATTTTACCTGCTCACACTTTCATGGTAACAAAACCCAAATTGGTTAGTACTGTCATGCACAACTTTGCCTAAAGAACCGGGTACTCCCAAAGAGTTTTAATTCCTATACTTGCATTAAACAAGCTTTTGTGTCTACAAATTTCTCCTAGACGTCACTCTTTTCTGACTCCAAGAATCCTGACAAAACACTTAGTCCGTCACCTCCGTTTAGTCGCCGTAACCCTATAAGACCTCGGGTAATGATTAAGAGCTTAGTTCAGATAATACCAGTCCAGTCTGTACTCTAAAGCATAATCGCATTTTATTGCTGGGTTGTTCGCATGCACCAGTTTTACCTTTTTTCGAAATCCTTTTTTACCTTTTTTCGAAATCTGTTCTGGGTTTCGGCGAAGAAGATCGAAATTGTTTGTATTGCAGTGCTATACAACAAACACGGAGAGAATTGCATGCCTGGTCTTTCTGACCGATGAGATCCTCGGCGGAAGCCTGCTCTGCTTCAAAAAGAGCCAAATATGGCAGATCCAAAAATCGGTGTAGGGCGGTTAAGTTGGCTGCCAGCCAGGAGTAATTTCACACAGAGGTTGAACTCGCTCAAAGGTAGCTGTTGGAGTACACGTCGCATAGAGCTGAGTGGATGGCTTTCTCCTTACTTGATAGCACAGTGACGCGATTCGTAGTTGTTTTACTTGCTCCTGTTGCTACTTATTTGCGAAAGATTGACACGGAATAATACTAGGCCTACGCTAATCGGGAAACCGTGGTAGAAGGTAAAATGCTCTTGCATGAAACATTTTTTACATTTCAGTACGGAACTGTCTGATCGTCTTTGCGCTGTTTTCGCTTATTGGTGCAGTGTCTCTTCTCGTTACAAGTTTGATGTTCCTGAGAGCCATGAGAAAGGTATGTCCCAGCTTCAGTTTTGCATTCATGTTGGTTCTCAAGTTTGGGCAATAAATAACAACAAATATTGCCACCTTGCCTTGAAGCTCTGCTATCGTATCAAATTCATGGAGGTCAATGTAAAAGCTCATAAATATTCCTTCAGCCTAAGCTGACTGCGAATCATTGCCAAGGGTCCTTTGAGCCCGAGAAAGACCCTTGCAGACAAGGCCGTATCCAGGGGGGGTAGGGGGGTTCGAAACCCCCCCCCCCCCCCGAAACCCACAAAAGTAATATTTTTGTGTAGGCTTTAACCTCTGATCTGTGTGTTTTTCGGTCCGAACCGTGGGCACACCCCCCCCCCCCCCCCCCGAAATAAATTCTTGGATACGGCCCTGCTTGCAGAGAAGGGCCGAAATATCGCTCAAGTAAACTCAGCTGACGTATCTGTTTAGGGCAGACATCTATGTTAAAAGCTCAGTGGGGAGTTGCCAGTCTTTACCACTTCATGTATCCAGATTGCAGGAACACCGTTTCCGATCGATGAATTATGTTGTCCCAACCCCGCTTTCCGGCTTTGTTCTAGACCTATTTCTACGACTGTCCATTAATCGGATTTAAAGAATAACATAGCAAGTCGAAGCTAAGCTAGCTTGTCCTCAATCTGCCCATAACTATTTCCGTTAAAGGACACCTGAATGAAGTATCAAGTGTCATCCCTATCTGTATGACTTCCGTTAACATTGCCTGCAGAAAAACCAAACCAAATACGAAATAGTGTTTCCAAGCTATGATTTTTGCTCCATTTTGCATCTGTCCTTATTTCAGTACCGAACACCAGAAATGAACAAATGTCTCCAATCAACCCTTCTTCTGGAATATTTTTTAACCAGTTAAGCCCAAACGTATATCTAAAAGAAATTCCAATACGATCCGGCCAGCGCTGTACAAGATTTGAATGAATTGCGCTTTTTGTCTTGGAGTCTGCATGTGCAAACCTCCAGAAACGAACATCCCTATTTTGAAAACGTCACGCTCAGGAGAGGAACGCTCTCCGTGGCCATGTCTGTAAATGCATTCTCCATGGTGTGTTCAAGTATGGTTTCATTGTTCAGGTGTCCTTTAAGACGTATGATATGTTCATGAAGTGTATATTATAAATAATATGGCGCAATCTGTATGCGTGTACATTTTAATATCTTTTTCAAAAATTGTATTTCTGTATTTTCCCATATTGTGTGTTAATGTTTCTCTCTGTTGTTTTGTTTCTTTTTTCCTTTCTTATTTAGCCTACTACTATGTGGCATTCTGTTCATGGAGTGAATTTCTAACAAATAACAAAAATGTAAACTTATTCTATTTTAAAGAGAAATTCATCGGTTGAAGTTGCATTTCAGGCTGCAGGGCTATCGTAGTAACAGTAGCCTACAATGTTATGAAACGACTCTTCCGAATGACACGACACAACGTATCCATTGTTCGATCGGCAAGGTTCAAGGTTTAATAGTAACATTTCCATACAAAACGAACAAAAATTAAGGGGTCAGGGACATCAGGTCGAAAAAAAAAAACCAGTATTGACATTTCGGAACAGAAAAATTTATAACTATTACCAAGAACAAATAATCAGTAAGAACTTCTGTGTTTAGTCCGTGCAGCGACTATGAAAACCCCGACAAATCTGAGCGGAGCTGGAAGTATTTACTGTAGCTTTGAGCTGATGCCTGTCTCTTCCGTCTTCACCGTTGCCTATCGCACAAGAAATAACGAAAGAGGCGAGAAGGAGGCGTACTCCGCGCGCTGATCCTCTCTGGAGCGTCTCGATTTCCTCTTTCACAACTTACCGGCGATCTAGCTATTTGTAGAGGTAACGAAACGTGATGTGGCACGAACCCGCTCTTCTGCATCGGGAATCGGTCGTATTTTACTCGACTCAGCATGTTTGTATTACCGAGATAGGGAGAGAGTAATTCTGTCTCGTTATTTATTCTTGCTATTACACATAAGTCGACTGGAAACCGCCTGACTTGCCCACCGCACCTGCTGACGATTGCAAATGTTTATGACCCGGCACCACTCGATTTTTCACATCCGCGCATCAAATGACTTGAGTTCTCGTAAATAGACGCTAAAAGCGATCTTGTCTTTAATAATAATAATAATTTATTTTTGACCCGCTACAAAAAATCAAAGCGGAGTAGCAATAAAAGAAACAAAACAAACACTTCACAAAACAAAAAGAACAAGAAACTAAAGCAAACCAGTAAGGCCACTGTGGGCGGGCAGATACTTATAAGTAGACTGGGGTATTTTGCCAGCAAGCTCCGTAAGTTTCGACCCGATATCTGGGAAACTGTAAACAGATATGAGGTTCCGATTCCTGTACCATGGAGGCAGATACAATAGAAAACGGGAAAACCGGAAATAATAAGAACGAAGTGAACTGATATCTTTTTTATGAAAAATAGGGTAAATACCAGAAAGAAACAAAACCGAGTGATCTGTAAAAACCGAATATAATTTAGCAAGAGACTTTCTATTGTATCTACCTCGGTTAGCAACAATTTTAGAATAACTTAATTGGATTTTCTTCTTGCAATCAGCAACGGCAAGAGTCCGTAAGGATTTTAGTGTTTTACTAACATTAATTCCCAGCCACCGAAATGAAGAAACCGACGGGATAGAAAAAGATCCACAGATTAGTGGAGTCGTGATGTTACTATTAAATGAGAGATATTCACACTTTGAAAGATTAAGAGAAAGTCCAATCGCTTGAAGTTTAGATGCTGCTGTTGAAACAGACAAAGAAAGCCCTTTTTTAGTCCTACTGATCAAAAGAATATCATCCGCATAAGCAAGATAAGAAATATTTACAGAATTAAGAATGCAAGTGGATGGGATAGAAGAAAGGACAGATGATATACAAAGTTTGAAAATAGAGGGGGAGAGGACAGCACCTTGCCGGACCCCACGCCGTACTGGAATTTTACTTTCTGAAACCCTCATATCCGTTTTAATACGCAAAAAAGAATTTGAATACCAATATCTAAGAAGAAAAATTACCGAAATGTTGATAACGTGACTAAAAAGGGAAAAGATAGCTTGGGAATGTGTAACGGTGTCAAAGGCTTTGGAGAGATCCAAAGCGCATAAATGTAACTCGAATCCCTTTTTAGTAGCCTCAGTAAGAACATTAGCCAGAATTCGATGGGCCTGCTGGCAACCTATCCCAGCTGAAAACCCAATCTGATTTTCACCAAAATATGCCTTTGAGTTGTGAGCGTCAATGGCAGAGCTGCTGCGAGTCCAGCAAAACCGAGTCCGAGACAAGTCCGAGTCCTTGAAAAAAGGTGTCTCGAGACGAGTCCGAGTCCACCAGCTCTGGCGGACGGACAGCTCCGTGAAAGACGAGTCCGATACACGTCCGAGTCCTTGAAAAAGGCGTCTCGAGATGAGTCCAGAGTCTGACTCCACCAGCTTTTGCGGACGGACAGCTCCGTGAAAGACTAGTCCGAGCCCTTGAAAAAGGCGTCTCGAGACCATCTCGAGGCGAGTCCAGAGTCCGAGTCCACCAGCTCTGGTGGACGGACAGCTCCGTGAAAGACGAGTCCGATACAAGTCCGAGTCCTTGAAAAAGGCGTCTCGAGATGAGTCCAGAGTCTGACTCAACCAGCTTTTGCGGACGGACAGCTCCGTGAAAGACGAGTTCGAGCCCTTGAAAAAGGCGTCTCGAGACCATCTCGAGGCGAGTCCAGAGTCCGAGACCACCAGCTCTGGCGGACGGACAGCTCCGTGAAAGACGAGTCCGATACAAGTCCGAGTCCTTGAAAAAGGCGTCTCGAGATGAGTCCAGAGTCTGACTCCACCAGCTTTTGCGGACGGACAGCTCCGTGAAAGACGAGTCCGAGCCCTTGAAAAGGGCGTTTCGAGACAAACTCGAGACGAGTCCAGAGTCCGAGACCACCAGCTCTGGCGGACGGACAGCTCTGTGAAAGACGAGTCCGAGACAAGTCCGAGTCCTTGAAAAGGCATCTCGAGACGAGTCCGGAGTCCGAGTCCACCAGCTCTGGTTATTTGATCTTATCTTCTTGTTTTTTTCAGGAAAATGAAAAGAGGATCGTCCCGTTCCTGTACTGCGCGGCCTTCTTCTTTCTTTGGAGGATAATTGCGTTTATTTTTGCGAGCGTGGTAAACGACATGATCTTTGCCTACCATATTATGATGTGCCTATTCTGGATGGTTTTCGTCGTGGTCGGAGTTTACGGATGGATCGTCTCCTACTCCTTATACTTAGACTTGTGTGACTTGACCCGACTTGAAGACCTTGCGCATTTACGGGTAAGTTAAAGAGAACATTCTTTGTCGTTAGCCCAGTCAACCACATACCCCTGAATTTTGGGTACCCTATGCAAAACGCTGGATTTATCTAATATTTTGCATAGCCTATGCCTATTCCTGGATACCCTATGCCAAACGCTGGAAAGCTGTTGGTACCCTAACCCTGACCTGTCTCACTATAGATGAATTCTGATTGGTTGATTTCTGAGCTTCACTCAAATCATCAGTATTTTATTGGGTTCCATTATCCAGCATTTGGCATAGTGTATCCAACGTTAGTCATAGGGTATACCAAACGCTGGATATACCCAACGTTAGGTATAGCCTTTCCCAAAATCAGGGGTTTGTGGTAGACTGGTTTGGCCTACCTCTTTACTAGTTTTCAGGCTCACAGTAGGCTAACCACCTAAAGCCCCGTTCACCAGCATGCCTAGCCAATCCACCCGTGATAGGCACAGATTTTGGGCCAGACATGGAGTTCTAGGCTCTCGAACTCGGTGCCTGAGCATGTGCCTAGGCAATCTGTGCATGCTTGTGAACGCGGCTTAAGCTGTTCGACGGTGAAGACATGAACTTTTATGTTGCTTCGTTCTGTATCCGCCATCCACCGGGCTGATCGCTCACGTACGAATTACTGTGATAACAAAATAGACGGTCGACAGTTCTCGATGGAGGTTTTTCGCGTTTTCACTTCCATCGGCCTGACTGGGAGTGTTGTCGATCTGCCATTGGTTAAAAGTTTGAAGTTCATTCAGTGTCTATCCAAGCGATACGAGATTTACTCAGTGGGAACTAAGGGCGATTGTCGTGAAAAGCTCCGCTGTTTATCCGCCGTGTTTTCTTGCGACTCGGCTAAAACTCGCTTCGCTTTCCGGGGCTGTTCTTGCGCTCATCTAGTTTTTGAAAGTGACGAGGAAAGTGAATCCACCCCGTACGTGGAAAGTGGCGAAACAGCGAGAAGGGGGCGATTCTGGCGACCTCACGGAAAGCAAAGCGAGAACCCGTTGAGCGCCAGAACAGCCTCGGAAAGCGAAGCGAGTTTTAGTCGCAATACGCAAGATCACTCGGCGGATAAGCTAGTGCACCTTTCCATACCGCCAGAATCGCCCATAGTTGTAAAGAGCAACAGAGGTGGCGCAACCACCTCTCTCGCAATCAAGTAAATCCGTGAGATCGCCCTTTATGCTTTATGTTCAAGGCATGGTTAGCTATAGGGGTAGTGTTTGCGCAGACAAAAATGTTGTAAAGAACCCCAACTACCTGTGAAATTCTGTATGTCGCTTGCCTTTTATTTGTTCCCATTGGCCTTTCACTCGCATGATTTCTTCGCTATTTTCAAGGCTAGATGACGCGCATCTGCTAGAGTAAGTAGACAGTGCTCTGCGCGTCCTAACAAACTAGAGAAAATTAAACAGACAAACTAACAAAATCGGGTTCGGTTATTAAAATGAAGGAAGTACCATCTGTGCCTTACAAGTCAATGGTCGGAAGGAACCTTAGAAAGAGGGAACCACCAGGCGAGATTGCAAATGAATGTAGGCCCCTTGCGAATCAACACCGGTCGGCTTTCCAGGAATTTTTTTAACCTGTTCGGTAACCGTGCTTCAGTTGTCATCGCTCTATGGTGGCTTTTGGGGCCATAAGTCGATGCTGTAAACTTTGAGTGTTCTTAAAGGACACCTGAATGAAGAGTACCAAGTATCATCCCTATCTGTATGACTTCCGTTAACATTGCCTGCAGAAAACCCAATCGAAATACGAAATAGTGTTTCCAAGCTATGATTTTTGCCCCATTTTGCATCTGTCTTTACTTCAGTACCGAACAATTTTAGAAATGAACAAATGTCTCCAATCCACCCTTCTTCTGGAATAGTTTTTAACCAGTTAAGCCCAAACGTATATCTAGAAGAAATTCCAATACGATCCAGCCAGCGCTGTACAAGATTTGAATGAATTGCGCTTTTTGTCTTGGAGTCTGCATGTGCAAACCTCCAGAAAAGAACATCCCTATTTTGAAAACGTCACGCTCAGGAGAAGAATGCTCTCCGTGGCCATGTCTGTAAATGCATTCTCCATGGTGTGTTCAAGTATGGTTTCATTGTTCAGGTGTCCTTTAAGTAGATATTTCAGCAAGTAGCCGAGCGAAGCGAGGTCCCGTGTGAAAGTCTTTATCAGCATTGTTTTTATTTATTTATCTTTCGCCAGCTTGGAACAATGAGTTCCCTCAACGTTGGACTAAGTTCGAGGCCCACGACGCCACACAGTACCATATCTGCGCATCAGTATGTTTAACCTGATGTGGCGGCCAGTTCCGAAAACACAATCCGTCCAGTAGAATTAGCAAGTGGAAAGTGTTTTATTAAGCGGTTTCAGTGTCAGTTGCATACTGTCGCCAAATGTTTCGTTGGTTTCTTCAGTACGTGTATCAAACGAGTTAGACTGCCACCAGGTGTATTAGTGGTTTAGTTGTTCCGTGTAACAAGTGAGTAGGGTTGCCACAGCCAAAGCTTGTGAATAATCTTGTTTTGAATCTTGATTCTCATTCCCATAATGTACTCCGACCTCCGTGTAGTAAAGGGCAACTCTATTGTAAGAAAGAGTGCACGCACGCCAGTCCCAGGCTCTGTGTGGATTTGTTTCTAGTGTTGGGCGATATTCGATATCATAACGATATATCGGACCAAATATCGATATCGAAACGTACATATCGATATCGATATTTGTTCATTTATTATTATCGAAATAATCCAGCATAAGTTACATTTATATATCCGAATGTTCTTCGTAAGTCAGTTTTTATTTATTCGAAGTTTTAGATGGAGCAAGATGCTTTTTCACGACGACTTTGTTCTTAAATTTTGGCAAAACGAGACGTATGCTATGGCGAAACATTGTGCCGAAATATCGATTATCGAACATCGAAAGTCAAAATATCGATATATCGAAAAATCCGAATATCGCCCAACACTATTTGTTTCTGCTTCGTCACGGTCATCGTTGCCGCCAGATGTCCAAGCACATATTGGCAGGCTACGTCTGCAATTGCCTATGCAATTCTATTTGCTGCAATTGTCAACTTACAACACTCTAGACTCTAGATGACTCGTCCAAAAGTCCAAAACACTCCAGTAGAGCTCGGGAAGAACGACAAACGTCACCCGAACGAATCCTTAAAACCGATTCAAGTCGTATGTAAACCAGTCAACAACGTTTGTTGGGGACACTTGTGGTGGCATTTCTCGTTCTTCGCTAGGCACTCGGTGATTCATCTTCCGCACGTAGAGTTAGTTGTCAAGAGTATTGCAGTGAACAAAGAAAGCGGTCGCGTTGATCAGATCTATCATTTGACCCTCATCGGTCTTGTTTTTCTACAAAATGTCTGAGCAGCGTATCCCAGAGCTTTGGAATAAGGACGTTAGGATTAAAACCCCGAGGTTCTCGCTTACGTCAACAAGTGACAATGACACGACGTTGCGAGAGGGGAGACTCAATTCGCCATGTTCCAAGCAGAGTAGTTTCTGTAAGACCCCCTTTCTCGTTATCAGCACTTATCGTCAGATACAGTAAACTAGATCCACAAGTTAATGTTTAGAAAATCTGCAATCTGTTTTCCGAGCAAAACAGCATTGCTGTTCATGGAGTAGAAAGTGAAGACTATTATTTTGCTCACTGCCTTGTCGACCCGTATTTTACCATTTCTTTCTGTCACAAGTATAATCAAGAACAATTTATCAGATGGAACCTGTCCCATGCAGTGACTATGGATACCCCGACAAAACTGAGCGGAGCTAGAGCTTTGAGTTGATACCCGTCTTCGCCATTGCTTATGGCAAAGCAGTAAGTGCAGGAGGCACGCTAACCCGCTCTGGAGCGCATACAGAGAACCAGTCAGCTTTACAGCGATATAGCTATTTATTTGTAGAGGTAACGAAACTTCATGTGCCGCGTAGCTACTAACCTTTCTCTCCGCTCGTTTGCATCGGGCAAGGTACGGGGAAATATTCGACTCCGCGTGGTCATATTACAGATAGGGAGACGGAGGTTCTATCTGATTATTTGTCCTTGGTATAATCAATCAGACACTAGTGGACTTTCAGACACTAGTACGCTTGGAACATTGAAGTGAAACAAGGCAAATTGTTGTCTCATGTCACTAAGAGGTCACTCAGAACGGTGTAGATTTTTGCGCGGATTTCCCTGTTTAAACGAGTCTTCATTAGTTGCGTTTTTGATCCGAATTCTCCTCGCGATTCTCCTCCGAATTCTCCTATTTCGCGTTTTTGGACTAGTCAGATGAAGCGAATTCTGCAGCATCGAGAATTTGCCCCGCTAGTGAATTCTCGATTCTCCTCTCCCCGTTCTCCTCCCTGATTGGTCAACAGGGTGCGGTGTTTAATATGCACAAACAGGTATACCGGGTGGCAGACGAGCTGTCAAATTAGTGTTTTTGTCAAAGCGAGAATGGAGAAGCTAGAGGGGCAAAAACGGTAATTTTGTACGAGAATCGACAATTCAGAATGGAGAATTCGGATCAAAAACGCAACTATTGCCAAAATTGGCCCGACCCGAGCTGTGGACGCTGACCTCTTTTAAAACGTTTTTATGTTTGTGTATTCTTCCCTGTATAGTACCAACATATATTATTCCGTCTCAATGCCTGCGGTCGTTCTTTAGCCGCACAGTTTGCCATGCTAAGGAACTTGTGCCAGGTTTAGGAAGCTTGAAGGGAGCTGTCCAAGCACAAGCTTTGCGTACCAGGGAGTGTTGTCCCTATCCTGTCAAGTAGTGCACACATTTTCTTAATGTCGAGAACTATCCGTCCACAAGCCACCAAGTTTGTACATATTTTTGTATTAAAGACAATCTCTGAAAGAAACACGCATTATAAAAATCGGAACAGGTCCGTACAAAGGTACAGGTAAAAGCGGCACAACGTGAAGATCAATCGCCGCGTACACTCCCAGTATTCGACATTCTTGGTCCGAAGCTCTCCTGCTCTGAAGGCTTTCGGAACTGGCTCTGAACAATGTTTGGCATGTCCGGTGTCTGGTCCACAGTAGTTACCCGTTCTATCGTTCCCTCCACGTGTCCGATGCCCGGAACGTCATCAGCTGAGTAAATCACTTGCTCTAAGTGCTGAATATGTGCCCTTGGTGCGCCTGCCTGGTTCAGGCTTTGCAGAATTGGTGAGATCAAAGTCTGGATCGCTTCTGGCGGTAGGGCCGATGCCGGGTCTCCAGCAGGTACGGGGATGTCCTTGTAAGACGAGTGGGTTTGGAAACTCCCTAAAGGAGAAAGTGTTTTTATTTGTTAGCAATACACTATACTGGAGCGGCAGAACAAGAGGCTTCTGAAAGCCAGAGGCGTTACTAGCCAAAATGTTTGGGGCGGACAAGGTATTTACCAACTGGTTGGTCATTTTTACCGACTGTTTTTGCGGATAAAAACGACTATTATTGAGAAAAAACGACTGTGTTGACGAAAAATTGATTATTTTTACCAAAAACCGACTGTTTTTAAGAAAAATCGATCGTTTTTAAGAAAAAACGGCTATTTCTAATTACAAAATCGACTGTTTTTACTAAAAATAGCGGCGCTTCGCGCCGACTCGGCTATTTTTTACCGACTGGCCGACAACATTGGGGGGGGGGGGCCCCCTCCCCAGGGGCGCCACTAGCCTTTTACCTTTGGGGGGGGGGACGTCCAGTTTGTGCCGACGGACTCAAAAATGTGCCGACAAAAAACGCCGTTGCCGCTTCGCGGCAACGGCGTACATTTCCCGCCAGCACAAAATTGTACCGTGTAAAATTAACTGTGATGCATCAGCTGAGATTAGTCCTCGAATGTTAATTCTTAAATTTAAATTCTCATATTCGGGATTTCATTGCAGCTTCGCTAAATACTGAAGCTTCCAACGACTGTACCCAGAACAAGTTAAACTAATCGCCACACGCGAAATTTTGTGTAAAACTAACTGTAATGCATTAGCTGAGATTATTTTTTAATCTAAATTCGTATGTTTAAATTCGCATATTCGGCTTTTCTTTTCACCTTTCGCTAAAAAGACCAAACCCAGAACAAGTTAAATCAAGCGCCGGAGGCGAATTTTTTTTAATCTGTCTTTTTTCTGGAAAATTTTAGGCTATTCTATACCTATACTTTTACAAGTTCTAGCTTTTAATGTGTCCAACCCCCATGCATTTCAATCCTAAAACGCCAACTAAAGGAAACACCATTCTTCCAAATAGAGAGTACTACGAAATGCACCGCAGGCGAACTTTTGTGGAAACGCTTATGAGCGATCTCAAATAAAAGTAGGGCTACCTGTGAAATCACAAATCTTTCCGCCAAAACAGTATGGCCATCCAGAAGAAAGTAGGCACAAATTTGATTCTTGTGTGTAGAAAATCTCGATTTGCAGACGAGACATAAACTTTCGGGATTGGACAAAAGTTTACGGATTTGATTTCTTACGTGTAATGAGATTCTGATCCAGATTAAACTTTCCGGTGCGCCCGACAAATGTTTGAAGAATTTGATTTCTTGCGAATAAAAATATCCCGATGTGCCGACAAGAATACCGACGCCCGACTAAAGCATCAGAATTCGAATTCGTCTTTGTTTTGCTCGACAAGACTGTAAAGGACTTCAGCCGATGAGCCGACAAAACTTAACCTTTCGGGATGCGCCTGATAAACGTTTACAGAATTTGATTTCTTGCATATAAAAAGAACACGATATGCCGACGATACTTGAACTTCCCGGGTGCGCCCGACAAATGTTTGCTGAAACTGATTTATCACAGAAAAACAGAACTGACGAGTCGACCGACGCCCGACAAAAGCATTCAGAAGTCAATTTCTTCTGTGTTTTGCCCTACAGATATTTGCCGAATTCGATTTCTTGTGTATAAAAAGAACCCAATATGCCGAAGAGTCTACCGACGTCCGACGAAAGAATATAAAACTGAATTTCTTCTGTATTTTTTATGTATAAAAAGAACCCGATGTGCCGACGAGAATATCGAGGCCCGACAAAAGGATACAGAATTCGATTTCTTCTGTGTTGTGCACGACGAATGTGTGCAGAATGTGACTTCTTGCGTATGAAATGAATCCGATGTGCCGACGAGTCGACCGAAAGCCCGACAAAGCATGCAATATTTTATTTCTCCTGGGTTTGCCGGCGCTCCGCGCCGACAAACAAGTGAACTTTCGCCGGGCTTCGCCCGACGAAAGTACTTTCTCAAGACCTTTGGGGGGGGGAGTCCCCCCCCTCCCCCCCATAGTGGCGCCCCTGCCCCTCCCCCCCCCCCCCCAGTAGTGACGCCTCTGCTGAAAGCTGCCCCACTGAAACGGGTTCTACCCCGTTTCCGTGGTGTTGTTACCTCGTTGGCAGTGCCGAAATTAATTTTCGTTTAGAGCCCAATCACGCTTGGCTCAAAAACCAGCCTACTGGACAAACAACTGAAAATCCCTAGGGGACGTGAGATTTGATGGGCTTTGTGGCAGCTTGGGGATAATGAACATACTGCGATTACGGGTCAATTAGGTTTCCTGTAACATAATTATACACACTGTTTCGCTCTTATTGATCTCCTGAATTTAAAACGACAATATTCAGAATTAGTTGTATTTTGTTCCTTTTCTTTTTTCTACTTTTGCAACACAAAAAGCCAGGAAATGAGCCAAGTGTGACTGAGCTCCTACCACTTCCTAGCACGACGGCCTACAAGTCTTCGGAGTTGCGTCGAATCGCCGAGGCTCACGG
The DNA here is from genome assembly GCA_023053555.1 of Branchinecta lindahli. Lineage (NCBI taxonomy): Eukaryota > Metazoa > Arthropoda > Branchiopoda > Anostraca > Branchinectidae > Branchinecta > Branchinecta lindahli. Next base: position 12,671,155 of record JAKZAO010000007.1, on the reverse strand, counting down.
ACCTTTTATATAGGCCAGTGGTTTATCGGCAGAGTAGGTTCTGTCCCTCTACGTTATAGAGCGGAAAGACTATTACGGATTTATCCGGACTAATTTTCTGTATTTTCATCAGTCCCGGCCGGGAAAAATCGTAATTTTATTGAACACACAATCATGCCTTGAACACACGATTAGGGTCGGGTGCTCCCGGTTAGAATTCCTTCCATATAGAAAAGTTGATTTTTTCAACTTGATGATGAAACAGCAGGAAATACGGCCGGGAAATCCAGGTCGTGTGTTCGTGCTATTAATCTTAAAAAGTCTTACTTTTTGGGATCCCAAAACGTAAGTGGCGGGATACCTACGACATCGCGAAAGTTGTCCGTCTGTCTAACTCTCGAAGGTATTGAGATTTTTTGATGAAACTTGGCGGGAGGATTGGTTGGGTCAAAGTACAGGTCAAGTTCGAAGATGGGCTCTGTAGCCCTATATTTGAGGGTGGGGGAGGGGTTTCAAATTAAGGGGCACAAAAAATATTTCTTGAAAACTATTTAGATAGTCGATTTAGGGATAAGGAGACACGCTGATTCCGAATATGAAAGTTATTTTCTCGCCTGACAAGTAGTTCGCCCGGAATCAGGCGAAAACCGGAAAATTTGTTAAAAGCAAAATTTCTATTTGAAGTTGATTAGATGTTTGATTCAAGGGTAAGAAGACATGCTGAACACGATGGTGAAAACCATTTTCTCGCCGGACAAGTAGTTCGTCCGTAATCCGGCCAAAACCGGAAAATTTGTTAAAAGCAAGATTTTTATTTGAAGTTGATTAGATGTTCTTTATAGGGATAAGGAGATACGCTGAATTCGTTTCTGAACTATATTTTTTTTCCTGGGCAAGTAGTTCGCTCGGAATTGCCGAAACCGGAAATTCGGCAAAAGTAAAGCAGGAAGTTTCGATCAGTATCGTCAAAATAGAAATGGCTTATACAGGTATATCTGAACTTGGTTTTCTCAGATGATTAGCCTGGCGAAGACTGGATCTAGCGAAGACAAGACCTAGTTGTCTGGATCGAATATTAAATTTTTGGGATCCCATCGACACCTTTGGTGTTGTTCCGTAGAGAAATGACTGTTGTTAAAATTCCTCCAGATTCCGAACCCATGATCGGCTGTCCGCACAAATTTTTTACAACAAACATTATTTTATCCATAATATGCTTAAAATGTTTACGTAAAAATAGCTTTCGATGCGTCAATAAAGACACTCAATTTGGTAATAAAATACATCAATCAACAAAGAGAGATCAAAATTATATAGCCAAGAACCAGGGGCGTGGCTAGCCAAAACTCGAGGGGGGGTGGCTGGGCGCCTGCCGGCGCCCTGCCGCCCGTTTCAGCTTTTCGTCGCATTTGTAGCCTAATGCTAAAACTCGTGACACCTGCAAACGTTGAAGACTGAAAAGCCTAGTCATATCTTCGAGCTCAGGGACGGTTTGAACGGCTTGGGCTTGGACGGTGACTACCTCAAAATATACGACTGGCAGGAATTCGTTTTCGTAAAAGGTCAACCCACATCCCACTAATACCAGACAGAACGAAGAATGCATATCAGACAGAATGAATATGAGTGCCGCAGGCGAAATTTTGTAAGCAGCATATGACTTTTTTCGGGTTAAACACTACTTCACCACAACAAAATCTTGCTTTTATTATGGCCAAGCCGCGAAAAATTTCAAGCAAACCCGAATGAAATGAAGCTACAAAACGCGCCGCAGGCAAATTTTTTTGGAGTCCGGTAGGATTAGAACGTCTTTTCGAATCCCAAATGAAAGTAAGGGCCATTTAGCACGGATCTGCCCGTCTGTATTTGTTCACGACAAATCCAGAAAAATGTGACAGATTTAGCTGGAACTTGGTAATGTGACCCTTTCTGAACAATTTACAGTTCAAAAACGAAATAATATCAAATGACCCTTTGTATTAATCAGGCCTGTCATTACATCTTCCTTCATTGCTGACTCACAAAGCCGATTTATTGTTAGGTGACGCACTGGAGGAAAATTTTTGTCACCGAATTATTTCTGTTAAAATACAAAGAACCTCTGCTTGAAACTAACAAATCATTAAAAATATACGCCACAAGCAAAATCAGCCTGAATTTTGTTGAATCGTGTCGGTTTCTAAGAGCTCGGAATCCTGAACTACCCTTGCTGACTTCTTCTGGGCAGACTGCCAGCCCCCCATCTTTCTTTAATGTGCAAACGCCCAGATTACATGAACTGTTATGGTGGAGCGCTCTGCGAACGCCCAGTTTCGCTCCATTTTTGTGGTCGGGCGCTCTGCGAGCGCCCAGATTAGCTCAAAGTTTTGGGTCGGGCGCTCGCCCGTTTTAGCTTTTTCTTTCTTCGAGGGGGGGTGGTACCACCCCCCCACACCCCCCCATAGCGACGCCCCTGCCAAGAACAACTGAATTTTTTAAATAAAAACAGATTAGCACTACCAGTGACCTTAACTCCCGGCAGCATTATGTCACCGAAGGTATCTATCCATCGTGGAAAGCTCCTTAGAGCGTGTTCCACCCTACTTACCGTAGTTACTACGCTAGTTACCGTAGTTACTACGCTAGGCTCGAACGCTTTTTGAATTTTTCGGTCACATATCAGGCCGCGGGGTAATCCGACCAATCACGTTACAGAGATGCGTAGTCGCTCCCGAGCGTGGTAAGCAAATAGTTACTATTATTTGCTATTTTGAGAAGGTTCGAACGGTCAGCGTAGTAACTTTTCGTGAGGCTGGAACGGAAATAGTAAATAATTGTTACTATTAGTAGAGGGGTGGAACACGCTCTTAGCCTTCCTTACTAATTGTCGCTACACCCTGCGTTTGCCATGGCTTTCTTTTAGATAGCGCCTTACTTATTTCGGTTGATGGAAACTGGAATTACCTTGAGTTGATACATTTTGTCCAAAATCCATGTCTAGCCCTGTGTCGCTACCTTGCAGTCCTGACCCTTCAAAGCCTGGGATATCTCCTCCGCGTAGGTAAGACGCAGTCTGGTCGAACGCATCTTCATCTAAAGTATTTTGTAAATGGTATTGTCTAGAGCATGTGGGAACGGTGAAGACAGAAAGCATCGATACTTCGGAATACCCAAAATGACCTACTTGCACTTTCTCCGTTCCCCACCGAACGAAACATCTCTAGCGCAGATGCTAGCTCGGTCAAAAAGAGGATGAAACGATTTCTCCCAAATTCACTTCCGCGCGTATACCATGTTACACCGGGTTGCTGAAAACGTGGTGTATGTCCTTTTGGATGTTTGGCTTTTAGCTTTTAGAGCTTCTAGAGTGCGTTTCACGTAACGACCACAACTCTATTGGAACGAAAATAATTAGAGGGAGGAGCTATTTTTTTTTTCTGTCACGCCGGACGCTGGAACCAAAATAGCAGAAACGTAACTGATAATAACTCGGTGGAACGCTACCTTAGTCATCGGTGTCAGTCACTCGGTGGAACGCTACCTTAGTAATGATTAGTAATTTAAATGAGATACAGTATTTTAACGAGGACATCCAGATGTCTCGAGGACGATTGAATAGATAAGTTTAATCTTAAGGTCACAAGTATAAACACCAACATTCGATGTCTTCAGGCTGGATAATGCAGGATACGTACGACATCATTTAGGAGATGACACAAAACCTGACAAGCACCACCGCCGCTGCCCAGCCTCTTATCGCAAAGATCAAACAGAATTACATCCGCTGAATCCAGACAATAATACCAAGAATAAATAAGGGAAGAATTGATAACTCACATAGCCTCGATGTCAGCAAGCTGGATCTACTTTCGCCCGGTCTTATTTACCGGGGGTGGAGACTGGGTGGAGCTTCGCGTGTTGCCTCTTGCAGTATTAAGTGTTACCTCCAGAGCAAAAGTGATGAAGCAGTCAGAAAAGGCGGGAATTTCAAACAGTGCTGATTTCCGAGGATTATACAAAAGGGAAAAAACTTTTCAGTCTCAGGTCAGATTTGCAATGTGAAGCTTATGTTATCACAACCCTTCGCAAAGACGATGAAGCCCAAGGGAATGCGGCATTGGATGCCTCAGAGAGCAATTAAGCAACTTGAAAGTTGAGGCATAGACCTAACACGCATGAGATGAGTCGATCTACCACAGTTCAAGGACCGATTAAAGAAACATTTCTTGACAGACCATCTTTGACAGAAAATTTTGGTACGGCGGCATGGTATCCCACTTAATGTTTTTTCTTTGCTTTCTTCTTTCTTCCTCTTTCATGCAGTCATCTTATCTTTTTTTTTGACAAAGTGTGTGAAAATTATATTGTAAAGTGAAGTTTTCTATTTACTGCCCCCACAGGCCCATTCGGGTTTTCCTGCAGATTATAAAGCGGATTAAAAAAGATTTGTTCATGTAGTTTAGCATGTAAAAGTTGGTTTGTATAATAAAGAGTACTAAACTAAAACTAAAAAACTAAGCATGCATTTAGTTTATATTCAATAGGATCGGTGTGAATATTAGTAATTTAAATTTTGGTCTTCTCAGGACTGTCTTATCGGGGGTAAATGGATGACGAAATAAAGGGAAAACAGGACCGACAACATTTTGGACTGAACACTATAGGACTTGCTTCAAAAGGTTTTCACTCTAGGCTTAGAAAGTCAGTTAGAATCGAGGGGGTACCCACTACCCGGCACCTGCTGTAAACGCTTTCCTGGCACCAACCGAAATAGGCAGTGCCGGCACCGATGCCGACAATAAATCGGGTGATACATCTTTCAAACTCGTTTAAAATGCTTATTGTGATGTTTAAACACGTGACAACCGGTGCCGGCACCGACCGGGCATCGTGGCACCCGGCACTTGCTGTACTCTCAAATCGAGAGTAGGCAATCCCTCGGTTAGAATTTTCGGCTCTGCATAAGTAAGAAGAAAGATTTACTTATTTTTTCACTCAAAACCGGACTGATAAGTTGAGAATCAAAAATTTACCCAACTACACGAGATAATGATATCCATTTTGACTACGAATAATAACAATTGTTATCACAAAGGGAGACGTTTTGAAAGATACCTTACAATCAGCAATTTGCAATAATTCAAAATTTTGGAAATACTATAGCCAACTGTTCTTCGCAACTACACAAGAAAATTATATGAACAAAATTTTATGTAGAGAGTACAACTTAAAAGAAAAACATAATAACTCTTTCAGCACATTTCGCCAGCTAAATGCCTTAAATTGTCCAAGCTTAATACCTTTTCTAGAAGCGAGTCTTTACAGTTCTGAGAAGACCCAAAATAAAAATTACTAATGTTCACACTGATCATATTGAATCTGGACTAAATGCATGGGTGTTAGGTCTATGCCTCAACTTTCAAGTTGCTTAATTGCTCCCTGAGGCATCAAATGCCGCATTCCCTTGGGCTTCATCGTCTTTGCGAAGGGTTGTGATAACATAAGCTATAGCTTATGGCTATAAGCTATAGCTTATGTTATATAGCTTATTATAGCTATAAGCTATAAAATATAAAAGTCGTTTTAGCTTGCTTCAAGTCTTCTCAATTCTTCCCTTATTTATTCTTGATAATACCAGGGTTGGTCACCAAGGACCAGGGTGCATAAGCTACATTGTGAACAAAGATACTTTGGGATCTCTACGTATCCCAAACTTGCTGTATGTAATAATAAGTATCTACGTATCCCAGACTTGCTCTATGTAATGTATCTCGAAGTATCCCGAAGTAAGCCATTCTAGAACTCGCAGGATACTTGCCATAAATTCAAACATCGAGATAAGAGCTATACTTCGGACTACTTAGAAATACTATTTCAGAACGAATGCTGGTTTTGTCTGTCACTGTCATAGAAAGTTAAGTAGCGACACAGGCGCATGGCTGTGATTAACTTTCTTTCCCGAATAGTTAACTTACCATCTGGTCTCGGTTCGAACACGTCCGAAGCTCCCGTTGGAATATCTGCGAAAGTATCTCGCGCTGGATCCACTCCTGTTGGCAGTCCGGCTGGGATGAAAGGGGGGTTGGCACTGCTTGCGAAGTCACTCTGAATCCCTCCAATGCCGGGGTCATTGAACTGGCTTAGATTCTTGGTCCCGGCTCCAAACCCCGAAGCCCCCGTTGGGGCACCTTCCGAAGGTACGGATGTGTCCATCTGATCTGTTGACTGGGAAACACTAGAGACGAAAGAAGAAACGTCGTTAGAAACGTCGTTAGGGCGATTTGAAAAAACGCAACGCTGGGAAGGGACAGAGACAGGGAGACGATGGGCACACCTAAGAGAACCTGGAGCTGACCTGGTAACAAGTTTTCATTTCTTAACGGACAACCCATCAAAACTATCGCACTGTGTGGGATGAAGCACGTTCCCCAGATATCAGATTATTCCTCGTATTTTTTGTCGGAAATCCTAGATCCGCCAAAACCAATCTAGAGACACTTACCAGAAAGTAGTTAATTCTAAGAACGAAACGGGTAGGTATAACTATCCGAAGAAGAGGAGGAAACCACGACCTACGATGTTCCAACATGGCAGGCACAAATAATCATAATAGATTAACATATGAATAAACTTCGCCACTATCAAATGTCGAACCAATCGTAGGAACCGATGGACGTCTACTAACTCTCCGAACAAATCCCACAATTACAGCCCGAACCAAATTATAACAGAAGTGGCAAGGCCACAAATAGAGCAGAAAATATTAGAATAACTGATGATTCGTAACTTGACTAATTACTCAAGAAAGATTTCTACGGTCACAGGCTATTCAGCTTTCGCCTCCAACAAGAAAATAGGAAGTCTAAATTGCATTGTCTAGATCACCCCCATCTAAGGCGGTAGGTAGTTAAAACACGGATTTAGTAACGACGTGGAATCATCTAGTGATATGAATCGAAAGAAACCCAAAAGGCGAGCTGAAAAGTGACCTATAGTCCTTAGCAAAACCCGGACTTCTTTTAATATGAGCATTTAAAAAATCAACTTATCATTCGGCTTTGTTTCGTTCAAACCCAAATGACTCAAAACGAATTATCGAAAGAAATAGAGCTTTATTTTAATTTTTACTCAGACACCAGCTAATTTTTCTTTTATCTTCTTGGTCTATTTTGCGCTTGTTTATATGGGTGCTTTCGGGCTGCACCACTAGAAGATCCGATGGTGGTAACGAGTTCTGACTGGATGGGTAAGATCTAGACATTGTAAATGTGAGAATGCTTCCGATTTAAAGTAACAGAAAACTTGACTCAAACTTGACTCGGGGAGCTAGCTAACATATCAAGAATGTACCCTGAGTTGATATTGAGAGTAAGAAAAACTCTCGTTATGACCTTTGCAGTTCCCGGACAGTTTCCGAGAATTCGACTTTTGAGCAAAAGGTTTGCAAAAGCAAAAGGTTTGTGTGCCGCGACTAGGAATCGAACCCCGGCCGTCTAGTCGGGGAGGTCGTTACTCTGTAGTGAGTGCATAATTACAGTGCATAAGGGGCAAGGGCCTGCCAGCTAGCTTTGGGAACACTAAGGAGGGGGTTTGAGACAGTTCGAGATGACAAAGAAGGGGGGGCCTGTCGACATTAAGACCCTGTATATTTATCCAAGCCCCCCGGGCGATTCGATGGCCGAAAGTTGCGTAGTCAAGTTTACTGTTCCTTTAACGTTATATTCCTTTAACGTTATAACTTCCACAGCAGCGTTTCTTTGAAGGAGTACTCCTTCAAAGAAACGCTGCTATGGAAGTTCTTTTTAATCATTTCTCAGACTATGGCTCAAAATTCCAATAGTTTCAAAGAAGGTGTCCAGGTTGACGCACTGTCAGAATCGAGGGCGAGCTGTTGTACCTACCTCATATCTCCTCCTTCCTTATACGAGCTCCCAGCTACAGAAATATCCGACGCCATGGAGTCCCTCTGTCGGCCCTCTCCAAGAGGTAGATCCGATATTTGAATTCCAAGACCTAGGTCGCTGCCCGTGTTCGTGTCCGAGAAGGCCGTGTCGGAAGGCCTCATACCAATGTTGACAGATCCTAAAGCGGAAAGAAAAAAACACTTAAAATCATGAAACCAACCCGAGTTTTATGTTGTTGTACTGAGAATTTGTTTGGTGTTAAGTGAGTCGTTTTAGTTGATGCGGATTGCCTTCGGCAGGTTAAAGGAACAGAAAACTTGACTCAAACTTGACTCGGGAAGCTAGCTAACATATCAAGAATGTACCCTGAGTCGATATTGAGAGTAAGAAAAAATCTCGTTACGACCATTGCAGTTTCCCGGCAGTTTCCGAGAATTCGACTTTGAGCAAAAGGTTTGCAAAAAGCAAAAGGTTTGTGTGCCGCGACTAGGAATCGAACCCCGGTCGCCTAGTCGGGAGGTCGTTACTCTGTAGTCTACATGTAAAAAGGCGAACTTTTACAGTACATGAGTGCATAATTACAGTGCATAAGGGGCAAGGGCCTGCCAGCTAGCTTTGGGAACACTAAGGAGGGGGTTCGAGACAGTTCGAGATGACAAAGATGGGGGGGGGGGCCTGTCGACAATAAGACCCTGTATATTTATCCAAGCCCCCCGTTGCGATTCGATGGCCGAAAGTTGCGTAGTCAAGTTTACAGTTCCTTTAAGTTTGTTCCCATTTTATGTGGTTTTTATGGCACTTGCAGCTTCGCTCAAGTGCCATATACCGATCACTTTTCCGTCGGTCGGTCGGTCGGTCGGTCGGTCGGTCAGTCCGGTGATCGCGAGTTAGGGTACTTCCAGATGTGCTAGGACGATGAAACTTGGCAGGCATATCAGGGACCCGACCAAACTAACTTGCAAATAGTCAATTCCCCGATCCGACCACCGTGGAGGGAGTAGAGGGCGGGGGAATCCTGAGAATTTAGTAGTTTTTGTAAAACCCCTACCCCTTTCTACACACTAGTAGGTCTGCGCGCGGCGTGACGTCACTCTTTGCATCGGATCACTCTGTTAACATTGGAAAGAGCTAGTGCATTCGAGGGTCAAAGGGGTTTGTATATGTGGTGCAGTGCGGGGGAATATGGAAAATTGAGTGTTGTGTAACTTTCGAACGGGTGATCGGATTGGGACGAAACTTAATACCTGAATGAATGACATATCTCTGATGTTCCATTTGAAGTCCGAACCGGATTCGACAGCTATGGGGGAGTTGCGGTGGGGGAAGACCGGAAATCTCGAGAAACGGTTATAATGGAGGGATCGGAGTAAAACTTGCTGGGAAGAACAAGAATCTGCTCCAGATAAATCGTTTACACGTTTGGACTGGACCCGGACACTTGGGGGGGGGGGAGGTGGAGGGGAGTTTCCCGGAATTCTGGTGATGACAGTTTTTGGGATTTTCACGACGAAACTTGGGAGGCGTATCAGGGACCCGATCAAACTGACTTGTAAATAAAAATTCACTCGATCCGATAGTCGTGGGGGGATCGGAGGGAGGGGAAATCCGGAATATTAGCCATGCGTAACTTTGGAACGGGTGATCGGATTCGAGTGAAATTTAATAACTGAACAGAGGGCGTGCATGTGGGGATCTTTTTCATGTCCGGACCGGATCCGACAACAATTGGGGGGGGGGGGGAATACGTGACCGGATTGGACTGAAGAGATCGGGATGGAACTTTGTGGGAATAACAAACAAGTCCAAAACTGAACCGGATTGGCTCCGGCGACTGTGGGGGGAGTTTGAGGGGCGGGTCCGGAATTCCGGTGATCGCGAGTTAAGGTACTTCCAGATGTGCTAGGACGATGAAATTTGGCTGGAATACTAGAAATTCGACAAGATTGGCTTAGAAATCGCCACTTTTCAAATCCGACCATTCCTTAAAGTACCAATCGTGACCGCAAATTAAGAAAAATACTTTTAAGCAAAATATGCATTTCCATCATCCCCATGAGCTCATGATCATTTTTGCCTCAAGGGTTTTGTTTACAAATGAAGTTCTAGCTCCCTTAAAGTGTGCATCTTAACCGCAAGGTCGAAAAGTACTTTTTATCAAACGATACATCTCAACCCATGATCAGTTGTCCCACAAGGGTTATGCAAAAAAAAAAAATTTCTTGCACCCTTAAAGTGCGCATTTTACCCGCATTAGTGAAAAAAAATACTTTTGATCATACGTATATATCAATGATCCCTAAGAGCCTGCTATCGTTTTTGCTTCAAGGGTCTTCCTTACAGATGAATTTCTAGTGCCTTTAAAGTGCGCATCATTACAGCCAAGTTCAACGATAAAATACTTTTTCTCTAGCTCCCTTAAAGTGCGCATCTGAACCGCACAGTCGAAAATTACTTTTGATCAAATAATAGCCTACGTCTCAACCCTTGCAAGTGCCATATGAGCTTACAGCTCTTGTTGAAGATACTGGACCTAGGGGATTGTGAATACTCGGTCCAGGATCTTTTTTTTTTTTAATTGTTGGTTCCGCTGGACGTGTCAACGCGTGGTGTTGGGGACCGGGTGCTGAAGGGAGAACACGCATATTTCCATTAGTATGAATGCCATGTAGTGAATTATAAATGTTGTATTTAGCTAAAGAAGTCTTTCCATCCCGTGCATTACGAATTTGTCTTCTCAGCCGGGCTCTGGACATTTTGTTATTTAATTTATTATTAAAAAGAACTTGAACCTGAAGTTGGCTAATACCTTATAAAGTTACGGTAACGGGAGTTGCGTTTTTGCAGATACCATGGTATCTGATACCAGTCGAAAGTCGTATTTGCAGCATTTTTGTTGGGGGGGGGGAACTCGGGGGAAGGGGCTTCTAAAAGCGCAAATTCGGCAATTGTTCTTTTGCAAAGCAGCCCGTAGTATCAGAGATCATGGTAACTGCAAAAAGACAAAATGCAAATTCAGTTAAAGTGGTATCAGATACCATGCTATCTGAGGAAACGCTCCTATGGGACACTGGTATACATTCGACCAACCGCTGCCATATCCTCCGTTTACGAGTATTTGAAGCAAAATAACAGGTTTTACCGTATCCTGGTGAGGTTTTCCTGTTGCGTTAAATATTCCTCGAAATACTCTTCAAGCGGATTACTAGGGGGCAGCAGAGACTGAAATTTCGTACATGAAGCCTCGGAAACAGAGATGGGCGAATCCGAATCCGGATTCGAATCCAGGATTCGTCCTTTCTGCCGGATTCGAATCTTCTGCTTATCAGGCTGGATTCGGATTCGGATTCCAAACCTTGAATCTTACGAATCCGCTCCAATTTCTAATCTTTTCCCAATTTTTACACACAGTGCTCAATGTATTGTGCTTAAAGGACACCTGAACAATGAAACCATACTTGAACACACCATGGGTGAATGCATTTACAGACATGGCCACGGAGAGCATTCTTCTCCTGAGCGTGACGTTTTCAAAATAGGGATGTTCGTTTCTGGAGGTTTGCACATGCAGACTCCAAGACAAAAAGCGCAATTCATTCAAATCTTGTACAGCGCTGGCCGGATCGTATTGGAATTTCTTCTAGATATACGTTTGGGCTTAACTGGTTATAAAGATTCCATGACAACTCGCCACAAGACAACTCGCCACAGCGACAACTGGGAACCGACAACTCGCCACACAGACATGTCGCCACACCGACCACTCGCCACACTGACAACTCGCCACACCGACGACTGGCCACACTGACAACTCGCCACAGGGACGACTCGCCACAGAGACGACTTGCCACACGACCAACTCGCCACAGGGACAACTCGCCACAAGAATACGACTAAAACACGATTCAACTTTGCAAGTTACCAGCCCTTGCATTCGTTCCAGCATTCGATGTCAAAGACGTCTTCGAGAAGTTGCTGGCGATACTTCCATCAGAAACGTCCCCGGTCACAGACTATTTTTAAGACAACTACATCGGGAGACTACGTGGGAATTCTCGAAGACCGGCTCGTTTCCCCCCTTCCCTTTGGAACATGAATCTTCCACGAACCGATGACGACATAGATGGTTGGCATCTCAGCTTTAACCAGCTGGTAGGATTAAGCCATCCTAAAAATTTAGTTATCGCGGCTCTTAAAGAAAATTACGCTTGGCCGTCTATCCAATGCCATGTTTTCGTCCCATGTCTTCTTTCTAACCCCTCTGTGGAATTCATTGAATAAAACTGAGCGTAAACAAGTCCGTTCTAATTTTTTCCGGTACTGCAAATATCTACGGGGAATTCCCATATGGTTCCGAAGCTCTTATGTATCACAAATGTACCGTATTTTTTAGATAAGCGAAAAAATTAATGAGCTAACTAGCCGTTTCATCAACCGAAGTACAAAACTGCACGATTTTCCACTGGCTAGCCTGGTGTAATCATGTGATTCAAGCTTGTTTTTGTTTTTCAGTTATCGCAGTCTAATTTTGTTTCGTAGTGTTGTGTTATTTCTCTTTTTCTTTTTCTTTTGTTTCCTTATCAACTCCTTCGACCATTTACTTTGTATTTGTATGGAATGTTAAAATAAAATTATTATTAGTATGGCATTGCAATGCATTGCCTGAAATGTTTCAAGACCGAAGAAAATTTGAAAAAGGCGGACGTGGACCGAATCAAGGTAGGATTGCTCTCCGCCTCGGCCGAAGAGACAATACTTGAAGATTAACAAGAGAATCGAAAGAATTTTATTGTCAGTAGGTATAACCGTAGTAGCGCAATTGATTTACTGAGAGGCATTGCCCGTAATTAGCTGCTCAATTAAAAATTTTGTTCGAATAAATACTAATTGAATAAAGCACTTTACGTTATAAATGTGGCGAGATGTCGCACTGTGGCAAGTTGTCTGTGTGGCGGCTTGTCGCTGTGGCTAGTTGTCTGTGTGGCGAGCTGTCGGTGTGGCGAGCCATCGGTGTGGCAGGTTGTCGCTGTGGCAAGATGTCACTGTGGCGAGATGTCGGTGTGGCGAGTAGTCGGTTCCCAGTTGTCGCTGTGGCGAGTTGTCTTGTGGCGAGATGTCCCGACACGGGTTATAAAATATTCCAGAAGAAGGGTTTGTTGGAGACATTTGTTAATTTCTAAATTTGTTCGGTATTAAAATATGGACAGATGCAAAATGGAGCAAAAATCATAGCTTGGAAACACTATTTCGTATCTGGATTGGGTTTTTTGCAGGCAGTGTTAACGGAAGTCATACAGATAGTGATGATACTTGGTACTCTTCATTCAGGTGTCCTTTAACGAGCCCCAAATTCATCCTGGATGCCGAGAGGAAACCCATACTAGGCCTATATATTCTTCCCATACACTCTTGAAACCTAGAAATTTGGGTTTACATCGTCCAATTAACCGTCTGTGCCTTAGACATCAGGTTTTATTTTCTCACCGCTGATTTTTAAATTGTAACCGATGTGCATGATTTGGTTTTTGTTTAGGTCGGATTCGAATCCTCAGCATTTACAGACATGGCCACGGAGAGCATTCTTCTCCTGAGCGTGACGTTTTCAAAATAGGGATGTTCGTTTCTGGAGGTTTGCACATGCAGACTCCAAGACAAAAAGCGCAATTCATTCAAATCTTGTACAGCGCTGGCCGGATCGTATTGGAATTTCTTCTAGATATACGTTTGGGCTTAACTGGTTATAAAATATTCCAGAAGAAGGGTTTGTTGGAGACATTTGTTAATTTCTAAATTTGTTCGGTATTAAAATATGGACAGATGCAAAATGGAGCAAAAATCATAGCTTGGAAACACTATTTCGTATCTGGATTGGGTTTTTTGCAGGCAGTGTTAACGGAAGTCATACAGATAGTGATGATACTTGGTACTCTTCATTCAGGTGTCCTTTAACGAGCCCCAAATTCATCCTGGATGCCGAGAGGAAACCCATACTAGGCCTATATATTCTTCCCATACACTCTTGAAACCTAGAAATTTGGGTTTACATCGTCCAATTAACCGTCTGTGCCTTAGACATCAGGTTTTATTTTCTCACCGCTGATTTTTAAATTGTAACCGATGTGCATGATTTGATTTTTGTTTAGGTCGGATTCGAATCCTCAGCATGAAATGGTGGATTCGGAATCGGGTTCGTGCCTAGCTCTGGATTCAGATTCGAATCCTTTCTAAATCGGATTCGCCCATCTCTGCTCGGAAATAGTACTTTTCGAGGACTAGGGTACGCACAGCCCTAGCCTCATTATCAACATCAAACAGGCGACACCGATTAGAGAAAAGGTCCACAAGTTGATGAAAAGGAAAGAAAAGCTATCACTGTTAAAGTCATCACTGTTAAAAAAAACCGGAAAATTTGTTAAAAGCAAAAGTTTTATTTGAAGTTGAGTAGATGTTCGATTTAGGGGTAAGAAGACATGCTGAACACGATGGTGAAAACCATTTTCTCGCCGGACAAGTAGTTCGCCCGGAATCCGGCCGAAACCGGAAAATTTGGCAGATGTAAAGCAGGAAGTTTCGATCAGTATCGTCAAAATAAATATGGCTTATACAGGTATATCTGAACTTAATTTTATCAGATGATTAGCCTGGCGAAGACTGGATCTGGCGTAGACAAGACCTAGTTGTCTTGGTCAAATATTAAATTTGTGGGATCCCATCGAAACCTTTGGTCTTGTTTGCTTATCTTTCTGGTTTAATTATTTTCTTTTTATTTATATTTCTCTTGTGCACAAGAGAAATATAAAGCACATGTGCTCTGTTTCCTTTTTCTTTCTTTTTCACTATACTCGCTTTTTGGGATCCCAAAACGTTAGTGACGGATACCTATGACATCGCAAAAGTTGTCCGTCTGTCCGTCCGTCCGTCTGCCTGTAAGCACGATAACTCTCGAAGGGAATGAGATATTTTGATGAAACTTGGCGTGAGGATTCTTTGGGCCAAGAGTAAGTTCGAGTTCGTAGATGGGCACTGTAGCCCTACATTTAGGGGTGGGGGAGAGGGTTTAAATGAAGGGGCAAACAAAATATTTTGAAACAGCTAATGTGATAGTCGATTATGGGGTAAGAAGACATGCTAAACACGATGGTGAAAACAATTTTGTCGCCGGACAAGTAGTTCACCCGGAATCCGGCCAAAACCGGAAAGTTTGTTAGAAGTAAAAGTTTTATTTGAAGTTAATTAGATGTTCGATTCAGGGGTAAGAAGACATGCTGAACACGATGGTGAAAACCATTTTTTGGCCGGACAAGTAGTTAGCCCGGAATCCGGCCGAAACCGGAAATTTTTTAAAAGTAGAAGTTAAATTTGAAGTTGATTAGATGTTCGATTCAGGGGTAAGAAGACATGCTGAACGCGACGGTGAAAACCATTTTCTCGACGGACTAGTAGTTAGCCCGGAATCCGGCCGAAACCGGAAAATTTGTTAAAAGCCCGTAGGGAAAAAAGGTACCCGGATTCCCGTAAAGGTGTCCGGAATTTTGGAACAACATTCCGGGCACGGAAAACGCAACGGAATTCCCGCCTAGGGAGTCTTGTTTCCTGGAATTCCGCAGTTTAACGCGGAATTCCGGGAAATAAACCCCCCAGCCGGGATTTCCGTTACGTTTTCCGTGCCCGGAATGCTGTTCCAAAATTCCGGACACCTTTACGGGAATCCGGGTACCTTTTTTCCCTACGGGAGTAAAATTTGTATTTGAAGTTGATTAGATGATAGATTTAAGGGTAAGAAAAACGCTGAATCTGTATATGACAATCATTTTTTACCCGGACATACAGTTCGTCCGGAATCCGGTTGAAACCGGATTGTTTTATAAGTTAAAGTTTTATTTGAAGTTGATTAGATGTTCTTTATAGGGATAAGGAGACGCGCTGTATTCGTTTCTGAACTATCTTTTTTTGGCTGGACAAGTAGTTCGCTTTTCGTCCGAAACCGGACATTTGGCAGAAGTAAAGCAGGAAGTTTCGATCAGTATCTTCAAAATAAATGTGGCTTATACAGGTAGCCTATATCTGAACTTAATTTTCTCAGATGATTAGCCTGGCGAAGACTGGATCTGGCGTAGACAAGACGTAGTTGTCTGGGTCAAATATTACATTTTTGGGATCCCATCGAAACCTTTGGTCTTGTATAAACCTTTTGTATAGACCTTTTGTCTATGTCAAGTGTAGTGGGCCAAGAAAATACATTCATTCAATACAATTAAACACAAATCCTAGCAGCGGACATCCCCATGAAGTATTTAGAAGTCCTTTGGTTTCCTTCAAGTGGAAATGACGGTTTACTCACCTAAACCTTCTCCAGAGTTTCCCCGCTTTGAGGCACTAGTAAAACGTCCCTTTTCTTCAGGAGACCCGAGCAAGGGTGCGGTTTCGGATTCAATAACATCTTCTACCCCACTGTCAGCTAGTGACGGTCTGTTAATGCTTGCTGTGACGTCGCCAGATGTCGGTATGCTCACGCTTGCTGGCATTTCTTTGTTCATACCTTCGGTAGGAAATACCACGCCTGCGTCCATTGCAATCCTACTGAAAAATAGGATGCTTGATGAGCTTTGCATTACACAGAGTTATTTCAGAAGAAAAAAAATGCAATTCGAAATAACGTTTTCCAGCAGTCCTGCTAGGCAGCACTTTCTGCCGCAGTTATTATTTGCGTTTCTGACAGAAGTTTGGTAGTCTTCCTAAATATAAATAAACTCGTCGCCGGTCACGGTTTCTTTGTCATTTAAACTCAGACCGTCGATAGAACTCTGTGAGCTACTAAGTTCGAAGTTGGCCTGCAACTTTGATGAGACGGCGACCGGGCAAGGATCGCCGGAGTCGTAAAAACACAAAAAAAAACTCCGATCATAAACGCAACTATTGGTAGGTGCATATCCGTATCCCTATTTTAGTTCCGCAGAAGAGTTTTTAATACCCGGGCCACATTCAGTCACACCCGTACGTAATTTGGTTCGTTAATTTGGTTATAGCCCACTCTTTACGTTTCATCCTGGTCACACCTGGAACGCAGATTTTCAATATATGTTACCACCATCATCACTCATAGGTAAACAAAACTTCTTAAAGTCAGCGAGGTCTGTGATTGGTCCAACGTTACGTTACAAAATGGCGGAGATGGATTTTTCCATCTCGACTGTTTTACATTTTCAGCGTCTTTTCTTCCCAATTACGACCGTAAGACGGTCTTATTACCGGCGTTACTACCAGGTGTGACTATAGTAAGGACCGGGAGTAAGACGATCTCTAAAGTTTAACTGAAAAGCCAACTTATTTGTGTGTAATTTAATTGGATCGACTGAATTATTTGGATTCTGCAAAGGTATTTTTTGATTTTCCACTATCTGTTCTAGTTATGAGGCTCAGAATATCTCCAGCCGTCCTCACAGCGTAAATTCTACTATGACGCGGGAAATTTTAATCTTAACACAAATGCGGGGAGTTCAGTGGGCAGTGGTGCGATTGGTAACGATTGCTTAGTGCCTGAACAAAAAACAAGAGCTGTAAGCTCATATGGCACTTGCATTAAGGGTTGAGATATATTATTTGATCAAAAGTAATTTTCGACTGTGCGGTTCAGATGCGCACTTTAAGGGAGCTAGAGAAAAAGTATATTATCGTTGAACTTGGCTGTAATGATGCGCACTTTAAAGGCACTAGAAATTCATCTGTAAGGAAGACCCTTGAGGCAAAAACGATAGCAGGCTCTTAGGGATCATTGATATATACGTATGATCAGAAGTATTTCTTTTCCCCACTAATTTGCGCACTTTAAGGGTGCAAGAAATAATTTTTTTTGCAAAACCCTTGTGGGACAACTGATCATGGGTTCGATGTATCGTTTGATAAAAAGTACTTTTCGACCTTGCGGTTAAGAAGGGAGCTAGAACTTCATTTGTAAGCAAAACCCTTGAGGCAAAAATGATCATGAGCTCATGGGGATCATGGAAGTGCATATTTTGCTTAAAAGTATTTTTCTTAATTTGCGGTCATGATTGGTACTGTAGGGAATGGTCGGATTTGAAAAGTGGCGATTTCTAAGCCAATCTTGTCGAATTTCTAATATTCCAGCCAAATTTCATCGTCCTAGCACATCTGGAAGTACCTTAATTCGCGATCAACGGAATTCCGGACCCGCCCCTCAAACTCCCCCCACAGTCGCCGGAGCCAATCCGGTTCAGTTTGGACTTGTTTGTTATTCCCACAAAGTTCCATCACGATCTCTCCAGTCCAATCCGGTCACGTATTCCCCCCCCCCCAATTATTGTCGGATCCGGTCCGGACATGAAAAAGATCACCACAGGCTCTGTTCAGTTATTAAATTTCACTCGAACCCGATCACCCGTTCCAAAGTTACGCATGGCTAAATATTCCGGATTCCCCCTCCCTCCGATCCCCCCACGACTATTGGATCGAGTGAATTTTTATTGACAAGTCAGTTTGATCGGGTCCCTGATACACCTCCCAAGTTTCGTCGTGAAAATCCCAAAAACTGTCATCACCAGAATTCCGTGAAACTCCCCTCCACCTCCCCCCCCCAAGTGTCCGGGTCCAGTCCAAACGTGTAAACAAATTATCTGGAGCAGATTCTTGTTCTACCCAGCAAGTTTTACTCCGATCCCTCCATTATAACCGTTTCTCGAGGTTTCCGGTCTTCCCCCACCCCAATTCCCCCATAGATGTCGAATCCGGTTCGGACTTCAAATGGAACATCAGAGATATGTCATTCATTCAGATATTAAGTTTCGTCCCAATCCGATCACCCGTTCGAAAGTTACACAACACTCAATTTGCCATATTCCCCCGCACTGCACCACAGATACAAACCCCTTTTGACCCTCGAATGCACTAGCTCTTTCCAATGTTAACAGAGTGATGCGATGCAAAGAGTGACGTCACGCCGCGCGCAGACCTACTAGTGTAAAGAAAGGGGTAGAGGTTTTACAAAAACTACTAAATTTTCAGGATTCCCCCGCCCTCTACTCCCTCCACGGAGGTCGGATCGGGGAAGTGATTATTTGCAAGTTAGTTTGGTCGGGTCCCCGATATGCCTGCCAAGTTTCATCGTCCTAGCACATCTGCAAGTACCCTAACTCGCGATCACCGGACCGACCGACCGACAGACCGACAGACCGACAGACAGACCGACCGACGGAAAAGTGATCGGTATATGGCACTTGAGCGAAGCTGCAAGTGCCATAAAAATGATAAATCTTTCTCGTAAGGCATACAACAAAAATACAAGCGCATAGAGGCACCACAAATCACACGGAAATTCCACTATTTGAAAATCGATTATTCGTGAATAGCGGAACAACGAAGTAACTCATTTTCAGAGGGTCTTCAAGCCAATTTAACTGAATAAGTGATGGGTAACTAGATTATCCTATCCTAGCCCTTTTCGGTTAAAGGAACAGAAAACTTGACTCACACTTGACTCGGGGAGCTAGCTAACATATCAAGAATGTACCCTAAGTCGATATTGAGAGTAAGAAAAATTCTCGTTACGACCATTGCAGTTTCCGGGCAAGGCAAAAGGTTTGTGTGCCGCGACTAGGAATCGAACCCCGGTCGTCTAGTCGGGGAGGTCGTTTCTCTGTGGTCTACATGTAAAAAGGCGAACTTTTACAGTACATAAGTGCATAATTACAGTGCATAAGGGGCAAGGGCCTGCCAGCTAGCTTGTGGAACACAAAGGAGGGGGCTCGAGACGGTTCTAGATAACAAAGAAGGGGGGGCCTGTCGTCAATAAGACCCTGTATATTTATCTAAGCCCCCCCCCCCCCCCCTGGGCGATTCGATGGCCGAAAGTTGCGTAGTAAAGTTTACTGTTCCTTTAAACTTTAAGCAGGTAGTCGAACTGTCTGCTTGACTTTTTTCATCCACATCAGCAAAGCTTGTTGAAGGATTACAAAATACTGACAACGGATTTTATAGGTTATAGTAGACAAAGCAAGCTTGCATACGTACCTATACTACCCTGCTTAGTTTTTCTTACGTTTGTAACTAGTGACAACAGCAGTCGAGACACTCCACACAACTGCTTGACTCTACCCGTTTCGACTGTCGATACCATAGATTACCCTCCAAACCCTCAGCAAACAAGCCTCACGGTCGAATCTATAAATCAACTAGTATTCCCAAATTTTCCCGACCCTGCTTTTGCTGAAGTTAGCGCCTACATAATTCCAGACATACCCTCTCTCACAATAACGAAACTAAGACACGGCACCAACAAGGTGAAAAGACTTTCTTCTAAAGGTTGAATAGAATCCCTGAACCAACATCGAGGTTGTAAATTTTACATCTTCAGGCTCACGTCCCTGTGCAAGAATATCCTCAGTTTCATGCCTATATGCTTGGTGAAGTAGTCAATTTTATTATTTGGACAATTTCGACCCGAAATCGAAAATCAGCCTCCCCCCCCTTGCTACTAGACAGATACGCTACGAACTTTCTCACCACCTATACCCGAAAAGGATCATCGGTTCGCGAATTAAGCACGCTTTTGCCTTAGGCTAGGATTTTAATTATAATTTTTACAAACCAATCAGAATTAGTGAAGCGGCATTTTTTATGACACTGGCATGTCTGATGCTTTTAAGAAACATCAGGTTTCTTTATATTTGTCAACAGAATTGCATCTTACCTTAAAAAGTTCTGGATCCCCCCACCCACATACACACTGACGGTCGGATCCGCAAACGAGTATTTCCACTCCCCTGAATCGGATCACGTCTCAATACGCCCCCAAGCTTAATTTTCATAACAAGTGTGAAAATACTTTCCCCGATCATGCTTTGAATCCTAAAACAGCACGTCGAGGGGATAGGCCGTTCTTATTACAAAATTTCGTCTAGTCCCTCCATCCATTCCACACTTTTGACATCCACAAATTCCCGGGTACCCTCAATAGCCGCTGAATTACCCGATGCAAAATTTGTAGCCTGTTGTATGGTAGTTGTACGAAAAAGTTGCATGCATTGATATGCAGTAGTACAGAATACTGTAATTTAATGTGCCTCACACAGAGCTAATCTTAAGCAGTCGTATTCAGTAGCATCCCCCCTTGCACCAATAGCATCCAGTCTTGCCATAGTAGCATGTAGTAGCATCAGTTGGTACTGCATGCTACTTTTCGTACAACTTCATACTACTATTTTGAGATAATTTTTCATCGGGTAGGTCATGGTCCTGTCATGGTCTAGAAACTGAATGGGTGTTCTTAATGTTTGGCGGATATACCCTACGGTCGTGACGTAAATTGTGATGCCACGTGATTGAGGAGCTAATTTGACAGTTTATAAATGTAAATGCATCCGGCATCTCGCTGGCCGCTCGGCTGTGTAATAAATTACAATTTGTTGTGTTCAGAGCAGAGATGGGCGAATCTGATCGTGAAGGATTCGAATCCGAATCTGAATCCTGGGTTTGTGAAAGGATTCGAATCTGAATCTGAATCCTGGGTTCGTGAAAGGATTCGAGTCCGAATCTGAATCCTGGTTAGGTACGAATCCGAATCCACCATTTCATGCCGAGGGTTCGAATCCGACATTAACAAACAAGGGCTAGAAGTTCATGTGGCACTTGCAAGGCTGGGTAAGAGGATGAAAGTAGGAGTTTGCCAATTCGTGGGTTTGTTGTGATCATTTGGAAGCAAAACCATTGAGATAAGAATGATCATGGACCCTTGGAAATCCCGGGAACTTATCGTTTGGTAACAAGACCAAAGGTTTATGGGATCCCAAAAATTTAATATTTGACCAACTACGTCTTCTCGACGCCAGATCCAGTCTTCGCCAGGCTAATCATCTGAGAAAATTAAGTTCAGATATACCTGTATAAGCCATATTTATTTTGACGATGCTGATCGAAACTTCCTGCTATACTTCTGCCGAATTTCCGTTTTCGGCCGAATTCCGAGCGAACTACTTGTCCAGCCAAAAAAAGATAGTTCAGAAACGAATTCAGCGCATCTCCTTATCCCTCTAAAGAACGTCTAATCAACTTCAAATAAAACTTTTACTTATACAAAAAATGCGGTTTCAACCGGATTCTGGACGAACTATATGTCCGGGTAAAAATGATTGTCATATACAGATGCAGCGTATCTTCTTACCCTTAAATCTATCATCTAATCAACTTCAAATACAAATTTTACTTTTAACAAATTTTCCGGTTTCGGACGGATTCCGGGCGAACTACTTGTCCGGCGAGAAAATGGTTTTCACCATCGTGTTCAGCATGTCTTCTTACCCCTAAATCGAACATATAATCAACTTCAAATAAAACTTTTGCTTTGGACAAATTTTCCGGTTTCGGCCGGATTCCGGGCTAACTACTTGTCCGGTCAAAAAATGGTTTTCACCATCGTGTTCGGCATGTCTTCTTACCCCTAAATCGAACATCTAATTAACTTCAAATAAAACTTTTACTTTTAACAAACTTTCCGGTTTCGGCCGGATTCCGGGCGAACTACTTGTCCGGCGAGAAAATGGTTTTCGCTATCGTGTTCAGCATGTCTTCTTACCCCATAATCGACTATCACATTAGCTGTTTCAAAATATTTTGTTTGTCCCTTAATTTAAACCCCCTCCCCCACCCCTAAATGTAGGGCTACAGTGCCCATCTACGAACTCGACCTTACTCTTGACCCAAAGAATCCTCACACCAAGTTTCATCAAAATATCTCATTCCCTTCGAGAGTTATCGTGCTTACAGACAGACGGACGGACGGACGGACGGACAGACGGACGGACGGACGGACAGACGGACGGACGGACGGACAGACGGACGGACAGACGGACAACTTTTACGATGTCATAGGTATCCGTCACTAACGTTTTGGGATCCCAAAAAGTCTATTTTATTATCGCACTTGGCTGTGCGCGCTTTAAGGGCGCTAGAAATTCCTCCATAATCAAAACCCTTGAGGAAAAGTGATTGTTGGCCTTCTAGGATCATGAATATACATAATTTGGTCAAAAGTATTTTTTTTTACTTTTAGGTTAACCTGCGCACTTGAAGGGTGCTAAAAATTGCTTTCTAAGCAAAACCCTGGAGGCAAAAATGATCATGGGCTCATGGGGATTATGAAAATGTATATAAATATTCCTTGAGCCTAAGCTGACTTTGAAACATATATTCAAATAATGCATAAGATGGACACGTCAGCTGCAATCCTTCGGCAGCGATATTTCGGCCCTTCTTGGCAAGGGTTCTCGTCAGGCTGTCACTCTTCAGGGTCAACGTTGGGGAAGAACAAACCTGTACACATTACAGGTTTTTTCATTTTTTTTTGTATCCACTTTACAGGAACTTCAAATGGTCGAGTCCCTGATATGCCTGCCAAGTTTCCATCGTCCTAGCACATGCGGAAGCGTCTTAACTCGGGACCACCGGAATTTCGGAACTCCCCCTCTAACTCCCCCAACAGTGCCCGGATCCGGTCCGGTCTTGTCAACTATGTATTCACTTGCTTGTGCTTGTTCTTCCCACCAAGTTTCATCCCGATCCGTCCACTCTGAACATGTCACACGATTTCCGGTTCTCCCCTCTAACTCCCCCCAAAGTCACCAGATCCGTTCCAGACTTGAATTATGACATCTGAGATACGAGGTTTTTCCAAATATCAAGTTTCATGAAGATCCGATTCTGCGTTCAAAACTTATATATACGTCAATATTCCGGATTCCCCCCTGCCAAGTTTCATCGTCCTAGCACACCTGGAAGTACCCTAACTTGCGATCACGGGACTAACCGACCGACCGACGGAAAAGTGATCGGTATATGGCACTTGGCCAGAAGGCAAGTGTCACAAAAATCAGATCAGGTCATAGCCTTATAACAAACAGAGGTGACAAAAAATAATCCGATGACGTGATAGATACTAAGGATGAGTGTGGTGGAGACCAAAAAGTTGGATTACATCCGCACACTGTGTAAGAACTGGGAAAACGGAAACTAGAAGGATAAAGACTGGAAATTTCAGCGGAATCGTCAGACTGAACTGAAGGTTCGGAATCCGAGTCCACTCCCAAAATGGTTGTACAGTGGTGTCCGGTGCCCAGCCGGTGCCCAGGGAGGATGTACAGTGATGCCCAGCGGCCAGCGAGTGAGCAACCCCTCGAGCAGAAGATTCGAACCCGGCCAAATGACGAATCCTGGACAAATCCAAATCCGGATTCGGATTTGCCCATCTCTGGTTCAGAGGCGAAGTGGATTAAATAGTTGTGACGTCACACTTGTATGGAATTCAGCCCAATTTAAACTAGACAGAAAAAAATCGGCGTGCTGTCGCTTTGGCGCTGTTTTCGAAAATAAAAGAATTTGAAAAACTCCGTCTTTAGTCCAAGTTTCATCTTGCCAGCCAATCTGGTAAAAGCCAAGCTTCACCTTCCACATTTTTTTTCCGGATTCCGGAAGGTGAAGCCAGGCCAAAAGCGTCTGTAGGTCCGGGGTGTTGTCGGTGTTGGTCAGCCCAGATTCCGGAACCTTGAAGGAGTCATAGAGGCAAGAAAAAAATATGCAAATTAATGGGGTTGGAGAAAAAGGAAGAGTGATTGACAGTTGTGACTGGGAGGCGAAAGGTATTTGAAGGGGAGATACAAGAAATGTTGAAGAATGGCAAAATTAACTATCATCATTATCATGAACATCCAGAAGCTTGACTGTGCAGAAGCGCCAGATATCTGGAAGGTGATGCCTGGCCTTGGTCAGCCCTAAGAGATTACTGGACCGACTGACGCAGAGGCGAAATAAAAAACGTTCGGGAAACCACCGAGACCATATTCGACGAGCAAAAGGAATACTGTACAGAATGCAGCTATAGGTGTCCCATATGGAGAGACTTCACATGTATTTCCTCGGACAGACACCGTCGTTCATCCTTCCCCAAAAGCCTTTCGTACATTTAAAACAGTGAACAACTTTCAACTTACGATTCGACTCTTTCCTTAATTTCTCTGTTTCACTATTGACTGGTTCTATGTCAACTTGCTATTCTCACTGATATTCCCTGTACTAATTGCTGCTATAACTTTAGTACTGAATATTATTGCGATGTGAGTTTGAGTTATCCTGGTATTCGCTCCAAACGTTTGCCATACGTATTATCCGTCCGTTGCCCCTTATTGATGACTTCGATCGAGTTCAGCCTGTCCTGTTAATTAGTGACTCACGCACGGGGTTGCCACAAGTCGAACGATAGTGCAAAGAATATGTACACCTAGGTGTAAACAGTCTGCGATAGTGTGAGATGTCACTCTGTTTTTTGTTTGTCACTCTTGTCCTACGTAGGACATAAAATTCACTATATTTATAAAAATGCCCAGGTCTGTCTCACAATTAGTGTGACAATGCGGAATTCAACTCAATGCAAGTAATTTTAAGGCATTCCACTGTCTGTACCACACAAGGAGTTAGTTTTTATGGCACTTGCCTTCCCGCCAAGTGCCATAATATACCGATCACTTTTCCGTCGGTCGGTCGGTCGGTCAGTCCGGTGTTTGCGAGTTAGGGTACTTCCAGATGTGCTAGGACGATGAAACTTGGCAGGCATATTAGGGACCCGACCAAACTAATTTGGAAATAGTCACTTGCCCCATCCGACCATCTTGGGGGGAGGGAGGGGAGCCGGAATCCGGAATTTAGTGACATGCATAACTTTCGAACGGGTAATCGGATCTTAATGAAGCTTGATATTTGGAAATACGTCATGTCTCAGATCCCTATGAGCCCATGATCGTTTCTGGCTCAAGGGATTTGCTTACAACTGGATTTCCTTAAAGTACAAACAATACTTTTGAGTAAAATACACATTTTTGCTTCAAAGAGTTTGATTGCAAATTAATGCAACAAACCCACGAATTGACGAGTTCCTTCTTTAACCCAGCCTTGCAAGTGCCATATGAGTTGTTAGAGTCAGTGGGAGAGAAGAAAGGCACTGTCTAGGGAACCGGGAGCCGTACTTTATGTCCTACGGGCTACGGAACCGGTAGTTCTCACGGAAACCAAACCGCACGAGCTACGATTCCGGGATCTGACGTCATTGACTAACGGAAACTTGTATGTGCTGGCTCCCGTTCCGGTAGTAAATGGAAATAGCTCGCGGAAACTTCATCGTATCAGCTTCTCGTCCGGTAGTCTCACGAATTATGTACTCAGAAGCTAGGGAGCCGGCAGGTGATACCGCCGGAAACCGGAAACTGTATACTTGTAGCTTGTGCTCCGGTAGTAGCCTATCTACATGGGATATGGAACTCACGGAATTGTTTGGATGAAAGCTAGGATGCCGGGATTTTCACTGACTTGAGAAAATAACATGGGGACAAATTTACTACCGGAACCCGTATATTGAGAGCTAAGGTACCGTTAGCAACGACTATTTGGTTGAAAATGACCAGCTCACGGACACAGATGGCTAGGGGCTAGGGTTCCGGTATTGCAAAAAAAAAAAAAAAAGCTCACGGACGCATATTAGTGAATACTACGAGACCGGGAGTGAATATTTTTAACTCACGGAACCCAACTCCTGTGGGCTAGGGTTCCGGTATTGAAAAAAAAAATTTACTCACGGACCCATGTTAGTGAAGACTAGGAGACCGGGAGTGAATATTTTAACTCACGGAACCAAACTCTCATGGGCTAGGGTTCCGGTAGTGCGAAAAAAATACGAACTGGGGTAACAAGTATTAATAAGTATAATCACACACTACCGGAACCCTAGCCCATGCAAGTTGGGTTCCGTGAGCTGATAATATACGCTACCGGACCCGAAGTCCATATTGACAAGCATCCGCGAGTTTGTAAATTTTGTTTACTCTACCGGAACCCTAGCCCACAGGAGTTGGGTTCCGTGAGTGAAAAATATTCTCTCCCGGTCTCCTAGTCTTACCTTTAGTGCCTATGTATATTCCTTTTTGTACAACCCTTTCAGTGTCTCACTGCCGGTTGTTTTGATTAAACCCGTCTCTCTCTCTCTCTCTCTCTCTCTCTCTCCGTGAGTAATTTTTTTTCTGCAATACCGGAACCCTAGCCGACAGGAGTTGGGTCTCCTACTCCTGTCGGTCACTGCCGGTCTCCTATTCTTCACTAACATGGTTCCGTGAGTAAACTTCTTTTTTTTTGCAATACCGGAACCCTAGCCCATAGCCATCTGTGTCCGTTAGCTGGTCATTTTCACCCAAATAGTTGTTGCTACCGGTACCTTAGCTCTCAGTAAATGGGTTCCGGTAGTAGTTTTTTCCCAATGTTATTTTATCCTAGCTGTCATCCAAACTATTCCGTGAGTTCTATATCCCATGTAGACACTACCGGAGCACAAGCTCCAATTATATAGTTTCCGGTATCACCCTAGCTTCCGAGTACATAATTCCGTGAGACTACCGGACGAGAAGCTGGTACGATGAAGTTTCCGTGAGCTGTTTCCATTTACTACCGACGTCAGACCCCGGAATCGTAGCTCTTACGGTTTGGTTTCCGTGAGAACTACCGGTTCCATAGCCCGTAGGGCATAAAGTACGGCTCCCGGTTCCCTAGACAGTGCCATTATTTATATGATACAGCAGTTACAAATATGTCTAGGTCTGAACACAAAAACTGGAATTTTTTTCGTACTCATCATGCTCACAGGATTCCAAACCGATTGAGATTACAGCAAACAAAAGTAAAAGTCAAGTAATGACTGGCAACCAGCTGAAGCTACCGTTAAATGGTAAAGAACAAGAGCTAAACAAAGGCCACTTAAATTACTGAACTCAGTAACTGGGGTGAACCAAATAATGAATCCGTACTACCGAAAAACACTAAAACAATAAGGAAGAGATCGGGAGCGGTATAACAACCGAATTTCGCAATGGAATAAAACTCTTGTTAGAACCACCTAAAACAACCGAATGTGGCAAATCAGACTAATATCGATACGGACTGAACAAAAATCCGCTGAATTACCAAATTCGGCCACGAATCAGAACCGAATGAATCTGATTAATCACCGAATTATTAAATGGACTGACCGAATGCAATAGAACAGATACTGACTTAAAAAGTCCAGTGAATTACCGAATTCGGTAACAGACCAGATAAACAGGTTAAATCACCGAATTTACGAAGGGACGCACCGAAGGCGGTGAAATCGATGCGGACTGAACAAAAGTTGGAGGATTACCAAATTAAGGTCTTTCGCCCGAAGAAAGGTCACTAGTTTGTCGGCGCGGAGCGCCGGCAAACACAGGACAAATAAAAGTTTGCATGCTTTCGTCGGGCGTCGGTCGACTCTTCAGCACATAGGGTTCTTTTTACACGCAAGAAATCAAATTCTGCTAACATTTCTCCGCCAAAAGACAGAAGAAATCGAATTCTGTATGCTTTTATCGGGACTCGCTATTCTCGCCGGCACATCGGGTTCTTTTTAAACAAAATAAATACAAATTCGTATTCTTTTGTCGGGCATCGGTCGGCGCTTCTGGTTCTTTATAGGTAAAAAAAAAAAAATCAAATTCTGCATACATTTGTCGGGCGCACCCGGGAAGTTCGAGTCTCATCAAACATCGGGTTATTTTTCAAGCTCTGTACAGTCTTTTTGGACAAAACACGGAGAAGAAATCTGTATGGTTTTATCGGGCGTCGGTATTCTCGTTGGCACATCCGGTTCTTTTTAAACGTAAGATTTCGAATTCTGTAAACGTTTATCGGGCGCATTCCGAAAGGTTAAGTTTCGTCGGCACATCGACTTCCATTTACACTTAAGAAATAGAGTTCCTTTACTGTTTTGTCGGGCAAAACACAGAAGAAATCGAATTTTGAATGCTTTTGTCGGGCGTCGGTATTCTTGTCGGCACATCAGGTTATTTTTGTACGTAAGAAATCAAACTCTGCAACTTTTGTCGGGTGCACCCGGAAATTTGAAGTCTCGTCGGCATATCGAGATCTTACTACACGTAATAAATCAAATTCTGTAAACTTTTGTCGGGTCAATCCCCAAAGCTTATGTCTCGCCGGCAAATCGAGATTTTTCCACACACAAGAAATCAAATGACTGCAAAGTCTTGTCGGACGAAGACCGAAAATTAAACTTTCGTGTTAATCGGGTTCTTTTGCAACTACTTCTTCTGCAGTTCATTCAGAACAAATATACTTTGTGCCTACTTTATTGTGGATAGCCACTACTTTTTTGGTGGGAAGATCTATGATTTCCTAGTAGCCTTACTTTTTGGGATCGCAAAAAGGCGCTCTGCTCATCAGCGTTTCCACAAAATTTCGACTGCGGCGCATTTCGTAGTATTCTCTATTTGGAAGAACGGTGTTTCATTTAGCTGGCGTTTTAGTCTTGGAATTCTTGGGGGTTTCAGATACATTACAAGATAGAATTTGTATGGTAGGTATAGATTAAATTTTTGCAGAAAAAAAGGCAGATTACACAAATTTAGCCTGCGGCGCTTGCTTAACTTGTTCTGGCTATAGTCGCTGGAAGCTTCGCTTTTTAGTGAAAGAACCGAATACGTCAATTTAAATATACGAATCTTAAAGGAATAATCCCAACTAATGCCTTACAGTTAATTTTACACAAAATTTCGCCTGCGGTGCATTTCGTAGTATTCTCTATTTGGAAGATCGGTGTTTTATTTAGCTGACGTTTTAGAACGTAAATCCTGGGGGGTTGAAACACATTCGGAGCTAGAACTTGTATGGTGGTTACAGCTAAACTTTTCCGGAAAAAATACAGATTTCAAAAATTTCGCCTGCGGCACTTAGTTTAACTTGTTCTGGGTACAGTCTTTGGAAGCTTAGCTTTCTAGCGAAAACTGAAATGAAAAGTCGAATGTGTAAAATTTAAATATACTAATTTACATTAGCCTAAAAGGGAATAATCTCAACTGACACATTACAGTTAGTTTTACCGGTTCTGTTCTGTGCTGGCCGGAAATGTACGCCGTTGCCGCCTTGTCGGCAAATTTTTTAGTCCGTCGGCGCAAACTGGACGTCCCCCTCCCAAAGGTAGAAGGCTAGTGACGCCCCTGCTCAGTGGATTCACTTCACCACGTCACTTTCCAGAACTAGTGGACCGCCAAAACAGCCTCGGAAAGCGAAGCGAGTTTTAGCCACAGTCGCAAAACACACGGCAGATAAGCAAGCAGAGCTTTCCAGTCCGCCAGAATCGCCCTCAGTTCTTGTGCCGTACGTATGATCAAGAACCTCCGTCTCTCCATCTCTGTAATACGACCACGCGGAGTCAAATATATTCTGGATACCCTGCCCGATGCAAACGAGCGGATCGTAGGAGCTACGCGGAACATCATAGTTCGTTACCCCTATAAACAGCTATATCCAGGCCCGTATCCAGGAATTTATGTCGGGGGGGGGGGGCCCCCCTGGATACGGCCTTGGCTATATCGCAGTAGAGCCTCCCCGAACAAATTTCAAAGGTTACAGCCGTTTGGTTGTCTACCATCGTGACGTCACGTATGACGCGCTGCAGAGCGGGTCCCCCGCGCCTGCTACAGTTGGCTACAACTATGGTACAGCGGCAAAGAGGGAAGTAGACTGGTGTAAACTCAAAGCTCAGCAATTACCTCTAGCTCCGCTCAGTTTTGTCGGGGTATCCACAGTCAGTACATGGGACCAAAGACAGAGGTTCTATTGGATTATTTGTTCTTGGTCTGATTGACAGCCGCGGTGTAGGACTTGCAAGGGAATAAGAAGCGGAACGGCCGTTCACGCCATCATCGAAACTGGAGTTTGTCTAATCGATCATGACGGCTGCTGTCCTCTTAATTTATTCTTACTTACAGATATCCTGTGCAAAATTTTGTTACAATATGTTGATTTAATTGCGCTATAAAAATGTACAATTCGGGAACCCAACCACCGCCCAGTTTCATAAAAAGAGCAGGAAACATTAAATAACGGAACGACAATAAATAACTGTACAAGAACTGAATTGCCTACTATAGCGACAATTTTGACGCAACATATCACTTCATTAAAAACAATAGTTTATATCGTATCTAAATGTGATTAATTAAGTAGTCCTTCAGGGTAGACACTGGATTGTCGCCACGCTGATCACTGTTAGTGTTACGACAATAGTCACAACCTCACTGACCGTCACTATCACTTGTTTCGTTACCATTCTTTTCTGAAAAAGAAACAGAAATAAGTTGACTATATACTAACATGTTTCATACCACATTGACAGCGAAGTTTCTGAACACGAGCAATGTTGCTAAAACGTAAAGAGGAAAAGGTATCAGCACTAGCCTTGACAGGCAAAGCTGGCGGTGCTGATCTCCGACTCTGGGCCCTCAGCCAGGAAGTGCAATGGGTGGTTGGGGGCCAGCCATCCTGTGCTTTTGCACACCCTTCCTGTCACCTTCCCCGGATTTCTCCAGGTACCCATTTGAAGCTGGGTGGACTTTGGCTTGTCTTACAGGGTTACGCCACTAACCCCGGCTCGAAACCAAACAGTAAGCCCAACCGAGACTCGAACAAGGGAACCTTCCCTTGCAAGTTCGGCGCGCTAACCATTCGGCCACGGAGCGGACGAGCAACGTTGCTAAGGAGAAAAGAAACAGGCCGCGATGGAGGGTCCGGGCTATTTCTACTTTTGTCCTATGTGCGAAGATATGAATGAATGGATGAGCAATTTTAATTGTGCTCAAGCATATAAGCTTTCTCCATCTCATGGACTCATTCGTTCGTTCTGTTGATTTTTGTCTGATCTGTTGTTATGGCGTTTTTCTGTTGAATATGTTATGTTCGCACTTTTTTATACTTCACTATCTTCACATTATTTTCAAATAGATTATTATTATCAGTGTACAAAAAAAGAGGGCCACTGTAACAAAAGAATAAATGGACATACGTCCATTGTGGGGTGAGAAAGTAAGTAAGCTTTCTTTGCGGCACAAAATTCCATAATTGCTGCCCGAAAAAGAACATCAAACCGCGTTGCCATGAAGCCCCAAAGACTTATCGGCAAGTCCTCGGGGCAGGCAATATTTTAAAGTTTAACTGAAAAGCCGACTTATTTGTGTGTCATTTAGTTGAATCCACTGAATTATTTGGATTCTGCAAAGGGATTTTTTTGTTTACTATCTGCTCTACTTATGGCGTTCAGAATATCTGCGGCCGTCTCCACAGCGAAAATTCTACTATGACGCGGGAAATTTTTTATCTAAACACAAACAAGGCTTTTCAGTGGGCAGTGGCGATATTGGTGAAGATTGCTTAGTGCCTGAATAATTGTTGTGTTTCTTCTCAGTTGTCTCCATTTCCGAATAAGCAGAGTAAAACGGAGAACCTGCGGCGAGGAGAAACGCAAAAGCCTTCATCTTTTTTTAACAAACGGGAAACAGAACAAGAGCTGTGTGACACCCTATCTATAGTAAACAGGGACCCATAAATTTCCTTTACAGGGGGCTTGCAGTCTACCACAAATCCCTGATTTTGGGAAAGCCTATGCCAAACGCTGGGTATATCTAGCGTTTGGTATACCCTATGCCAAACGCTGGATACACTATGCCAAATGCTGGATACTGGGGCCCAATCAAATATTGATGATTTGAGTGAAGCTAAAAAATCAACCAATCAGAATTCAGCTGTAGTGAGGTAGGTCAGGGTTAAAGTGCCAACAGCTATCCGGCGTTTGGCATAGGGTGTCCAGGGTTAAGCATAGGCTATGCCAAACGCTAGGCATATCCAGCGTTTGGCATAGGGTATCCAAAAATCAGGTGTTTGTGGTTGACTGGGGGCTTGTCATTTCCTATGCTTCTATGTTGCTATGTTGACCGAACCAGTCCTACTTTCCAAAAATCCCACTTGGGTCTTGTTTGCCTCATTGGACGTGCGCGCCAAAGAGACTCCTCCCTCAAGGCGCCAGCAGCCAATCCCAAATTTTGTCTATCTGGTCTTGAACGTGATTGGACCGTGGGTATTTGTCGAACTACCATCCGTGCGGTCAACATAGCATCAGAAATCGCTTATTGACAAGCCCCCTGTAAAGGAAATTTATGGGTCCCTGAGTCAAGTAACACATAAAAAGCAATTAAAGAAAATATAATTATTACCTTTTTTACCCTGATATGCATGTCGCTTTAAGCGATCATACAGTTCCTCCTTATTCCCATATAAACTTCCTTGAGATCGTGCTATGCTGTTCTTCGCACCATCTACAAGAAAGATAAATAAAATTTAAAGATCAGAGTGATTCACAGGTGAAACCAGAAAAAAAGGGTCTCAATGGGACCAAAAATCCGCAAAAATCTAGCTTCGGACCATGTGACGAAAACTGCCGCAAACTGAATCAGCTCAGAAGAGACAAGAAGGATCGATAGATAGAACTCTTGAAGCACAATTTCGAAACAGTAACCATTAAATTGGCCTTGGATCGAGATGCTCAATGTTGCCAGGAAGATGTGTTGGCGTTGAAAATGTAGTTTGGAGCGATGAAGCCACACCCGATGAAAAATTCTTTTACTGTGTAGTTGTATGGTAGTTGCACGAAAAAGTTGCATCTGTTGATATGTGGTAGTATGGAATACTTTGAGATTTAACATGCCTCCGACTGAGTTATTCTTAAGTAGTAGTATCCGATGGCATCCAATCTTTCTGTAGTAGCATCCAGTTTGCTAGTAGTAGCATGCAGTGGCAACAGTTACTACATGCTACTTTTTCGTACAACTCCATACGACTAATTCTCGAAATTTTTCATCGGGTAGTTGACCCTCCCACACCCCAGGGTTTTCTTGGTTAAAGAACAAGCTCCAAAAATTACCTTTAACGTATGTTTCGTTATAGAAGTTGGGCATCTCCCACCCGTCTTCCTCTTCGTCATAGTAATGAGCATATGTCGAATGGTGCGACGGTGCTATGCTTTCTGCATAAGGTGCAGCTGAGCCATAGAAGAAATTCGGGTTGATTGCACCGCCTGCGGGATCGACTATCGACGGAGCAAGCCCAGCTTTCATGTCAGGCTGCTTTCTTCGGTTTGTCCTGAAAATAAGTAAAAATAAGTTAGATGTATAGACGGGGACTGCCAATTGGTATGGACATGAATGGTCATCGGCTCGTAAGAGAATCCCAATGAGGATGAGCAAAGGCTCCCTCATAGTTCATCAAATGCCTCCACGTAAGGCCGCTCGCGTATCGGCAACGCAGGGACTGAACTTCTCATGGGCAGAGCCATGATGTAGTTCCAACTTCTTTATTCCACTATTGCGAAGACAGAAAACCGGGTATAATAACTACAATACCGAAATCAAATGCAACTAATTCTGCGCGGAATAAGCGGACATGGCTGACGTTTTTTTTCTAGTTCTCAATCCCTGTAACCAGTAGGCTAAACGACCAAACTACTAAAGTAAAATCGACCCTGAGTGGAGTTTTTTCCTGCCAAATTCGTGGGCTCCTTTCCTGATAAACAGAAATAGACTAACGAAAAGTGTCCGAAAACTTTGGTGGTGACTAAAGATAAATTCTTGGATCCTTCACCCTAGTTTACCGAAGCCTGCATAGAACAGAGCGAGCGTTATTTGTTTTGTCTTAAACGCCACATTGCTGCAGTTTAGGCGGCCTAATCATTAAGCATGGTTGCTCTCATCGTTTGGGTGGTCCCACGTCCGTGTAATTACACATATCCTAAGCTATACCCGATAAACCTTCCTTTGCGATAACAGGAATATTTTTGAATACTCCTTGTTATATGTTTTAACCGTTGAGTATTGACTTTAGCCGCAACAAAAGTATCGACTATTTGTCTATGGTAATTATAGTTTAATTATATTTTTATGTAGTCTATGTTATAATAGTTTGTTTGTATAAGAAACTGGCAGTGAACTAGTGGTCCTTACCTCACACAAATCATCCAAACGAGCAGAATGATTAGAATGATGAAGACGACAGATCCTGCGATTCCACCAGCGATGTAAGCGAACTCTGACTTCTCTTCGCAGCGTTTTCCTTGGTAGCTCCCGGGACACTGACACTGTGGCTCGAATGCCTTGTTCTTCTTGCATATGCCGTCGTTGAGGCAGTAGCCGTCGCATAGATCTGCGAAAAATATGGTTTAAAAGAACAGTAAACTTGACTACGCAACTTTCGGCCATCGAATCGCCCGGGGGGCTTAGATAAATATACAGGGTCTTATTGTCGACAGGCCCCCCCTTCTTTGTTATCTCGAACCGTCTCGAACCCCCTCCTTAGTGTTCCCAAAGCTAGCTGGCAGGCCCTTGCCCTTTATGCATTGTAATTATGCACTTATGTACTGTAAAGTTCGCCTTTTTACATTTAGACTACAGACTAACAACCTCCCCGACAAGACGGCCGGGGTTCAATTCCTAGTCGCGGCACACAAACCTTTTGCTTTTGCAAACCTTTTGCTCAAAAGTCGAACTCTCGGAAACTGCCCGGAAACTGCAATGATCGTAAAGAGAATATTTCTTACTCTCAATATCGACTCAGGGACATTCTTGATATGTTAGCTAACTCCCCGAGTCAAGTTTGAGTCAAGTTTTTTGTTCCTTTAAAGGAGAAGACGGATCTTCGATCCCTTCCACTTAAAGTAGTAGATACTCGCCCAACAAGGAGTATCGCAAGGGCAGCTAAGAAAGCTCAGCTAACGAACCCCCCCGCCCATAGCAGTGAACGCTATTTGAACTCATTTGTGCCTTATTTTATCCGTAATTTTAATGTGAATTAATCAATTTGTAATTTGGCAATCCCATGCAATTTGTATTATCAGAATTTTGGGAATACATGAAATGTAATTATAATTCTGCTGAAGTTGTTGCATGTTCGTGCAACTTTCCACCGATCCTAGCACCATAGTTTCCTAGCTGGTTCCGGAATCACAATTTCCGGAGGATGCCCAAATCAGCAGTGTCTCCATGGTTAAGACAACAACTTCAGAAACAAAAGAGAGTATCCAAGCTACTGTGAAGAACCTCATAAGACCCATTACAAAGGTGCAGCTTACCTGTGCACTGTTGTCCCGTTCCGTTAAAGCCTGGCCTGCAAACGCATCTGAAGCTACTGTCTTCCTTCTTAAACATGCACTGTGCATTCAAATCGCAGGGGCTATCACCATTAACCAAACACGGGTTGAAGCAGTCGTCGACAGAAGTCTAAAATGGAAGAAAACACTCACTGGTAGGATATAATGCAATTCTTGCAGGAAAAATTAATGCGCTTGCAACGGTACAGCGTAGATTGCGTTCTGCACTGAAGCGCGACGTTTCAGTTTCTTGCGCGAAAAAAAGAAAAGTCTTTCATGACTCGCGGGTTTGCGCCTCTTCTTGGCTAAGGGACGCAGCATTTTCCTGTGATAATTTGCAAACTGGTTGGCGCAGAATGTGTGGACCAGGGCCGAATCCACTAGAAATTAGAGTAACGGAATAACGATCCAAATGAAGTTTGTTTCTGACTCCGGGAAGCGGGAGTCAAACATAAAACAATCATCTGAAATCGACCTTTCCATCTCGGGTTACTAAGCGCAAACAACCCCTTATTGCATTTCTATTTATGTCATTCCCCCTCAATCAGAGGGCAAAAAGTTTTACATACGGATGCACCTTTCAGGACCCGTGTTAGCTTGGCTGTGAAAATCACCAAGCGATAACCCGATCGTGAATTGGGAGGAAGGGAGAGAGAATCGTACTGATTCTGTTTTCTGAACAGTCTCTTCTACGACGTAAGGGCTGATTGGAAAGCTAAGATAGTGGTGGAAAGATAGTGGAAAGGTAAGATAACATATGGCGACATAATTCGGCAA
This sequence comes from Branchinecta lindahli, assembly GCA_023053555.1. Taxonomy (NCBI): domain Eukaryota; kingdom Metazoa; phylum Arthropoda; class Branchiopoda; order Anostraca; family Branchinectidae; genus Branchinecta; species Branchinecta lindahli. Next base: position 12,634,474 of record JAKZAO010000007.1, on the reverse strand, counting down.
ACCAAGGAACAAGGGAATGCTTCACTTACAGATCCAACATCATTCGTCGAAGTATCCGGTGGGCAAGACAGACAACCGCTCTGCTGCGCCTGTGGCTGATAAAATCCGCGTGGACACTTTGTGCAATTAGTTGAATCCGAAGGCAAGAAGGTACCAGGAGGACATCTGGGGATCGTGCATTCTTCTGGACCGACAGCACCCTTGTTACCAATTGGCGTCGTGCTATCCGCGGGACAAGGGGTGCAAGTCATGTGGAGTCCCTTGGTTCTATAGGTTCCACGGGGGCATGGTTCACACTGGGCGGTAACTTCGGCCGCTACGGCTGATGCCGTCATCTGTTGGCCACTTGGGCAGTCCTCACGGCATTCATCAATTGAGACAGCGACATCTGTGCGTGTTGTTTTGCCGATGGGACAAGACAGACAGGTGAAGGAACCTTGTTCAGGTTGGTAGCGCCCAAAACCGCAGTTGATGCATCGTTTAGCTTCGTCGTTGTACATCATGCCGGGTGCGCATCTCTCTGTAAAGAAAGCAATGACTGTGTAACCGAGGCAGCTTGAAAACTTAATTTTTTACAGTGAAACGACATGACACGTTGTCCATGAAGATTTGATTTTGCGGACCAAGTATTGATTTTGTAAATTATTAGATTTGTTCTTTTCGCACGTCAGATTAATATGATGTTGTGAATATTTGGCAATATTATCAAGCGATAACAGTCTATCGCAAGCATAGGATTGTACTAAACTCCCGGAAAGAAGATAAGCACCGTGTCGACTCGGCGTTTTTGGTACAATCCCTTGAATTTGTAGTCCAGACTTGCGTTTTCTTGTTGTCATTTAAGCTCTTTTTCTTTCCTGTTTTTCTTGCTAAACTGCATGTCTTATTCACACACACTAACAGAACTGTCAGATAATAAGAAGTAACTAAAAGTGGGTCATAAATAAATAAATAGGCCTTATCGACCTTATCGACAGCATTGTTAAGTATCCAAGGCGCGTGGATTTCTGGCCTTAAAAGTCCCAATGATCTGGACTAATGTGTCACGACATGTCCTTAATCTACTTTTCCCACGTATGTTTGATGATGGGTACGGTTGCACTACATCTGATCACGAGGTCACTTTTATCTCTGCACTAACTTACCTTTGCAGTCTTCAGCGGCTCTGGATGCGGTAGAAACTGTGGTTCCCGGTTTACCGTTGATATTGGGGCAAGTAATACACTGCAGCTGACCCACCATGGACTGATAAAATCCAATTTCGCAGCGATGACATTGCTTATCAGTTTCGTTGAAGAACAGGCCAGTTGAGCACGGAACTGAGGAAACAAAGACATATGATTTTCTTTGGACGGAGAGAATACACGGCAATGACCCCTACCCTCGTCTACGCAAACTGTTATCGTACGTCCTTAAAGGAGTGAAACTGATGCGGAGTAAATTAAATGAGACATCATTACCAGTCGACTGTGATGATCATTGTAAACACTACTGTTTCGAACCACCAGCCAACATTATTTAAACTAACAAAAATCATCAGCCCTTATGACAGTGATTCCACTATTACCGCCCACTCATGAATAACTATCCAGTCTCAGGCAGTTCACGATACCTTAGCGAACACACCTTAGTATTTTGGAATTCAAACAAATTTCTAAGCTCGAAATCTATGAAGCGTGATCGGCATCACGGTTTGATACGGTGACAATCAGAGGCGTTACTAGCCAAAACTATTGGCGGGGGGGGGGGGGGTTCAAGGTATTTACCGACTGGCTGGTAACTTTACCGACTGTTTTACAGAAAAAACGACAGTTTTGAAAAAAATTTATTGATTTTCAGAAAAACCGTTTTCATGAAAATCAACTGTCTCTTCTTCAACGTTTGGCAGATTGTTCAACAGAAATACGTACAAAACTATTTTGAGCTTGTTCATATGGGTGCTTCCGCGCTTCCTGATGGTACCAACAGATGACACCACAGTCTTCCCAACTGGCGACTTGAATGGGGATGATCTAGACACTGCAAAATGCTAGAATGCTTCCAACTTAACTCCTTTCAAGCATCAGTGAATGTAATACGGTAACATTTTGTTTGGCCAAAAGAAGAGTATTTATTAATATTTGAACATGTAATCATATAACGTGAAAAGTGAAGTTTGAAGTGCATGACTGACGCCACTGACGAGTGACGGGGACAAATCCACGCATCTTTGCCAACTGTTTTACACTTGTTTCCAGCTAACACATGCCGAGAAAGACTTCGGAAAGGAGGTTTCGAAACTTACCGCAGTTCGAGCCCTGAACAACTTGACCTAGTGGGCAGACGAAGCTCGCCTCCAACTTCACGCTGGTTGGATCGATCGCAGTGTTGGGCAAAGCATCTCGGACGTCGAGCTCTGTTCCTTCCAAAATGATACTCTCTAGAAGCTTCTGGATAGACGATTTCTCGTTGGTGTTAATGTTGGTCACCGGATCGCTAAAAAGGAAAGAAATGTTTAAAACGCAGTGCCATGCAGTGGTATGTTTACCAACGCAGGAAGAGCTTGGAGGAGGCTTAGCGGAGGAAATTAAAGAACTGAATAGCTCTCGGCAAAAAGATTCATTGGCAAAGATAAGAAGCAGGTGATCGCCGGAGACCTGACGAGTAACAGGGACAGCTGGAGCTAAACAGGCAACCCCAGATTGGACAGCTTATGAGGCGGTAACACAAAAGTCTACCCACAAGTATGTTAGAGGAAAAAGAGCTGCTACACAAGTAGCAGCTAGCCAAGTCGTTCCATTTCACTCTCTATAGGTTTACCCTTAGATATAACCAGGTAAAGTAGAATAATACGATAGTCAAGTCCGTAATCCCCATTCAAGTAAAAACATTACTCAAACGTTCATAAAAGGGATGATGATTTTAACTTTAAATTGTCAAGATAGGCACAAGGCACGAATACGGAGCGAATTTTTTGTTTAACAGAACAACTTACGTCTGAGCAGGGAAGGAGATTTCAATATCATAAACGTCGTCATCCGCAGCTTGTCGCTTCTTCCTCTTGATCACCGCGTTCTGCGCAGGTTTCTTGGCGCACTTAATTCCAACCTTCAACTTGTCACAGTTCGGGTCTTCCTTAGCGCAGATCTTCCAGTCTCTGTTCGTCTTCTTAATGAGCTCTTGAATCTTCTGATTCAGGACTTTTTGCCCGGCTTCATTACACAAAGTAGCACCGAGCAACTGAAGTCTCGTCTTGACGATGAGCTGAGCGTCCGTGGTATTACTACAGGATGGGTAGACGAAGGGTAGGGATGGGTTTTCCGTTGGTCGCCAGAAGCCTTCGGCGCCGCACGAATAGAATTTAGCGGTAGGTTGGGAAAAGGCTCCGCCTCGCTTGCACTCGACGCTGCAGGCCTTGAATTTTCCATTTGGGCCCCAATCCACGCATCTCTGAACGCCACCAACAGGGTCAGCGAGCGGTGGACAGAAGTCTCCTAAAATAGTGAACTGATTAATTCCTAGCACTAGCAAAGATCAATCAAATTATTGATTGATGGTGGTCAAATTATTCAGACATACAAATGTATATACATTTTCAAAGGTAGTATATATATTTGAAACATGTCCTCTGTTCACACATGTCCTCTGTTCACCACAAATAAGAACTAAGCCATTAGCTTAGTTCTTATTTGTGATCAAGTTCCTAAAAATTATTTTAATGTATATAACTATTTTTCAGCATCTGTCCCTCGGGACAGTGCGTATAATAAATATTCATCCAAAATAAAATCATTCGTCACATGAACCAAACAGATCAGCCTTAACAAAAAGGAAGAATAGGGGTAGAAATTATAAAGGGGGGACACGAGTATAAACGACCACCAGTGGAGATAAAGAAGACGTCACAGGATTCGGGCGTATGTGAATTTTATAGAAAAACTGAAACGGCGATAAACGAATTACTGAAATGTCAATAAAAACGCCAGACGTGCCAGTGGCATGCGCTAGTTAAAGATAAGGCAACTGGAAACGAGCGATATACAATCGAAATTAGTTGGATGTTCTATCATCTAAAGCGTCTACATTCCTAAGGTCATATTTGAGGACTCAATCGATGTGTCTACCAAAGACAGCTTTTCCCTCGGGTTCTCGTGACTTCTCCTTAACCAATTTTGCACGAAGTGTCAAAAGAAGCTCCTCTTTGACTGGATGTCCTATAACTAATTCAGGTAACAGCCATCTACTCTGCAAGACAAGATGAAATGCGAAGTATCCTATTGAATTCTTGGGATTGTAAGAGTTTGCAAACCTTGAAAAAAGTGTAAAACAGTTCGAAGACAAACATCGACCTGTGGGATGAAACACTTCAAAGGACTTACTCAGGACATGAACTCTGAAGCTGCACATGGCAGTGTTGCCTTCCGCGTCACTGGCGACATAGGAAACATCGTAGTTGCCCCAGGCTAAAATCAGACCTGACTTGTAGCTGTGGATCTCCTTGACCTGAGTGACTCCGATGTTATCTGTGAATTTCGGCTCATCCCACAGGACCTGAGCCGTTCCGTTCTTTGTCTCAACCCAAATATCTGACGGGCATGCGGCAACCTTTGGTGGCTCCTATTCAAAAAAAAAATTATAATGAAAATCTGCACGATCCGTCTACAAAGGGTATAGCAGCGTACTGCTACCGTGTCTTGTTCGGCAACCCGGGCTAACAGCAGAAAAAAACAGAAATACTTGAATCTATGCAAAAAAGGTCGTGCAAAGTTATGCTTGGTCTACATTATGTTTCTTATGAATTGCCAATCCTTGCGAAGTAGGAGACATCAGCTGACGACGAACCATCGAAACAAACGTTAAATATTCACCGGAAACGTTTTACCCCGAACCAGAGCCGACCAAACACTAAACAAAGACGAACTGCTCTTGGCAAGTCGCTACTTGTTCGACCCCGACCGAGTAACAGACTAGACCGAAAGCTTTTTTCTTCTTCTTAACTTACTTTATTCGTCATTTCAGTTGTACAGAATTTACCCAGTGTTAATAGTTGCGTTTTCTGTCACCTATCTACCAAGGCCTTGGTTCGTTTGCCCATTTTGGCACCAAGCGCTTGCGCTTACACCCCACTGCTCTTTTGACCGTTTTTGGAACAGGCCTTTCTCCTTTCTGTTCAGGCCTGCGGAGAAAGGAGATTGGCAACTCCGAGGTGAGTTGACCAATCTGCTCAGGAGAACGGCGCCAGGCTCCTCCTTACGGGACAACGGCCAAATTCGACAAAAAACGCGACTACTGTTTTTATGCTGACGATCCGCAGTTAGCAAAGTTTTTATAGATTAGTTTTTATGATATTTCATGTTTGTTTATTGCTGAGCTGGACGATTACGGGGTCCTCGCGCTTTTTCTTATACAACTACTATTATCCTATTACTAACCTTATCACGATCCATTGATTTGCAATCCACTCCAGTCATTCCAGGCGGGCAGGCCTTTATTCCACAAGTGGATGGAATATTTCTATCCACCGTCCCAGTAACCTTGTCATACCCGTTCCATTGCAGGAGGAGGCCGTTGAAGATAGTTGGGGACTGGCAGCTTCTGACTTGTTTAGTTATCTCGCCGGTGATATCCAGCGCTCGACCCCAAACGTTGACGCGCGACAAGTGACCAATGAAGCCGTCAAAGCTTCGAGCAGTCTGATCGCTGTCCGAGCCAGCGGGTGATCCGAGAGTGACGTATCCACTAAAACGATAAATTAGTTTTACGAATGTAGTGTATACACGGACCTGAATTCCCGTCGAGTAAAATTCTGGCCCACTTGCAAGGAGCGAATGCGACAAGAAAAAAAGTCTAGCGAGACAAGAATTCTTTTCAAGATGAAAGGACTTCCAGTCTACTTGAAATTTTTGTGGACTATGAACATGTTTCCAATTCGTTTGCCCCCATGATGGACATGCCGATTTTTGCTGATTCATTTTAAGAAGAACCAATCATAAAAAAAAAAAAAAGCTGAAGGCACACATATTAACCTATGTTGTTACTGCTAAATACTTTACTTTTATCTCTAGCCCATCTAGCTTTTCTTTTCATCTCACCAGTCGTACCCGCGTTTTAGCATTGTGGATGTGTGAGTTGTCTGTGGTTCCTAACTGTAACTGATCATGACTAGACAATCAGTGGATTCGCAACACCAACCTTTTTTTTTTTTTTATTAATGAAAAGATTTATTGCTGTCCCAAAAGTGAGCCCGAACAGCATAGAGACCGAAAAAAGCCTACAAATTTAGAATGAAACCTATATTTCAAGACAGACACATGCCCTCTCACCTCCGCCATTCGACCCACTTGGGAAGGTACGACATAATATAATATGTCGGACACTCCAGTCACTGTCCAGATCTAGTAGTGGAGATTCCCAATTTCCCACTATTTGCTCTCGACCATTCATACTCAAACCAAAATGACAGGAACGGAGACGCCTTCAAGGACCATTCTAGGCCTGAATAAAAAAAAAGTAGCGGAATATACTCACAAGTCTGGAAGCGATCTCTCTTGACCATAACCTTCAACCTTGGCAACGATGACTCCGTCAGTGACAACTGTAACGAGACCTGTCTTTCCGTCCCAAATTACAGCGACATGATGCCAAGCGCCGTCTGTGACGGCCAGTCCAAGTCTGAAGGGGATGAAGAGAGGCTGTGTGTCGTCAAAGAGGTCAACCGAGATACCTGAGCTGTGGACTTGAAGCAGGGTCTCCTTTTCGATCGGGACACTTGGTGACCTGAAGCAGAAAATATATATATATTGGCCATCCCGTTTTCCTTGCTTGACACGAACGCATAGCACGAGACGACACCGAGCAAGAACTAACTCCCGCGACGCCTCTTCGGGTTTAACATGTATTATATACCGTTTTTAGAGTGTCAGTAGAAAATTATCATCCAATCACATCGTGATCACAATGCCCAATAAAGGGTGGCAATGTACACTAAAACATGACCATACCATGTAGCTTTTTGCAAGTCAAACAAAGCGGCAAAATTTATGGTGGCACTTCAGCTAGTTTGCACAACTCTACTCATCTCTCTAAGCAGGGACCCATAAATTTCCTTTACAGGGGGCTTGTCATTTCCTATGCTTCTATGTTGCTATATTGACCGAACCAGTCCTACTTTCCAAAAATCCCACTTGGGCTGAATCTGCATTCTTGTTTGCCTCACTGGACGTGCGCGCCACAGAGACTCCTCCCTCAAGGCGCTAGCAGCCAATCCCAAATTTTGTCTATCTGGTCTTGAACGTGATCGGACCGTGGGTATTTCTCGAACTATCTTCCGTGCGGTCAACATAGCATCAGAAATCTCTTATTAACAAGCCCCTGTAAAGGAAATTTATGGGTCCCTACTGTAACTAAAAATTATCTTTCTATAAAAGGAAGTTTTAGTGGAGTACCCGGATTTTGTTTCTACACTTAGGTAAGGCTATGACGATTACGAATGTTTATACTAGTGACTATGATCAGGTACCATCCACAGGGATGAATTCTGCTCTGTCTTGGTAATGAGTTATCTGTTCTTTTTATGCGATGGAATCTCTTATTTCTCGAACCGATGACAACAGACTGACTACTTCTAATATAACCGTGAAGACCCCACTTTCCACCCGCACGTGCACGAGTCGGCACCGACGACTTCACCTAAAAGGATCTGCCTGAACCCCATCGATGCGCAGCATTAAACTTCAAATTCCTCCCCCCCCCCCCAATACCTGATACTGCAATCGAACGAAAATACCAATTGTTTTGGCCACTGGTAAAGAACTCAGGACGGCAAGATAGCGACAGGAGGGGGGGGGGGGGAGGAGGCTGACAAAATGGAGGACATGTTGTCCCCCGCGAAGCGCCTCGGATCCTTTTCTTATGGAACACAGCCGCTACCAAATATTTTGTACCGAAGATTGTTGAAATTTTAAATAGCCTTTAACCATTTGCACGTACTTATAACTGTTGTATTGACAAATTTGCGCACGAGAGTACTCACCAACTTTAGTTGGTGAATTTTCTGAATGGGTTCATGGCGTTGTCGACAGAATGTTTGGTATACATAGAAACGGCGTCATTGGGTTTCGAGCGAGAACAAGTTTAAAATGTGGATACTCACGCCACTGAGAAAAGGGTAAAGATATGACCCGAGTCGTCCTTGTGAATGAAGTGGACCCAGAAGGCCACAGTCAAGCTGGAGGTTCCGAGTCCAAACGGCACAACAAGAGACGCGCTGGAACGACCCGCTACGTCTCGGAAGCTCAAGTCGTAGTCCACCGATACAGCTGAAAGAAAACACAAACAATCAGCGAGCTGAAATGAAATGAGCAGAAACAAGGTTTGAAAAACAAGCTGCGATGTGACGATATCGGCGGACCAGAGTCGCAGGATGCCCGTTGCTGCGTGGTAGGCCAATAGGCCAATGTATATGCTTTCATATAGGATATAATAAAATAATGTTATTGAAAATAAAAAAAGGAATTACGGCCACGCTGACATCCCTTTATGACGAAAACGTTTCATCACTGCTAATCAACCTGTCCCTCAACTATCTTCTTGAAGGACAAGTACGGACAGAATGAAGTGCTCCATACAGTTAATAAAGCAAAGATGAAGAAAACCAGTAAAAGGGTTTTTATTTTAGCGGCGGTGGGTTGAGAAAGCATGCCGACTTAATACGTACATTTCCTGCAATCTTCTCCCGTAAGGTTGAACGGGCACTGACAATAGAATCCATTCACCAAATCAATACAAGCCGATGCTGACGGTGGACATGCTCCTGGCACGCAATTGACAATATCCTGCTCACAGTTTCGTCCCGTGAAACCAGATGGGCAAACACACTGATATGATGGACCGTTGTCAATGCAGGTTGCTCCGTTCTCACAGACGTCAGCAGCACAAGCATCAAATTCGTGTTCACAGCCAACTCCAACATGGTCTTCATCGCAGGAGCAATTGACCCCTGAGCCGAAGTCTTGGCACAAGCCACCATTGAGACAGGGGGTACCGATGCAGCGTTCTGGGGCGATCTGACACTGTTTACCGTCCGTTCCGGATGGGCACCTGTGGAAATTAATAAACTGTCATATTTGTAAAAGACGAATGGCAGTGAATTTTCACCAGATGGTTTTTCGCATCTCTATATAATTAAGGTTATAGTAAATCCCTTAATTTCAGCAGGGCTGGCAAAAAGTTAGGCACTAATTAGAGTTCATGGAGCTCAGCTTTTGCGTAGGTTGCCCAGAATTAGAGCAACCTTGCACGGGTGACAGATTCTCTTATGGTGGTTCTCCTTTAAAAGTGGTGGAGGAGTTTGTTTACCTGGGAGTTAAGTTTTCTTCAAATTGCAGATTTACAAAGCATGTGGAGATGGGCGTGTCAAGAGGTAGTCGTAGTGCCGGGCTAGTAATGGGTAGTAGTCTTCGAGATATTAAAAATGTTAAGTTACACAAACAGGTATTTCAAACAAAAATTGTACCTACGATGCATTATGCTTCAGAAATTTGGGGATATGTTAAAGCACCAAAAATAGAGGTAATCCAAAATAAATATTTTAAGCGTTTGTTGGGAGTTAAAGAGTCGTTTAGTAATATTGTTGTGAAGGGAGATCTTGGTCTGTATTCGTTAAGAAGTAGACGGTTAATTAGAATGGTCCGATTTTGGGAGAGTATATTAACATTACCAAGAGTACGCCCTTTGAAGGGAGCTTATATGGAGGCCCTCCAGGAGGAATCAAAGGAATCTTGGCCACAGCAAGTAAAGACGATATTGGATGAATGTGGGATGTCTGTGTTTTGGAACGAGGGAAAAGGTTTGTCAGCAGGTTTAGGGTCAGTGTCAAAAGAGGTAGAAAGAGTGCTGTGTGAACAAGAAGTGCAAATGTGGCAATGTATGAAGGACCAGTCTGAATCATTGAAAGTTTATGCAAAAGCTAAAGAAGAGTGGGGGGAGGAACCATATTTCAGGGCGGGTTTGGATGGAAGAAGTTTAGAGGCACTAGTTTGCCTAAGGGGGAACGCACTGCCACTTGGGGAAAAAAGGAATTATTTAGGGAAAAACAGGGTACGTGTTGGCCCTTATTTTTGCCCTATGTGTGGTAAAATTGATGAGAATCTGATACATTTTATGTGTGAATGTGGTGAGTTGGGGGGATTAAGGGAGGAAATGTTTGGGAGGAGTACATTAGGGGAGGAAGGGTTAATAGATTTGATTGGAGATAAGTGTTTTGCAGTAATGAGAAATTTGGCGGTGTTCGTCCGGTTGGCAGCGAAGCATCGGGAGGATCTAATGTAAGTGTAATTATTAAGTTATTTCTATTTCTCTTTTCATTTTTGTTGTTTTGTTTTTTTGTAAGTGATTTTGTTTTGTGTTAGTTGCTATGGCCAGTTGGCTTTTTGCAATAAATATCATATCATATCATATCATAGAGGGTAAATACTCTACAGTTCGAATATCAGCCAGAGCCAGGTATCGAATTTCTGCCCTCGGGATCTGTGAAGAAGTGACGATGAACGTATAATACGATATAGTAAGACTAGAGGCGTTTTTCCGCGGCACAATTGCGGGTAACACCCTTCTGAGTGTTGGTCGCGGAAACACGATTGTGTGCCACACAGTCAAGCTTGAAAATTCAAGTTGAAATTCGCGGAAAAGCCGTTTGTCTCTTGTTTTTTTTTTTTTTATAGAACAGAACTTCAGGCTTACGTCATTACCATTCTGTGCAAAAAGGATCCTCATTGTTATGTCTATTTACTTGACAAAGTAGTTATTTTATTGTTTAGAGTTTATGGTGCTGCTACAACTTAATTTCCCGCCAACTTCGAGCCACATAATCGAAAATCATCTCGACAGACGTTTGTTGAATTCCAGCCACAAAGCGACAGAAACGCCTCAGTTGAAAGACAGCAAAGTACTTACACACAGAAATAATCATTGAAGAGGTCGAGACAGTCGGCCATGTTGATGCATGGATCAGATGAGCAAGCTGCCACAGCGAACTCGCACCGCTTTCCTGTCCAGCCGTTGGGGCAGATACACTTGAAATCATTCACCAGCTCGCTACAAATACCACCGTTTCTGCAAGGGTCAGGGTCGCACTCGTTGATGTTGGTCTCGCAGAAGGTTCCAGTGAAACCTGGTCGACAGGAGCATTTGAATTTGTTGACCTAGAACAGGAAACAGGATGCAAAAGCGGAAATGAATGAAACAATGAATTAATTTATTAAACAGACAACTCGGACGGACTAGCTGACTAGAAACGAACACAACTAGGAAAAATTCATTTTTGACAAGAGTTAAGCAATGTAAAAATGATGAGACGAAACTATGCCGATCGCGGAGATGAGAGGGCTGTATGGGGTTCAGCTTCGGAATCGGCTGAGGTAAACTTCTCGGCAGTCTCAGCCTGGAGGACTTCACATCGGGAGATTTTTATGAGACTATGATTGTTTTCTTGGTGAAGCGTTCTGGCGTTATATTAGCAGCTAAACTTGTATTGCGTTCATCATTCGTAACAGACGTGGGTAGGCATGCGTGATTCGGTTGCTTTTCTCAGCTTGTCAAGGAATCTCCAATCTCCAGATGCAAAAGCAGAACATGGCAAAAGATTACAAATTTTGAACGGAGAGAGAACAGAGTTTGAAAAGCAAGTTGGATGCCTTAGAATATGGTTAAGTCAAAACTACATGCCGTGAGCACCCTATCCAATAAAATCACCCTATCAATCAATCAATCATCGTATTTATTCCTGAATATCTGTTTTACAACATGATAACATAGGACTGTCAATTTAAACAAAATATAGTTGATATATACAATTCATTTTAAAACTTACACGACTAAACTTTTGTAACATAATTAAACGGTATGTCAAACATGAAAATATAAAATGTGTAATACTAGATTAGTTGTCAAACCATTATACGTGTCTTCACTTGTTAAAAAACTTCACAAAATATGGCACAAATGACTTAAGGAATCTATCAGAAGAGTGACTAGGTGGGTTTTGTAGCGTCACTTTATTTGCCGTTCTGGTGCATGCTTGTTTGCTACTCTTTACTGCGTAGTCTGGCAGAATACCCCTGTGCTTTTCTGTTGACAAGCACTTCCTTCCGAATTTCATGACTAAGTCATGGCGTCGTTCTGATAGGAGTTGTAATCCGAGTTTTTCTCGGCTTGTTTCATAGTCAACATATTCATATCCAAGTATGATTTTGCAAGCCCGTTTCTGAACGTTTTCTAGTCTGTCATTTTGTTCTTGACTCAGACCGCAGTGCCATACTGGACAACAGTATTCAACTGCAGGGCGTACATAAGTCTTATAACAAATAATGAGAACGTTTGTTTTAAAGCCAAACCGTTTGAGTTGACTGAAGGACCGCAGAAGCAGAGATGCCTGTGTGCAAAGTGCATTTATCTGCGATCCCCATTTTAGGTCATCATCGATGTGGACACCAAGTACCTTGACTGTTTTCACAGTTTTGAGGTTGGTGTTACCAATTTCAGGGACATCACGTTTGAGAAAGTTGATCCTGAAGATCGTGCTTTTTTCAAGGCTTAATGTCAGCTTAGAGTTAGCTGCTTGAGAGTTGATCTCTGCCAACAAGGTCTTCACGGGATCGCTGGAATGTGGATCAGAAAGAGATCGAAAGATGGCAGCATTCAAATCGTCTGCAAATTTGTAGCGATTTGGATACTCAATGATCAGCTTGTTTATCACAATGATGAAGGCGAGAGGTCCTAGTTTGCTTCCCTGCGCCGCTCCACACGTGATGTTCAATGACGTTGAGATGTCTTCTTGGCTTAGCTGGACACACTGGCTTCTTTCGTGAAGGAAATCTGCCAACATTCTCAGCACAAATCTTCTGGCCCCCATCATAGAAGATTCTTCGATAACTACATTGTGGTCCAGAAAATCGAAAGCTTTGACGAAGTCCGTAATTAGGGTGTCAACAAATGAGCCATCAGTTTCCAGGTGCTTTAGAACGTCATGAATATATTGAACCAGGTAATGCGAAGTATTGCAGCCTGGACGAAATCCGTACTGTCGTTCATCGAGTTTGTCTTTAACGTCTTCGTGCAGCCATTTGAAGATAAACTGTTCGAAAACTTTTGAAAAAACCGACGTTTTAGAAATTGGTCGGAGGTCCTTCACGGATTTTGGAGTCCCTTTCTTTGGTATTGGGGTGATGTATGCCAGCTTAAAGTGCTTGGGGAAGATTCCTTCGACGAGAGATTGGTTAAAGACGGCTGCCAATGGCTCGGCAAGCTCATTTGCGCACTCTTTCACATAACGGATGGGAACTTCACCAGGATAAGTAGCTTTTCTTGGGTTTAACTTCGACAATATCTCGAAAACCTCTTCTGGGCGAATTGTGGGGATTTCTGTGATGGGTGGGAGATCTGGCATCGTGGAGAGTCCTGGATGTTCGCAGCATCCAGATCCTATCCGATAAATCAGCTGTGGCTTATTCTAGCGACATTTCTTTCGTTCTTGCAGGAGTCATCTTCAGGCTCTAACTAGAAGAATGAACCTGCGATAAAATAGATCAAGTTTCTACTGCTCTTTTCCTGGCTACAGTCTGAACAGGATCCTTTACAAGAGGGATCAAAATACAAAATCGAAGGCGACGGACTGATCTGTCCAACCGGGATAGCAACCGCATAGCTTTAAGAAATTTCATTTATCGCAGATTCGTTTTTATAGCTAAATCCTAAAACGGCTTCTACTTGCTAAACAGGGCCAAAATATCGTTAGAATAAATAATAAGCTGTATTACCCTTTTCGCGCAATAAAATTTGGCTCGCAGTCAGCTTGGGGTGAAGGAATACCCATAAAAAATGCTCATACCTGATCAATACATCTCTCGGTACCAATAGGGTCGCATAGGTTGCTGATACACTCATCCACATCAGTCTCGCACTGAAGTCCCAAGAAACCGGGGCGGCATTGGCATACGAAGCCTTCCAGTGTGTTAACACACGTAGAGCCATTTCTACATGGACTGGAGGCACAAAAGTCAACCGTATGCTGACAGCGTTCTCCCGTAAATCCGGCTTCGCAAACGCACTTGAATCCGTTTACTTCATCTACGCACTGAGCGTCGTTTTCGCACGGATCGTCTTCGCATTCATCGATCTGGATTTCGCACGCTTTACCTAGAACAAAAAGTGGTCTACATAGAGCGTGTTCTGACAATAGTAATAGTCATCACTATTTCCGGTCCAACCTCAAAAAACCTTATCGAAATAGTAACTATTTGCTTACCATGCTCGGGAGCGTAGTAAGCGCGGTAACTACGGATCTCTGAAACGTGATTGGCTGGATTACCCCGTGGAGTGATATTTTACTGAAAATTTAAAAATGCGTTCCAGCCTTGACGCCGGAAGCCAAACTTCGTGACGTCATGCGCAGTTTTTTTTTTTTTTTTTCGCTTATAGTATTTGGCGGTATTCCATATACAAGAGGAGGCGAGGCAAGAAGCGCGGAGAGGAAGGAGGCGGAACAGGAAGGATAAAGTAATCTTGAACGTGTCAGAAAGCTCCGAAACGAACAAGAATGCTGAATTAATTCAGGATTGTATGCAGCATTTCGCTTTCGGACTTAAACTTTCGCTTAATTTATGCAGCATTAATTCAGTATGAAATTCATCGAAAAATTCGGAACTGGGGAGCAGGCTAAATTTCGGTATTCTAGAATTGTCAGAGAAGAAATAAAGGTAACAGCTTTCGGACAAAAGAAATACAAAAAATGCAGCATTTCCAGCACTAAAAGGATTCCGAACAAGTTCCTTACATTTTTCCGAGTTTGAGAGTGTTCGCATGGAAAATTATAGGTCAAGCATATCATGGATTTTGTCTCATGGCAACAAGCGGTAAATAACCTGTAACGTAAACAATGAGTGACTGAATTTGTTCACAAGAAAGCGGGGAAAAATCATGGCGGGAAAAAAAATCACTCAAACAAAGAAAAAGCAAAAACAAAACGAATATCAACATCTAAAACACTGATTTACGGTGGGCCATCACAGTAAGCTACAGTCAGTCCCATCGGGCGATAATACCTGTATCCGAGCCTGTATCGCAGACCTTCCCCGTCTCATAGCATGTTTACCGCGACGACAGCAATGTCGTACCATTTTCCCGACGGACCAATGCTAGGCTTCTGGAGACATCAGGATTTCGACAAAGAATATATAACATTTCTCAGTTGAGGATTTTTTTTTCTCTCTTTTATCGAACTAGTGAATTCCACGTAAAATGTGTACATTTTTTAGATGTTATTTTTATTTGCGTGTGTGAACGACGTGGTAGGTAATCTTATGCGTAAGGTCACGAAAATTTCTGAAAGGCCACCTTATTTTCTAACGTCAAATCGTGATCACACAAAGTTTTCATCGAAGCAAGGGGGTTTTTGGAGGGGGGGGATTAGAGAAATTATGGGCGATCGACTGATTCTCACCTGTCCAACCGGGATCGCAAACACAGAAATGTTCAGTAAATTCATCAGCACACATTCCATGGAGACAAGGGTTCGGCTTGCACAGGTCGACTTTAATGTGGCAGCGCTTTCCAGTAAAACCTTTAGGGCAAGAGCAAGCGAAGTTGTTGATCAAATCTGTACAGTTTCCACCCATGGCACAAGGCATGTCCTCACAGTCGTCGATGTTGTCCTCGCAGAGCTTTCCTTCCCAGCCAGGCTGGCACTCGCATCGGAATCGGCCCTAGAAAGAACGAAGAAGCTGAGAAGTCGCCATCAGTAGAAAGAAACTCCTTGGGTTCTTTTGTGAGTTTCTGTGCGTCTAGATATGCAAGGAAATTAATGATTTCTGGATAGTGTGGGAACTATGCCTGGAACCCTTCAGTTTACGAACTATTCCTAGAGCTTCTCTTTTTGATTTGTCAAAATAGCCAGATAGTTCTTAGAGGTTACTGAAGTTTATCGGTAAAAGAAGCTTATAAACGCTCGCGACTAGAACTACCAGGAAAATGTCCTGTCAGATCGGTCATTTTTAAGTCAACTAAGAAAGAAAAAAAAAAGCGCCAGAGGGATGGGGTCGGATCTGGTGTCCCAACCACAGGCAGACAAAAAATAACAGAGCTGATGATAAAACGAAGTGCAGTTGGTGCTGGCTGACCCTTTGACCTGGAGCGGGCACATAACTAGGATGACATGACTATTATTTATTTGGTGGAGTCGGCGAAATGACTGTATTTCACTTTGCCAAACCCCACAAAAAGCACTGACAGGGTCTTGAATGGTGATGAAGCACAAAGACCATGATATCGTGAGAAGAAAATGGAGACAATGAAACTACAAAAAAACAAACCTGTTGTAGTGGCAGGCAGGCGGCGCCATTTCCACAGGGATTTCCATTTACCGTACATGGATTAACAGTCACCGAACAATTATCTCCAGTAAATCCAGAGCGGCATAGACAACTGTAGTTACCGAATCCAGGTTCATTTTTGCACATGGACTGCGCTGAGCATGTACTGTTCACACAGCTGGACTCTTCGACTTGACATTGAAGGCCAGAATAGCCCCGAGGGCAGTCGCAGATGTATCCCTGCGGTTCGTCAGTGCAAATTCCACCGTTGTAACATGGGTTGGAAGCACACTCATCAATATCTTTTTCGCAGAGATTGCCGGCAAATCCAGCTGGACATAGGCAGCGAGCTTCGTGACCTACAAAAAAAGAAAAAGATGAGTTACTGGAAGGAAGCAGAGAAAGCGTGGTAGCTGTGCAGCTCGCAGGAGTGGTAGGCTACGAATGAACCAAACGACGTATAACGCCCGCCACCTCGCAGCCTACGATCTCCCAGAAATCTTTCCCTTTATACAGAGTTACTTTTTTGTATGTGGCACGGACTGGATCAGCTGATTTTGGTATAGTTTTGTTTATATATTATATTGTGAAGCTCGTTAACTTTGAGAAAAATACATAAGTATTGGCCCCATATCTAACAAGATGATCCATTGGACGCGAATAAATTTCTGTCACAAGGGTAATACAAATAAAAAAAAAGATTTCTCACAACACATTAATACCCTAGCACGATATGAAGGGAGAAAGAAGATACAGAAAGCAACTGACAGAAAAATAGCACCACACTGTAAAAAGTTTCTCCGAGTAAGGATTAAAGTTAACTGCAGTATTTGCTACTCGGATTATTCGTATCTCTACTGAATACGAATTAGAAGAAAGATTATCTCAGTAGAGACAAGATTAATCCGAGTAGCAAATACTGCAACACTTTTTTTTTACAGTGCAGGCAAGGATCTTACCCTTAGCTTGGCAGACGCCGAAATTATCGCAAAGCTCATCATTACACTCAACAGGGAGACACTCGTTTGCATTAGCGGCTCCCGGGGCAACAGTCATGGTTCCACTTGGGCATTCGAAGCAGGAAGTCATGCCAATAGCTGGTTGGAAATAGTGCAGTGGGCACTTCGCGCAGGGAGCGAGTCCTGTGTCACTGTACTGACCAGCAGGACACTTGGCTGCAACAGACAAAGAATTAATTACAGCAACGACGGTTTAAAGGCATCTGGCTTTCGTGGACTCAATGAACCGTGAGAAAATTGATTTGAACAAGCATTGAGGAAACCAACGGGCCTTGTTAAAAGACTTTTGGCGGATGTACTCGACTTTGAAGTTACATAAGACCGAAGTCCATACCATCGATCACTGTTATCGTAACTGCACAGAATAACGACTGTAAAGGGTAGTATTGGACTACCACAACCACAAGGTCAGCCGTCGAAAAAAACAAAGAAAGGAATATACTTCTGTGACCGTTACAAGAAGGTTAAGTTCTTTCCTGCACATTTAATGCACAGTAAAATTTTTAGTCTGAACAAGAACAGATAGACACATACACAGCAGAAGCCTCTGCAAATATAGAAAATGAATTACAAACATTCATTTGTTCATTCATTTAGTCCATACTATTCAAACTACATAACATAAATATATGGCAAGAGACAAGATCCCCTGAAGGTGTTTTGTCGGGGAACATAAACCAGGATTTACAAATGTCTACTGAACTTTCCCATGCTGAACTTATAAGACATCCACAACGAGGTAAAGATCAAAGCCACTTGGCAGAAATATTATACAAAGTATTCAACTCACCTCTGCATTGTTTCTCTGCCATTGCTCCAGGCTGGTATGTGAAGGTGCTGGCCGGGCATCGCGTACACTCCTTGAATCCCTCTAGAGGAGGCTCACCGGAGAAAGTATTTCTCGGGCATTCGATGCAGGGGACTAGTCCACTTGGGGAATAGGTTCCAAAGCCACAGACCTGGATACAATCATCGAGAGTCTTGGATCCGAAGGACTTCGTGTAAGTTCCCTTCGGACACGTCTTGCACATTCCCTTCATTTCTTCATCTTGGTAGCTTCCGATGGGGCAAGGAGTGCATTCCTTCGCTCCAGCGAGAGCGAAAGTTCCGGCGGGACAATGAACTGCAAGGAAATAGAAAATTAATTATATTTTTACCGACATATGACTATTGACTATATAACTACAAAACCAAAGAAATGGTGCTTTCTTTTCGTATGCATAGATAAATTTACTGCCCTTAAAATCAAGTTCACTACAAAATCTGGAGATCAAAACATTCAACAAAGAATTGAGGAAAGAGGCCTAGCTACCTTCCTCATGGAATCCGAACTTCCCGCCCACTATGTATGCTTCATGAAGTGTCACAGAGCGCCACGATTGCGCTGCATATTTTCTAAGAACAGAGAAATCTACAGGTCACAACTTTATTATCAAGTTGAACGCCTTGCTCCGGTGTTTGAGATACGGGAGAAAAAAGCTGAAAAACAGAAACTGAGAAAAACGCAGCTTGTGGGAAAGTAGTGACTATCGGAGCATGAAGATAACAGGAAGAAAAAGATATAAAAATAGTAGAGCAGTACTCACGGCAGCTTGGGACAGTGCCGGGCACAGGCATATTCAGAACTTGGCCGATTCCACACACGAAGCCTCTGGAAATAGTAGCGTTGACTCCCTTCAGAATAGGGCAGAGCGCAGCACTTGTTCCGCTGAGGTCCGCGGTCAGGAGTGGGGCGATAACGGCACTGGTTGATGGCACGCTGAGATCAAAGACGAGCCCGAGGGTTGACCCGCAAAGGTCGTAGAGTTGTGGTTGGCGAACGGCAGGTTGGATGTCGATGGAAAAGATGGTCTAACGAGAAAAATAACAGATCGAACGGATTCCAGTGGAAACAAAATAAACACTAACGTACTAGGTAGCACAGACACGGCAGGAAAGATGTTTATGTGCATCTTAGAAATGCAGTTGCTCGTGTCGGGGGTGTTCTTCTCTCTTGTCTTTCTTTTCTGTTCAGTTAACCAGTCAATTTATTTCAAGCCAAGTAGTTTACAGCTAGGATATGAGCCTAGCTATAAATGCAGAGAAAAGATCCAGACATCTCATGAAAAACGTTATGAGATAGTTTGAAACAATCTAAACACGACAAGAACAGCGTGAATAATATGGCAAAATAACTGTACGGATTCTCCTCGGACCAGCGTACGGGACTGCGTTTTTACAAGAATCAATACCAATCAAAGCAATAATAAAATAATACCTGTAGCACGCTTCCTTGCAGCAATTTCGCCTTTGCGTCGACAAAAGTGACATTCATATCAACGTTGATAGCTGAACATCGGTTAGACAAGACGCGATCCAGTGTTGGATACTGTTCTCCAAACCGACGGACGTATTGATCGACGCAAGCCAATGGAATTTCATTTTCAGCTCCGTAGATAATTTCAGCTTTGACACGATAGCTTGCCATGGTTGTATCTGCAAATTGACCAATTGTGTAGTTAGCACTTTTTGTGAGGAGAGAAAATGTAACAGACAGAGTTTGCGAGAAGCGCATCTTACCTTGTATCTGCTCAGTTCTATGACCTTACACTAGTTTTAGTAGCAAGCGAGCCACCTAATAGACGGATAGCTGCTTATGTGTCGACATGCGCTTATACTGTCCCGGTTTGACTATTCCTTTATATAAACGCAGGCCATAATTAGAAATGTCGGAGGAATCCCGGGAAATTTAATACAGATCAACAGAATTAATGTTTGACAAGGATTCGATCTTGTGGCTACGATCAAGTCCCTTCAGTCCAATATCTCCCGTTTAGTTCAAAGTCGAACTTTTCCCGGCAATTGGTTCAACCAATCAATCAATTCGTTTCCTGCACCGCAATATTATAAAAATAGCATTGGTTATTTCATCAAACATCAAGTTAAGGCACTAAAGACAATTAACTATGTACAACTGAAGGATTCGACGGAGTAGTGTGCGAATGATGACAGGTAACGCTGGCTTGAATTCGGTGCTCGTTCAGGCACAAAAGCCTACGTAACAAGTAACCATGCACACGTTTGTACCAAGTATATACCACACAGCCATGTGGCATAAGCTCCGTGGCTCAAGCAGTAGTTCCTCTAGGTCGAAAATTTTCACTATCCGGAGGAACCAGACTTATCCGGGACAGCACAATGTCAGAATATTCTTTCCGCACCACCGTCTTGTCCGTTTGTTTGAAGTTAACATATGTTTGAAGTTAACATTTGTTTGAAGTTTAGATTTTCGACAATCCAAGTTTGTTTCGCTTCTTTTCTTTTTTTTGTTTATTTCCTCGAATGCTTCTACTTTATAGGTTAGCAGTAAAAAATATTCATTCCCTTGAATATTGTATTTCTAGAATACGATAGACGAGAAACAGACCAAGATATCCAAAGAGAAGGCAAATCAAGCAGACCACAAGAAAAAAAAAATACCTTTAGAAACGCAGTCAGGAACATTATGACTTGGCGACCAGGGTTCCTTGGTGTCACAAGTGAATGTCTTGACATCAACACCATCGATAAATCGGTAGCCTGGGTTGCAAGTCGCCAAGCACTCGAGTCCCGGGCCACTGGCCCTTTCCAAACAGTTGATAGCTCCATTCTTGGGTGGTTTCAGTTCCCAGTCTACGCACTGGACAGGTTGGACAGAAACCTGAAAAAGAACGGGTTCATCATCGATTCTTGGACCGTGTCAGCGGTTGAGGAATCGATCCTATTTATGTCATGTTTCCGATCCCGGTCGGAAATTGACTGCCTGAAATCGACCCAGACAAAGTGAAACAGATTTCAACCCGATTCAGGTTAGTTTTTTCCTCGGATAGCCCAGAATTCCGGCCCCGGACGATTTGGTGGGCAAATTTCGACCGGAATTTATGGCCTCCGACAGAGACGAGGCAAAAATTCCGCTCGATCCGAGGAAGAAACTAACCCGAAATCGGGTCGAAATCTGTTTCACTTTGTCTGGCGGGAAATTTCCGTACAGGAAAATGTGCCATACGATTCGAGCTTATCTTACTGCATCTTCCTTCCCTTAAAGAAACTAAAAAAATCTTCATATTTGTATAGTTTAACACCCAGTCTAACAGTCAACACTCATTGAAGCTATATCCGGACAAAACAAAAAATCGTATTTTGTTCACATAGGCTTCACGAACACTAATAATCTACTGCAAAACCTACATTACAAGCTTCAGCCTCTTTAGCATCCTTGGCACAGCAGGTATTGCACTGAAAGAAGATAAGAAGATGGTGCGTTTTTCATTCATGTAGCTAGTCACAGAATACGCACTTTGCTTAAACTTACCTGGAAGTGGCATGCAGCGCGATTGCCAGACTTATCCCTAGCTTCGACGGTAACGTTCTGGAACGATCCAACTGGAATAAAAGCGACTTCTGGTGCAAAGGTGACCATGACTTCTCCAGACGCGTCCGTGGCGACAACCTTTTTCCTGAGCTCAGTGAAATTGACACGATATTCTTCTTGTTCATCGACGAGCTCTATGACGAAGCTCTGTGGGCAGCTCAACTGTGGAGGTGTCTCATCTATGGGAATAAACAGGAATTATACCCGGGTCAAAAAATATTTCAATGCTCTAATAAATTCAGTCTCAGTCAAGCATTCAGTAATGTCCCTTAAGTCCTTCAAAAAGTGTTAGATGATAACTGGGACAGTGTTCCATGGATGTACAAATACAGCAGGCAAAGTATGTAATAACGTTTTAGTTATACTATGCGTGACGTTGCTGGGACTTACGGCTCGAATTATGTTGGAGCTCAGACGAAAAGAGTGCACTTCTCCAACACTAGCCCGGGACACCAGTCTTAAGGCGTATTCTCGCCGTTCCCCGAGGACTCCTCGGGGAATCAGAGGAACGGCGAGGATAGAGGGAGTCACTCCACGCGAACTTCGCGGACGGAAAACAGCGAGAACACGGGGAACGCTTCCAAAATGGATTTCGCAGTTCGAAAAAAAAATATGTAGTTGACGAAATTGTCTGGATCCACTTTATTTTCGGTTTTGTTTATTCTGATTGTTTTTAATTAATTTAATTGATTCCCCTCCAAATCTGAAAGGGAGTCCTTTTTGATGATGGTGACGATAATCGGAGCATTCCCCATCCGTGCGGGCTCGCGAAAATACGGGAGTGAGTCCCTGGGACAAACAAAAACGCGGAGACTCCTCAAGTGGAGTCCTCGGGGAACGCCGAAAATAAGCCTTTAGGAAGAAGCACCGCACCAGGCGGTTTGGGTGTGGTTAGTCAGTGTGGCTGGGGACTTAGACGTCCGGACCAGGCGGTTTCACCCCAAGAACCTAGTCTATAGCCACGGGGTGAGAAAAAAAGAAAACAAACCTTCAATCGTG
The DNA here is from genome assembly GCA_023053555.1 of Branchinecta lindahli. Lineage (NCBI taxonomy): Eukaryota > Metazoa > Arthropoda > Branchiopoda > Anostraca > Branchinectidae > Branchinecta > Branchinecta lindahli. The sequence goes on along the minus strand of JAKZAO010000007.1, from coordinate 12,611,723 downwards.
ATGTTAACTTGGCAGATAGCAACGTTCCCATCAAAGTCGTAGGCGAGATATTCAAGTTCCTTGTCCTCAAAAAGAGTCACCGGCAGGGTGAAGTCCTCTGGACGAACTTCAATGCGGGCAACCATTCCGCTGTTATCAACAGCTTGTGGCTCAGTGAAGTTGACAGGTAGGAAACCGCCGTCCGCGTCGCGCCGAACTACAATCGGAGCTGTTGGACAGTTCAGGAACTGCGGAGGTTCATTATCTAAAGAAGATTAGAGAAGATCAAAACTCTTGACAGGTAAACTTGGTAGAAAAAAAATCTAAAATATGTATTGAAGGTAGTCTAGTGGTTTCTGCTGGTTTGAAGTACTTTCCAGTTAATCAGCTGTATAGCACAGCCAACGGTCAACATGTGGTAACGACCGGTCTACAGTCCTGCAACCTTTGTCTCGCAAGGAGCGAATTTAAGGTAATGTTCAGGACCAAGAATACCGTACACACAAAAAGAAATAAATAGGGAGAGAGGGATAAGGGGAAATGGTTGATCGATCATGGATAAACTTACCAACGCAGATGGGATGTCCATTGTCAAATCCAAGCTGAAGCTGTTCATCGTCCTCTGCGTCGCAACCCATTAGTTCAAATTTCAAGCACGGGTTCTTGTCATAGCTGACGATCCCAAGAACGACAAAGCGCGCTTCAACAGCGAAAGGTAGGGTAATCATTGCCAATTCTCCATAGTTCCCTGGGTCTCTCGATGTCAAGTTAAAGTTGGGGAAGTAGACAACATAACTGTCCTCTTCCTGAAGTTTGTAGAAGAAGCGGATCTCCGTTGGTCTGCCGACAACATCCGTGGTGACAACGCCTTTGACCAAGATAGCTTTAACTTTTGCAATCTTGCCAAGGTCCACAGTGACGAAGCTGAAGGCGTCAGACTGCGCGCACCAGCCAGTGGTTGAGCCCAGCCGTATGTTAGGAGCTTCATAATTCGACCTCTCTGACGTGGCGTTGATGGCTTCATCGGGTATCTCACCAGATGCAATGCCGAGGGGTTTCGTCACACGGCACTCTGGGTCACGCTGGCAGGTGATCGGGACGTTCGTGATGGGAATATAACCAGGGCGGGTGCACTCAAACGAAATCTCAGCTCCTTGTTCGTACGTAGTTGCAAGCTGGATGCCATCAGCTGGCCTTCCTGGGTCTTCACACGTTGGGCCCTCGCATCTCAGGTCACCGAAATCCCACTCGCCAGTGTCTTGACACCGTACGATATTGTCACTTCTGGACGACATCCCAGCAAGTCTAAAGCTCGGTTGGCAACCAAAGAAGAAGGAAGATTTGTATCTCGTGTCAGGGATGACGCCATATTCAGCTCCGACGGTTTCAGGGGGGTCTCCGCAATCTACTCTTGGGCAGGAGGGAGGAGCGCCAGAGAGCCAGTAAGACGGGTTTCCACTCTTAGGGTCATAGACACACTGACGGAAGGACCCGAATGGTGACGGCTTGTTGATGCGACCGACGTCACCGCATTCGAGTGTCACATTCGCTCCGAATGGGACGAAGGTAGAGTTAGGATCTGGTCGGATGACTTTCAGACCCTCTCCTGGCACATCGGGTAGAACTGGGCACTTGGCAGCTGCGAAAAAAAAAATCAATAATTTTTTTTCTTAATCAGCTTGTTTGTTGGCAGCTCTCACATAAACTGATTTTCCTGTGTTAGCCTCTTCGAATTTCTGACCCAGTGACCAAACACAGTGAGCAAAAGCTTTGCGCCGTAATTTTCGCAGGACTTTAAAACGCTAAGTGGTCAATCAATCTAGTCGATTAGGATCAACAGGAAACAATCAATTTTCCACAATAACAAAGATTATTTCCTGTAGTGCACGTGCAATAGTAGCCTACTGTTTACACGATTCAAAACAAGACAACATTCCAGATGGGAGCTAGCCTGGAAATCCTAGTTTCGTATCCGATTCTCCGGCTTTCTTTCAAAATATACACGCTAGGGTAAACTACACTGTCAGAAGTTTCATAACAGATCGCGCATAACACTTTCAAGAATAACACCTTTTCACTTAGAAATAAAGTGTTATGACCAGTTAAGTTTACACTATTTCGTGTCTAGATCTCCAACAACACCTTCAATCGGTAAAAATACTACACTGTCAGAAGTTACATAACGACAACAGAAGGATGCCCGGTTTCAACAGATAACACTTTGGGATGCCCGGTTTCAACAGATAACACTTTGGGACGTTATTTGTTTATGTTTATTTCGTTCCCGTTAGTATTTTTACCAATTGAAGGTGTTGTTGGAGATCTAGGCACGAACGAAAAAGCACGAAAAAGTGTAAACTTAATTGGTCATACACTTTATTTCTAATTGAAAAGGTGTTATTCTTGAAAGTGTTATGCGCTATCTGTTATGAACTTTCTGACAGTGTAGGGACTTATGGGGGGGGGGAGACTTACGCTGGCACTCGGGGACGGTTCCATTCCACACTCCTTGAGGTGTGCACTGTAGGTGATCACTGCCGACCAGTACGTAGCCGAAATCACAGTGGAACTTCACAGAATCGCCGAAGTGATGCTCAGTCTACAACGAAAATAACTTCACACCATGATTTTAGTTATTTCGCTAAACATCGCTGATATTAAGAGATATCACCCATGCCCATCTGGTTATTCGCATGGTAATCTAAAATGTGACAAAGATCCTAAATCAAGTGAATACGGTTTACCATTCTGAAGATGAAAGCTAAGCTTGCGACTCGAGGTCAGCTACTGAATTCTATTCTCTTCATGCGCTCTTTTAACGAAAGGAAACAGCCGTTCCTCACCATATGGAATAATCCATACTTCTGATCCTAGATTCATATTTTCTTTTTCTCTGATCTCTGATGTGTCTAGATAAACACCCTAACCGGCACCCAGATCTCATATCCAGATTTTCTACCAATTATGCATTGTAACAACATGGCCGAGGAAGCTGTCTCCTGTGAAAGCTCAGACTCATTTGAAGTAGAGATGAAAGCTTCAGCTGTTCATCTTTTCCGTCAACCATTACTAGCTGGCTTACTTCCGATAATTATAACCATCGTGATCGCGCGCCATGCATAGTCCTAAAGAACGGTTATTAGTGGGGACTCCTTACACAGTGACATGAGCGAATGAGTACCCGAAGCCGCCCCATTTTATCAGCGCGGAAAAGCAGGCCAGAGGAAGGAGTCAAAACGAAGTACATTGTTGCCGTACCTTTCTATTATGGTGAATATGTGCCTCTACTGAAAATATCGTAGGTCAAGGTAACAAGCGTAAAATAAAAGCAAAAATAATTATATAATGCAAAATGGTTGGAATACAGAAATAATAACAACAGCAGAAAAGAAATTTTATTTGCGACTTCGACTGACGCCCAAACTCTCTCACGGAAAAACGCTTGGTCTGTTTTAATAAGCTTAAATTACCTTTGTGGTCACGGTGGCTCCATTCAACGGCGGATTGAGGTGAGGACACATCTTCTTAGCGCAGGTCTTGTTCAAGCGGAAGAGATCCCCATCCCGCAAGCCAGACTCCACGGATGAAATGAAGAACCCGGCAGTCCCGTTTTCAGTGAAAAGGTCATAGCCGACGTTACAGGCACAGTTGAAACCTCCAGGGCTGAAAAAAAAGTTATATTTTTCCAATTAAGATAAATAACTGAGCAGCTTCGTAAATCGAAACTGTCCGAGCGCCTAAGAAAATAAGACGAAGCACGGCATACATTATATTACGACTACTGTACTTACTCACAAAATTCGAACAATAAGTTTAGTTAGCCTCATAATTAAATTAGATCATGGATTAGGGTTAGATCTATGGGTCAGTATAGCCTATGTACTAAGAAGCTCGAGCGTCATGGCAAAATCTGATCAGAAATATAAAAAAAACACGAAAAATATCACAAATCAACTTTAATACTCGCAAAAACATCATGACTGTCGAACATGCAATCGGGATATAATTTGGAAGCAAAATTAAACTCCTATATTCGAGATTACATTACACTTGTTGAGGATGGTCGGGTACGCTGAATGGCGATAGCCATATTGATACAAATTATTAATTTTTACCTGGAAGTTCATAGAAAACGAAGGCGGCCTTCCAAGCCCAATTACGCCGTCACAATAATATTTTAATTGAAAATGCTTCTACTGAAATTGACCATAATCAAATGAAACTTTGGAAGGCTCTTCGACGAACTAAACGATTAAATCAACCAGAAAGTAATGACGGTCCGTCCCCAGAGGATTGGGAACAACATTATGCAGTTCTTGCAGCGTCGCATGATCTTCCTGATGATTTAGAGAAAATAGCTTATTCTTTAAATAATAATACCATTGATTTCTCTATAGATGGTGATGATTTGAATAATGCAGTTAAAAAGCTAAAAACGCAATCTTCAATGGATCATGATGGAATATTTTCTAATCATATCAAATTTGCACCTCCGAGTTTCTTCCTGATTGTCCAGTTTTTTTTTAATTTGATGTTGGTGGTTGGCTGTGTTCCGTAGATCCTTTCCAACTTGGTACTATCACCCCCATTCCCAAAAGTGGAAAACGAAATCTACTTTTATGTGATTCTTACCGCCCGATCACCCGTGGCTCAATCTTTGGTAAATTGTTTGAACTAAGTATTAAACGTCTTTTTGAAAACCTTGATGTTGGTGAAAATCAAGTTGGGTTTAAGAAAGGTATGGGCTGTGATCACGCCCATGCTGCATTTAAAAAAATAATACTTGAATCCAGAAATAAAAATGAAACTTTATACGCCCTTTTAATTGACATAAAAGGTGCGTTTGATAATTTATCTCACGCTTCGGCAATCCTGGCCCTTCTTTCAAGGGGCATTCCACTTTCTATTTGTCGTGTGCTGCGTTCTTGGTACAGCCGGCTGTCGGTTAGGGTATCTGTGGGTTCTCTTCTATTTTCTTCTTATTTGCCAGTGGGCAGAGGGGTGAGACAAGGTGGTATTTTTCCTTATATATTTAACGTTAGCCTAGCAGAGTGTCTCCGATCAATTCGAATATCCCTGATTTCAGCGCTTCGAGATGTTTCTTATCTAGCTTATGCTGACGACATAATTTTATTGAGTAAATCAAAAACAGCGTTGGTTGAGAATTTTAACCGTCTTGCCACTTCTCTGTCAGCAAAGGGTCTTTCCGTTAGTGCTGATAAATGCCAGTTTTTTGTTGTAAATAGTACCGTGGATGGAAGTGATCGTCTTGATTGTGGTAACGGGATTAGGTTTCAAGCATGTGATATAGTGACGTACTTAGGGATCCCATATGCATCGTCTGCCAAGGCATCTCAGTCTATAATTGTCAGTCATATTCAAGATAGAATTCGTAAGGCATTTGGCCTCTTAATTCGTTTTCGTGGGCGATACGGGAAAGATATCCTCGGGTCATTGTTTACTGCCGTGGCTTTACCTAACGTTCTTTTTGCTGCAACAGTTGTAGAAAATTTTCGAATTTGCGACATTTCTGCTATAAAAATATCCTGTTTCAAATTTTCCAAATTTCTCCTTGGGTTCCCGATTTCTTTTAGTAATTCGCAGTTAATTTCTGATTTTAAAGTAAAAGACCCAGTCTTAATTTTGAAGAAAAAGCTGACAAACTTTTATAATAAAGCATCGGAAGCCCTCATAACCCACAACCTGTACCCATTCTTTAACAAGTGATTTATGTGATATGTAAGTAATTGTAAGTTAGTTGCTGAAATAATGTGTATTTTTATAGTATCTCACAGTATTTTACTGAAAGGATTATAGTTGACTTAGGAATGGTTTTGTTTTATAATTTATATATTTTACTCCTCAGTTTTGGGGGAAACAAATGAATAAATAAATAAATAGGCCTACACTGATCTCGTAACACATTTGTTTAAGTTCTACCTACTATTTTTACCTGGGGTGAAAGGCTGGGAACATGATTACGAAGAAGACAAACCTTTTATGCTTCGGTTTACGCAATCGGTGATAACGCCCAATTAATTTGTCTTCCAGCACCACAAAACCGAGTTTCATCGCGAAATCGCTCACGCATACTCAAGTTCAACAGCCGATCTTCTCGTTTATGCTTTGTCGAGCAACTGAAATTCCCATAACTCCGTCTAAGAGGAAGTTCTCGCCATATTATCTGCTTTACCACAATAACGTAATTTGTTTTCAAAGAAAAGCAGAAGAAACTTCCGAACATGAAAACTATTAATATAATTTACTATCAATGAATTAGAGCAGGTGTGAACCGTCACTTGGCTGACGTTCGTGTGGATAGTGTCGTGAGAAAACCATAGAGGCGAAAGCCTTTTTGCTGCAGATTATTAGTATTATTATGAACCCCAAGATTTTGCACATAATATGGCATGTTGCGAGACTGATGCCAGTCACATAACACGAGAGATCCGATATTCGCTTTCAACATTCTAACATTGGTACACTTCCACGAACAATGCTGCAAACATATCTTGAAAGCTCTTGCTGATTGTACTTGGTTCCCATTTCAAGCAGATTTCAGACTTTCAAGCCGACCTTTCTAAGCAATCTGGTGCCGTAACATTTAGGCATCAATATCTGGCTGCCCAATAATACCTTTACAAGTCTAAATACATTTATAGTCTGGGAAACGGTAACAGAATGTCGTAATCAAATTCGCTCAGTTATGCTTCACCGAGTAGAGGAAAAGATGTCGCAAGTTCTGTTAGTAGTAGCTAATAGTGGAAATGAAGCTGAGGGGGTAGACGAATAAAAAATCACGCTCAGGGAAAAACTTACCTGTTCACACATTTTTGATCGCATCCTCCATTATTCGTAGCACACTCGTTGATATCGCTACAGGACTGTCTTAGGCATCCTGACAGCTCGAGCCTTAAGCAAGGGGCTTTAACATAGTCTTGAATGACGAGTCTGAAATACCGCGCTTCAACCGGAATGGGGAGGTTTACAACAGCTACACTTGTGACTTCAGGAATTCGGAACTCGACTGGAGCTCCTTCCGGGCTGCGATATTCGGTGAATACATCGTCAAGGTCATCCGTGTACTGGAATAGAAGTTACACGACAAGATCAGTAACAGGAAAGCCAATATAATAGTGAACATTAGAAATGATGTGAATAATAAATTAATGGCGCATATTTACTCATTGACAGGGAAAACAAGTGGGGTATGAAAAAAAAAAAAAGAATATTAAAGAAACGTAAAGGCAAGATCACGACCAAAGAACTAAACTAAATAAATGACTATAATAGATCTCTGAGCGAATCAATAATTCTGTATTTATTACTGATTGGAGAGTTTCTTGTCGACGGAGGAGGCCTAGCAGAATCTGACAAAACTGATTCTGAAAACTGAAGACCGGACTCAAAACTTTTTCTCATCTGACAATAAAGCTCAAGACGGGGATATAAAAAAAATAAATTGGGGTTCAAAATCGGGATCTGATTGCTTCGGGCAGACATCGTGTCTGCAAAATGTCTGAAATTCCCAACAGCTATTTTGAAAACATAGATTAGTTAATTCACAATACCTGTAGACGAATCGACGAAGCCAAAGCGGTTACTGCGCCTGGTCTGAGCACAGATTGCGTTCTGAATCCTCTCAGTACTGTTCGAACTCGGAAATCAAACTGAACCCAGTTGGCAGATCCTGCCGGTTCAGCTCCACACCAGCCTCCTTTGCTGTTTAACCGAACATTCTGAAAATGAATTTGCATTTATAAGAGTCACATCGTGGTAAGCATACAAGAGTGTCACAAGTTAAACGTATTACGACTAACAAGGTGTATAAAGGCAAGACGAATGGTCGAATGGGAAGATGTACGGGCGGCGGCACGTATGAGGGACTACTGGCGACTCTTCTTGGATGCCCTAAGCGCATCTGGAGGTAAGTAGAAATTAACATCTAAGATAAGGTACGGTACGCTGTAAAAACAACTCTCCGTTTCCAGATAAATTAATCTGCAGTATTTTGCATTCCAGTAATCCTCCATCAAATTTTAAATCTCCGAAACCGGAATAAATATCTCCGAATTAGGTGACGGACAAGCAGTCAAGTCCGATGTAGGGGAGACTTTCTACAGTGCAAAGTTTACCAACTGCGTATAAAAGAAAACATCTTTTAAAAAGCGAATTTAATCTTTTTTTTACCATCCAATGTTTATCGGTGGGGCACGCACAACAGAGCAACAAAACACCAGAGAGTAGCGCCAAGACCTCAAAAAAGTGCTCACACTCGAATAGCAGTGATACTAGCACCACTAGTGATAGAGAACGTCCCTACTGGAACTCAATCAGTCGAGCACCAGCGCTGACTGCAATAATTTAAAATTCTGAACAGAGCGACAAAAATACATCCTCCCCTGTTTCTTCGATGAGTGCAGACCGCATCTTAGCTTTACTAATAATTTCTAAACCCGAAAGTTTGTCTCGCTTTAAATGTCACAAGCATAGTGGGCGGCACTAGAAGTATGGCCCGGTTGTGAAGCATGGAAAGCATAGGTCTTGGCGCTACTCCCTACTATTATTTGGCTCCGACGCACCACGAGGTCATACTAAGTAATCTAAATATCGAAGCAAAGCATTACCTCTTTAGGAAACCCTGGCTCGAAGCCAGAAACAGTGATCATAGATGCTGGCAAAGCTCCAGAGCCTAAGCCAAGGTCGGTCACGGGCTTGCAGTCTAGGCTAGGAGCAAATCCAGCCTTGCAATCACAATGGAAGGAACCCGGAACGTTCATACACACGGTCGAAGCCACGTCACACTGAGCCATACTACATTCGTCAATGTCTGAAAACAGAATAAATTGGTAAAAGAAAGATAATAGTTACGTTTTTGCAGATACGATGGTATCTGATATACCACGGTCAAAAGACGTTTTTGCAGTTACCGTGGTATCTGATACCACGGTCAAAAGGCTTTTTTGCAGTTATCGTGGTATCTGGTCAGTAACCGTGCTAACTGATTGTGGAATCTGAAAAAGTCATCTCACTTTCATCCTCACAACAATCGAGGCTAGGATTTTGTCAAATTCGTGGGAAAGAAATTTGGCACTTTGGCACACAATGTGACTGGATATCTATTTTTCTTTTGGGATGACTCCAAAAAGCGTTATTTCGGCAACTGTCGTTTTTGCAGAGCAACCGTGGTATCAGATACCACGGTAATTGCAAAAATGACTAGTTGCAGATCTAGTTACCATGGTATCTGTAAAAACCCAACTAAAGAAGCAAGTATTGAGGCATGTACGCCTAGCGCTTCTGGTGCAACTTTGTTGCTAAAAATGGTGAACGTACTGATCCCCAAGTCCAAGCTGACTTCAAACCAAATTTGTCACAGGTTTGTCTTTCTGGCTTGAGCCTGACAAGGACTCTTGCCAAGAAGGGCCGAATAAATCTTAGTTGACCTCTCCGTTTGGCGCCAACAAATACGAAAATGGTGCATGACCATCAGCTGCTATCTGCCTGAAACATACATCTCACAACGACGTTTTTTAAAGGTAGGATCTTCCGACTGCAAATTGCGGATAAGCTCAGCTGTAGCAGGAAACCCACTGAACAAGTTAAACTGATTCATTCCCAGTCAGCCCTTATGATTTTGTCTACACAGAGTAGTCAAATCCTCGATAGTGAAATCCACGAAAAGAAACGACGCCAATAATAACAATAACTACAAATGAATAACCTCGCTTGCCATTCCAAGCTTCATTGCCTTTCTTGGCAGGCGAAAGGCGAATATTGTCTATGTTTTTTAATAAATGTATCTCTTACTCTACTCTAAAAATAACTCAAAGAACGTGCACTAACACGAGGGCCGCGCAATACACAAGGGTAGCTCTAAGGTAAAACCGAAGTGATCGACACGGGAAACTCGAGGTGTGTTTTTACAATTCGGAAGAAAGTTTACTGATTGGCCTAGACGAGAACATGTCTTGCAATGGCAACAGCCAGGATTGTTGCGATATCGAGGTGTGTTGGTTACCTTGGCAGACGGGAACATTGATGAAGCTCCCTTCCGGGCCACAACGGATAATCGACGATCCATTGATTCTAAATCCTTTGTGGCACTGGATTCGAGCTTCGTCACCGAAGAAGTACATCTTGGAGGTATTGGTGATAAAGCCATCCGGGATTGGTGGAACGCGAGGACACCGCATACCTGGAAAAGACGATATTTTAAACTGACCCAAGAATTAACAAAGATTAACATATTGAGTCGTCAAAGGGCATTCGCCTCGAATCATAAACTTGAGGATAAAAGCGAGCTAGAGTCTGATGTGATGTCCATCCTCCATGGGGCTGGACCGACACATTTTTTGGCCTACTATTTTCTTTCAGAAATATCTCGCTAGATACAATTTTCTTTCTAGCTGTCACTTTTCCCTCTTGCTGTCACTATTGTTTTTTTTTTTTCAAATAAATGCGGCACAAAATTTCATGCGCGAGCAACTAATAAAATTCTTCGTATCCGAATTTTCAGGTTTCACTGAACCGAATACAAAATTTCCCAACGTTAAAGTTGAAAAAAAAACACGAGTAACATTCAGTACCCGAAGCCGGTCAGTTGTAATCAAGAAAATTTCTGAATGTAAAATCGAACTTTAAAGTTACAAAATCAGTAACATTAATTACTTCACGACGCAAAGAGGGTAGGCTAATGACAGATCGATAGCTAAAAGGGTGGTTATATTTCCTACAGAAGCAAGAGAGCCAAACTGTAGAAAATCAAACCTGCAACCACAACAAAATAATTCGGAAATAATACAAGTGGAATCAGGCACTATAATTAATTAACCAAGATTCATCTTACTACTGTGTAGTAAAACTCCCCTCACGCTCGATACGACTATATGGTGCAACGTCAGTATGCTAGCCTAGACTGTACACTAGACGGTATACAGGGCTTGGATTTAAGCACCTGCTCAGTATTTACAAAACTCGATAGCGTATTTTTCTCGGCACAACGCCCAGAGGTTCAGACTTTTATCATTACCGTTCTTTTTAATACTAGCCTCAGGGAGCTTGCAGGCGAACGATTATGCGTCAGAAAAAAGCTATCGTGTTCAGCGAAATTAACCTACGAACACATACTGCAAATTTCGTCTCCGGTCCAAGAGGAACAATGGCAGTATAAGTTTTTGCCTAATCCTGTCAATTCTTCTCGTCTCTTTAAGACAGTTTTTTTTTACCGGACGTTTTTTCGCAGGACGTTTATTCGGGACGTTTCTTTTTTCAGGTCGATACTCGCAAAGTGCATCAATTCTTTGTTGATTTTGCGGTTACCGTCATTAGCAAATATTTTGTGTGTTTTCGACTGATTCTTCTAACTGATCCCTCGACCTCTTCTAGCTTGAAGCTATTTGGTTTCACGGATTTGATTGATGGATTGATTTAAAACGGTAACATGATCTATCCTTTTCCCGAGTATGATGTCTCCTTTTGCCCATTGGCAAGGGTTTGTAGCGCAGTTCCAAAAAAGTAAAGGAAGACACAGTCTTTTCTAAAGGAGGGCTAATAGGGAGACCTAGCACTGCAAGAGAACTACCACTTACGAGAGCAGCTTGGTACTTCAGCTGACCACGTTCCGTTGCTCTGACAAAGAATTGTCGGAATTCCGGTCATAAGATATCCTGACTCGCAGTCAAACCTGACGACAGTTCCATAGTTCCTTCCGCCGCCGTTCAGAATTGTAGCATTCGCATGTTGGACCTCTGGCAAAGGCGCGCACTGTGAGGCTAAAAAAAAACTTGACTGTCAAATACACTACTGTATCTTTTATTGCACTCATCAAACTCATCAAAGCAAAATTTCGCATTCAAACCGGTTAGGATTCGCGTAGAGCAGGTACGCGAGTAGAGTAGCCTACCGACCTAGAGAGATCCAGAGTACCTCCTGATACTCTGCCCGTCGCGATGCGTGGCTGGGGGGCAAATCATCCGACGCTTCCCGTACTTTCCCCTAGATTTCTCTAGGTACCCGTTTGAAGCTGGGTGGACTTTTGGTACGTCTACGGGTAAACGCCACTAACCCTCGCCCTAAACCCGGATCGGCACCACTGAGATTCGAACCAGCGAAAAAATTGGCTCATCAGCCAACCTTACTCACAACAGAATAATGACTCGACTTTTTACAACAATGAGTCCACCAATCCCGCCCCCTCATGAACAGTGGATCAGACAGTGTATGATGGCTTAGCAGAAACTCTTTTGACCTCGAAAACTTGGCTAAATGTTGGGGAGAAACGACATAGAAACCTTGAAAAAACTGCTGAAAGAAACAATAATCATTTTATCTTCATTTTTTAGTTTTTAATTCACATAAAAAACTAAATGTTTTTTCTTTTGTCTGACTTTCTTGTTAAGGTCTGTTTTGAGCTTGCCCAGAAAGTGCTTCTGGGTCGCGTCACTAGATTATCCCACGGTCGTCCCTACTCCTGGTTTGAACTGGCGACTTGGATGGGGGTGATAATCTAGGTGTTGCAAATACTAGCATGCTGCCGATGAAAACCACGTTATGTCATTCATACGCCCTGACCACTCAGTCGGCCAATACTCATCGCGTTTACGCGATGGAAATAACTTGGACGATATAATAATTAAGGTGGGCCCTTCGACATACTTCTTCCGCTTCTGACTAAGCGCAGGGACCCATAAATTTCCTGTAATGACTCGCCATTCAGGGGGCTTGTCAATAACAGATTTCTGATGCGCTCTTGACCGAGCGTCAGATAGTTCGAGAAATACTCACAGGGATAAAATATTGCCTTGAGGAAGGAGTCTCTTTGGTCTCACGTTCAAGGAGGCCCAGGACTGGCTCTATCTGAGCAAGAAAACTAGGTGAGGCTCGGGCAACATAGCAACACAGAAGCATAGGAAATGACAAGCCCCCTGAATGGCGAGTTATTACAGGAAATTTATGGGTCCCTGCTAAGCGATAGTTGTTATGCCTGTGGGCAGTATTATCCCTGAACAACTCCACAAGACCATAGCAAAGCAAAAGGAAAACATAATACAATCAGTTCTTCATTCTCATTCGAGTGCAGGGAGCGAGGGTACAGCACAGCTGTGTCAATGGCGACTGGCGCAAACCCTTCATTTCTGCCGTCAACTTATCGGTTCTTGCTTATGGCTATGCCGTCTTCTGAAGCTTATCTTCAGGACAGACGGCCCATTGAAGTATACCTTTGGCACGACCGATCGCAAAATCCCAAACAGATTATTTCACGGGGGGCTCCCGAACCATCATCTCCTTTTGAGACTGTGATCGCGAGGTCCTCAACTAACATGTTCCATTCAGAATGCTTTCTTGCTCAGGGACTTCGTGTTTCAGCGAAATCTTAGTTGAAATTACAAACATCCGTTCTACATACACCCAACGATGTCAAAACCGACAAGGTGCGGTAAGTAGTGCATAATCACTCGGTAAAAGGTATGCGTCATATCGCGACACCCGAAGCATTTAAGTTCGCTTAACCAATCCTTTCGGATTTCTCTTTCATAAGCAGCAAGATACTATATCAAATACAATATTTTAAACCCACATCGAAAGTGTGCCATCGGGCATTACTGATAGCTGTAAATCCCCTCAAAAAAAAATCCTAGGGACTGAATCTGGGTGGAATTTGTGAACTAAATGAACAGGATGGTAGGATCTCAAGTTCGTAACTAAATGGTAGGATCTCAAGGTCGTACCTAGTCGTGGTTTGAACTGGTGAATTGGATGGGGTGATCTAATCGTTGCAAATACTAGCATGCTTCCGATTCGCAGGTCTGATACAGAATATATTCACAGTCCGTTCTTACAAGTCCGGCCACGTCAAGACGATACATCAAATGACACATTTAAGAACAAATAAATTTTTTTTGCTGATAAGTCTAAAAATATTCTTCTAACTCATATCCATTTTTCGCCAGGGTCCTCCCCTATTCATGATTTTTGCATTTGTATCTGAAGTAATTGTGTGTTCAAACAAATAGTTATATCTGTCTTTGAGATAAGATCAGATTTAGAGACAGATTAGATTCATTTGCACTAAGAGCCAAAGGCCATGGCAAATAGCCTATATGAAAAATTAACACATACAAAAATAACACCTCCTATAAGCACCCACCCCTATGGGCTAGGGCTACCCTGAGGAACCTCGCATTATTGCTAAACCAGCTATTCTCAAGACCCTGCACATTCACTCTTGGTACTACTTGACTTCTGAGGGAAATAAGCGATAAGAAGAATAAGAACGAAAAAAGAAAACCCCTACCTGAACACCTAGGGAGGATTTCCCACGTGCCATCCTCAAGACAAGAGATAGTTTCAGTTTCGGATCCGGAAGGAAACCCGAATCCAGCGTAACACTGGTACGTCGCCTCTCCTCGGTAGGTGACGTTAGTCGCTTGGATGGCAAATCCATTGTCGATTTGTGGAACAGGCCCACAGTACACCTCTGAAAAGAAGGAAAAGGGCGGGTAAGCAGAGACCGGGGGCTTAAAAATAAATGTTATAATAATAAATATTTATAACCGAAATGTATGACCCTAAATGTTTTAAGAGAACTTTGTAGAGACTTTGTGGCCTTACTGATTTTGCAATACATTATTATTATTAAAACAAAACATGAGTCCTAACCACTATGTGTCGAGCCCAGATTTGTGTGACGGACCCCTCCAGCATCGCATCTTCGATTCGCTTAAAGACAGTAACTAATCTGAGGGACTGGTAAACGTTTGGCTTTGGCCTTGCTATTCGTCGACTCAAGATCACCGGACAGTGAAGCAATTTGCGCTAAGCGTCTGCTAAATTTTAGTGGCATTGCTTCAATAAATGTTGACTTTTTGACGACTCTTATTTCACGGTTTAGCATACTCCAAGTCCGCATCAGAATCTATCCATACTAGTTGTTACCCAATCTTCAGCCACTGCTTCAGGTGAGCACACTATCTCTTGTACGTCACAAGCAATAGCCTCCCAGCCAAGATTTCAGGCACGAAATACTCTTGTCCTACATAGCCCTTTCGAGCAAGAACAGAGATAAAAAAGAAAGGAAAATCGAAAATACAAATGTGAACTTATTACATGGTGATATTTATAAAGTCACATGTATGAGACTGGTGATTCATTTTGCTCATGGCCGGATAACAATAACCCCGGCGTCGCCGAACCAGGTGTTGAGCAAAAGGGTTAGCCATTCGCGAGTAGCAACCTGAACGACGGGAATGTAGATGATTTTTTTCACAGTTTATGGTGCTTTCGTCTAGAGAAATGCAGTTGCTGGTATCGCGATGTAAAGAGAGGAATTGGTCTTAAGCAATCACGCGTCTTTTGGGTCTTGGAAACATGCAATATGATCGACGAGAAAAGTAAGGTCCTTATCTCTTCTCGACCTGAAAACTTTGAAACTCCTGGCAACACACCTAGGATCTGACTTCTCAAAACAACCTGCTGCAACAAGACTCGTCATTGTCATCAAATTTAAGCAATATCGTCAATCTTTCCTCGTCAAGCACCATCTCATCATACAATGACGCAGACTCAAAACGTGCAGCCGCACAGATGATAAATTCTTTTTGAAATGTGGGTAACGGTAGGTGACCTTTGGGAAGCACCGATCACCTACTAATAACTATGGACAACCGGTTCTGGCAAGCAAAACTAGTCTTGAGGAAGAATATTCTGGTATGCAAAAGAACCAGTCTAGCTACGGTACACCGAACTGCCGACTGAATGGAGAAAATGAAGACGGCATCAAGTTACATTTACGTAACAGAACAGCCAAGCAAAAAAGTGTTACGTGATAAAGGTAGTACTTTACCGAAAGCACATGAGAGTTCCAGAGAATTAACGCTCCACTGTATTAGGAACAGTTTTTTTTCTTCAGAAAAGTTAATAATATCCTACTTATCCAAGGCAAGAAAAGTATAGAAAATTAGATTAACACTGTTTCCTGCTATGGTTGTTATCTCCACATATTGCAAAAACTCAAAATATTTTTTTTTACGATTTTTTTCGCATAAAAACAGAAATATAACGAAGTTCAAACGAAGTCAAAGTACTTAGTTAGCTGTCTCAGTACACTGAACAACCTGTCCTCAGGTTAGATTCATCAATCAAATAAAATATCGACTGGAGCTACAATAGATCTCACGATAGGCCACAGGTAGGTTTACTTCTTCCAAAAGGTTTTGGGGTAATTTTGCTACTTCTTTGTTTCATTCAAAAATAAATGCACCCCTTCATTCATCACTCGTTCATTTGGTTTATTTTATCGCTGATTACTCGAGTGTGAATGGCTGAAACAGGGCTAGCAAATTTTTTAACTGCCTATGAATACTAGGCCGCCAAACTATTAAGTTAATGATATGGACGAACGTCCTGCCGATTCTTGGCTCGTAAAAAGTATTAATGTTTAGCAGACATCGTCCAGGACAGCTACGTCGGCTTTCCTTGAATTAGTTATCAGTATGATTTGTATTTAAGACTGGAAGGGAATTTACAGAAAGGGCTATAGGCACACCAGCTCCTTTCTTGAAACCAGACAATGCTTTATAGGTTGCGTTCCAGAACTTAACGATTGTTAACAAATAGTTAACAATTTGTTGTTTATTTTTTGCGTTCCAGGATTCTGACTGCGAAGTTAAGCTCCGCTCACCTACGATTTCCGTTCCAGAGCTTGACGATTGTAAACTATTTTGTAACGACGGTTGGTGAGCGTCGTTGGGAAAAGTTAACAACTGAAGAATTAAAAATTAACAATCGTTAACGCTGTAGTTAGCCACTCCCGATTTAAAGCTGACGACTTTTAACAACTGTTAAGTTCCTGGAACGCAACCAAAGCCTCAGAAACAATCGACGTTCAGTGTTTCTCACCTTGGCACCTCGGAATGTAACCTAGGGTCCATTTGCCACCGCTGAGACA
The DNA here is from genome assembly GCA_023053555.1 of Branchinecta lindahli. Classification (NCBI taxonomy): domain Eukaryota; kingdom Metazoa; phylum Arthropoda; class Branchiopoda; order Anostraca; family Branchinectidae; genus Branchinecta; species Branchinecta lindahli. The sequence continues at coordinate 12,594,796 of JAKZAO010000007.1, read as the reverse complement.
TGTAGTGTTCAGAAGCTGCTCTCCAGTAGCGAATTCGTGACCACTAGGGCATGTAAACTCGACATTCGCCCCGAAGTGCGTATCGCGGGTCGATGGAATCACACCTTCACCGAGCCTCATGGATGGACAGTCAGCAGAATAAACCGCTCTCCAACCGCGTCGGGAGCGCAGGGAGCCTGATTCGAAGCGAATTAGGAGTTCACCGCTGGACGCCGTTAGTGTTTTCGTTGGAATTATTTTGCCCGAGAAGCCACCGCTGGGGTGGAGCTGGACACCGAGGCCATTTCTTCCGTCGAACACCTGGGAGAAAAAAATCAATGTTAACCGGCTTAAGGTACTGCTCTGAAAGTGTTTGGGGACTCCTCTCAAGTAGCATTCTAGCAAGGGGAACCTTTTGTAGGTGATTAGCAGATATTCCGCAAAATCTCTTTTTCAGCCAAAAGCATTCACCTCCGAAGGTCTGGAGGCTAGTTTATCGTATGCAGTCCAGGGATCCCGAAAGAAACAGGGAGTTTGTATGAACGTATGTTACGCCGAATTATTGTGTTATTGTCGGTCAACCCGGGCGTTTGCGAGACGTCTGTCCCAGTTTAACTCGAAAGCGGAGCTAGGGCGCTCCGCTTTGGAGTAGAATTAAATTGTAATTAAACTGTAGATAAGTTTTAAGTATTTTCGGCAGTGTAGTTAGGCTATCTTTTGGTAGTTAATGAGTTATAGTGTTTAAGCCGAAATTTGTCAGTGTCTATTAATTTCTTTTTTACTCGCTATCTTTGGCGGAAATAAAATATTGAATTGAATTAAACTGAATTACTTTATTTTCATTTTATGGGTCACAAATAGCTAAGGTCAGACACTTTCAAACCCGAAGGACCTCGGATTTCATCAAAGCTGGGACCTATAGTTAACCTAAGTATTCATCCTCCCCCCTCCAACCAGTGTAGATAATGGTGCTTAAAGTTTAACCGAAAAGGGCTAGGATAGGACAATCTAGTTACCCATCACTCATTCACTTAAATTGGCTTGAAGACCCGCTGAAAATGAGTTACTTCGTTGTTCCGCTATTCACGAATAATCGATTTTCAAATAGTGGAATTCCCGTGTGATTTGTGGTGCCTCTATGCGCTTGTATTTTTGCTGTATGCCTTACGAGAAAGATTTATCAGTTTTTTTTGTTCAGGCACTAAGCAATCTTCACCGATCTCACCACTGCCCACTGAAAAGCCGCATTTGTGTTGAGATTAAAATTTCCTGCGTCATAGTAGAATTTACGCTGTAGGGACGGCTGGAGATATTCTGAGCCTCATAACTAGAGCAGATAGTGGAAAATCAAAAAATCCCTTTGCAGAATCCAAATAATTCAGTGTTTCCAATCAGATTACACACAAATGAGTTGGCTTTTCAGTTAAACTTTAACAGTCAGCTGATCGAAAGACAATATTATAGCTATTGCCTACCTTGCCGAGAACGACCGAAATATCGCCTAAATAAAATCTGATCCCTAGCCATTTGCAGTATCTTATTTCTATACTAAACTCAGGTACTAAAATCCATAATGTGCTCAAAGAGAAGGTGAATCTATGGGGTTCTATAACCTATCAAAATGCTTGCAGTGCGGTCTCTGCAAGAAATCCACCCGGTAGGTGGAAGGTTCAAAGCTTTGGTATCGCTATACCTGAAGTCCTGAAAGGACAAGTCGTACTTAGGATAGCAATTCATTCTACTTAAGTAGTATTTCCATCCATTCTCGTTCCCGATATTCAACACTTCATAAGTGTATCCTATCTCTTTCTATTAACATTACACTATTTATCAAGCTCGCCACGATTTTTCTCTTTACTTGACGTATCATTGTTTCCCAAAAGCCTATTGGTCCGAAGACCGGTTATGCAAATACTGCCAAGACTGTCGTTCAAGACAAAGGACATGGAAAGAGCAAAAACAGCCGAAGCCTTTTGTGATTTTCTGTAAGCATAGCTAAGTTTTGGAAGTTTAACTGAAAAGGCAGCTTCTTTTTCATTTGACATTTAAATACACTGAATTATTTTGAATCATCGAAGGATTTTGTAATTTTTCACCCGGGGCTCAAGTAATAACGTTCAGAATGTTCGCTTCTTGCATGACAGCCCAAAATTCACCTAGGCGCTGAGAATATGAATTTAAACAAAAGCCTGCATTTCAATGGTTAAAGACGCTAAGCTCGGAAAAGTCACGGCTGACGAAAGTAAAATAATTATGTAAAGATGTGGAATGCAAGGAATCAAATATTTTTAGTTCATTTTTTCCGGCAATGACTTACATTTTTATTTGCTAAATATTTCAAGCATAGAGGTACAGGTAAAACAGAGGTACCACAAATCCGACAGGAAAAGTTCATCTGATGATCTCGATCCCCTCAGGATAGCGGATAAACGAAGTAACGCATTTTTATCGGGTTTTCAGGCGTATTTAAGTAATAAGTGATGCATAAGTAGACTGTAGGATGTCGGCCCTTTTCGGTTAAACTTTACAGTGGTATAAAAACTTTCCTCTCCTTGTGGGTCACCATTAATGATAGTCAAAATTCTTAAGGCATGACTATGCTAACTATTAACCGCTGATTCATTATGCCGTCAAGAATCCCCGCGTCGCTGAACTGCATCAACGTGGTGAGCAAAGGGGTTATTCACTTGCAACTACCAACCTGAAGGCAGTGAAATAATGTACATTCAAACAATGCATTAAACGGATACGTCAGCTATGATGCTTTGGCAGCGAACCTAAGGTTCGTTTCTTCCCAAAAGTTGTCCCTGATGTTCAACAGCCTGACGAGGACCCTTGCCAATAAGGGCCGCAATATCGCTGCCAAAGAATCGTAGCTGAGGTAGCCGTTTTATGCATTGTTTGAATATATGTTTCCCATTTAACTTGGATACAAGGAGTATTTGTGAACGAATGTGTAGTCTTGTACAGTGTTTAGGACAATTTCTTGGAAGGAAAAGGTTTTAGGTACAGCGGCATACGAAACGGAGCTGGTTTTAAGTAGGAGCAGATTGTTTGGGGGCTCTCCTTAAGTCTTGTGCCTATAGAAGTCTGATTTGGTTCCCACAGAGCTCGGCGCAATCTAAGGTGTATTCTCGCCGTTCCCCGAGGACCCCTCGGGAAATCGAAGGGAACGTGATCCTCAGGAAGAAGGAGTTAGCGCCTCCGTAACGACTCAAACGACGTAACGACAAACGACTCGTAACGACTTTGTTTGTTTTCAAAGTTGAAACCACAGGTTTTTCCTTCCTTTTTTTTGTATAGAGTATTCAGTTAGTTGATGCTGTTTGTGGATTAATTAATACAGGTTATTTCTCTGCCCTAACCAAGCACTCCTTTTGTGCTTTCCTGGCAGGAGTGTCACTGATGTATTTTTTGTGTTTAAATACAGTCAAATGAAACTGAAACTGACTCAACGACTCAAATCCTGAGTCGAGCAATCACGGCGATCTTTGGGAGCAGCAGTGACACCACTTCTGCCTTTCTTCCGCTAGGTACCCGGAGAGGCCGGAGATTTTGCAGCGGCAAGGAGAGACAGTCATAAAGAGTATAGAGGGAGTCACTTCTCGCGGACTCCGCGGACGGAAAACAACGAGAACACAGAGAATGCTTCTAAAATGGATTTTGTTCGAAAAAAAATATGCAGTTGACGAAATTAGTCTGGATCCACTTTATTTTTGGTTTTGCTTATTCTCATTGTTTTTAATTAATTTTTACATTGCACCACACCAGCAAAAATTGATTCCCCTCTTAATCCGAAAGGGAGTCCTTCTCGATGATGGTGATGATAATCGGAGCATTCTCCGTCAGTGGGGACTAGCGAGAATACGGGGAGTGAGTCTCCGGACATACAAAAACACGGGGACTCCTCAAGTGGAATTCTCGGGGAACGGCGAGAATACGCCTCTAGGGGGAAAATTACGCTTCGCGACATCACAATTCCGTGTTGATTTTTTTTTGTCGTGGAGCGTAGCGAATAATTTCGCATCCGGGCTTTCTACAGAGTATTTCGACCAAAAACACATTCCACTTACTACGGATGGAAGACCTTAAAACGGCAATCTCTTGCTAAGAATTACGCCATCAATTGCTTAAACCGTATTATGGTACTCAAGAAAAACGATCGTTCGTGCACGAAATTACTCCGTTCCGCACAGTTGTTCAATCTGAAGTCCGACACTGACGAAAGGGATGATAAGACCAAAAGAGCAAGATTTATTGTTGAAACTAATTACCTGAACGTTGTCTGTATCCTCAAGCTCGAATTCCTCAAACCTCACTGATAACGGGCTCCCGCCAGCGGCCCTCACTCTGTAATTGCACACTTGGTTATTCGGATATTTCCTTGCCGTTTCGAACCCTGGCGATTCAATCACTCCTTTCACATCATCTAGAGATACATCGCAGCCAAGGGAGTATCTGAGTCTAAAGCCCTTGTTAAACCCTTGGAGATCCGTCCTCATATACAAATAAAGGGCATTCTGAGTGGAAGTAACGTAGATGGGGTTTTCTTTGAGTTTTCCACTGAATGTATGGAGGCGAGGGGCAGTCGAGTTCATTCCATTGCGGACGAGGAGCATGTCTCGGTCTATTTCCAAATCAAGGTCATCCAGCTGTTGAAATAAAAGGATTAGACACGGCTCAAAGAACCTAATGTATTGACCATATTACTGCTAAGCAAGGAGGCCAGACTCCGTCAAAGTTCTTGTGTATCAGATGCAACTTGATTACGCGAAGGAAACGAAGCACTTGTTTCAAGGAAAACATGGCACATTCCTTCGACCCAATGGCTCCTGATCTGAAGACAATTGGAGACAGATCCGGACTGTCTCTGGGGCACTTTTGGCAATCGTCCGTCAAAGGAAATATTAACGTTTTCTAAAATCGCTTCTTCCACACGTTTTTTTCTTCAACCCGAATCCCGAGAAACCAGGTAACACCAATTAAAAAATGGACCCCAAATAATCAGAAAAAAGACACCGACATCCCACTTGTCATGAGTCAAACAGGGGGCTTAGTCAGCGAAAGAGACATGGCCCTCAGAAATAAAAACTGCACCCCCCCCCCGACAGCATGCCCATTTCCTCCTTCAATTCTCCGGGTTCGAACCCGAAGCCAATTTGCATACAGCCGCGAAATGGACCCAAGACGCATTGCCGGCGCAATTGGTAATTATGGAGCTCATGAACGGATTTCACAGTTGGGCGACATGATAGTTATTTATCGTGGCCAAGGCATTCGGACCTCAGGGATGAAGTTAACTTGTTTACAAATCCTATTTGCTGTAAGCAGCAAAGAGCAAAACTGGCTCAAACGATTACTTCAGGTTGTAGACCCGTAGGTCTACTTCTGACCAGTAATGACCAGTAATCTGACCTTTTTAGAGTAAACTTCCTCAAACAAACCGTACCTGATCTACCGACAGACTACCTTAAATGCGCACACTCCGTGAAAATACTCGGTGTACATTTCGATGACGACCTACGCTGGAACACTCATATTGCCAGCATTGAGTCAAAGGCAGCTGGTTTGCTAAAATCATTCTCCTATTTACGAAGATTCGGCTTGAGCAGACAATCACTTCTTACATGTTTTAAAACTTATGTAAGACCGGCCGTTGAATACGCATGCCCAGTCTGGCACAGTTCACTTACAGACCAGCAAATTGGGTGCATTGAGAATATCCAGAAACGTGCCTGTAGGATAATCCTCGGTGCAGATTATATTGACTACACAGTGAGCCTAGAAGTCCTGAATCTCCAAACACTGAAAGAAAGACGGCACAAACTAGTCATGGACTTCGGAAGGCAAATCCTGAACTCGGAAAATCATCGAGACCTCCTGCCCAGTTTCACTGATGAACCATCTGTCCGAAAGACAAGACTAGCAGTGAAGCTCACCGGAAAACAACAACTGAAGCTTCCTCCGACTCACACATCCGAGCGTTATTTGAAATCATTCAGTCCATATTTTACCTATCATTTTAACTCAGTTTGATTTTAAATACTTAACTGCTTTTTAACTCATGCATTGTTTTATTTATGGTTGAAAATCCTAGCTTTTATTTTTGACATTACCATTGTTCCCTTGTACCACAAAGATCTCGCGAAAAATTCTGATTGAATTGACCAATTGACATTTTAACACGAGTAAATTGTATATATTATATGTGTTGTATCATTTTGTTGATGAAAGCTTTTGTGAAACTAAACAGTGTTTGAATTGTACAAAGTATTATGTAAATTAACAAAAAATGATATGTACCCGCACATTAGTGTATATGTGTGACTATGTGACATTTCCGATGCTATTTTTCTTAAGGAAGAATTTTTTGGAAAAATAAAGTGAATTGAATTGAATTGAATAATAAGGAGCGACTTTTGCAAGGCATTTCCATTTTATATCCATTTTTATTCCAGGAGACGGAAGGGAGTGGCCCTCCCCAACTGCGACACAATAATGGCCTCATCATACATTACGTAAATATTATATTTTTATTGTTAAATATTGTATTACGTAAATATATACTTTCAAGATTATGCCACAACCAAACCCTAACGGAGAAGGTTCAGGTTCAGGATGCAAGTAATACCCTTTCCAAGGTCATCCTCGTCTCTACTGCAAATCGTTGACAACTGGACCCAACCAGCGCATGACCTCTTATCCTGTCTCCTGGCCGAAGATTACCTTTGTGTTGCCTTATGTATTTGTTTTTGTTTATTTCTTTCATTTTCTTTATACTCCGCTTTCCAAAATGGCGGGTGAAAAATACATTACTTACTTACTTATTACGATAGAGGTCACGTGATTGACCAAACCCGTTATCTCTACCGATTTCAGTCAGCTGGTCTAGGTATCTCAGCGAAAGGCCTAATTAGTCTATTACTTTTGGCAAGCACAGAGGGAGGACGGGGATCTCTAAAGGGGAGCTTTCCACCATGTCACGACAAGTATTAAAAAAAAATTATTTCGTTTAATAATTACATTACTCGCCCGAACATATGCATTCAATCAACCAGTAGTATCAGTACCCTATATCATTCGGACTCAAATAATCGGATAGTACTTTTTAAGCTGCTCGATGCTTCTATTTTGCTACGGTATGTCGATTTCTTACGATTTTTTTTACGGACCCCACTTCTTCAATTCCATGCTGTGATATACCTAATCAATTAACAAAGTAGATATTAAATATATAAATCGTAAACTGTGTAATTAGTTGTTAAAAACCGTACGACGATACCAAAATAGCGAGTACTTTTACGAGCTATTCAAGAAATAAATGGTTATTTCCTTATTCTAAAAATGCACAATATTTTTTCCTACGATACGACGATTTTTTCTTACTAAGCTTACTGTGAAGGCTCTTTCCCTGGTTGGCTAATAATGATGAAATGTCGACAAACTTAGAAATGAAAAATCCAGAATCAAATATTCTCTTAACTGAAAAAAAAAGTTGGCACGATCTAAGTAGAGGTCCAGTGGGTTCAAAATTATCGCCTGCTGGTGACATAGCGTTTAAATTTGTGGTTGTACTAAATGGGATGCCGTTTTTTTCAAAAATTTCAAACTCGCAACAGCCGATGGCTGTACATTCGAACAGGTTCCTGTTAGACAGGGAGCTCGACAGGGAGTTAGCGTGTTAGACAGGGAAGGGAGTTAGTGTGAAAGATCAGTAGAATTTACAGTAATAGAAGTAGTCATTATTCAACCAGGGGATTCAATGTTTACATATTGAAAAAATGGCCTCTCACCTTTATTGTAACGAGCTTTCCAACTGGCGCCTCGATGACCCATACGCATTCAATGCCACCGGGATATGAACCGGGATAGCCGGGAGATACAAGCTCCTGACCTTGTTGTTGGGCTCGCAATCTTCCACCACACTGTTGTTGCTCAGTTTTCCAAGAAGCCCTGAAAAGTCAAACTGAATTTTATGGCATGCTGTATAATTATAGTGCTTACTGGCTAATGGAGAACCTTCCAAACAAAAGGCAATTCCCCAATCTTGAAATATCAGTACAAATAAAAAATAAAACCATGTTACTTGTCTCAAAAGCTCAGAAACCGCTAATCCCCCGGGATTGTTTCTCCAAATCTCCCAAACGAACGGCACTTCACTCACGTTAGTCCGGGGGAGGGGGGGGGGGTAGTTGGAGGGTGGCACCGGAAATCTCGTGGCACACTTAGTAGCGAATGGTCAACGAATGATACAAGATTCCATATCTTCCCTTATGCCAGCTTTTAAGCGGGAACTAGACAAATATCTACGGAATACTCGTGTGAAAAAAAATTAGGAAGACATGAAAATGACGACTGAGTAACCTATGTTTATTTTGCAGTCTGGTACTTTCGTGTTTCTAGTAGGATTGTGAGTTTTTCTTCTTTAAGAAACATAAATATTCCTTCAGTCAGATGAAAATATACATAAATTCAGCTGACATTCGTTTTGCGCAATCAACTTTAATTTAAAGAAATATTTTTTGATAGATCTGTCTTTTGAGCAGGCAAAAAAACTCATGGATTCATCCTAAGGTCAAAGCCATCTGAGGGAGTTCGCCGCCCCCTTCCCCCGAAACATACAGAGATAATCGTTTTTTCGTAGGCTTTAACCTCCGATCTATGTTTCTTGCTTTATTATTAGGTATACATTACGTCCGACCGGCCGGGAGACCCCTCCCCCGAAATAAATTCCGGGATATGGTCCAGATTCATGCAGACCGATTTTGCGAAGTCGATTCTCAAATTTTCTTACCTAAATCCAGCCCTTTCAACTGAAGCATCGGAGCGGAACCTGACAACCATAAAATTGGAGCCAGAAACGAAAAATCTGCTGGTAATGTTGTCCAGTTTCCCAGAGAGTATCTCCATGACAGTAGAAGATTCTTCTGTGCGACCTCCGGTTGACAAGGTGACCGAATCGAAGGTCTTCTCAGTCTCAAACTCTGTGAACTGAAAAAGAAACACTGGTAACCATGGTGTGAAAACTGGGCTCAAATTGATACTTGAAAAGAAACACTGGTAACCATGGTGTGAAAACTGCGCTCAAATTGATACTTGATTCCCTGCGGAAATGTACATCAATAAGACAAACGGGGACGGCTGTTCATATATTCTACCTGTTAGTGTTTCCAATACTTCCTTCCTCTTACCAATAATCTGTTAAATTATTTCAAATCCATTTTTTTTCGTTATTTTTAGTCCGTCCCAATCTTCTAATTTTCCAACATTTGTTCATCTTGAGAAGGAGTCCACGGTCGCTACCTTGATGGTGAAAGTAACTGACAAATTTAGAAAATATACCGCGGCGCCATGAAACCAGCAAGAGATACTGAGACAACACTTCGTAGGAAAATTTACTCCAACAATTAAGGGAGAGGTGGCTTAGTACATAGTAGCCTACTTTGTTCACGACTGGGGGGGGGGGTCCCCAAGCCTAAAGCGTTAAGCCGTCACTGGACTGCATTACAGCCACAAACGACAACATACCGTAACTTTAAACGACAGTATGTTTACAAGGTGGCAAATTTCTTCAAAGGCGACACGTACTTAGTCATGCATGGCTGAATTCTGAATTTCTTCCCCGGACTAAAAATAGATGTTTTCACAGTTACGACGGCTTCACGTCAGCGGCAGGAGGGTTCGACGGATAGTTCTTGACTTATTACCGTGTGTGACTAAGCTTTGGCGACCCCCTCCATGTATTTTCACGAATCTGTTTACTTGGGAGATACATGCCCCGATATCACCTAAAGACAAAGGAAAAAAGAGGGAGCGCCTGGCTCGGCTTGCTCCTAAGAAAACTCCGAAGTTACTATGCCATTACCATACAAGGTTATTACAGGCGAGGTAATCAAAACAAAACTTTCGCATGCAAACCGGTTAAGGTTCGTATCCAAGGGGGTATTCATAAGCGAGGTAAGCGTATACTCTATATGACCAAGTCCGAAACACGACAATGAACCTCGGGAAGAACAAGAAACTTCACCCAAACGAACCCTCAAAACTGATTCAAATCCTATGTAAACCAATCAACAACGTTTGTTGTCGTGTGTTTCTGGCTCTTCGCTGGGATTCTTCATAGGCACGAAGAGTTAGTCATCAAGAGTGGCCCTTTTCTACTGCACTTATGCCCTTCGGCTGTGTGTTATAAATCCTTCATTCATTCATTCATTGCGAAAACTGCAGAAAACCTATTGAGGATTCTCTTTTCATTTTCTCTTTCCATCTACCACAGAAACCCACGAAAAGTTGAGATTCTAGAAATAAACATGCTCTGTTCAAGAGATTGGCTGGTTTGTCGTGGAATTCTGCAGACTATAATAAAGTGGTCTAATCATGTGGTCTTTATTTTAACCCAACTTTCTGTGGTTCTTTCTACTATAGCAATCTGGAACCCTTTCCGAGAAAGCAGCAACGGACAATGGTGGCTTTTGGGGGGGGGGAGCCATAAATCGGAATTATAGTGAACTTTGAGTTTTCTTTAGTAAAGACGTTTTATATCTGTTTGTACGCAAGTAATTCAAAACAAGTAGCCGAGAGGAGCGAGGCCCTGTCACGGTTCATCACGATTATTGAAAGCGGAATGCTACGCGTTTACATTATCTTGACATGAAAGCCGCTGATTACCACTGCAAAAAGCTCAGTCCATTTCCGCAGTAACGGAAAAATCATCATTGACTTATTCCGACTTTGCCCTTAAGCTCAAGACAGCCATTTCCATGCTGCGCCCAAGTCCTACGCGTAGCACCTACCCCTCTCAGCTTATCGCACGATACATCTGAACCCCAACTTCCAACAACGACGTCACGATTTCTTGGTGCACAGAATACATAGTCATAAAAACCATACGCATGAGCGAAGTGACTAATTTACATTGCGGCATGAACATACTGAACTCTGACACCTACTCAGAAGTTTAAACCTTTCACCAGATCTGGTTTCATTTCTTTTCAAGGATTTTTCTTCACACAGCCGACAGTCAATTGTCCCGAAACTAATATCGCTCAGTTCGTGCGTCGGCAACCTCATTTTTGTTTGCTTCTTTATCGACGATCTGAACTTCAACCTGATTAGTCCAGTCCAGTCAGACCTATATTTTGACTAAGTACCACAATGTGGATATTACAAACTGGGCTAGTAATCGATTGACAAAATACGACTAGTAAAAGAATTGTGGACTGGAAAAATAGATAAACTGAAGCTCTCATTACAGTCATGACTGGTGACCACTGGTCCCGTGTACATCATCTGCCGGAGTGTTCAGCCCGTCGGGACAGCCTGGGTCGTTTTTTGAAACCTGGAGAAAAGGTGCTAACCAAAAAAATTCTGCAACCCACAGAAGACTCGACATTACGTATCAATCAGCGTCCCCAATTGGCTGAAATCTGACAACTAAGCCAGAAAACGTGACTAAATTCAACTTCCAAATTTCCTCTCTAAGCCGTCAGGGACTGACAGATTTAGGCGGTCGTTTGAATATGTGTTTCCCAGTCAGCTTGGAGCTTGGGCTCAAGCATCCGGTCACTATCTGCATGGGACTACAAAAAAAAGAAAAAAAAAGATAGCGCGGTTAACAACACCGGGCTAGTAAGACGTGTAAAGCATACCTGCAAGACGATCTGAGTTCCAACCGGTCCTTCCAGGACCCATTTGCAATCGAGCAGCGGCCTGTACTTATTAGGATAATTAGGGCTTTCGATGGAATCGCCACTTGATACCATATGGTAGTGACACTGTGTTGGACAGTTGAGTTCATCGGACCCGTCACCGCAATCGTCTTGAGCGTCGCAGCGGAACTTGGAGTTGATGCAGCGACCGTTCGAGCATAGGAATGAGTCTAAAAATATACAAGAATCAAACTTTAGGACTCCAAGATCTCAAAACCATTAATTTGCTTCCTCAAAAGCAAGCTCGCATAGCCTAGAAGCTTTTCGATAAGTCGCTATGCTCGATTCAAGAATTCGATAAAATTCAAAACTAGTTTGTACAGCAATGAGAACAAACATTAGTTCAATTAATAAAGTCAAATAAAGCAACAAATTGCAATTTCTTCAAATTTGTAGCTATTTTTTCTCAGTAGCTTCTGCACACTCTAACGGCATACTTTCGGCGTCCAAAATACTGCAACAGTTGTGCACCCCTTTCACGGCCGTCTGAAGTATTGCAAAAGAAGAAAAAGAACATTCCCATTTGACTGGTTTAGAGCTAAAAAAAACAATGTACTCCAAGAATGAAATTTTTTTTCAAAGAATCATAATACGCCCGGCTGGCTGATTTTAGGTCAAACTGACGTAAACATTTTTGCAACCGGCATGTGGCTCAACTGCTTTAACTTTCTAACTGACGTATTAATATTGTTTGATAAATTAGTTGATAATCCTTGCAAATCTTGGAGATTTTTGGGTTAAAAAGAAATTTTGGCTTTCTAACTGACGTATTAATATTGTTTGAAGAATTAGTTGATAATCCTTGCAAATCTTGGAGATTTTTGGGTTAAAAAGAAATTTTGGCGTATTTTTCAAAGACAGCGACTTATTTTTTGGATCATAATCTGGCAATACTGGTCCGGACAGGCACCTTTTTCCGTGACGTACAACGACACTTATGAAGCTTATGATAGCAACGAACCGATCAAAGTTAGTAGACAGGTATCCCGCATGTTTGCATCTTTGCGATTTGCTATGTATTAGTTTTCTAGACAATTTAGTTTCGAGAACTTGAAAGATCATACTGGTTAATTAACGTATCATGTGGGCACGCTTAAAAAGTTGCAAGGAACAACATGAAAACCACGAGAATGTATAATGCTAAGCCATTGCCCGAAGGAAATCATACACCTCAGCTTACTAACTAGCCGGGAGCTATGGTCCTATCCTTTCTCACGAGCTACAAACCGCAGTTTTGACATTTCTGCTCTCCGTCGCGATTTGCGATTAGGATACCATGACCCGTCAGACGTCAGTCATAAGATAATACTAAATGAATAGTACTAATCGAATTGAAGAGGGTACGTATTGCAAGGGTTATGAGTAAACACGCACATGTAGGAAAATGGGGGCGAAATTATTTCGAGTCGAAAGGAACGACTATTATATTGTGAGCCTTGCTGTGCATCTTTCCGCACCAGCCAACATTATTTAAATTAGGAAAAAATGAATCGCAATTCGTCAATTCCACCCGCTCATAAATTATTCAGTGGGGTCACACTGCTACTCTAGATTACTGAACATATTTCTTCTTTCTGAAAACATGGCTAATTGCTAGGAAGAAATCATGTGATATTGTATTGCGTTTTTTTCTCTTCTTTTTTGTTTTGTTTACTCCGTCCAGATCCTCTCGGGCCAATTTTGATGGCCAATAAACTTTTTCATTCATTCATATAAATATCTCAAAACAAATAGATTCTGCCAAAATATTTAACTGGAATATATTACTTTTTATTCACATAGCTTATCAGAAGTAGTGTTGTAAACGGTAAAATTGGTCACGGTAAAATTCAGTATTTTACCGTAATTTTACGGACCCCCGTAAAATTGGTATTTTACCACTTTACCTAGTTTACGTATTCTACCAGTATTTTACGTATTTTATTCGTATTTTACTGATAGTTTACACTCTCAGAAGCAGGTTCAAAAAAATTTCAGAAACATTTTACCTAATTTACTCATATTTTAATGACAACGTAATACTTCTTGCCACACAGAATAAACCAGGGAATCAAGGGACCAGGGAGGCACCAGGAAAGTTTGAAAATGTCTTCAGATTGTCAAAGGAATGAGAGGTGAATGATACGGAAAGCGAATATATTGCTAATTTGGGTGGGTCTGCCGTGATAGGTTTTATCGACAAGTGCTATATTGTTGATTATTTCAGCTGTGAGTTAGTGCTACTATGCCTACGCAGGCATGGCTGTAAAGCCCGGTTGTGTGTTTTAACTTATCCAGCGATAAGAAAATTATGCGGGAAAATTTTGCAAAATACACCTTATGCTACTTTCGTCGTGCTATTACCGAAGCCATGGACGCAATGAATTATATGAGCAACTGGTCGAAGGGATTCCCGACTCCATAGCACTTATTAGTTAATTATTTCAGAAGTGCAGGAAAAGTGACTTTCCGCGTGCTTTTCCCTTAAAATCTCTACAGATCAATCGCACCAGCTTCAAATAAATTTGGAAAATGTGTCAAATTCTTTTAGCTACTCTGAAATACCATTCTCACCATATATTCTCCGTGAAATACTTATTTTACCTATTTTACCTATTTTACCTTATTTTTACCAATTTTACTTACCGACTTTTTATTTTACGGTAATTTTACAACACTAATTAGAAGACACTGTTTGTTTGTGTTTTCCTTTTGGGCCGAACATGACTTGGGTGCTTCAGAATGCGGTCGTGCCGGCTCCTCATCTGACCTCCCGACTGGAAGGGCCGGGAAGGGTCTAAACGTTGCGAACGTTGGAATGCTTCCGATTTAACTATTTTAAAGTGATTTGTCGTGGGGTCCTATAATACAGCGGTTTATTAAAAAAAAAATGACGTAGTTTCTTTTAGAAAACCCAATGATTGCACACAAAATAAAGATAGCGCTAGTTGTTGTTTCTTCTTTGCATCCCTGCTAGTTTGCAAACAGCTTTTGCCGAGTTACAGTTTTCGCTCTCCCTACCAAAATTTCGCGTGTATCCTTTAAAAAGAAGTCGACAAAATTCTCGGAATTTCACGATCGTCAGTTTTTGATTAGCCTAAAGTGCATTTTTTGTTGTTCTTAATAACGCAAAACGGGATGCGCTGTAACTGATATGCACTTCTATGGGGCAATGCCACGCCACAAAAAAGGTAAAACAATAAACTTAAATTAAACAGTTGCGGTTAATCTAAGCGTTTCATCATTTGCAGTCGTGAACGAAAAGTTGATTCTCTGAAAAGATGTCGTTTTTGTCTCCAGAATCGCCTTTTCTTTTTTAACATTTCCCATTTGAAATAACGACTCCGCAACTGTCCGCAAGCTGGACAAGTTTGCGTCACGCAGCAGGAAACGGCTTTTTTTCGGATATGTGGAAGAAGTTAGCAATATTTAATTACTGACATTTCTCCAAACTAAAAATAAACTTAATTTGTATCATAGCTGCTTTAACACACAAATGACGGTTGCCGCAAACCATTTACGCCCACATGCGTACTTCTACAGTGATGACGCAGTGTACGTGATAGCAACTGCGTGGGATTTGATTTTCGGACAGTTCGTAGGGCATTTGCCCCTTTCGGGAACCGGAATCAAGAAATGCTTCAGTAGACATTTTAACAATTTCCCAGGTGAAACAGACTAGGTTGAATAGTACGCCTATATGAATTCTGAGTCTACTTCTTTGCACTTTAACCTCAAACTTTCAATTCTCATCTGGACAGCAGAGATGGGCGAATCCGGATTCGGATTCGAATCCAGGATTCGTCATTTTGGCCGGATTTGAGTCCGGATCCGAATCTTCTGCTTGTCAGGGCTGGATTCGGATTCCAAAGCTTGAATCTTACGAATCCGCTCCAGTTTTTATGGCACTTGCCTATCGGCCAAGTGCCATATACCGATCGCTTTTCGGTCTGCCTGTCGGTCTGTCTGTCAGGCCACTCATCTCGAGTTAGGGTACTTCCAGAAGTGCTAGGACGATGAAACTTGGCAGGCGTATTAGGGACCCGACCAAACTAACTTGGAAATGGTCACTTCCCCGATCCGACCACCGTGGGGGGAGTGGAGGGAGGGGGAATCCGGAATATTGACGTATTTATAACTTTTGAACGGGAAATCGGATCTTAATGAAACTTGACATTTGGAAAGACCTCGTGTCTCAGATGTCACATTTCAAGTTCGGAATGGATCCGGTTACTTTGGGGGGAGTCGGAGGGGGGGGGGGGACCGGAAATCGTGTAACATGTTCAGAGTGGACGGATCGGGATGAAACTTGGTGGGGAGAACAAGCACAATTAAGCCCTAGATACATAGTTGACAAGACCGGACCAGATCCGAACACTGTGGGGGAAGTTGGAGGGAGGATTCCGGAATTCCGGTGATCTCGACTTAAGATGCTTACGCATGTGCTAGGACGATGAAACTTGGCAGGCATATCAGGGACTTTACAATTTTAACTTGAGAACAGTCGTTTCTCCGATTTGACCATCGTGGGAGGAGTGGAGAGTGGGGGAATCCGGAATCTTGAGGTTGTCCAACTTTTGAACGGGTGATCGGATCTTACTGAAACTTAAAGTTTAACTGAAAAGCCAACTTATTTTTGTGTCATTTAGTCGAATACACTGAATTATTTGGATTCTGCAAAGGGATTTTTTTGTTTTCCACTATCTGCTCTAGTTATGACGTTCAGAATATCTGCGGCCGTCCCCACAGCGAAAATTCTACTATGACGCGGGAAATTTTTATCTAAACACAAACAAGGCTTTTTAGTGGGCAGTGGCGATACTGGTGAAGATTGCTTAGTGCCTGAACAAAAAAAAAGTCATAAATCTTTCTTGTAAGGCATACAACAAATTAGAGGTACCACAAATCACACGGAAATTCCACTATTTGAAAATCGATTATTCCTGAATAGCGGAACAACCAAGTAACGCATTTTCAGCGGGTCTTCAAGCCAATTTAAGTGAATAAGTGATGGGTAACTAGATTGTCCTATCCCAGTCCTTTTCGGTTAAACTTCAGTATTCGGAAAGAACTCATGTTTCAGATGTCCCATTTCAAGTGTGGACAGGATCTGATCAATGTGGGGGAGTCGGGGGGGGGGGGGGGGGAATTTTGTGACACGCTTAGAATATAGCTATTGGGATGATACTTGGTGGGAAGAACAAGCATAAGCCCTAGATGCATCAGGGACAGAACCGGACCGGATTCGGTCACTCTGGTGGGAGCTGGAGGGGGGTCCAGAATTTCGGTGATCGCAATTTAAGGTACTTCAAGATGTGCTAGGACGATGAAACTTGGCTTGAACATTAGAGACTTGACAAGATTTGCTTAGAAATTGTCACTTCCCTAATCCGACCATCCCTCAAAGTACTCATCTTAACCGCAAAGTACAAAAAATACTTTAAGCAAAACCTACATTTTCATGATCCCCATGAGCCCATGATCATTATTGCCTCAAGGGTTTTGCTTAGAAATGAATTTCTAGCACCCTTAAAGTGCGCATCTTAACCGGAAGTAAAAAAATATACTTTTCACCAAACTATATATATTCGTGATCCTAAAGGGCCCAGGATAATTTTTGCCTCGAGGGTTTTGATTACAGATGAATTTCTAGCGCCCTTAAAGTGCATATCATCACAGCCAAGTGCAAAAAAAAACTTTTTTACCAAACGATACATTCTCGTGATTTCCAAGGGTCCGTCACAATTCTTATTTCAAGGGTTTTGCTTATAAATGATCACAACAAACCCACGAACCGGCGAATTTCTACTTTCATCCTTTTACCAAGCCTTGCAAGTGCCATATGAGCTTGCAGCTCTTGTTAATATTTTCCCCAATTTTTACAATTCCAGACTATAACAAGTACACATGAAAACCTAGAAATATGGTTCACATACCGTCTCGTTTGCTTTAGGCATCAGTGCTTTTCTGTCACCTGATTTTAAACTGTAACCTATGTACATGATTTGATTTTGTTTAAGTCGGATTCGAATACGGATTCGATTCCAGATTAGAATTCTCGGCATGAAATAGTGGATTCGGAATCGTACCTAGACCTGGATTCGGATTCGAATCCTTTCATGATCGGATTCGCCCATCTTTGCTGGAAAGTGGCCCCCCCAGAGAGCTCCAAAACATGGCGACAAAGAGCTGGAACTCTCCGGATTCCGTTTTTCATAAATTTTTAAGCTAGTCGGACGTTTATCAGAAAGTGTGATGTTTTTAGAAAACTTCCCCGCCTTTTACTTCACATCGTTACATCATCTTCATCGAGACAGCCAAGAAAATAACTGCCAAGAAATGGCCTTGGGCGGACCGAGGGACTGCCCGATTTCCAGCTTGGATTTGAAACATTAATCATCAACCAAAGCCAACACTCATTTAAAAGTTATGACCTTCTCTAGCTCGCCAAAAATCTTGAATATTGCAAATACAACTCGGCACACGCCTCTGAGCGGGCGGAATGATCATTAAGTCGTTCTCTTGCCGCAAGATCAAACATCACGAGTACAAAGACTTGCTTGGCCTTGCGAGAAAAATAACCAAAATCTTGTCAGCTACTCCTCCCCCCCCCCCGAAAAGACATATTCGTAATGCACTGGATGGAAAAACTTCTTTAAGTCCTTCCAGCTTGAGCGGCTTATTGAGCCTGAAGAGGACCCTTGCCAAGAAGGGCCGAAATATAGCTCCAATAAAATGTAGCTGACTTATCCGTTTTGCTCAGCTTGGGCTGAAGGAACATCTATTTATAATACAGGCCATTCAGACTTACAATTATTCAGGTTCTACTGTAACCACCCCGTCCCCAACACAGCCCCGTCAATCGTCTAGCGAAACCATTAATAAAAATAAACATTCCTTCGGTTCAAGCTGACTGCGAGTCATATTTGACAGTGCAAAACGGATACGTCAGCCACATTTTCTTAGAGCTATATTTCGGCCCTTCTTGGCGAGGGTCCTCTTCAGGCTTCTAACATAAACTTCGACAATACCCAGCTCCCACTTCAAAAGCAGAGCAAAATAACACTAGCGAGTAGCGCCAAGACTTGAAAAAATTGACACACACTCGAGTAGCAGTGTTACTAGCACCACTAGCGATAGAGAATGTCCCTATTGAAACTCATTCAGTCGTTAACCAACGCTGTCTCCAAGAACTTCATATTCTGAACTTCGCAAAAATAAAATGACATTGCCTCCATTGTTTTCTTGGTGTGAGCAGACCGTACCTTTGCTTTACTAGAAATTTCTAAACCCGCAAGTTTGTCTCGCTTTAAATGCCACAAGCGTAGTGGGCGGCGCTAAGAGGATGGGCCGTTTGCAAAGCATAGGTCCTGGCGCTACTCCCTATTGGTATTTTGCTCTGTTCAAAAGACCGGTAAAAACCGACCGTTAGAATTTCACTCTTTTCATTTCAACGCAGGAACTGATAACCTATACCAATTCATCCGTTCTGCTTAGTAAACATTTGTAGCGTCGAAAACCAAAAACAAAAGAATTAAAACATACTATGAAGTTCTCTATAGTTTTTGGCATTTTACAGATTATTTCAAATGCAATTTTCCGGGTTTTTTTTCATTTTTATGGCACTTGCAGCTTCGCTCAAGTGCCATATACCGATCACTTTTCCGTCGGTCGGTCGGTCGGTCCGGTGATCGCGAGTTAGGGTACTTGCAGATGTGCTAGGACGATGAAACTTGGCAGGCATATCAGGGACCCGACCAAACTAACTTGCAAATAATCACTTCCCCGATCCGACCACCGTGGAGGGAGTAGAGGGCGGGGGAATCTGGAAAATTTAGTAGTTTTTGTAAAACCCCTACCCCTTTCTTTACACTAGTAGGTCTGCGCGCGGCGTGACGTCACTCTTTGCATCGGATCACTCTGTTAACATTGGAAAGAGCTAGTGCATTCGAGGGTCAAAGGGGTTTGTATCTGTGGTGCAGTGCGGGGGAATATGGAAAATTGAGTGTTGTGTAACTTTCGAACGGGTGATCAGATTGGGACGAAACTTAATACCTGGATGAATGACATATCTCTGGTGTTCCATTTGAAGTCCGAACCGGATTCGACAGCTATGGGGGAATTGGGGGTGGGGGAAGACCGGAAATCTCGAGAAACGGTTATAATGGAGGGATCGGAGTAAAACTTGCTGGGAAGAACAAGAATCTGCTCCAGATAATTTGTTTACACGTTTGGACTGGACCCGGACACTTAGGGGGGGGAGGTGGAGGGGAGTTTCACGGAATTCTGGTGATGACAGTTTTTGGGATTTTCACGACGAAACTTGGGAGGCGTATCAGGGACCCGATCAAACTGACTTGTAAATAAAAATTCACTCGATCCGATAGTCGTGGGGGGATCGGAGGGAGGGGGAATTCGGAATATTTAGCCATGCGTAACTTTGGAACGGGTGATCGGATTCGAGTGAAATTTAATAACTGAACAGAGGGCGTGCCTGTGGTGATCTTTTTCATGTCCGGACCGGATCCGACAACAATTGGGGGGGGGGAATACGTGACCGGATTGGACTGGAGAGATCGGGATGGAACTTTGTGGGAATAACAAACAAGTCCAAACTGAACCGGATTGGCTCCGACGACTGTGGGGGGAGTTTGAGGGGCGGGTCCGGAATTCCGGTGATCGCGAGTTAAGGTACTTCCAGATGTGCTAGGACGATGAAATTTAGCTGGAATATCAGAAATTCGACAAGATTGGCTTAGAAATCGCCACTTTTCAAATCCGACCATTCCCTAAAGTACCAATCATGACCGCAAATTAAGAAAAATACTTTTAAGCAAAATATGCATTTCCATGATCCCCATGAGCTCATGATCATTTTTGCCTCAAGGGTTTTGCTTACAAATGAAGTTCTAGCTCCCTTAAAGTGTGCATCTTAACCGCAAGGTCGAAAAGTACTTTTTATCAAACGATACATCTCAACCCATGATCAGTTGTCCCACAAGGGTTTTGCAAAAAAAAAAATTTCTTGCACCCTTAAAGTGCGCAAATTAGTGGGGAAAAAAAATACTTCTGATCATACGTATATATCAATGATCCCTAAGAGCCTGCTATCGTTTTTACCTCAAGGGTCTTCCTTACAGATGAATTTCTAGTGCCTTTAAAGTGCGCATCATTACAGTCGAGTTCAACGATAATATACTTTTTCTCTAGCTCCCTTAAAGTGCGCATCTGAACCGCACAGTCGAAAATTACTTTTGATCAAATAATACATCTCAACCCTTGCAAGTGCCATATGAGCTTACAGCTCTTGTTTATCTTACCTTTCAAACATGCTGGAGCCTTGCAGACAAACGGAAGTAAGGTTTGGCACGTGCTTAACTCCCACGACTGGTCCGGATCCGTCACGTGCGCTCGCACACATTCACCACGCTTTGGATCAGGCTGGTCAATTCTCCAAAAGCCTGGAAATAAATATCCGTTAATATTGCTTTAATGAATATCAAGAAATCCGTCAGTGTCTGTGAAGTCAACTCAGAAAAGTCTAACTATAGAGTAGAATCCACGTAAAGGGATTCTTCAAGAGGCGTAAACAGGTAAGTTTTGGAACAAATATCTATCTGCTGGTACATGTAAGCAAACAAGCAAAAAAGCAAACTTTCGCATGAAAACCGGTTAAAGTTTAACTGAAAAGCCAGCTTATTTGTGTATCATTTAACTGAATACACTGCATTATTTGGATTGTGTTAAGGGATTTTTTCTTATTTTTCACTGTTTCCTCTAGTATGACGTTCAGAATATCTACGGCCATCCTCACAACGCAAAATTCTACTATGACGCGAAAAATTTGAATCTGAATACACACGCGGCTTTTCAGGGGCCAGTGATCATCTTGCGCAAGGTAGCTCACTGCGTGAACACTTATTTTTCATAAATCATTTTCGTCAAGCATACAACACAGGTACAAGCAAATAGAGGTACCACAAATCCGACAGGGTAATTTAACTATATGAAAATCGATTATTCGTGAATCGCGGAGCAACGAAGTAAAGCATTTTCATTTGGTCTTCAAGCCTCTTTAACTGAATAACTGACGGGCAACTAGATTGTCCTATCTCAGCCCTTTCCAGTTAAACTTTAAGGTTCCCGTGGCGCAGGTGCCGAACTCCTGATACTCCGGCCTCGGTCGGGAGTACAATGCGTGGCTGGGGGCAAATCATCCGACGCTTCCCGTGCTTCTCTCTAGGTACCCATTTGAAGCTGGGTGGATGTTTGGCTTGTCTTACGGGGCAACGGAACTAACCCTCGCCCCTAACCAAACGGTCGGCACCACGGACATTCGAACCAGCGACCCTTCGCTGCGAAGCTCGGCGCGCCAACCCAATCGGCCTTCATGTGACGGTGCATGTAACGGATGTCCATAAATTCGTCGAGCTGAAACTAGCATCAAAACCATCCTCTTGGTGTCCGTCAGAAGATAAATCGTCCTTCCCATCCTCCCCAAGTGCCGGTTCGCAGGAACCGAAAGGTCCTTCAGAAAAGTCAAACTAGTAACACGGCCAAAGAAAAGGATTCCCAAACGGTCACCGGGTAGGCTTTGGAACGAATGTAGCCGAAATTGAAGAGACAACGCAACTGTCCTCCCCATCCGGATCAAACGCCGATTCGCTGCTGTCAAGAATGAAGGCAAGGGAAATATTTTTGATATCATGATAATAATAATAAAAATTTATTGATTACGGCCACGCAACAGACGCCTAAGGCGTCAACAAAAATTCATACCACTGAACAAAAAATGCAAACTATTTCTTTTTTCAGTGCATTTGAAGTGAAAAAAAAGACCTCAAGAATTATACTTTTATCGGGCGACTTTAATACACCAGGGAAGAAATCATATTTCCTGTTTGTCATAAATCATACGACAAACATATTTCTTTTTTCCAGGCAAGTCTTGAAGCCCGATCTGAAGTACTTCCACCGTCGTAACAATTCATAATCTCTTTTGAGCTAGATTTACCTAGGTCTACGAAGCCACCTAGGAGAGAAAATGTCCAGGTCTATTAGTTATTATACACGGAGCAACAGACAGTGACGCCATTTCAGCAACCCTTAGGGAGGGGCCAAAGACCGTCTTGGGGCCACATTCCAGGTTTATTACAAAATTTAACTACTCTTTTTGGGAAAATTTAAAGTAGTTTTCGAATATACCTTAAAGTAACGTCTTTGCTTTGCGTTACGCCTTTTGAAACCTATTAAAAGGCGCCACAAAATAATACCAAGATGGAAGACTGTGTGTCCCACTGAAATCAAGGGGGGGAATGACCCCCCGCCTCCCCACCCCAAAAGGCCCTTCTGGTCACGGAGGAGTTTATAATCAAACTCCGCCGCACTCTAGCGGTTGAATCCAAGCTTACCACGTAGCAGCTTAAATGCAAATGGTATGACCAAGCTATACTTGGGCCGTTTCCAGAGTGGCGAGTATCATTCTCAAAACACAACTAAAATTGCGAATTCATCTTTCACGTGAACATCTATAATTACATCCTCTCCGTCGGCGGTAAACAGAATTAAAGCCCAGGCCTCCTTTTCTCAGAGTTCTTTAGCCCTAAATTCCTGCATTGTCAGAAGATAAACGACATACTACTACGGAAGCCGGTTTAGAGTATTAAAGTTTGTCAGCACACCTGTCTGTCCCCAGGTATGTTCCCACTGACAGTTATGGGATCAGACCAATCAGGCACATACGTTTTGTATTTAAAATAATGCATAGTCCCGTCCCTTCAAGGTTCAGGATAGTCAGACACGGCCGGCCTCTAAATCGCCACGAAAGCAGATTACCGCGGGAAAATTCAAACAGAATGGAATGAAAGAAGAAAATGTCTGAATGACTTCCCAAACTGGACGATAATATTTATTTTCTGGATTTGCACTTAGCCGTAGTTTACTGACAAGTTTCTCGTCTTTGTCATTTCTCATTTTTTTAAAAGAAAAGTGGAGTGCGGACTGGAACTTGGAAGTGACTTAAATTCCAGACTTCTTATATTCTATTCAGATCTTGGTTGTTTGTGGAAGTTGTACGTGAAAAGTAGAGAATTACGGACTTTTTGCATCTACTTGTAGTTGTTTTAATTATAGGTCTTCTGCAGAATACCCCCTTTGCTGCAAACTGTATTATTTTATTCTTCACTTTTTTTTATTCATATGCAGCAGATATGTAGCTAAAAAAAATTCAGGAAACCTAATTGTAAACCGGGAAGAAAACTAACCTGCATATTGCGATGCGAGACCCCCTGAAGCCGTCTGCAAACTGTTCGTACTCAAGTCGTCAAGTGATTCATATCCGATCCAAAATGCATCGTCTTTTGACCCAGGCGTCAGCTTGGTAGACGCTAATTGGTACGTTGAGTTATTCTGGAACTGGTTGTCGACAACCACTAAGTCACCACCAAACCTGGAAACAAGAAGTTCGAGTTACGACAGAAAAAGAAATGAAATAAATAATCCCACGAAAGAATCCGCTTGATTCCTTTCCAGGAAAAACTGAACGATGCAATTTATTCGCCTAGTAAATTTGATAGTACAAAGGAAGCGGGGTATGGAAAAATATAAAAACAACAACAAGATCGCGATTAAAGAACAATATCTAATAGATTATGGCTACAATTTCATCGCACCGTAATTGCATCTTTCACTGATCGACGAGATTCCATTCCACGGTGGTAGGGTTACTAAGTTCCCTTATACTACGCTGAGGTGTGGACGTTTTGTCTTACAGCTTACCAGGTAAGCCTCGTTTAACCCATCCATTATGAAATGATTTAATCAAACACTAGCCACAGGGTAAGACCATAGAAACTGCTGCGTCGGTTTAGGCGAGTTTAAAATTTGTCTCTGATCAAGCATGAATAGCATGATTCCAGTTACAGGCGTCGACGATGTAGGTGCGTTTTTTTGGATGTAGGTTCGGTGTAGTTTCACTGTAGTTCGACGTACTTTTGTTTTAGTTATGAAAGTACAGTATGTGGAATAGACAAATAAAACGGTACACACACTGTACTTTCATAACTGAAACAAAAGTACGTCAAACTACGGTGAAACTACATCGAAACTACATACAAAAAACGCATCTTGTGTTCTCCTTGACAGCTCTTGCTTTAACCATCACACCCTGAAAAGGCTTTTCTCTGCACAGTCGTCGGCTTTCCTTTGAGTAGTTAGGTTTTCTAACGGATTCAGGGGTTCACTGCTTCTTGCCGAAAACAACAAATCCGCCCTTTGCACATTCGGTTCGTGTCATCCTCAACAGATAGTAATCAACGAGTAAATCACTAATTATAGACCCAAGCTTCCTCCTTCGTACATCACCCTGCTTCCTTAAGCTTTTGCCAATTAGAACGCGCTTCCTGTCAAAAGCCACAGTCAAGTATTTGGGTTACCTCGTCTCGGGAAATATGACCAAGCTAAGTCTAAGAAAAATTGTTGCAGAGTAGGTTGCTTAAAATAGCTCAGTTTTAAAACATTCCTGGAATACTCTGAATACTCAGTATTTATTACTTAAGTAAAATAACTAGGTACTGGAAGCAGGCCCGTGTCCAGGAATTTATTTCGGGGGGGGTGCCCTTCGGGGGGGGGGTTGCCAGCGGGTCAAACCAAAAAGTACAAAAGATACATAGATCATATCTTGAAGCCTACAAAAAACGATTAATTTTGTCGGTTTCGGGGGGGGGGGGTCGAACCCCCTACCCCCCCCCCCCCCCTGGATACGGCCTTGACTTGAAGACTCGATTGGTAACAAGCACTGGCTCAAGTACATTCTGCTTACAACACATCAATTTGCAAACTGAAATGCTTCTATGGCAGCATAATCCAACGTGCAGCTGGATAAAAAATAATTTAGTACTGCAAGTAGGTAAAAATGCAGTAAGAACTTACAGTACTAAAATGCGCAGTACTTTAAAGTTTAACTGAAAAGCCTACTCATTTGTGTGTCATTTAACTGTATACACTGAGTTATTTGGATTCTGCAAAGGGATTTTTTGATTTTCCACTATCTGCTCTAGTTATGAGGCTCAGAGTATCTCCAGCCGTCCCCAGAGCGTAAATTCTACTATGACGCGGGAAATTTTAATCTCAACACAAATGCAGCTTTTCAGTGGGCAGTGGTGAGATCGGTGAAGATTGCTTAGTGCAAGAAAAAAAAAATGAAAAATCTTTCTCGTAAGGCATAAGTGGCGTTTTTGATTGCCGATGAAAGTTCCCCGGTAGACGAAGGAAGTTTGCCGATTCGTGCTTATTTACTGTTTTTGTTAGCCGATAGCCGTTGGAAGCAACGTCTATCGCCTATCGGCGAGTCTGAGGCCGACAGGCGATGAACAGGAATTTAGGCGATAGCCGTTAGCCGTTGAGCACAAAAACAGAAATTAGAAGAAACAGCTACGGCTATCGGCTTCCGGCGACAGCAGCAAAAATACAAGCGCATAGAGGCACCACAAATCACACGGAAATTCCACTATTTGAAAATCGATTATTCGTGAATAGCGGAACAACGAAGTAGTGATGAAGTAAGTGATGGGTAACTAGATTGTCCTATCCTAGCCCTTTTCGGTTAAACTTTAAGTATTACTCAAGTACATATACAAACAAGAGCTGTAAGCTCATATGGCACTTGCATGGGTTGAGATGTATTATTTGATTAAAAGTAATTTTCGACTGCGCGGTTCAGATGCGCACTTTAAGGAAGCTAGAGAAAAAGTATTTTATCGCAGAACTTGGCTGTAATGATGCGCACTTTAAAGGCACTAGAAATTCATCTGTAAGGAAGACCCTTGAGGCAAAAACGATATCAGGCTCTTAGGGATCATTGATATATACGTATGATCAAAAGTATTTTTTTTCCGCTAATGCGGGTAAAATGCGCACTTTAAGGGTGCTAGAAATTTTTTTTTTTTGCAAAACCCTTGTGGCACAAATGATCATAGGTTGAGATGTATCGTTTGATAAAAAGTACTTTTCGACCTTGCGGTTAAGATGTACACTTTAAGGGAGCTAGAACTTCATTTGTAAGCAAAACCCTTGAGGCAAAAATGATCATGGACTCATGGGGATCATGGAAATGCATATTTTGCTTAAAAGCATTTTTCTTAATTTGCGGTCATGATTGGTACTTTAGGGAATGGTCGGATTTGAAAAGTGGCGATTTCTAAGCCAATCTTGTCGAATTTCTAATATTCCAGCCAAACTTCATCGTCCTAGCACATCTCTTAACTCGCGATCACCGGAATTCCGGACCCGCCCCTCAAACTCCCCCCACAGTCGCCGGAGCCAATCCGGTTCGGTTTTGGACTTGTTTGTTATTCCCACAAAGTTCCACCCCGATCTCTCCAGTCCAATCCGGTTACGTATTCCCCCCCCCAATTGTTGTCGGATCCGGTCCGGACATGAAAAAGATCACCACAGGCCCTCTGTTCAGTTATTAAATTTCACTCGAATCCGATCACCCGTTCCAAAGTTACGCATGGCTAAATATTCCGGATTCCCCCTCCCTCCGATCCCCCCACGACTATCGGATCGAGTGAATTTTTAATTACAAGTTAGTTTGATCGGGTCCCTGATACGCCTCCCAAGTTTCGTCGTGAAAATCCCAAAAACTGTCATCACCAGAATTCCGGGAAACTCCCTTCCACCCTCCCCCCCCCCCAAGTGTCCGGGTCCAGTCCAAACCTGTAAACGATTTATATGGAGCAGATTCTTGTTCTTCCCAGCAAGTTTTACTCCAATCCCTCCACTATAACCGTATCTCGAGATTTCCGGTCTTCCCCCCCCAACTCCCCATAGCTGTCGAATCCGGTTCGGACATCAAATGGAAGATCAGAGATATGTCATTCATTCAGGTATTAAGTTTCGTCCCAATCCGATCACCCGTTCGAAAGTTACACAACACTCAATTTTCCATATTCCCCCGCACTGAATCACATATACAAACCCCTTTGACCCTCGAATGCACTAGCTCTTTCCGCTGTTAACAGAGTGATCCGATGCAAAGAGTGACGTCACGCCGCGCGCAGACCTACTAGTGAGAAGAAAGGGGTAGGGGTTTTACAAAAACTACTAAATTCTCAGAATTCCCCGGCCCACCACTCCCCCCCAGATGGTCGGATAGTGAAACTGATTATTTCCAGGTTAGTTATATCGGGTCCCTGATATGCCTGCCAAGTTTCATCGTCCTAGGACATCTGGAAGTACCCTAACTCGAAAACAGTGGACCGCCCGACCGACCGACCGACAGACCGACCGAAAAGCGATCGGTATATGGCACTTACTGATACTGATACTTTATTGTAAAACGAAACTTTCACAGCATTGGATTGCCGAACTTGTCGTTTTCGTCAGGTACATCATAATTACAAAACTAAGGTGGTTATACATAATAAAGCAATAGTCAAAAAATGATCAAACAGAATAAAAACCCTAGACAATTAAAACATTAAAGGGAAATATTTGATCAATTGTTTAAAACTTCAACAAAAGATGGTACAAAGCTCTTTCTGTAGCGTTCGGTTCTTGTACAAACAGGGTTAAGAACCGGAACTTTTTGTGCTACAACCCGAGGTAGTCGAGGTTTTGGCGGGCAATATGGGGTAGGAAATAGGTGCTCAAAACCTGAGTGGGAACGCAGACTGTTCCCGAAACTAGTACAAAGAGTAAGACGTCGGGCTGCTAAAGTAGGGAGGCGGAATTCTTTGAGGAGGAGGATATAAGGCACTTTGCCCTGGCGGTAGATGATTCTCAAGGCTCTCTTCTGAATAGTTTCAAGCCTATCAGACTGATCTACTGTCAGGCCAAAGTGCCAAACCGGACAAGCATACTCAAGTAGCGGACGGATGAAAGTAACGTAAAGGCGGATAACATGTGATTTAGGGCACGAAAATTTGGAAAACAATTTTAGGAGAGACAGAGACGCACTGGCTTGTTTAACAATCGAACAAATGTGAGCCTCCCACTTCAAATCATTCGTCAGCGTGATCCCCAAAAGTTTGGTCTTTGTTGTAAATATTTCATTTGGTATTGGAGTAGTGAACGATGGCTTTGATTTAAGAAAACTTATGGTCATGATATTAGATTTCTGGGGATTAACTTTCATTTTCGACTCGGCTGCTTCGGCAGCGATATCGTCAAGTATTTCCATTGCGGTACTCTTTATGTTCCTTCTGCACCTTTCAAGTAATGTCATGTCGTCCACAAACTTCCAACGATCGGCTGATTCGTTAGCAAGATTGTTAATCATTACCAAAAATAATAGAGGACCCAAGAGCGTTCCCTGTGGAACCCCACAAGAAATAGGAAGTGCATCAGAATAAATGTTTTTATACTTTACAACTTGACTTCTATTTGACAGAAAAGATGCAATGATATTAACTAGAAAAGGTGGTACTTTAAAATCATTTAATAATTTTTCAACTAAAACATTGTGACTAACAAGATCAAACGCTTTTTGGAGGTCAACCAAAATAAGATTCAGCCATGTATCAGGCTCATCAAGTAGTTTATATACAGTGTCGAGAAGGCTAACCAGATAATGTGTCGTCGATAAACCTTTCATGTTACCGAACTGGTTTTCATCTATTAAATCAAGGATCGTTTCTTTGAGCCAATCTGCTAGAAAACTCTCATACATTTTGGAAAATATCGGTGTAAGAGTGATAGGACGGACTCCACTAAAATCCAGTTTAGCCCCTTTCTTCTGTATGGGAGTAACGTACCCTTTTTTCCAGCAATCAGGGAATAAACCGCTTTTGGTTATCGTGTTGAAAATATCTGATAAAGGTTTTGATAGTTTGTCGGGAAATGCTTGGACCAAATCAATCGGAATATCAAGGGGGCATATTGAAGTTCTCTTTAGTTTACGGATTTTTGCTTCAACATCCACAGGTAGTATTGCTGGGATAACGTGGTCTGGTAATGGGGGAAAAGAGGTATTACTTGGGAGAGGAGGAAGAGTTTGCACAATAGCCGAAAGGTGTTTATTTAACGAATTTGCTGTGGTTTCTGGCGGTTCATCAAGGTTGAAATCAACAATTTTGACTGTTTTACCGCTAATTTTCCTGACTGTGTTGTACCACTGCTTTGGTCGGGATTTGAAGAGTTCGCTTACTTTATTACGGTAGTACTCGGATGAAGCTTTTCGGATCTGCTTTTTTATACCTTTTCTTAATAGGTTAGCTTCTTCAATTTTTCCTTGACGGAATAGCCTTAGTTTTTGGCGGATTAAATTTTTCAGTGCATCGTTTACGTACGGCTTATCATTGGAACATCTTTTCTTTTTAACTTCTGGGAAGTGAAGGACATAATGATTAAGAAGCTTTTCCTGAAAAATTTCGGCCTTCTTATTAGAATCATCAGCAGCAAGGACATCATCCCATTGCTCTTCTGACAGCCATGCCCCGAACTTAAGCAGACCACCATCAGTAATTGGACACTTGAGCGGAGCTGCAAGTGCCATAAAAACTCAAGTACTACTTAAGTTTGTTGTAAGGTATTTGTTGTAATGTACTTAGTGTGCGCTTGAAAATTGTGCATTATGCTCCCGACCAGTGTTAGCGCATTATGATATTGATGCGCAAAATCGGTTATCTGAATACTGCCAATTTTCGGCTAGAAGTCAACGGGTCTGGGAAAAGGCTTCAAACAGCCAAAGCCGTAGGTAATTTGTTAAAGCCTAGTTTTACAGTATTCAGATAGTTTTGAATACTGGAACATAACAGTAAATAGTACGAGGTGTGCTTTAATACTTGATACGAGAGTACAAATTTTGAAAGTACTTCATAGTTGTACTTTTGAAATACATATATATACTTTTGAAGTACTTCATACTTCATCTGATGTACTTCACTACTACTTATATGAAATACAGTTATTCAATCGATGTATACATTTAAGTACTTGTCCCAACATTGTTCTTTCTACGCTACTCACTTTTTGCAGAGATCTGCCGCCTTTTCCCAAGAATGCCTTACGTTAAAGTATCGATAGCAGTGAAGCCCTCGAAGCTCCCAACCTGAAAGAAAATATCGGAAGTGAGCTGTCGAATCACAATGAAGAGGAAAAGGAAGCCAGAACTTAAGAGAAGAAAAAAACAGACGTATGCCAGTCTTGGATATCCGCTTATTCAATCAAAAGGTAGTACACCGTTACTTCTCCTCAGGCTTGCGGTGAATGCCAATTAGAACTCCGTCTTGAGTGAATTATTTACAGAGAACCTGTTACCCACGCCAATGCGATTGAAAGAGCTGAGCTTGACCCAGTGAACGGGGTACTTCAGGTCATTTAGGCAAACGATCAAGTCACAGAAGAAATTACTTTTTCCACGGAAATTCTGGAGGAAAGGGAGTCAAGTTAAGCGGCGATCAAGGTTTCTTGCTGCCGCGGTTTCTCAGCCAATGGAGAACCAGTTAAACTGTAAGGCGGAAGGGGGGAAGAAGCCAGAAGGAATGATTATTGCGAACACAACTATACCCCTTCTTTCTGAAAAATCTCAAACATCAGCGAACGTTATTCACTAATAAGGAAACTAAATGAGAACTTGAATGCAGTTGACCCAGCCGCGTCGCCCTCTCGTTTATTATTCACTGAATTCCATTCATTGAGCTTAGTGGACACATATTTTCTTCTTGAAATACGACGGGATGTTAACAGAAAGGTATAAAAAAATCAAAATTATTTAAAGAAATGGATATTGCCAAATGTTTACCCAATTAAGATCTGTTATGAGCTTGCCCATCGCCTGTTTGCTGATCGCGCCACTAGATGAGCCCACACTCGTACTCAGCCCTGGTTCGATCTTGCGACTATGATGGGGGTTGTCTAGATATAGCAAATGCTAGAATATTCAAATAATGCATAAAACGGATACGTCAGCAACGATGCTTATGGCAGCGATATTTCGGCCCTTCTTGACAAGGGTCCTCGTCTGCCATAAGCATCTTGGGTGACCGTATCCGTTTCATGCATTATTTGAATACATGTTTCAAAGTCGGCTTGGGCTCAAGGAATATTTAAACGCTAAAATTCTTTACATTTAACTCCTTTAACAAAATTTTCTTAGAGTATTTTGTAAGACTCGGAAGATGAGGATAGCAGACAACAAAAAAAGAGCCGCAAAAGAAGAAGCATCCAAACAGAGGAATGATTCAGATACCGGTACACGGAAGATTTTCCACGTGAAACAACCGGAAGTAATCCCATCGTTCACTATAAAGTGGGTATGGTAATTTTTTTTTCTGCATCGTAAAACGGTGCCAAAAGCAATTTCGTGTAGAGAATGTGGGTCAAAGTCGAATATTTTGCACTGAAACCATTTAAAAATTCAAATTTGTAAAGAGGGAAATTATACCTTTATCGCAGTATGGCAAGCGAGCACAGTCACGTTTTTTTTTTATTCCGTATAGGCTAGCGTAAGACAAGAACGCAACAACTTCTAAAGATCCGTTAAAGGAGAATATCTTTCCCCTAGAATGGTCACCTAGTAAAGATGACAGAGGGGTACAAGACTCGGACATACATTATATTAAAGTTGACTAAATACTTACTTTCCGGACAGTGAAACACTCCATCAGTGACATCCTGGAGAAAGAAAAAAAAGTATATTAATTTCACATCTTACAAAGTGGACCAGACCAAAGTTCCTACGCAGGCTGCTACATATGTTATAATTTCCCTATCCAGGACCTGAACTACCATGTCCTCAAACTTAAAAAGAAATCGTTTTGTTTTGGTAGGCCCTTCCCTCCGAAACATTCTACGCTTTTCCCTAGACGACCTCAATATACGCAATTTCTGTTTGAAACCAAGTCCCTGTTTCCTGACACAAGCAAGCTCTTTCTATCACCTAAGTTTTATAAACAGCTGTGCACTACTTTCCGGCTACAACATTTTACCCATTTTTATGGCACTTGCCTTCCGGCCAAGTGCCATATACCGATCACTTTTCCGTCGGTCGGTCGGTCGGTCAGTCCGGTGATCGCGAGTTAGGGTACTTCCAGATGTGCTAGGACGATGAAACTTGGCAGGCGTATTAAGGGCCCGAGCAAACTAACTTGGAAATCGTCACTTGCCCGATCCGACCATCGTGGGGGGATGGAGGGGAACAGGAATCCGGAATTTAGTGACAAGCATAACTTTCGAACGGGTAATCGGATCTTAATGAAACTTGATATTTGGAAAGACATCATGTCTCACATGTCACCAACTCAAGTCCGGACCGAATCCGATGAATGTGGGGGGGATCGGAGGGGGGAACCGGAAATCATGTTAAACGCTTAGAGTGGAGCGATCGGGATGAAACTTGGTGGGAGGAACAAGCACAACCCCTAGGTCCATCATTGACAGAACCGGACAGGATTCGTGCACTGGGGGGGGGGGGAGTTGGAGGGAAGTTCCGGAATTCCGGTCATACGGAGTTAAGATACTTCCTGGCGGGCTAGGACGATGAAACTTGGCAGGCAAATCAGGGACACGACCAGATTAACCTGGATACAGTCAGCTTCCCGATCCGACCATCGTGGGGGGGAGTGGAGGGAGGGGGAATCCGGACTCTTGAGGTATGTATAACTTCCGAACGGGTGATCGGATCATAATGAAACTTAATATGTAGAAAGACCACATGTCTCGGATGTCCCATTTCAAGTCCGGACTAGATCCGATGAAGCTGGGGGGGGGGGGGGGGTCGGAGGGGGGTCCGGAAACCTTGTGACATGCTTGGAGTGGAGCGATCGGAATGAAACTTGGTGGGAAGAACAAGCACAAGCCCTATGTAGATCAGTGACAAAACCGGACCGGATTCGGGTATTGTGGGGGAGTTAGGGGGGGTCCGGAATTCCGGTGATCGCAAGTTAAGGTACTTCCAGACACGCTAGGACGATGAAACTTAGCTTGAAAATTAGAGACTTGACATGATTGGCTAAGAAATAGTTAGTTCCCAGATCCGACCATCCCTTAAAGTACTAATGCTAACCGCAAAGTACAAAAATACTTTTAAGCAATATATACATTTTCGTTATCCCTATGAGCCCATGATCATTTTTGCCTCAAGGGTTTTGCTTACAACTGAATTCCTTAAAGTACAAACAGCAATTTTGAGTAAAATATACATTTTCGTGCTGCTGGTGATCATCTTTTTTGCTTCAAGAGTTTTGATTACAGATGATTTTCTAGCGCCCTTAAAGTGCGCACAGCCAAATGCATTGCCAAACGATACAGTCTCGTGATTTCCAAGGACCCATGATAATTCTTATGTCAAGGGTTTTGCTTACAAATGATCAAAATAAACCCACGAATTGACGAATTCCTACTTTCATCCTCTGACCCAGCCTTGCCAGTGCCATATGAGCTTCCAGCTCTTGTTTAACAAGTGAATAATACAGTGTGGAAACAATTGTAACTTAGTCGTCGAAAGCATGTGTATTTTTATGGTATTTATATGTCACTGAATGGA
Source organism: Branchinecta lindahli (assembly GCA_023053555.1). Lineage (NCBI taxonomy): Eukaryota > Metazoa > Arthropoda > Branchiopoda > Anostraca > Branchinectidae > Branchinecta > Branchinecta lindahli. The sequence goes on along the minus strand of JAKZAO010000007.1, from coordinate 12,560,644 downwards.
TCAGTTGGCTTAGGCAAAGTTTCGTTTTATACATTATATTTTGTACTCCTCAGTTCTAAGGGAACTAAAGAATATATAAATAAATAATAAATATTGTTCGCGCATCCCCTGCAACTCTATTGTGCAGCTTCTACGACTTCGAGATTCTCCTTCCATGAGCATAACCAATTAACAATGAATAATTAGTAATTGTATGTTTACACGAATTACAGTTTATGGATATCAAACTATACATATTTGGCCCTTACGAATACCTCGAATGCATTCTTTATTATCTTTCTCGCCCGTAAGTAATTGACATTCACGACGGGAATATTTTATGCCTGAAATCTCGTCTCGCTTTGACGGAGGAACAGAATAGAGGGTGGGTTTGCATGAAGTTTATGCTGAAGAAGTGATCAGGATTAAGAAGTACACGTTTCGATAAGGACTTTAACCTTCTCGACGACCGAGCGCTGTTTAAGGCCAAACAGCCAAAGTCTAGTCAGGAGAAAACAGAACAGTTTTCGTTCAGTGCCCTGGTCAGCCTACCAGGGAAGCCATTTGGGGGAGAGGGACTACTTTAACTTTACCTCCAAAAAGTATTTAAAAGTTGCGTCTGTGTAACAAAACCTAGGATTGGGGCCCAAAATTGTTTACTGGGATGCCTCTCTGCTAGAGTCTCTCATCTCCCATGAGGCCATGAGTGGTATGGTGGTTTTCGTCGGTCAAAACAAAATATAAGGATACGCAGCCAACAGAGCTCCGGCTGCCTCAAAGTTTCAGAAATCAGGTATTCTCGTGCGGGAAAGAAAGGAAGGTTCTCACCCTCAGTTTTTTCCGGACGGAGGACATAAAAGAACATTACCCGACCTTTGCTCTACTAAAACCCAAGTACCGTAGGCTAAATATAAGATTTTTATAACGGAAAACTGCGGACAGTATTTCTGAAGAAAAGTTGGCCAGGCAATATCAAATCCGGTTTGAGCCGAAATCTGGCACAATTTCCCAAGATAGGCGCAAAATCTGGACGGAGATTTGGAATCTGGACAGTGGGAACCTACATTTCATGCAATTGCAATACTATAGCTAGTGTCAACTTCGTACTTGTTCAGAGTAAACACCAAGAACTTTACCTGCGCAAATAGAAAGCTACTGCCGCAACTGAAGAACACAACACTAAACAGGAGACCGATCATGACTCTGAAAAATAACAACTATTATTAATATTTTGCACTAATCATAAGACAGACGTATCGGGAGAGGATTACGCACTTGCGAACTCTTAACACTAGGCCGGACCCGTAGGGAGCGGGCGGGGGTATAACTCCCCAGTTTAAATCCGACCGTGAACGGAGAGTCCGGCATAATTTACAATCATTCCTCAGGGGATTGCGAAAGTCCCATCGAAAAAAAATGTGGACACGGTTTGATTAAGAAGGAATATGGATCTCCCACGTAATTTACGAAGAAGTCATACAAAACAAAAAATATACGGCTTCTCACGGAAATTTGATCTACACAATTCCCAGAGAAAAAGCTTTTGTGCAGACTTTGTTTATACGCCTATACAAATGGGGAGGGGAGTCACATTATGATATTTCGTGACGCCAGACGTATGATTTTAGCATATACTCAATGTTAGATTTTGTTGTATTTTTTTTTTACTGCTTTTCACGAGGCCGAATAGCAAGGCCGTATCCGGGGGGGGGGGGGGTAGGGGGTTCAAACCCCCCCCGAAACCCGCAAAAGTAATAGTTTTTTGCAGGTTTTAACCTCTGATCTATGTATTTTTTGTACTTTTTGGTCCGACCCGTGGACAAACCCCCCCCCCCCCCCCCGAAATAAATTCCGCGAGCAAACCCCCCCCCCCCCCCCCCCGAAATAAATTCATGGATACGGCCCTGCCGAATAGGTTCAATATCAAGTAATCTAAAACCACTGGCTTTTGGCGATTTCTGTAAAAAACAGTTGATTTTGTGCCATGAAAACAGTCGGTTTTTCTGAAAATCCGTCAATTTTTCGTCAAAACTTAGTTTTTCTTGGAAAACAATCGTTATTTTCTGTAAAAACAGTCAGTTACAGTTACCAGGCAGCCGGTAAATACCTTGCCCCCCCCCCAAAAAAAAAAACATTTTGACTAGTAACGCCTCTGCCCATCGGTACAGGTTGCCATTCAACATGGGAAGAAACTTACAGATATTGTTGAGCCCCACAGCTCCGTTCCAATTATCCGATTATTTGTATCCAGTAATTGTTTTCACTGCATCTTCTTTGAATTTGGCAGTCACTTGTATCAACACTGGCAGAGGCAACGGTAACTAACACACCTTTTGGGAACACCTTGCCATGGCCCGCAGAATACCTAAAGAATGCCCTGAGGCTGCACCTACCGAAGGCGGCCGTCGCTGGCGTACCGCAAAGCGGTACTCCCCTTTAGGGTATAGCAGACGGGTAGAGCCGGGCACAGAAAAAATGACTTTCGTAACAAAGTCATGAATCACAAGCTCTAAATTTCCATGCAGTTACTTGGTACGGTTGTTCTTTTGCATAATAGTACCCCACATCCTTCTTAGTTCTTACATCTCGACTCGACAGCAGATCTAGTGGTCGCAGTATTCTGTGACTGTCTTCGTCGCTTGAGAGCTAGTGTTCTTGGAACTAGCCTGTATCCTTATACGTGAGACAGTGCAGAAATATATGCGACCAATGGCAACTGGAGACGAGCCACTGAGCATCTAAAAGACAAAACAATATTTAAAAAAAAATACCAAATACGAGGGAAGATTGCAATATTTTATGTTCAGAACTTTGTCAAACAACGCTGGTTCGGTGTATGCAGAAATAAACCCACGAAAATTCGTAAATGGAGCGTCTCGTCGTTTTCGAGCGTCGTTTTCCGGGGCCACTCGATTCAGGACAATGTTTTTAACACAAAAGTTACACGGTTTGGCCAGAAAAGGGCGTTATGGGCGAGCGTACCGGATGCTCGCTTTCGTTTATTGCCATTTTCAAGACCATTTAGGAAACATGTTTTGTTTGGTTTATGAACCACAGTTTCTTCAAACATTTAGGTATGTTAATGGGTTTTGACTGAAGTTCAAGATCCAAATGGACGAAAACCTAATCAGAAATGGACATACTACTGCCACCATTTTTTTAAATGAAATCGCTTATAGAAGCGAAATGATCTCGATGGAAGAGCTAAACGGTATACTTCGTGTGCACATATCTGCCATCTAAGTAAGTTCTTCAATTCTGCGGCTTGCAGCCAGTGTTAACAGAGTAAAACGACTACCTCAAGTGTTGTAAGATGGCAGCCGCGAAACTTCAAATTGCCTATTTGCTCGGTGAAGATAGCCTTATCAGTACAAGGAAACAGTTTTGTCCTCATCTTTTCTTTGTATACGTATAAATAGTGAGACTACCGTCCAATGCTGCCTGGGCAATATGTAGTGTCGCAGCCACCTTCGGTAGGTTCCGGTTAAAAGTGTCCTCCGGAACTTGAAAGTATTTCTAGACACTGTCCCTTTTTTCTACTTTCTCTCGATAACCAGAACACGGCAGTCGGTTGCGACCAGTAGGGCTTTATCCTGTCCAATTGCAAGATATTTTTTTGTGGCTGGACACTTATTGGCACATGCATGTTCACCATAATGAACTGCAAAAATGCTATAGAAGGGATAAGTTCTTTTTTATTGTTTTTCACTCTTATGGCCTTATAGTTGGACTTGGTTTATTTGCCTCTAACAACCAAATTTGACTGTGCCAAACGGTAGTCAGCTGAAATTTGTTCTGGCGATATTTCCGCCCGTCTTGGCAAGGGCCCTCCTCAGGCTCAACAAACCTGTTTGTTTTCACCCTCTTAAACATCGGAAAAGGTGATTAAAAAGTATACTGACTTTGCAGCCAGCTGGGCTTTATCCTATCATATTGTGGATGACGAATAAAAACCTGAAAGCTTTACACAATCATAAACTTATTGCTATGTCATTGTGTTGCGTATTATCTTCAATCAAAGATGACAGAGCCAGACATGGAAATGAATTTTCTTACGGTCAAATGCACAGAAACAAACAAAAGGTACAACAACTAACAGTGTTTGCTAAGCTCTCGTCGATGAAGATGACCGTGGATGATCATGAAGATGACCGTCAAACATAACCGTGTTGTAACAACCGACTTTTGCTTACCGTCCCCTCTCTTGTCTCAGAATCGGATCTATCCGAAATTTTTTCGAATTATAATCGTAACACTCAAGCTTTTGACCACTCGAAATTTTGATATTTTTATGTTTGGGAGATCCCCTGCAAGCTATGCTTCCGGAGCGAGTTGACCCCTCCTGCCTAGGACCTCCAGTGCCATACATTTTTGTAGTCTACGTATGTAGTAGTTAACAAATGGAATAGAGTGGTAGGCTATATAAGCAAGAATAAATAACGAGACTGATTATTTGTTCTTGATATAAGTAGGTATTTTTGCCATGGGTCCAGTGAGCTGTCACACACCTTCTGCATTTTAAGATTTCAGTCCATTTTCAGCTCGAATCTGGTGCCTGACTGACTGCTAGAAAGTAGCATTCAATTCGAAAGCAGAAATATAAGGATGGAGAAACGGAAGGTTGGCTGCATAACTTAGAACTCCATTCCAACCACTTCACACACTGTATGCTCTGGGTCGGAAACCCTCCCTGCCGACCCCAGGCGAGCTTTGTGAAGCTTTCCAAAATGCGATATCAATATTCATCAATCCGTCCTAAGGTCCTCCGTCAAAACCACAGATGTTAGACCCTTACCATCGTTTAGCACCGAAAGGAAATCTGGGGACTGAGGGTAAAAAGGACAATACCGAAGTGTTGCTCCAAAAGACAACTCGTGAACATCTCTATTCTCATGACAGTAAACCCGGACCGACCGACGGACGGACAGAAATTGCGATCGCTATATGGCACTTACTCTAAGTTGGTATTGACTCTTAGGCAATACCTGACTTCTAAGAGGAACGCATTCAATTCTAAGTATTCTACTCATCATCGAGGAACTCAAGCTTGGAACGCACTGGCTCCAGATCTAAAGACAAAGACTGAGATCGCCGATTGGTTTTTGGTTTGTGTTCTCTGTACCATTTTGGTAAGTTCATATTGCGACTTGGATGTTATAGGGTTGTAGTACACCCTGGGACAGGCCGGTGCTTTCTGGGGTGCCCCTTATGTGGTTTGTATTATTATCCGTTCAATAAACTCTCTCTCTCTCAATTCTCGTGGTATTGCAAAACGATAAGCGTTAACAGCGATAAGCGTTTGCGGATTTGTAACAAGAAATTTCGCCAGTTTTTTCGTTTTATCTAGTTTCTTCATCTATAGTGTCATCCCGTTGAATTCCTTTCAAGATTACATACGTTCAGTGGCTTTTTCTGCGATATCGTGTCATATAATTGCGGCAGTTTTTGTCAGGGATGTCTGTTTAATCGTCAAAGATCTCTGCTCGTCCTCACCATAGTGAATTCTAAGGCCTATGATACCCTTGGTCCGGTATAACACTTATTATCACGAAAAGACGAAAGCAGAAACAGTATAAATTCAACGTGCATGGCATATTACTCATAAAAATACACACATAGAGTTTTCTGGCTGTTCAAATCTCAACACCAGCCTTCTGGAGGGCACCCTTGGCCCACTGTCCAAACAAGATTGCACCCTCTTCGTTGAGTTCCCTGTAACCAACCATGTCTGACTTGGATTTGTTGAACCAATTCTTGATATGTGGATACTTCTCCAAGTGGGCTGGGTTCAGAGCCTAGAAAGAAGATGCCTAGAGCCTATCCGATTTCATGTCCAATCATGATCCGGGTGGAACGACTAACGCAAGCCACACTTTAGCTCGTACGCTTAGCAGAAAGTTTTTATGGCACTTGCAGCATTCAGCTTAAGTGCCGTACCGCAATCGTAATGTCTGCCAGCCAGTCGTCCCTCGGTCTCGCTTCTGCTAGTTCCGGCACTTCCACGTAAGCTAGGGCGATGAAAGGCAGGCATATAAAGGACCCGACCAAATGCTCAATGAAACCTTGTTTTCCCGGGTCCGATCATCCGTGTGGAGTGGAGGGAGGGGGAATTCGGAATATTCTGATCCGCGTAGGTTGCCGCCGGGTGACCCGATTCTGATGAACATTGATAGGTGATAGGAGTATATAGAAACCGAGATGTTCAAGTTATGTGTCTGAACCACATCCGACCACAGTCGGGGGGGGGCCTAGGGGGGCGCAGACATTTATTAACATACATAGGGACCAAACGAATAGAGGGATTGCGATGAAACTTGAAAGCACACAGATCATGGGTCACAGATATGTTATTTTTAAGTCTCGACCAGATCCAGCTTCAGTCGGAGGAGCTCAAGACCAGAAACTGTCCGGAAGTATTCCAATTCGAGTGAAACTCAGTGTTTGGTAAAAGGATGGAGGGATCGGAATGCAACTTAGATGGTACAGAGGTCTTCTTAGATATGTTATTATGAGGTCCGGACCGGATCCTGCTTGGGTAGGGGAGTACGGCGGAACCAGAAATTTCCCAGATGGGCTCCGGTTCCGTTAAAACTTGGTGGGTGGTAAGAACAAATGCTCTAGATGCAACATTTATGTGTCCGAATCGCTTCGATCGTGGTCGGGGGTTGGAGGGAGGAGGCCCGGAAATCTTGTAACATGCATATGGACCAAGCGGATGGAGGGATTGGGATGCAACTTATATTATACAGAAGTCATGGTTCAAAGATATTTAATTTTGATGTTCGGGCTGGATCTAGCCTCGGTAAGGGGAGTTAGAGGGGAGGGGATCCCGGAATTTCCGGCAATTATGTGGCATGCGAAACTCTCACCATTCGAGGAGTTGCAGGGGGACCGGAAATATTGTGTGCTAGCTTAGAATGAATGAATCGAGACGGGATTTGGCAGTCATCAGTACTACGAGTACATTTATAGATGAAGACCGGATCCCGGCACTGGGAGGGGGGGGGGAATATCTTTTAACTAACTCTCGAAGGCGTGTTCCGATCCAGATGGAACTTCATACCTGGCGAGAGCACATGTCCTAGATCTATAATTTATACGTCCGGACAGTATGCGGCTCTTAGCCGAGATACATGCTACCTGCCGTTGCAAGTGCCATTTGGTCTTTCAGCTCTGGTTACCTTGTACGACCGTATATACCGTATAGCACAATGAAGATACGAATTAATTTCTCCGACGTCTCAACAACTGTGTAAGTTGATACTTCGGTTCTTGTTCTAAAGATAAGTTATCACAGAAGCGATCTGATGGTTGAGGTGTCCTTGACACAAACAACCTTGAGACGAAGTCGAAACAAGTAAAACGTGAACTTCCGGCAGTGAGACAGGAATATGTGAGTTCCCAATGGGAACTTGGCTGTAGTGTTGGGCAATATTTAGATTTTTCAATATATTGATATTTTCACTTTCGATATTCGATATGTCGCTACCATATTTCGCTTGATATATGACTCGTTTCACGATATTTAAGAGCAAAATTGTAGCAAAAAAGCATCTTGGATCAATCCAAACTTCGAATAAACAAGAACTGAACTACGAAGAACATATTCCCCCGATTTTGGATATATAAATGTAAATTATGCTGGATTATTTATAATGATCTAAATGAACAAACATCTTTTCCGATACCGATATTTACGTTTCGATATTCAGTATCGGTGACTGGTCCGATATATCGACATCGAATACCGCCCAACACTACTTGGCTAAGTAAAAAAAATTCTTTACCTCAATCGTAGAAATGGTTGCTACGATAGCATAGTCTGCAATGGTGATATTATCTCCGGCAACATACTTGTGTTCTGTCAAATAGCCTTCCAGCAGTTCAAGTGCAAACTCCAGGGCTTGTTTCTTTTGTTCCGGTAGGGTAGTTTCTCCTTGCATTATGACTGGGTACTGAAATATTGCAATACATGTACCTGTAGGCACAGGATGCAATTACACTCCACTTCAAATGTAAATGTGTTGTCAAGTTTCGGCAGCTTTACCGTTCGTTTATTCTAATAGAATGTTTGCAACAGAAAACAAGAGCTGCGAGCTCATATGGCACTTGTTACGAGTAGTGGTACGAGAAAGTAGGAGAGAACTTCAAAATAAACACCCCGCCATTCAAAAATGCGGTTCGGACCTACAATTAGGACATCTAGGTTCATTCAGTCTGAAAGCTCCAGATGACGTACTTAGAACCTATGCTTATTCTTCCCACCAAGTTTCATCCCGATCCCTCCACTCTAAGCGATTTCAAAGATTTCCGGTTCGCCCCTCCAACTCCTCCCAATGTCACCGGATCTGGTCCGGAATTAAATGGGACGTCTGAGGCACGAGACCTTTTCTAACTATCAAGTTTCGGTTAAATCCGATAACCCGTTCAATAGCTGAGGTTGCCACTGGATTCCGGATTCCCCTTTCGTACACTCCCCATCGACGGTCGGATCGGGGAAACGACATTCTCAAGTCAATAGTTCGGGTACCTGACAAACCTGCCAAGTTCATTGTCCTTGCACATCAGGAAGTACCGAACTCGTGGGATTACTACAAACTCGGATCCCCTCCAACTCCCCCACAGTGACCGGATCCATTCCGGTTATGCTATTCACTTGTTCTTCACACCAACTTTCATCCCGAACCCTCCACTCTAAGCGTTTCCCAAGATATCCGGTTCCCCCGTCCGACTCCCCCCAATATCACCGGATCCGGTTCGGATTTAAAATGGGGCGTCTGAGACACGAGGTCTTTCTATATATCAAGTTTCATCAAGATCCGATCACCCGTTCGCAAGTTAAAATACCTCACTTTTCGGATTCCCTCTCTCTCCACCCCCACCCCCCAGATGGTCGGATCCGGGAAACGACTATTCTCAAGTCAACCTGTTCGGGTCCCATACACGCCTGCCAAGTTTCATCGTCTTATTAGCGCATCAGGAAGTACCGAACTCGCGGGATCACTAGAAATTCGGATCCCCCCACCCCCCCTACTGTGAACGGATCCGGTCCGGTTATGTCAATCACGTATCTAGGGCTTGTGCTTGTTTTTCCACCAACCTTCCTCCCGATCTCTCTACTCAAAGCGTTTCCCAAGATTTCCGGTTCCCCCCTCCAGCTCCCAATGTTACCGGATCCGGTCCGGATTTAAACTGGGATGTCTGAGACACAAGTTCCTTCTATATATCAAGTTTCATTAAGATCCGATCACCCGTTCGTAAGTTAAAAATACCTCATTTTTCCGGATTCCCCTCCCTCCAGCCCCCCCCCCGGATGGTATCGGGGAAACGACTATTATCAAGTCAATCTGTTCCGGTCCCTGACATGCCTGCCAATTTTCATCGTCCTAGCACATCAGGAAGCACCGAACTCGCGGGATCACTAGAAAGCCGAATCCCCCCCCCAACTCCCCCAAAGTGAGCGGATCCGGTCCGGTTATGTCAATCCCGTATCTAGGACTTGTGCTTGTTCTTTCCACCACTTTCATCCAGATCTCTCTATTCGAAGCGATTTTCAAGATTTCCGGTTCCCCCCCCCCCCAACTACCCCCCATGTCACCGGATCCGGTCTGGATTTAAAATGGGAGGTCTGAGACACAAGGTACTTCTATATATCAAGTTTCATTAAGATCCGATCACCCGTTCGTAAGTTAAAAATACCTTATTTTTCCGGATTCCCCTCCCTACAGCCCCTCCCCCCCGGATGGCCGGATCGGGGAAACGACTATTATCAAGTCAATCTGTTCGGGTCCCTGACATGCCTGCCAATTTTCCGCCCCCCCCCCCTTCCAGCTCCCCCCAGAGTCACCGGATCCGGTTCAGATTTTAATCGGACCGTCTGGGGCACGAGCTCTTTCCAAATATCAAGTTCCATTAAGATCCGATCATCCGTTCGAAAGTTATAAAATCCAAAATATTCCGGATTCCCCCTGACTCCACTCCCCCCATGATGTTCGGATCGGGAAAGTGACTATTTCCAACTTAATCATTTGGGGTCCCTGATATGACTGCCAAGTTTCATCGTCCTAGCTTATGTGGAAGTACCCGAACTAGCAAAACCGTGACAGACAGACCGACAGACCGACCGACCGACAGACCGACCGACCGACCGACCGACGGACGGACAGAAATTGCGATCGCTATATGGCACTTGGCCGAAGGGCAAGTGCCATAAAAAAGGGTCTATCTGAAATACGCTCCGATTTCCGTAGACTGTACATTCATCACAAGCTTTGAATATCGGCGATACTTTCTTTCCTTAATTCATTCACCATTTTAACTCCCTGGTTGTTGTTTTTATCAGTTTGCGACGTGACATATTTATTGTTTGTATTATTTAGGGTGATTAGATGGTGTTCTCCACAAGTAGCCATAAGTATTCGACCCAATTAACAACCAACATTGTAACACGAACAAACTGTATACAATACTTATGCGTTAGTAATATTTTATTATTGATTAAATAAAGAAACCAAAAATTAATTTAAGCTGTAGGCTATAGAAGATTATAAAGTAATAGCTTATTAAGTGCTGGCATGTCAGCGTATTTTTTATTGACATTATCTTAGGCCTATGCTACTTTTCGCAACGAAGAATTTTTGGAAAAAAAGTTTGCTGATACCGAGCACTAGGTCATTCCAATCACGTCAGGATTTGTCAGCAGCTGTCCAGATTCCCTTTAAAAGCACTACGAAAATTTGTCAAGCAATCGAAAGCTCTTCCACGCTACATCTGGGCGGACTCTCGTCGTGCTGTCCCAAGTCCCTAGGTCAGTCTTCTCTTGCATAGTGAAACTAAGGGCAACCTTTCTATCAATGAAATCATGGCTGAGCGTCTCGAAGTCCGTCAATGTTTCATTTTTGGGATCCCAAAACGTTAGTGACGGATACCTATGACATCGCAAAAGTTGTCCGTCTGTCAGTCTGTAAGCACGATAACTCTCGAAGGGATTGAGATATTTTGATGAAACTTGGTGGGAGGATCCTTCGGGTCAAAGTATAAGTCAAGTGTAGCCATATATTTGAGGTTGGGGGAGGGGTTTCAAATTAAGGGGCAAGAAAAATATTTTTTAAAAGCTATTTAGATAGTTGATTTAGGAATCCGAATATGAAAGTTATTTTCTCGTCGGACAAGTAGTTCGCCCGGAATCCGGCCAAAACCGGAAAGTTTGTTAAAAGTAAAAGTTTTATTTGAAGTTGATTAGATGACTGATTTATGGGTAAGAAGACATGCTGAACACGATGGTGAAAACTATTTTCTTGCCGGATAAGTAGTTCGCCCGGAATCCAGCAAAACCGGAAAATTTGTTTAAAAGCAAAATGTTTATTTGAAGTTGATTAGATGTTCGATTCAGGGGTAAGAAAACATGCTGAACACGATGGTGAAGACCATTTTCTCGCCAGACAAGTAGTTCGTCCAGAATCCGGCCCAAACCGGAAAATTTGTTAAAAGCAAAATGTTATTTGAAGTTGATTAAATGTTTGATTTAGGGGTAAGAAGACATGCTGAACACGATGGTGAAAACCATTTTCTCGCCGGACAAGTAGTTCGTCCGGAATCCTGCCAGAACCGGAAAATTTGTTAAAGGCAAATTTGTATCTGAAGTTGATTAGATGATAGATTTAAGGGTAAGAAAAGACGCTGAATCTGTATATGACAATCATTTTTTACCCGGACATATAGTTCGTCCCGAATCCGGTTGAAACCTGATTTTTTTTAAAGTTAAAGTCTTATTTGAAGTTGATTAGATGTTCTTTATACGGATAAGGAGATACGCTGAATTTGATTCTGAACTATCTTTTTTTGCGGTAGAACAACAGAAATGAAGAGGGAAAGAACACAATCTTATCGTTGATAATGCACACTGATGTCACAACGCGTGGTATTCCGGCTTTTTTCGCACATTGATCTATCGAACAATCGAACAATAAAATAATACTTTAATTTCATGTGGTTGTGGTTCGGAACTGTAATATTTGTTATTCGAAATAGATATTCTACTCCATTCTAACTTTGGATTTGGATAGATTCTTGTCTACTTTCAGTTTCGAAAAATCTTTACACGCTGGATGAAACAGCACAGTCATGATCTTCGGAAACGCTTTATCACGTTCATTTTGAGAGGCAAAAGACCGTTAAAGATTGAACGGATGGTTTGGGTGATCATTCAGTATCTTGTGTTTCCCAGAAGCTAGTCTTGCGCCAACACTTACATATAGCTCGCCAAATTTCTGATAAAGAGTTCCCATGTCGAAATACAGGCGGTTGTCTACAATCGCTCTGGCTTTGGGGTCCTTGGGGTAGAGGCTGTCGTCTTTCGAATACTGGCTGGCGAGGTACTGAAGGATGGCACGGGATTCCCAAAGGTAGAAACCGTTGTCATCGAAGGTTGGGATTGAGTGCTGTAATAATGCAACTGGTTAGGATAATGCCGACACCGACGCACTGCTGAATCAAACAGGTGGCGCTCTTTTTACTTTTCCCTCTACTGCTCTGCTGACGCAGTACGAGAGGCCAAAGCATTTTAGTCAGATGGAAATCATGAAAATTGGCAAAAGCAGAGCCAGCATCAACACCAATAACGGCCAGATTGTGCCGGGGGGGGGGGGGGGGGGTATTTTCGGAAGATGTATCGTTGCTCTATCGTCACGCATCGAAGCCTGTTAGTGTCACACTGATATAGTTGTCAGTGGATGCTTAGTAACTGACACACGACTCTCTCAAGATCTCTCAACATCAAAAGGACCACAGATTTTAAGATGTAGAATTTTTACTATGCCGCCTGAAGCAAAAGGCACTAGAGCCTATCATTAAGTTCTTGTCGACGAAAAAAAGGGGCAACTATTGAATAACGTACCTGAGGATTCATTTTCAAGAATTCTGGCTTCATGTGTTCTCCCTTCCTTAAGTCAGTAAGCTTCAGGTTCAAGTGGAAATCAATAGCCTTCGCTAACAAGAGGACGGACCTGCATGGCCCGCTCGGGGGCATGTAATATAAATCAGCACTGGGCATCTTGACCTTAGGGAGGAAAATAAGTTAGCAAGAAGTTTGTCAGATAGCCACAAATAACGTAGATAAATTTTAGAGCAAAGCTCGCTTAAAAACTAGGATTAACAGCACCACGGAAATCGACTTTGACCTATGTGCTTCGTGCCCATGTCAGTCCTCAACATCGTAACTCTGTTCGGCGATCTGGGCTGTTACACACGTAGCTTGTCATTACCAGATTCTGCCTCTAATCCTACGTCAACTCTTTCCGCAATATCATATCAGGAACATACCTGTCTTGTTCACTGTCAAAATTCCACTAATTCGAACTGCACGTACTTCTGGACACTGAAGATTGTCTCTCTATCTATCGTCTTGTTATCATGCAATCCGTTGCCCAGAGCTGCATCTTAACCAATCAAAATGATTGGTCCACGCCAGAGCAGGGCTATAGAAACGCTGAATGAATTGCATTTTCACATCTTTTTGTAAAAATCAAGGTAACTCGTTTATGTTTTAAACAAATATTATTTGGTAATCCGGTAAAACAAAATAAGAACTGTAAAAAAATAAGACTGGAAACACGGCCAGCTGTATGTTCAATGTGTGTTCATTCCTCCGTCTTCTTAGCTTCTTTGACTGCCCGTTAAATTTTTGAAAGCTTCATAGCCCTCGTCCGCTTGTTCGGGGTCCTTCGTGTAGGAGTTGGACATGCCGAGGATCCCGTAGCTAATCTTATGATCTTCCGGAGGATATAGATATGTCTTAATCACTTGACCGTCTGTGACTGGTCGATTCTCTCTAAAATAAGAAAATAATTTGGCCACTTAGTCGATCAAAATTATTTCAGAAGCAATGTTTCGAAATCCTAATGCTAAAACTGGCTTAAAACCCCAGTCAAATGACACGCCCTCTTCTTTTTGGGATCCAAAATAAACGTAAGGACTATCGATGAAATCATTGATCAGTCCTTTAGTCTGCAACCAGTGCTTCACTCGACCTCTTCCGAGTTTCGAGGTTCGTGGTAACTCCCGCATCCTGGCAATTATACCGAATCCCAGTTATTATACTAAATAAGTTTAGACCGATAGTATGGTCGGGATTCTGTATAACTACCGTATCTCGGTTATTTTACCGAACTGTTTTGGTATCGAGAGACCACCGAATAATATTCGTATTCGGTATAATTTCGTCGAAACTGGAACAAAAGTCGGGATTCGTGGTAACTACCGAATCTGGAAATTACACCGAATAAATGACCGAATCCCAATTATGATACCGAATAATTCTGGACCGTTACCTTATTCGGGATTCTGTGTAACTACTGAATCGCCATAAATATACCGAATAGTTCTGGCATCGAAAAACTACCAAATAATTTCGGTAAATTCTCTCCCCAAATTCGTGATAACTACCGAATACTGGCAATCATACCGAATCCCGATCAATATACCGAACAAATTTGTGCCGACAGCCTGTTTGGGATTCAGTATAACTACCAAATCCCCGTAAATATACCGAAAAGCTCTGCTATCGAAAAATACCGAACAATTTTAGTAAAATTTTGGCCTTACCGAATCTCAAAAAGTTGGGGAGCTGCACCCCCACCCCTTGCGTCGCCCCTGTGTGGAAGGATGAGCCTACAAGGCACGGGCTGGGAGGGTACCTCTAGATTGCCAGTCTATTCGCTTGAGCACATGGGTAATTAGTTTGTCGCTCTTACAGGGTAACGACAAAAAGACAGGTATAGAGTCAACCATAGTTTCTCTCATCAAGAGTCTCCCTCTCTTCTTAGGATCAACTCACACTCCTTCCTTTCGACTGATCAAGTATGAGCCGAAGCTCCCCGCCTGCTGAGCTCTCTAATGACACAAGAGTTGTATTAAGGCAATGCTACGCTCATTGTTTACAGATAACTCTTGGCGTAAAGTAAGACAAGAAGAACACAAAATGGTGACATTGGCATTTACTCTAGGTTGGTATTGACTCTTAGGCAATGCCCGACTTCTAACAGCACCGCCTTCAATTCTCAGGGTAATGAAAAACGATAGGTGTTCGCGGCTTTGTAATAAGAAATTTCACCAGTTCATTCGTTTTATCTAGTTCCTTTGTCTATAGTGTCGTCCCGTTGAATTCCTTTCAAGATTACGTCTGTTTAGTGGCTTTTTCTGCGATATCGTGTCATATCATTTACGGCAGTTTTTGTCAGAGAAGGCTTTCGAATGAGGAAGGAGGGAAACATCTGTTTAATCGTCAAGAATTTCTGCTTTTGGGTAGTCCTCACCACAGTGAATTCTAAGGCCTATGATACACTCGGTCCGGTATTACACTGATTATTACGAAAAGACAAAAGTGGAACAGTATAAATACAACGTGGATGGCATTTTTGTCATACAAATACACATAGTTAGTTTTCTGGATGCTCAGAGCTCGATACCAGCCTTCTGGAGAGCACCCTTGGCCCATTGTCCAAACAAGATGGCACCCTCTTCGTTGAGTTCCTTGTAACCAACCATGTCTGACTTGGATTTGTTGAACCAATTCTTGATATGTGGGTACTTCTCCAAGTGGGCTGGGTTCACAGCCTAGAAAGGAGATGCATAGAGCCTATCCAACTTTATCTCCAAAGCGGTGGAACGACTATTAACAAGCCGCGCCCCGGGGCGTCCCGACACGTTCCTGATAGGGGGGTGCGGCTTCAGAATTTTACCGGAATTTTTTTACATTTTACCGGAATTTTTCAAGATTTCACCGGAAATTTTCCTTAGTGAATATCTCTGCAGGAACTCTAGAATACTGTTGTGTTCTGACTTCGATTATGTGTTACAAACGACGGTAAACAAAGATAGCCTCGTTGAAGTTTAACTGCAAAGGCAGCTTATTTTTACTTCTGATATTTGTTAACACTGAAATATTTGACTCATCTGAGGAATTTTGTATTTTCCAACCGAGGCTCTAGCAATAACGTTCAGAGTGTGCGTGCTTGCACGAAAAAACAAAATTCATCCAGACGTGGAGAATTTGAATTTAAACAAAGTCCTGGATTGCCAGGGCTAAATATGCGACATCGGAGAAGTTACGCCTGTAGAAAAGTAGGAAAATGATTTTAGGATATGTCTTGAAATGAATGTGATATTTTCTTTTAATTTTTGGCAGTGGCTTACATTTCTAGTTAGTAAATATTTCAAGCGTAGAGCCTTCTCGACTCACAAGTTAGCCTTGTTCCGACATGATCTCCAAAGTCCCCAGGATAGCCTCGAAACAACAAAAAGCTTGAACATATATATGTTCAAAGACATGTATTCGAAGTCTTTCGTGAATTGAAAGATGTCTTACCACTAGTATGAAAAGCGTTAAATCTGGCTAAGACCATCTCTTTTAGCTCAGCAAAAGGGGAAAGAATTTTTAGTATAGCAAGCCGAAATTGGTTATGACCAGGCACGTATCCAGGAATTTATTTCGGGGGGGGGGGGAGGGGGGGTCAAACCCACTAATCCCCCCCTGGATACAGCCCTGGTTATGACCACCTTGTGTCCAATAGTGGCCGACCATAGTCTTGAGAGTCTGTTACTAATCGCATGTGAAACAGCGATCTAGTTGACGAATGTGAAATTTAATTAAAATTCACAAAAGAATTCGAATACATATATCTTCGAACATATATATATCTTAAAAAAAAAATTTGTTCCGAGGCTGTCCTGGGATCATGTCGGAACAAGGCTAACTCGTGAGTCGAGAAGGCTGTCGAACAAGAGTAGACGGTACTGTGGTATTATTCCTTGAACAATATTTTGTAGTTGGGAATGATGTAAATTTCGGTAAGTTGCCTAATTTTTGAAAGCTACAGAAATTCTGGAGATTACCGGAATCACCCGGTGAACGTTCCTGTATGCTGTTTTGTCCGTCTGCACAAACAACTCTAATAAGTTGTGTTTCGGGGTCATCCCTGTAAGCTGCGAGTCTACACTTATACGGTAAGCAGCAAATACCGGTAGATTCCCTGAACCGAATTCTGGAAGATTCCGTGGGGCAAATTCCGGTGGTAGATCCCCTGAGACACGTTCTGACAGATTCCCTAAGTCAAGTTCCGGTAGATTCCTTGTGAAAGATTTCGGTAGATTCCCTGAGCAAAATTCGGTAGGTTCCCTGAGCAATAATCCGGTAGATTCCCTGAAAATCATCAAGTTCATGGGAATTTGTCAAATTTCAACTGGCGCAGCTTCGCCGCATCAGGCAAAATTTACCGGATTTTTTTCCCACAGGGCTTCTATGGGGGGGGGGTGCAGCATCCCCTCCCACACACACACACACCCTCGGGACGCCCCTGGACGCGCCTCAGCTAGTTACGCTTAGTAGAACCTTTTGTATGGCACTTGCAACCTTCGGCTCAAGTGCCATACAGAGATCGTAATGTCCGTCCGTCGTTTCCTCTGTCTCACTTTGGCTAGTTCGGGTACTTCCGCGTAAGCTAGGACGATGAACACCGTACGCATATAAAGGACCCGACCAAATGCTCAACGAAACCTTGTTTTCCCGGATCTGGTAATCCATGTGCGGTGGAAGGACGGAGTTTTGTAACATGCGTAGGGACCAAACAGATCGAGAGACTACGATGAAACTTGGAAAGTACATAGGACATCGGTCCCAGATATACTATTTTGAAGTCTGGGCTAAATCCGGCCTCGGTGAGGGAGTTTGGCGGGGTTTACTCGATTTTTTTTCAGGAATTACGTGGCATGCATAACTCTTGAACGAGTAATCTTATCTGGGTGAAACTTTACAGTTGGCAAGAATACATATCCCAGATATTCCATCTAAAGGTCTGGACTGGATCCAGCGACTATTGGGAGAATTGGAGGGGTTTGGCTCGCTTAGAGTGGAGGGATTGAGACGGGACATGGAGGGCAGGGCAGTCACAGCACAGAGCCTTTGTATCCTAGAGCCCAAGCTGACTAAGACCGTTTCCCGTTTTGTATATATTATATGAATATAAGGGCCTTTGTATACTTTTACAGATCCGGACCGGATCCGGGCACTGTGGGGGAGCTGGAGATGGGTTCCTGGATATCTTGTGACAGGCATGAGTCTCGATCGCGAGACCCAAGCCAGATGGAACTTGATACTTGGTGAGAGCTCATGTCCTGTATCCCATTTGAACATCTGGACCGTAGGCGACTCTTAGCTCATATACATGCTACCTCCCCTTGCAAGGGCCTTTGAGGTTTGTCTTTTGAGGTTGAGGTTCATTTGAGGTTGTCTTGTATGGCTGTATATGCTCGGTGTCATACATTTTTATGTTCTTATCTTGCTTGGAACACAACGAAGATAAGAATTAATTTCTCCGACGTTTCACCAACTGTGTAGGTTGATACTTCGTTTCTTGTCTTAGCTTAAAGATAAGTTATCACAGAAGCGACGAGATGGCTGTGGTGCCCTTGAAACAAACAACCTTGAAACGGAGTCAAAACGAGTAAGACGTGAACTTTCCGGCAGCGACACAGAAATAAATGAGTTCCGAATGGGAACTTGGCTGTAGTGTTGGGCAATATTTGGATTTTTCGATATATCGATATTTTCACTTTCGATAACCGATATCGATATTTCGCTACCATGTTTCGCTATGGTATACGTCTCGGTTCCCCAAAACTTAAGAGCAATATTTTCGCAAAAAAAGCACCTTGCATAAATCCAAACTTCGAGTTAATAAAAAATGAACTACAGAGAACATATTCCTCCAATTTCGGATATATAAATGTAACATATGTTGGATTATTCACAATGATTATAAATGAACAAACCTCGTTTTCGATATCGATATTTACGTTTCGATATTCAATATCGGTATTTGGTCCGATATATCGATATCGAATATCGCTCAACACCACTTTGCTGAAGTCACAAAATTCTTTACCTCAATGGTCGAAATCGTTGCTACGATAGCATAGTCTGCAATGGTGATATGATCTCCGGCAACATACTTGTGTTCTGTCAAATAGCCTTCCAGCAGTTCAAGTGTAAACTCCAGGGCTTTTTTCTTTGGTTCCGATAGGGTAGTTTCTCCTTGCATCATGACTGGGTACTGAAATATTGCAATACATATACATGTAGGCTCAGGATGCGATACTCTATATGACTAAGTCCAAAACACGCCAGTGATCCTCAGGAAGAAGGAGTAAATGTTTCCGCAATTTAACGACTCAAACTCAACTACTCAAATCCCGTGTCAAACAATCACGGCGATCTTTGGGAGCAGCTGTGATACCACTTCTGCCTTTCTTCCGCTAGGACCCGGAGAGGCCGGAGATTTTGCATCGGCAAGGAGTGATAGTCATCAAGAGTATTACACTCTACTTAAAATTTGAATCTGTTTTTCAAGTTTCGGCAGCTTTTCTTTTCGTTTACCCTGCGAGAATGTTTCTACCACAAAAAAGGAGACAAACTGAGATTTACTTCGATTTCCGCAGAATATACATCCATCATAATCTCTCAATATCGGCGATATTTTTTCGCCTTATTTATTTTAACTCCGTTTGACTATCTTGTTGTTGTTTTTATCAGTTTTTGACGTACGGCAACATGTTTGTTATTTGTATTATTTAAGGTGATCAGATCGTGTTATCCATAAGTAGTCATAAGTATGTTACCCAATTAACAGATAACATTTTAACAACAACAAATTCTACATAATATTTACGTGTTAGTAATGTTTTATTATTAACAAATTTAAGAAACCAAAAATGAATTTAAACTGTACAGAAGATTGTGTAAAGCTACAGCATATTCTCTGTACTGGCATGTCAGTGTATTTTTATTGACATTTTCCTATTTTTTCTTTTGCAACGAAGAACGTTTGAAAAACATAAAGTGGAATGAATTTGCCGATAACGAGCTCTAGCTCCTTCCAAACCCGTCACACTTATTTTCGAGCTTGACCAGTTGCCTTTTTAGACACTTTGAAAATTTTTCAAGCAATCGGTCGGTTACGTAGCCGGGATGCAAATCGACATCTCTTCCACGCGACACCTGAGCGGACTCTCGCCCCAGTGTCTCAAGTCCCTAGGCCAGTCTTCCTGTGCCTGTGTCAATACTTACATATAGCTCTGCAAATTTCTGATAAAGAGTGCCCATGTCGAAATATAGGCGGTTGTCTACAATCGCTCTGGCTTTGGGGTCCTTGGGGTAGAGGTTGTCGTCTTTGGAATACTGGTTGGCGAGGTACTGAAGGATGGCACGGGATTCCCAAAGGTAGAAACCATTGTCATCGAGGGTTGGGATTGTGTGCTGTAATAATACAACTGGTCAAGATTATGCGTTCAAAAGAGACATAGAAGCACTGCTGAATCAAACAGGTGGCCCTCTTTACAGGCGCTCTAAACAAGAGGCCCAAGCATTTTAGTTAGACGGACATCACGACAACTGGCAAAGCAGAGCCAACATCTGACCGAACTTTGGACACCCGAAGGTTGCAATATCTATTTCCTTGGGAAAACCTCAATAGCGGCCGGAGCACGGACTGTCCCGCGGGTAGGGGGTTATTTTCGTAAGGTACTAACGTGGCTCTATAATCATTCATCGTAGCCTGTTCTTGTCACATTGATATAGGTGTTGTTGTGAGTGGATGCTAAGTAACTGATACATCTGAATATATGAAGTCCTTGTGCCACAGTCTTTAAAGTTTAACCAAAAAGGACTGGGATAGGACAATCTAGTTACCCATCACTTATTCACTTAAATTGGCCTGAAGACCCGCTGAAAATGCGTTACTTGGTTGTTCCGCTATTCAGGAATAATCGATTTTCAAATAGTGGAATTTCCGTGTGATTTGTGGTACCTCTAATTTGTTGTATGCCTTACAAGAAAGATTTATGACTTTTTTTTGTTCAGGCACTAAGCAATCTTCACCAATATCGCCACTGCCCACTGAAAAGCCTTGTTTGTGTTTAGATAAAAATTTCCCGCGTCATAGTAGAATTTTCGCTGTTGGGACGGCCGCAGATATTCTGAACGTCATAACTAGAGCAGATAGTGAAAAACAAAAAAATCCCTTTGCAGAATCCAAATAATTCAGTGTATTCAACTAAATGACACAAAAATAAGTTGGCTTTTCAGTTAAACTTTAAGAAAACATGTAGAATGTTTACTATGCTGCCTGAAGCGAAAAGAATTAGTTCCTATAATTAAGTTGTTGTCGACGAAAAAAGCGGGCAATCATTGAATAGCGTACCTGAGGATTCATTTTCAAGAATTCTGGTTTCATGTGTTCTCCCTTCATTAAGTCAGTAAGCTTCAAGTTCAAGTGGAAATCAATAGCCTTCGCTAGCAGGAGGATGGACCTGCATGGACCGCTCAAGGGCATGTAATAGAAATCAGCACTGGGCATCTTGACCTTAGGGAGAAAAATAAATTAGCAAGAAATTTTTCGGACGGCCACAAACAACGTAGATAAAACTTAGAGCAAAGCCCGCCCAAAGACAAGGATCAACGGCACAATGGAAGTCCACAATGACTTATATGCTTCGTACTTCTGTCAGTACTCATACATCGTAACTCCGTTGGTACACTCAGCAGATCTGGGCTGTTACAGACGCAGCCTGTCAGTACCACATCCTGCTTTTAATCCTACGTCATTTCTTCCGGCAATATCATATCACGATCAAGAACATACCTGTATTGTTCACTGTAGAAAATTCCGCTAATTCTAACTGCAAGTACTTCTGGACACTGAAGATTGAAGTTAGTAAATCTCTCTATCTATCGTCTTGTTATCTTGAAATCCGTTGCCCAGAGCTGTATCTCAACCAATCAAAACGATTGGTCCACGCAAGAGCACGGCTATAGAAACGCTAAACGCTGAATGACTTGCATTTTTAAAGAGACAACTTTTTCGTAAAAATCAAGGTAACTCGTTTATCTTGTTTAAAAAAATATTATTCGGGTAACAGGTATAACAGAATATACAAGAACTGTAAAAAAATAAAATACGACTAGGAACATCCCCATCTGTATAAATCTAAATCTGAGCGTATATACTGGTACACTGAACGTGATTATCCCCAGACATTTTTCTTCTTGTAGCTGGAGGTTTCGCTTTTCTTTGTGTCAGCCAGGTCTTTAGTATACACTTTTTCATACTTCAGCTTCGGTCCATTCGTGCCACTGCCACCCCAGGGGTTTGCTGGAGCAGCATTACCACTGTCATCTTCACTGATCTTGAGCTTGTAGACATCGCCAGTATTTTCATCGTACCCCGTAAGCTCTTCCAGGGGAAAACCCAAACCAATCAGCAAATCTTCAATCCTTCGTCGTTCTTCAGCTTCCTGGACTGCCCCTTCAGTTTTTGGAAGCACCTCATAGCCCTCGTCCGCTTGCTCGGGGTCCTTCGTGTAGGAGTTGTATACGCCGAGGATTCCGTAGCTAATCTTATGATCTTCAGGAGCATGCGGATATGTCTTTTTCTCCATGTCGGCATAGATGTCATTCACTTGACCGTCTGTGACTGGTCGATTCTCTCTAAATAAGAAAATAAATAAGCCCCTTTTCGATTTTGCCTCAGTCGTCGAACTTGATTAATATCACTTCGACGGGATTTCAAATCAAAATTAAGTCAGCAGCAAATCCAGATTGACAAAATGTCAGAGATAACTAAAGTAACCTTTCCTTGTCACAAACTGATAGTTAGAAACTATACAGGAGTACTACCATCCTCGCGTGCGAAAGTCAGCTTTCCTTCTCATCATAATGTTGTTACCTTTTTTTTAGCAGCCCCTCAGTCTTAAACCCCGTCATACCTAACGAGCGATCGGCTGATGAACGTGTTGTATCACGATGACACTGCAAATACGCTCGGGATTTAACATACCAGTTTTGGCTGTCAGACGCGACGTCACTCAGAGCCTAGAAAGTTTTAAAGTTTTGTTGTGCAGTATACCTTTTCGAATACCTACCGAAGATGATGTGTCGGAAGATGCATTGGTGCGCTAAGGTGAGGCACGATGAACCTTGTCGCTATCAGCCATAATGCTGAGATGACATCAAATGTGGTAATAGCCTAAAAATAAGAGAAAAAACTTGAAAGGTCGCACAGATCTATGCGTTTTTACGTTTTCGATTCCCGTTTCATTCGCCTGATGGTTGAAAACGTTCCTGCTTAGCTGTTTGCAGTTATATGGACAGTGTCAATCCTAAACTGTCACATCCTTGAACTCGACCAATCCTGAAGCCGTAGATGATTTCAGCTGTATTTTGAGTGGTTTGTGTAGGCCTATACGTGTTTTTTTCCTTTCAATTTTCGTGTGTGAAGTACTCTATCCGTTGAACTATGGTCGCTTTAAAAATAAAATAACGATAATTACTACAAAATCAGTATCTGGAAAGCTGAGTCACCTCTGGAGCGGCCAGTCGATGCAAATCAATCCAACTTCATGCATTCATTAGAAGAAACCGAAGGAGACGAGATACGTGGTATATGGGGGCTTAAGGATCAGCTATATAAATAAGTAAGTACTGTACAAATGCTCTAAGTAATCGGAACTCACCATTTTTATAACGGTTCCTAGTGTTCTACTTGACAAATCTCTGTTTCATTACTGATTTACACTGGACATCCAGATCTTCTTATACAGAATACTTTCTTCGCGGCTTAAGCCTCCACAATCGTTTATTTGCCTTCGGGTTGTTGTTATACTTTGAACTTCCTAAAAAGTTCATTTTCTAGTCCGTGCTTTGCACTTTTGTAGCAACGGTTGATAAGTATTACGGTACTCAAGACGTAAATCATTTTACTTCACACCGGGTATTTGTCATGTCGGTACATAGGTTGTAAGCCAGACTTCCGGGTTGGAAGAGTATGAAACCGCAAGTGAGAGCGCAGGCACTGAATTACACAACAAACAAGCTTTTCCTTTTTGGAATCCCAAAACGTAAGTGGATGGAGACCTATGACTTCACTTCAAACTTGGTATGAGGATCTGTTGGGTCAAATTATAGGTCAAGTTCGTAGACGAGCCCTGTAGCCCTACACTTAGGGGTGAGGGAGGGGTTTCAAATTAAGGAACGAAAAAAATGTTTAAAAAAAATAATGAGATAGTCGATATGAGGGTTAAGGAGACATGCTGAATCCATATTTGAAACTTATTTTCTTGCTGGACAATTAGTTCGTCCGGAATCCGGCCAAAACCGGAAAATTCGTTACAAGTAAAAGTTTAATTTGAAGTTGATTAAATTCTCGATTCAGCGGTAAGAAGACACGCTGATTCCGTATATGACAATTGTTTTCCACCCGGACAAGTAGTTCGCCCAAATCCGGCCAAAACCGGAAAAATTTGTAAAAAGTAAAAGTTTTATTTCAAGTTGATTAAATGTTTGATTTAGGGGTAAGAAGATATGCTGAATTTATATATTACAATTCTTTTCTACCCGGACATATAGTCCGCCCGGAAGGAGACATGCTGAATCCGTATATGAATGGCCAAAATCAGATTATTTCTTTTATAATTTAAAGATTATCTAAGTTGATTAGAGGTTCGATAGAGGGGTAAGGGGATACGATTAATTCGTTTTGCTTTAGTTTTTGCTAGACAAGTACTTCACCGTGCATCCAGCCGTAACCGGATGCTTGACAGGAAGTTTTGATCAACTTCGTCGAAGTGGATTTGACGTATAGGGTAAAAACATTTCAAATTTTAATAGTAAAAAATTCAAGGAGTCTGGCGAAGACCGGTTCTACAAGACGCAATTGTCTGGATCATATATTAAATTTTTTCGAAACCTTTGGTCTTGTTTATTTTGTGTTTACACCATACATAGTACACCTAAGTGCAGCTATTCTGTCGTTTCTCGAACCGGAACATAAGCGCTTATTTCACGAATGCTTTTAGGACAATCCTGCTCATGTGACTTTTCATGTTTATTGGCAAAAATTTTCGTTGTGTTGTACTGCGTAAGGCACCTTTTCTTTTTGTTTTGCTCTCTTAATCAGTTTTGTACTTCGTCTTTATCTGGCTCCGGCCAGATAAAGGTAAAAAAAGCTATACATAAATAAGCTACTAACTGAAGTGAAACCTCAAAGTACAGACCCGAAAAGTACATCTGACGTGCATCGAAATATTCCCCTAAATCAAGAGATAGCGTACGAAATAAACTTTATAAATTTAATTAAATAGTTTTTCAACAACAGAAACAATAACAACAACAAAACAACAGTTATAAATATTGAATTGTTTTTAGTTCCGTATCCCGAAGAAACAGCATTCACTGAGACGGCGAACATCAGCTTAATGGTGTCTGAAAAATCAGAAGGTATTAGTCACTGTCATCAAGGGCCCATGCTGAGTTGTTTATAATACACAAATGCCGCCAACTATCAGTCCTTGATTTCTCTCCCCTTCCTTCTTTTATTTAGGTTCAGTCTTGTTCGATATTTGTTGCCGCGTTGATGGCCACCTTTTTTAGCAGAAGGAATACAAACTGCATTTTGCCTTGTTTTGGTTTACCAGCCAAACCAAATAAACTGGTGCACATACGGCACAGATCACATGCACCGATTGTTCGTAGTTGCGCTTATCTACCGGGCGCCGAGGAAACAGACAAAAAGGGACAAAATATTCGCAAAAAAACACGTCTGTAGAATGATTATGTGCATATCATGGAGTCCTGCTTTCGACTTTTAACGCAAATTTTACTGATCATGATATATTAAAGACTGGAGGAAAGTAACATTCCCCAAAATGTATCCTGCAACCAAAATGAGAAGCCTGCCAATTTATGACTAGCGTTCCCAGGCACAGTAGCCTACAGTTATTAACAAGCTAAAAGCATGACAAGATTACTCTCTTCTAACAGTATATGAAAGTGCGACTGAAGCTCGAGTGTCGGTGCCACCATAAAAAACCATAAACACCACCATACCAAATCTGCGGCGACAGTCAGCTCAAGTGAGACGGGCAGAGGACTGATGTTTCCAGCTCACGCTGACTAGCTGTATGTTTAAAATTAGATATTGTGATCAAATCGTTCGAAGCTTCTTCTACTGAGATTTCGGCCGGTGATTTTTCTTGAGTGGCAAAAGTACGTTTGTCCGTATGTACTTCACTAGGGTGTTCTTCGGGTCCAGTATGAACTTTATCGTCATGATAGTCCTGTCCGAAGTACTCGTCCTCGTCGTGATCACTCGCTTCCGAGCTGTATTTCCTATTTTGCAAAGAAGTTAATGACAGTGTGCTGTTGCGGTAAGAAGTCAGGATGCGCGGAAAATAATCTTAAGTCGGAAGCATTCCATACGGCACGGTAAGGCGCTGTCAAAATAGCTCACAGCAGAACGATCAAGGAGCAAGCTAAGTCTTTAGCTGGTGTATAAATAAATAATCAATGAACTGGCGAGGGGATGGACCCGTTGCGCTGAAGGGTTTATTCGGTTACAAATATTCGTAATAATGGTTGTTAGTGATAGGACTTTGCAGAAAGATAAGGTACAGTTGCGTTCACAATAGCCATTACTATCGACTGGTAATGGTTTCTCTTTTTTGTTTAATACCAATCAACTCGTTTAACTGAATTAAAGTTTATCACTAAATAGTGATTTCGCCTCTGTGACGTATGTAGCGAGGACGAATTCAAAACGCAGAACCAAGTTTTGCTATTTATGTATATAGTATTTTAATCGGCATACCTACCCATGGTAACCACCGGTTTCTTCAGCCTCCCAGTCATCCTGATCGCTGCAAAAGATACAGTTTTCGTTACAGTCAGTCAGGGAATTCGGCAACCTCAACAACGTGTTTAAGAAACAGCAGATCAGGTTGCTTACCCATGTCCGTCATTATGGTCATAGTCCTCCGAGTCAAGCCACTCAGCAGTCTCTTCTCCAGTGTCCCGCTTTTTCAGGGAATGCCTACGAGGAATATCAATTTAATTAATAATCTAGTCTGGGAGCTCGTCTAGGAAGTACAAGTCAATGCTAATGTCGATCACTATTTAAGGAAAATAGTGGAACAGTCTGGCGTTTGAGCATATTGTTTCAAAGCTCGCCGGTATATACAAGTTCGTGCAGCTCACAAGCGTGTTCGTCGCCATTAGTGTGCTGTAAATAATGTTCGTAAAGCTTCCACCATAACAAGCTGGGAAAACCTGCAGGTTATTTTTGAATCAGGAAGACTGAAGTTGAAGGCCTTGTATATTTACCCCTTCTTCTTCTTTCCTCCCTTCGACTTGTGGCCCTTCGATCCCTTCTTCTTGTGAGACTTCTTGTGTCCAGACTTCTTTTTGTGATGCTCTCCGGACTTGTGTCCTCCCTTCTTTCCATGCTTCTTCTTATGTTTCTTGCCCTGGAATGAAGATGGTTCGTCGATACCTTAAAGAAGACACAAAGACAGAAAATAAATAGAAAGTGCCTATGACAGATGGATCTTCTTGATTCGTTCTGTACATAGAGTACTAATGTGAGAAAGCACTGCAGCCCCATATCCTGGCTTTTATATGATAGTTCGAAGATTCCTGTGAGGTAGTTTTATTTCCAAGCTTGTAATGTGTTTGTAACAACTTACGTGGAACTTCTTGCCCTTCTTCTTCTTGCCTCCCTTCTTCCCGAACTTCTTGTGCTTCGTGCTGTATTTGTTGTGTTTCTTCTTGTGATCCTTGTCATCCCAGAACTTCTTTTTCTTGCCGAATTCAGTCTTTTTGTGGATTTTTTTAAAGCCCTGCAAAAACAAAAATGAAGTCCTGTAAAGTCTTGAAGCACCCATTACCCTAGGCATGTTTTCATGATAGTGTCGTAGAATCTTACTATTCTAGCCTATGGCTTCTCCGCCTTTTAAATTTAGAATACGCGCACGTCAGTATTGCAAGCAGTTTCCCTCAGGCAAATTCAGTCTGGTGAGAAAAAGGTTTTACTTAGAATCAGAGGGCAGGTGACGCCGTAATTCAGCTTGTTCTGAAACGGTCATAAAGATTCTGAAAGGATTCATAAGAGCGTAACAGAATACTGTCTCATGAACCTTCTGCTTTAAAAATTTGTCATACGGTCAAGCAACTGAACCCGACGTTTTACTGAATTTAACGTTCTGGATGATGGTTTTCCTTAGAAGCATGGCTACTGTCCAATACTGCGGCAAAAAGAGGACTCGCCAGGACTACAAATCGCGGAGATAGCCGACGTCATACCTTGACTTTCTTTCCCTTCTTCTTGTGTCCCTTGTCCGCGAACTTGTGTCCCTTCTTGCCCTTCTTATCGTGGTGGTCCTTTTTGTGGAATTTCTTCTTTAAATGCTTTCCACCATATTTCTTCCCTTTTTTGGCGTGGTGGCCCTTCTTGTGCTTTTTCCCGTGCTTTCCCTTCTTTCCCTTTTTGTGTCCGGCTTCGTGATGCTTCTTCTTCTTCTTTTTGTGGTGGGCCTTTTTCTTATACTTCTTTCCATGACCTGAAAATTCAAACAGCCTAATAGGAAACTCGTTTAAAATTGTATCACCTAGTGGTTTTGCTCGAGTTCCAATTCCACTCATTATTGCTTTTCTATAAGAACAGAGCTGCACGAAAAGAAATCAGTTTCAAAAGAAGCAGGAAAGAAATCTTTCTATAGAGACACAATAACAGTTGAAACTAGACGGGGTTGTATCTTACAGCTCATGTCACAGGGTCAGTGCCGTAACCGTGCTAGGGAGCCTTTTTCTAAACAATTCACATCCTTATTTATCTTCCTTTGAGACTCGGACGATCATTTCTCTTACTATTAAGCTCGCTTCCAACCATCAACCCTCCCGCGCCGAAACCCAAGCTATTACTTCACACGATCGCAAAGGCCATCTACACAAAGCTTTGCGGGATAAAGTCGACAGAAGTTAAGAAAAACACGAGACATCTATTTCTCTTAGGGTTAGTCATGCTTTTACACACCTCCTGCTGCCATCTGAAGATCCGGAATCATTTCAATAGAGTGGGCGTCCGCCGACACTTCAGATGCCTCAGTGTACTGATCCGAAAATCCAAGCCGAAGTCCCTTTGCCGGCAAGAAGTCTATCGAGTCTTGGCTTGCCCCAGTTTCACTGTCACCTGTTTCGCCAAAAGCTGCCCTGAAGTTTCCAAAGGGATGAGCAGGTCCCATGCTGGGGACTTCGAAAATGGCAGGCTGGACGAGCCATAGCAGTGTGGTGACGAAGAATTGCTGGAGAAGATAGAAACGTGAAAAGCTAACTCGATCTTCAATATAACCGTTATGTTTGATCTAAGATTGACCTGCAAAAAAATTAACATAATTTAATCCAGTACAATGTGTGTGATAAATCCAACTAGTTGGAAACTTTCGGCATCGAAAAGGTGCTAATGGACGCAGTTGTGGTTACACAATATCAATGATGTACTGCTGAGAAAAAAAATGGAGTGATAACTTATCTTACGTTGATTTTTCACTTCTGTACGCGATTTTTACGGTTTGCTTATGCCTTTAGCTGAAATAAATAAACAAATCAAATATTCGCTTTAATAAACTTTAATTGTAGGCTCCACTAGTGTGTGCGTTTAGTTGTTTTTGTGTGTTTTGCTCATGGCTTTGGTTGAAATAAATAAATAACTATATTCACTTTAATAAGCCCCGATGGCTTAGTAATCTGACATATCTGTTACAGTTCATAAACATCGATTAGGCCTACTTAGTGTGGACTGTTGGCTCAAATCTTTAACGAGACAGAACGACACCTACACTAACGCTCAGTTATTTCAAAAAAAAAAGTATCAACTACAACACTCAGTAAATCAGGATTACGGTAGTGTGAAACCTTACCTTCTTAGCTGTTCTATATCCCATTTTCAAACAGATGTTGTACCTAACAAAGTGACTAACAAATAATTGCTACTTCACTTATTTAGTTTCATGAACATTGTTCTTGTGATTAAACCCTGCGGTGAACTGCTGTCTATCAACTTCTTCGTGCTTATTTAAGCTAAACATTTCATCAAGTTAAAACACAGAAAATGAAAGTTAGGCGTGAGATTCTGCTCCTGATTTACAAATTTGTGGAACTGCAGGATTAGCGATATGACAGCGGCTGAGCCGATTACTTTACTTCGAACTGGATCTGCTGGCAATGTTCTGCCCCCACATCAGTGTGACACTGGGCATAAAATTGGCAGTACAGAAAAAAGCGAATAGGAAATGTCACAAACACAACTGACATCTAAAATAATATGTCCTTTAAATGAGAACAAAAAGCAAAGGTTTCCTGGTAACAAGTCTGAAAAGATCTGACGACAATTTTTCGGGAACAGGGACAAGTGCTTTTTTCGCAACCCCTCTTGAAAATGACCCTGTTTTAAGTTTGCTAATAAACACTTTGACACGGAAAACACGTTTTCCGGTCGCTTTTCCGTCGGTTCGGTGATCGCGAGGTAGGGTACTTCCAGGTGCACTCGGACGGTGAAAGTTGGCGGGCATAGTAGGGAGCCGACCAAATTGACTTAGAAATAAGCACTTCCCGATCCGACCATCCTAGGTAGAGTCAAGGGAGGGGGAATCTGGAATCTCTCGGTATGTATAACTTTCGAACGAGTGGCCGGATGTTAATGAAACCTGATAACTGTCAGAGGAACGTGTCTCAGATATTCCACTCAGTGTTGCCACTTATGCCGCATTTCGCGGCATTACGCCGCGATTCTGAGAGAAATGCCGCATAAAATTTTGATCATGCCGCAAGCCGCGATTATGCCGCGAAATGGCTTTTTATACCGCATTCGTTCCCGTATGTAAAACTTGTCCAACTTAAAGTTTCTTATCTTTCGCAAATGTCTGGCAAGATGTGTCTTTGTTGTATAAAATGGGGATTTCAAAGACGCGTCCGACTCGTTTCGCGGAAGTCAACTACGGACCTTAATTAATGACCCGTCGGTCGGCAGCTTGTCCCCTGGGAGGCCATTGTGTTGCGGGCTTGACGAAACTTTGACGTTTGATTTTCTCAGTTCATCTCATGACCTCTGTCAGCTCAGCCAACCAAACAGGTCATTTCTATAGTTTGTGTTTTCAGGTTAGCAATAAGGACCAGACAGACTTGTCTTATTTAACAGGATTGTTTGAGGGTAAGCGTTAACTATATTTAAGTAGCCGAGATGTAGTCAGAACCGTTATTAGCCAAAAATTTTTTTTTTGGGGGGGGCAAGGTATTTATCATTTTACCGACTGTTTTTTGCATATAAAAACGACTATTATTGAGAAAAAACGACTGTGGTGACGAAAAATCGGCTAATTTAAAAAAAAAAACTATTTTCAAGACTGTTTTTAAGAAAATCGACTGTTTCCAAGTAAAACATTGACCGTTTTCACGAAAAATAGCGGCGCTGCGCGTGGACTCGGCTACTTTTTAACGACTGGCCGACAATATTCGGGGGGGGGGGGGGTCCTGCCTCCCCCCTAGTCGTTATGGCCCTGGATGTCATCAGGACAGAAAGAGTTTACTGACCCAAAAAGTACTGGCCTATCCTAGGGGGTGGGAGGCTTCTATGATATGTTTTCTGTTTACCAAAACTGCGTGTTTTATGTAGTTGCCAGTTCGTTACTTCATCATTTCAAAATCCGAATTCATCATATGGTATCAACCAGAGGTGTAGTTCTTACCGAAAGTTTTAAAGCCCGATTCTTGCTAGAAGAGATCATCAAAATTCCCATGATGAAGTAGCTAAGAAATATAGATTTTTTTCGAAATTAACAATTTCCCTATTAGCACTTGTCGACTGGACGCAAAATATCTGATAACTGAATGTGCCTCTGTGTGCCTTGATATTGATTTTCATTAAAGATTAACCGAAAAAGGTTGAGATACGAGAATCTAGTTACCCATCAATTATTACATTGGATAGGCTTGAAGGCCCAAGGGAAAATTGCTTTTAATTTCTTCACTATTCACTTCACATTCATTCGGTTTTCCCACCGTGGACTTTCCCTGTCGACGCTTTGGTACCTCTGCACTTTTACTTCTGTTGCATGCTTGACGAAAAAGATGAATGACAAATTTGTGTTCCCGTACTGAGCTGACCGTGCTTACCTTTGGCCGCTGGAAAAAAGGATAGACAGTGTTTTCTCGCATTTATGACAGATCTTCACCACACTTCAATTGACACTGAAAAACGATATTTTTCACCCATTCTCGCTCAAAAATACAAAACACGGTGTTTTCCAAGAATTTCGGGCATGCCGCGATTTTTACCGCATTTTGGTTCAAGGATGCCGCGGAAATGCCGCTTTTTGACGAGGCCGGCGCCGCGGAGCGGTGCCGGTCGAGTGGCAACACTGATTCCACTGTAAGCCCAGATCGGATCCGACAACTGTGGGAGGGGGGTCACCGGAAATCTCGTTACACGCTTAGAGCGGAGGGACATGGTGTGAAGAACAAGCATAAGCCCTAGGTACATCCTTTACATCAGAGCTAGACCGGATCCTGGTACTGTGGGGGGAGTTTGGAAGGGTCCCCGGAAAGCGGGAGGTCGCGAAATAGGGTACTTCCAGATGTGCTAGGACGATGCACCTTGGCAGGCATATTAGGGACCCTACCAGATTGACCTGCATACTGTCATTTCCAGAATACCACCATCCTGGGAGGAGCGGTGGGATGGGGAACCCGTAATCTTAACTTACGTCATGTTAGCTTTCGAACGGGGTGATAAAAAATCTGAATGAAACTTGATAATTGGCAAGAGCACGTGTCTCAGATATTTAACTTGCAGTCCGGAACGGATCCGACAACTATGGGTGAGTTGGATGGGGGCACTAGAAATCTCGTGGCACGCTTGCAGTGGAGGGATCAGGACGGGACCTGGTGGAAAGAACAAGCATAAGCCACTTATAGCAGGACCGGATCCGGGAACTGCGGGGGAGTTGGGGGGAGGGAAGGACATCTTGTGACAAGAATAACTCTGTAAGGAGCGATCTCATTCGGATGGAGCTTGTCAAATGGCAAGAGCACACGTCCTAGATGTCCTGTTTGCAGGTTTGGACCGGATCTGGTCACGGTGGGGACAGATATAGCCGGGAACGTTAATCTTTTGGGACGCGAGTTAGGGTACTTGCAAATGAGCTAGGACGCGTAACTTGTTAGGCATATTGACCAAATTGACTTGTAAAATGTCATATCCCGGATCCGACAATCTAAAGGGGCCGGAGGGAGGGGGAATCTGAATCCTTGTGACAAGCACTTCTTTCCAGCGAGTTATCCGATCTGGATGAAGCTTGATAATTGACAAGACCACATTCCCATGTGTTCCGTTTCAGGTTCGAACTCGACCACGATATATTTTCATGTTTCCAAGGGCCAATGATCATCTTGAACCCGAAATTCGGACCCTAGCCCCCTCTTTTAGCAACTCGAAGAGGACAGTTTTTGTAAGGTCACATATCCTGATGTTCAGTTACATGTCCAGATCGGACTCGGCTACTGTGTGGGGTAATTAGAGTGGGGGCTCTTGGATATCCTGTGACACACTAATTATAATTCGGTGGACCTTGACGGACAGGACTATCACAGGCTTCGGGGGAGTTGGAGGGGGGCATGCGAAGACCCATACGACCTTGACAGAAGACGTCGACAGTGCGAACCGTAGCAGATATGCGTGCTACCTACCCTTGCACGAGCCATACGAGCTTACAGCTCTTTTTTTTTTCGTTTTTTGGGTTTCGTCCTATTTGGAAGGGTCGCAGGATGTGGGGGATAAAACGCTGTGTCAATCAAACAGAAATGAGGGTTGCCCCCTCCACGGAAATTTGAGATTATTTACAACTTCTGACCGATGTGCCGGTTTACAGCATTGGTGTGTGATGAGTAGGGAACAACAAACATGTATGGGGAGGAGGCAAGATATACTAGGAGAACTTTCGGCAGGAGAAAGCTACCATCATATGGGTGACGGAAGGGATCGACTAAAAGGAGGACGGGAAGGGAACGCGAGAAAACCAGGAAGGCGTACTAAAACGAGGAAGGCCATACTAAAACGAGGAAGGGCATACTAAAACGAGGAAGGCTGTCACCGGAATTCAAGTCTGCAAAAACGAGGAAGGCCCTTCCTCTGTTTAGTATTCCTTGAGGGGTCGGTAATAACTATCCACATTCTTAGTTCACCGTTCCCTTCCTCGTTTTAGTATCATGTGGTGCGTAGGCATTAAGTTCGTGAGGGGTCGGCAACTATCAAAATAGTAATTCACCGTTCCCTTCCTCGTTTTAGTGCTTTGAGGGGTCGGCAACTAGATTTCTCGGTCCAGCGAGGGGTCGGCAGCTCTAAGATACTTCTAGTGTTTTTTAGAGTACTAAAACGAGGACGGAAATTCGGATTTTAAATTATTCTTCTTGAGGGGTTGTCATCTCCCAAAATTCAAGGTTCACCATTTCTTTTTTTCGTTTTAGTAGATTGTCACGGGTAATTACGAATTCTAAATTCTTTGAGGGGTCGGCAACTCTCAATATTTACGGTTCACCATTTCTTCAACTATCAAATTATTCTTCTTGAGGGGTTGTCATCTCCCAAAATTCAAGGTTCACCATTTCTTTTTTCGTTTTAGTAGATTGTCACGGGTAATTACGAATTCTAAATTCTTTGAGGGGTCCGCAACTCTCAAAATTTGAGGTTCACCATCTCTTTCCTCGTTTTAGTTCTACCCGTGACAAGCTACTATCAAAATTGTACTTAACCTTTTCATTTCTTGTTTTGACTGCAGACCCACCAAAGAATTTAGAATTTGCAATTTCTTTCCTCGTTCTGGTACTGCCGACCCATCAAAGTACCCTCGCTCGACCGAGAATTCCAGTTGCCGACCCATCAGAGAACTAAAACGAGGAAGGGAACGGTGAACTAAGAATATTGAGAGTTGCAGGCCCCTCAAAGAATTTAGAATTTGCAATTTCTTTCCTCGTTCTGGTACTCTAAGGTACTACCCGTGACAATCTACTAGAACGAAGAAAGAAATGGCGAACCTTAAATTTTGAGAGTTGCAGACCCCCCAGTAAGAAATTCCTAATTTCCATCCTCGTTTTAGTACTCTAAAATACACTAGAAGTTTCTTAGAGCTGCCGACCCCTCGTGGACCGAGAATTGTAGTTGCCGACCAACCATCAAAGCACTAAAACGAGGAAGAGAACGATGAGTTACAATTTTGATAGTTGCCGACCCCTCACTGAACTTAATGCCTACGCACCGCATGATACTAAAACGAGGAAGGGAAAGGTGAACTAAGAATGTGGATAGTTACCGACCCCTCAAGGAATACTAAACAGAGGAAGGGCCTTCCTCGTTTTCGCAGACTTGAATTCCGGTGACAGCCTTCCTCGTTTTAGTATGCCCTTCCTCGTTTTAGTATGGCCTTCCTCGTTTTAGTACGCCTTCCTGGTTTTCTCGCGTTCCCTTCCCTTCCTCCTTTTAGTCGATCCCGTGACGGAATGGCGGGTGGAATGACAAACGTGCGAACAAGAGCACAGACAATGCAAACACTAATAATTCGAGGAGATACGTATGAGAAGATGAATACTAGGGTCAAATAACTCGCATGGAAGAAAGCAGACCACCGTTTAATGTGTGGTGTTACC
The DNA here is from genome assembly GCA_023053555.1 of Branchinecta lindahli. NCBI lineage: Eukaryota > Metazoa > Arthropoda > Branchiopoda > Anostraca > Branchinectidae > Branchinecta > Branchinecta lindahli. The sequence continues at coordinate 12,525,093 of JAKZAO010000007.1, read as the reverse complement.
CCTCCCCTGGCCTCCGTACAAGAAGTAGACAATGAAACATAGCCTACAAACAGTAACCAGTCTCCTATCTGGGTACAGTACTGTACTGAACAACCCAGGACCGATTATATTCGTCGCTAAGCACTACTTTCGGCTATTTTCGAAAGACCCTTTCTCTAAGGTTCAGATAGAATATACAATATCTGAAGTCAGGGGAAAAACTATGCATCCTTCTCCATTTCCGGTATCCTGCGGCACTCAATGAGATTTATCGGCACACTTAGGGCTCCCATGGTAGTTACGCCCCTGACTATATCAAGCGTTGTTGAAAAAAGAGTAAGAAAGCTGGCCAACACAAGTTATAACTCTTATAATTTTCATTTCCATATGAACTAGCCCCAATCGTCAACCTTCGTTACAACTTGTTACGACGCCTTTCTCTTGCACGTATTCTTCTTTTTGTGTCCTTCCCTCTCATAAAACAAAAGTATCGAATCAATTAGGAAGCTTCTGATGATACTGAATTAATATTCACTCTCATTAAAACGCGCAGAAGTCGACTTCTTCTTATGAATCCCCTGGGTTATATGATCCCTTTCTTTTGATTGCATTCACTCCAGATTATCAAACTGGCGGATGGGTCATTATATGTGGGCGAACTGTCGGAACATGTGTATCTTCTGAAGTGTGGAGGTTATGACGTCTGGGGGTTATGACGTGTGGGGTTATGACATGTGGGGGTTATGTCGTGTGGGGGCTATGACGTGTGGGAGAACTGACGGATTTCTGAAGTGGGCGAACTGACGGTGGATGAGCTGACATGTGGACGAACTGACGTGTGGGGGTAGGCCTACTGACGCGTGGGCGAACTGACGTGTGAGGGTACTGACGTGTGGGCGAACTGACGTGTCGGTGAACTGTCGGATTTTTCTTGTGGGTGAACTGACGTGTGGGGTTTATGACGTGTGGCGGTAGTGACGGCGACCCGTATATTCTAACATCAGCCATAATTAAACGACATGCCACATAAGAGGCAGTTTATGTTCCGATATTCTCACTTACCTGGAACCTTTAAAACTTAAAAAAAAAATATATATATATATACACTGACCCATCTCGTCTATCTTAGCCGCGCTTGGCCTCAATTGGCTTTGCTGCGCAACATAGAGAAAATTGTATGAGCGGTATTTCTGATCAATGACCTCCTCTGAAGCAATACGCGAGAGCTTCATCCGCGCTTCTAAACGAGTCTAGGTAAGGGTTCTACTCTTTTAGGAGCCCCGCAACGACGAACCGACTCAAAACTTGACAGAAAATTAAGTCCTTAAATTGTTTTGTTTTAGAAGTTTTGCTTTGTTTTCTGGACTCGTTTTTATTTTTACACGATCTGAATGCTTTTCGTTGATTTCTGTTTTAGTAGGCTTAATTATTGTAAAAAGTAAAGGCAAAAAGAATATTTAAGAACAGGTTAAATTAAGATGCGAGATAGTAAAGACGTAAAAAATTTAAAAATAATAAATGAAAGAGTTAACGTTATTCATTAAACGTTACGCATAACAAGCCTTGCCACTTTTCCGATGTTACGATAACAAACAAAAAATTCAGCAGATATTTTTTCGGCGGTGTCTCCGCTCTTCTTGTATGTACAACGGGCGTAACGTAACGTGTAACGTTTGAAAAACTTAAAGTTTAACTGAAAAGCCAACTTATGTTTGTGTCATTTAACTTAATACACTAAATTATTTGGATTCTGCAAAGGGATTTTTCTGTTTTCCACTATCGGCTCCAGCTATGACTTTCAGAATTTCTACGGCCGTCCCCACAATGAAAATTCTACTATGATGCGGGAAAATTTAATCTCAACACAAACGGGGCTTTTCTGTGGGCAGTGGTGAGATTGGTGAAGATTGCTTAATGCCTGGACCAAAAACAAGAGCTGTAAGCTCATATGGCACTTGCATGTGTTGAGATGTTTTGTTTGATCAAAAGTATTTTTCGACTGTGGTTAAAATGCGCACTTTAAGGGAGCTAGATAAAAAGTATTTTATTTTTGAACTTGGGTGTAATGATGCGCACTTTAAAGGCGCTAGAAATGCATCTGTATGCAAAACCCTTGAGCCAAAAAAGATCACAGGCCCTTAGGGATCCTTGATGTAGGCTATACCGTTTCGTCAAAAGTTTTTTTTCGCTTTTCATTTCAAATGCGCACTTTAAGGGTAACATAAATAAATGTTTAAGCAAAACCCTTGTGGCACAAATGATCATGGGTTGAGATGTATTGTTTCAAATAAAGTACTTTTCGACCTGGCCGTTCAGATTCACACTTTAAGGGAGCTAGAACGTCATTTGTAAACAAAACCCTTGAGGCAAAAATGATAATGGGCTCATGGGGATCATGAAAATATGAATTTGGTTTAAAAGTATTTTTTGAAATTTGCAGTCAAGATTAGTACTTTAACGAATGGTCGGGTTTGGAAAGTGGCCATTTTTTACATCTCTAATATTACAGCCAAGTTCCATCGTCCTCGATTATCTGGAAGTACCTTAAATCGTGATCACCGGAATCCCGGACCCCCCCCCCCTCAAACTTCCCCACAGTCGCCGGAGCCAATCCGGTTCCGTAAGTGTTTATCCAGAGCATCTGTTTGTTATTCCCACAAAGTTCCATTCCGATCTCACCAGTCTAAGTCGGTCACGTATTTTCGCCCCCCCCCCCCCCAATTGCTGTCGGATCTGTCCGTCAACAGAAACATGTCCTCTCTTCAATTACCAAATTTCACTCAAATCCGATCAGCCGTTTCAAAGTTACGCATGACTCAATATTCAGGATTCCCCCTCCCGTTACTCCCCCCACGGCTATCAGATCATGTAAATTTTTCTTTATAAGTCACTTTGATCGGGTCCCTGATTCGCCTCCCAAGATTCGTCGTGCAAATCCCCAAAACCGCCATAACCGGAATTTCGGGAAACTCCCCTCCACCCCCCCCCCCTAATGTCATGATCCATCCGAAATGTATAAACGATTTATCTGGAGCAGATGCTTGTTCTTCCCAGCAAGTTTTAATCCAATCCCTCCATTCTAACCGTTTCCCGATATTTCCGGTCTCCCCCCCAACTCCCCCATAGCTGTTAAATCCGGTCCGGACTTCAAACGGGACATTAGAAGTATGCCATCTATTCAGTTATTAAGTTTCATTCCAATCCGATCACCCGTTCTAAAGTTACACACTACTCCGATTTTCCGGATTCCCCAGCCCTCCACTCCCCCCCGGGTGGTCGGATTGGGAAACTGAATGTTTCCAAGTTAGTCCGATCGGGTCCCTGATGCTCCTGCCAAGTTTCATCGTCCTAGCACATCTGGAAGTACTCCAATTCGAAAAAGAGTGACAAAACTCCTTAATTTTCAGAATTTCCCCGGCCCACCACTCCCCCCCCAGATGGTCGGATCGGGAAACTGATTACTTCTAGGTTAGTTTGGTCGGGTCCCTGATTTTCCTGCCAAGTTTCATCGTCCTAGCACATCTGGAAGTACCCTAACTCGAACATGTGGGACAAAAAAATTCGGACAGACCGACCGACAGACCGACAGACCGACAGACCGACAGACCGACAGACCGACCGACGGACGGAATTGCGATCGGTATATGGCACTTGAGCCAGAGGCTGCAAGTGCCATAAAAAATCATAAATCTTTCTCGTATAGCATACAGCAAAAATACAAGCGCATAGAGGTACCACAAATTCCACTATTTGAAAATCGATTATTCGTCAATAGTGGAACAACGAAGTAACGCATTTTCAGCGGGTCTTCAAGCCAATTTAAGTGAATAAGTGATGGGTAACTAGATTGTCCTATCCCAGCCATTTTCGGTTAAACTTTAACAGCTAACAAACTAAGTGTTACCTGTTGAAACCGCGCATCCTTGTGTTATCTGTTATGAAACTTTTGGCAATGCAGGTGCCACATTTGTGGCACAGCGAGGAGGAGGGATTACAAAAAAGAACGGGTACTAGTGACGGTCCTCGCTTCATATCGGCCGACATGCACCATGCACATTTTACCGGCGCTCCGTGCCGGACAAAAGCTTATTGAGGGCAAGATTTTGCCAAAGGGAATTTCGTCTCGGAAGTAATTACTTCGGTTTACTTTGCTAACAAGTTGGATTCGACGCAGAATACGCTAACTAAACCGAGTTGACATATTAAGCTTTTGTCAGGAGATTAGTTCTATGCAAAAGCTTGCCGAAAAAAATGTGGGTATGTTTTTCTCGGGCACGCCGCTTCCGGAACGACAACTTCTTTACGACAAATGGTGCCGACGGATAACCTCAGAAGTATTTCTGTTTGCTTGAATAGATGGTTGAAATTATATTTTTTTTTGTATGACGCGATAGGACTTCTAATTATGTTGCCGACAAATTGACTTTCGAACCAGAATTATACTGACAAAAATAGAGTTTGTCCGGGCTAAGTTTTGTGCCGAATTGCCACTCGCGACAGAAATGTCGGTAAAGTTTGTCGACCCCCATGAACACTTATTTTGGGTAAAACTGTGACGACGGATTTCCTCAGACGTTCTTTTATCGGCTTGATTAGAAAGATGAAACAAAATCTCATACTTAGCGTGATATTAATTATATTTATGTTTACCGACACGTTGGATTTCGAAGCAGAATGTTTTTGGGATCCCAAAACGTAAGTGGAGGGATACCTATGACATCGCAAAAGTTGCCCGTCTGTCCGTCCGTCCGTCTGTGAGCATGATAACTTTTGAAGGGAATGAGATATTTTGATGAAACTTAGGTCAAGAGTAAGGTCAAGTTCGTAGATGGGATCTGTAACCCTACATTTAGGGGTGGAGGTTCAAATTAGGGGGCAAGCAAAATATTTTGAAACAGCTAATGTGATAGTAGATTATGGAGTAAGAAGACATGCTGAGCACGAATATGAAAACCATTTTCTCGCGGGACAAGTAGTTCGCCCGAAATCCGGCCAAAACCGGAAAGTTTGTTAAAAGTAAAAGTTTTATTTGAAGTTGATTCGATGTTCGATGTAGGGGTAAGAAGGCATGCTGAACATGAATATGAAAACCATTTTCTCGCCGGTCAAGTAGTTCGCCCCGGAATCCGGCCACAACCGGAAAGTTTGTTAAAAGTAAAAGTTTTATTCGTAATGTACAAGGTGTCCGATTTAGGGGTAAGAAGAGATGCTGAATCCGTATATGACAATCATTTTATAGCCCGACATATAGTTCGTCCGGAATCCGGCTGAAACCGGAAAATTTGTTATGAGTCAAATTTGTATTGGAAGTTGATTAGATGTTTGATATAGGGGTAAGGAGATACGCTGAATTCGTTTTGAGGCTTTATTTTTTCGCTGGACAAGTAGTTCCGGAATTTTGCCGAAGCTGGAAAATTATCAGAAGCAAGGCACACACATGCCGAATCCATATCTGAACTTGGTTTTCTTAATGATTAAGTTTGGCCTTAATCTGTTTCTAAATTTTAAGAGTAAAAATATTCAAGGAGTCTGGCGAAGACTGGATCTCGCGAAGACAAAATCTATTTGTCTGGATGAAATATTGAATTTTTGGGATCCCATCGGAACCTATGGTCTTGTTTTGTACGAAAACGTGTCAACAAAAAATGTCTGTATGCTTTTGCCGAGGCTTTGTTCTATTCGAGGCGAAATTTTGCTGACGGATTACTTCAGAAGTATTCCTATCGGCTAGGTTAGAGCTATCTGTAATAAAAAAAAAAAAAAAAAAAGTTGAAATACTGTTGCCGGTGCAAACTTATTTTGGGTCAAACTGTGCCGATGAATTTCCCTCTCAGACCATGTTTCGGGGGGGGAGTCCCCCTTACCCCACCCCACCCTTATTTACGCCTCTGGGGACCTCCACAGGGTTTAACCCGGCACTATTGCGTGGTGACTAGACAACATAATCATCATACCAGAATTTGGCAGAATAGCATAAAAATTATTGATCTTGATGAATGCATCTGGAAAGAAATCTGTTGACTTGTAGTTTTACTTCTTGTATCATATCTTTGTAATTCAAATGAGCGTACTGATTTTGGTGTAGGCTACATTCCGTACACACCAAATTTTTTTCTGTTATTCTTTTCTCAAACAATCCTCGGGAAAAATAAAATAGATTGAGTCGAATTGTACCTGACCTAATGAACACTGTAACACGAGTAAATTGTGTACATTAGCTGTGTTAGTATTATGAGTAAGTTTTTCTGAAACCAAAACTGTATGCAAACTGTATGGAATATTATGTAAATTAATACTACGTACTTAGATGTCAGTGTATCTCTGTTGACATTTCCGATGCTATTTTTGGGATCCCAAAAAGTAAGTGAGGGATACCTATGACATCGCAAAAGTTGTCCGTCTGTCCGTCCGTCTGTCAGCACGATAACTCTCGAAGGGAATGAGATATTTTGATGAAACTTGGTGTGAGGTTTCTTTGGGTCAAGAGTAAGGTCGAGATCGTAGATGGGCTCTGTAGCCCTATATTTAGGGGTGGGGGAGGGGGTTTAAATTAAGGGTCAAACAAAATATTTTGAAACAGCTAATGTGATAGTCGATTATGGGGTACGAAGACATGCTGAACACGATGCTGAAACCATTTTCTTGCCGGACAAGTAGTTCGCCCAGAATCCGGCCAAAACCGGAAAATTTGTTAAAAGTAAAAGTTTTATTTGAAGTTTATTAGATGACAGATTTGAGGGTAAGAAGAGACGCTGAATCTGTATATGACAATCATTTTTTACTCGGACATACAGTTCGTCCGGAATCCGGTTGAAACCGATTTTTTTTTTAAGTAAAAGTTTTATTTGAAGTTGATCAGATGTTCTTTATAGGGATAAGGAGATACGCTGTATTCGTTTCTGAACTTTCTTTTTTTTGCTGGACAAGTAGTTCGCTCGGAATTCGGCCGAAACCGGAAATTTGGCAGAAGTAAAGCAGGAAGTTTCGATCAGTATGGTCAAAATAGATATAAGATATGGCTTATACAGGTGTATCTGAACTTGGTTTTCTCAGATGATTAGCCTGGCGAAGACAAGACATAGTTGTCTGGATCAAATATTAAATTTTTGGGATCCCATCGAAACCTTTGGTCTTGTTCTTAAAGGAAACGTCGTACTTATGACAGTCATTCATTCTAGTTTAGTAGTATTTCCATCCATTCTCTCTCGAGAGATTCTACCTTCATAATTGTATCCCATCTCATCTATTAGCTTTTACAGTGATTATCACGCTTGCCAAGTCTGTTCTCCTTACGAGACGCATCAGGCTTCCGATCATTGTTTCCGAGAACCTTATTGGTCAGACGACCGGTTATGCAAATTTTGCCACGTCTGTCATCCAAGGCAAGGGACATCGAAAGATGCTAAAACAAACGGAAGTATTTTCTAATTTGCTGTAGGCTAAGCATAGCTAAGTTTTCAAAGTAGTAAACTATCTCAGAACATCTTTGCAGAAACACGATGAAATGCGAGGTGTCGTTTAACGTAGATTTTTTTGAAAATAAAGTGAATTGAACTGAATTTCAATATACAGATGGACGCAACGAGCAACGAGGAAAAAAGCTCAAGACCGTTCGGAGATCCTCTGATCAGCCATGTCTGATGTCAACGTCGTGCACTGGCACCTTGTGGTGACTGAAAGTGACAGTTTCTTTTGGTAATTCGTACGTGAGCGTAGTGCCTTCACGTCGATCCTTGCCCTTCAAATGAAATCCAGCGGACTAGCACACAAATTTCTGCGAATATAAAAGTATAACGTCTGTCCTGGAACAGTATCAGTCAGCTCCACCAAGTTCAGAGTAACACTTCAGCAATGAGGTCGTTAGCTGTAGTGGTATTGGTAAGTAATTTATGTGCTTATCTTCAAAATAATTTTCTTCATCATCCTTCGCAGTTTTAGCGCTGAGCAAGAATAGATAATCCTATGAAAGTTTTGGTTTATTTTTTTATTTATTATCACAATATGGCGAGAAGCTAAAAGATAGCTTTTAGCTTCTCGCCATATTGTGAGTTTTATTAGCTTTAGCTATAAAAGACAAGAGCTGCAAGCTCATATGGCACTTGCGAGCTTTTTAGCTTGTATTCAAGTTATCGTAGTAGGATGTGAATAGATAGTAGCTTTGTCAGTGTGATGGGTTGTTTGGTTCTACAGTTACGTTCAAAAGAAATGGTCACTTAGTTATATTTGCTGTTGTATAATATATTTGAACAATTTGTTAAAATATTTTGACATCTTATGGAAAAATCAGCGAAATTTTCAAGCACTTCCTTTTCGACGGTGACGCTCGGGAGGTTCCGATCGCTCCATTCTAACCGTGTCACATGATTTTCGGTTCCTCCCTCCGACCCCTCCCCCACATTCATCGGATCCGGTCTCGACTTGAAATGGTATATCTGAGACATGAGATCTTTCCAAATACCAAGTTTTATTAAGATTCAATCACCTGTTCGAAAATTATGAATGTCAATAAAATTCCGGATTCCGGCTCCCCTACCTCCCCCCACTATGGTCGGATCGGGCAAGTGATTATTTCCAATTTAATTTGGCCGAGTCCATTATACACCTGCCAAGTAACTTGACTCCGTAACACCGGAATACCGGAACCCCACTCCAACTCCCCCCGTAGTGCACAAATCCAGTCCGGTTCAGTCAATGATGAACCTAGGGATTATTTTTGTTCCTCCCACCAAGTTTAATCCCGATCGCTCCACTGTAAGCGTGTCACATGATTTCCGGTTCCCCCCTCCGACCCCCCCCCCCCCACATTCATCGGATTCGGTCCGGACTCGAATACCAAGCTTCATTAAGATCCGATCACCCGTTCGAAAATTATGCATGTCACTAAATTCCGGATTCCGGCTCCCCTCCCTCCCCCCACGGTGGTCGGATCGGGCAAGTGATTATTTCCAAGTTATAGAAAATCATCTGTAATCAAAAATTTGAAGCAAAAAGAATGATCATCAGGAGAACGAAAATGTATATTTTGCTCAAAAGTATTGTTTGTACTTTAAGGAATTTAGTTGTAAGCAAAGCCCTTGAGGCAAAAATGATCATGGGCTCATAGGGATCACGAAAATGTATATTTTGCTTAAAAGTATTTTTTTGTACTTCGCGGTTAGCATTAGTACTTTAAGGAATGGCCGGATCTGGGAACTAACTATTTCTAAGCCAATCATGTCAAGTCTTCAATTTTCAAGCCAAGTTTCATCGTCCTAGCATGTCTGGAAGTACCTTTACCGGAATTCCGGACCCCCCCCCTCTAACTCCCCCCAAATGCCCGAATCCGGTCCGATTCTGTCACTGATCTACATAGAGCTTGTGCTTGTTCTTCCCACCAAGTTTCATTCCGATCGCTCCACTCCAAGCATGTCAGAAGGTTTCCGGATCCCCCTCCGACCCCCCCCCCCCCCCCCCAGCTTCATCGGATCCGGTCCGTACTTGAAATGGGACATCCGAGACATGTTGTCTTTCTACATATCAAGTTTCATTATGATCCGATTTGACAGTGCAAAAACGGATACGTCAGCTAAATTTTATTCGAGCTATATTTGAAATATAGCTCGAATAAAATTTAGCTGACGTATCCGTTTTTGCACTGTCAAATATGATTCGCAGTCAGCTTGGGTTGAAGGAATATTTATGATCCGATCACCCGTTCGGAAGTTATACATACCTCAAGATTCCGGATTCCCCCTCCCTCCACCCCCCCACGATGGTCGGATCGGGAGCTGACTATTTCCAGGTTAATCTGGTCGCGTCCCTGATTTACCTGCCGAGTTTCACTGTCCTAGCCCACCTGGAAGTAACTTAACTCCGTATCACCGGAATTCCGGAACCCCACTCCAACTCCCCCCACAGTGCACGAATCCGGTCCGGTTCTGTCAATGATGTATCCAGGGGTTGTCCTTGTTACTCCCACCAAGTTTCATCCCGATCGCTCCACTCTAAGCGTTTAACATGATTTCCGGTTCCCCCCTCCGACTCCCCCCCCCACACACATCGGATTCGGTCCGGACTTGATATGGGACATCTGAAGCATGACGTCTTTCCAAATATCAAGTTTCATTAAGATCTGATCACCCGTTCGAAAGTTATGCATGCCACTAAATTCCGGATTCCGGCTCCCCTCCCTCCCCCCACGATGGTCGGATCGGGAAAATGACTATTTCCAACTTAATCATTTGGGGTCCCTGATATGCCTGCCAAGTTTCATCATCCTAGCTTATGTGGAAGTGCCCGAACTAGCAAAACCCGGACCGACCGACCGACCTACCGACAGACCGACCGACCGACCGACCGACGGACGGACAGAAATTGCGATCGCTATATGGCACTTGGCCGAAGGGCAAGTGCCATAAAAAAAGTTGATGCCATCCTATCTATCTGCCCCTTGCCCTTCGGCCAAGTGCCATATAGCGATCGCAATTTCTGTCCGTCCGTCGGTCTGTCGGTCGGTCGGTCCGGGTTTTGCTAGTTCGGGTACTTCCACATAAGCTAGGACGATGAAACTTGGTATGCATATCAGGGACCCTAAATGATTAAATTGGAAATAGTCACTTACCCGATCCGACCATCGTGGGGGGAGTGGAGGGGGGAGGAATCCGAAAAATTCAGGAAAAGTGAGATATTTTTAATTTACGAACGAGTGATCGGATCTTGATGAAACTTGATATATGCAAAGACATGTACAGTTTAAGTATTGAAATAAGACCGACTCTAATCGAGATTATTGTTTTGCGAGAGCAACACGGGTTGACAACTTTAATAGGAAGGTGCACACTGAAACCAAAAATAGGTAGTTCCAAATTGTGAGCCATGTAGGAGACTTCGAGCGAGACTAGTAAGCAACAACAGACTGTTATACCATACTCATCTTCGGCAATGAGGGGTTAGCAATTTCGGCTACTTGGTGTACCTACAATTTGTTCCTCTTTAATATGGTACGAACAATATTATTTGGTACCACGTCTATCAAGGGGAGATGGACTTGTAAGTAAGAATCGGTTGCTAGAATCTTTGGTGATCAGGGGTTGGCAGCTTTTGCTAGTTGGTATACCTATTAATTTTTTTTTGCCAGTGTATTTCATGAACGATACTGTCCAATGTCTATCACGGGAAGATGGACTTGTAAGTAAGAATCGGTTGCTAGAAGGGCTTCACAAGGGGACTTGTGAAAATCAATGCACATTTTATTTTATCTCTATAAATGTGAGGGTAAGAAAGCTGGTCTCTTGGGTCTATCACTGTAGGCTACCTTATAATCTCTATCTTTAACCGAGAATTAAGTGGTAACGCAACGACTACAAACCGTATTTTGAAAGAATGACTTAGTTTTACAATTATCTGTAAAGTGGCATCTATGGTATTTTGATCAGGAAAAGCTACGGACAGCTTTGTGAGACTGTCTAGGTTATATAAGATAATGTTCGATGTTTTCTTTAGTCCCAAAGTCAACGATTGAAAAAGATAACGTTCAACTGGTTGCAGAGTCGATTTAGTCCCTACTTGCGATTTTCTGTTTTTTCTTTGATCCCTGAGGTATGGCAACAATGACGTAGTTTTGCAATAATTAGTAAAGTGCCATCTATGACAATATGGTCCTGAAACGTTACGGGCAGCTTTATAATACCAAATAGGTTATATAAGATAATGTCCCAGGCTTTCATCAGGGTCGATGTCTACGATTGAAAAGGATAAAGTTCAACTGTCTGCAAAGACAATTTAAACCCCATTTCCGATATTCTGTATTCATTTTATTCTTATTATTATTATTTATTTATCACCCACAACTATAAGAAACAAGTAGTACAAGTACAAACCTGAGGTAGCCTATAGCCATGTTATTATAGACTGTGTCGAGGATTGTGTCATCAGTTCACAAAAAAAAAACTCTTTTTTGAACATAGTTTGACAACTTCAGCGTTTAATAGATAGCGAAGAAACAAACCAAAGTGTTGCTCTCGCAACACTTTGGAGGTTAGGACAGTCATTTAGCCCACGTGATCGGAGGGAATGCCGGAACGTTCAGCCTTGAGTGAATTAACCTATCCTATTAGTAGGTCCGAACCGTATTTCTGGATGGCGGGTGTATTGTGTGACCTTCTCATCCACTTTCTTGTACCCTCTACTCGAAACAAGTGCCATATGAGCTCGTAGCTCTTGTTTTCCTTGCTGCTGACTCTTTGTGAAGAAGGTGTAAAAGCTTTCAAAGTTATAACAGTTCATCTTTCGGCTGCCAAGTCTCATTGAAAAATTCACCACGACAAGAGAGTTAAAATATTGTAAGAATTTTCTCTCCAGTATTTTCAATTAAACAAAGGCTATGACAGTTGATCTTTCAGCTGCCAAGCTCCCTAAGAAAAATCCGTAATGGGATGAACTAAAGTATTCTACGAATTAGCTACCTAGTATTTTCAAGCAAAGACAGTGTAGCCGTACTAGTCGACTCTCGTGTCGACGACACCATACTTTCTACGCCTATGTGAAAATAGCCTACCGACCAACATCGGCTTCCGTCCTTCCCTCAGTACAACCCTCACTCTTTTACAGGGACTTGTGTGTGTGTCAGCACTTCCATCCAGCCAGTTTGGAACCGTCGACCTGAAACTAAGGGGCGATAGGGACGACCTTGCTGTGGAACCGGCTGACTACAGATCTGTACTGAAAAAAGTGCCATTTTCCTACTCCGACAGAAGCGATGATCTTGACGACAACTTCGAACTAACTGACCGAGTCGACGGTATCGACGAAGATGCCGAGATCCTGCGACCAAAGAGATCAGCAGAGCTGACGGGGGAGACAGGATATTTTGAAGATGACGAGGACAATGAGGAAGCGGAGGACATAGACGCATCGGCGTCTGTGGTGTCGAGTTCCTCGTATGCAGTTGACGAGTATGATTTGGAAGATGAAGTCGAAGACGATCAAGCTTTGGCAGCGACAGGTAGGTCCTTCTTACATTATTCCGGAATATATCTTACTACAGTAGAGGTATGCTTATGTGAAAGTTTGTTGACTTCGGACTTTGCCATTTTCATGCACTTGCTGTGTCCAAAGCTAACTACCAGTCAGCCAAAGTAGGTAAGAAAGGCGGCTAAAAACACCTGTACAGGTATTTTGGATTTTCAGTCTACCATTTGGCCCGAAACTGCAGTGTTCACATTAAAGTAACTGTTCACATAAGCATACCTCTACTGTATTCAAAGCCTGACTAAACTGCCGACAAACCATCATATTCGAGACAATCAAGGAAAAGGAAGACCGTTTAAATCCCTCCATGAGACGCGACACAGCAAAGGGGTACATGCGGTACAAAGGTGCATCAAAACGATCCTAAAGATTATTAGTACAGTTTTTTTAAACTTGGGAGCGAAATACCATATTTCTAAGCAATAAGCAGCCCGCCTGATCTTGATCTTCTTTAACCTGTTTCTCCTGCGCTAAAGCATCGCCAATATCTTTTGATCTGTTGGTAGCAGGATTACTGACCAGTGACGTCTAAGCCAGTCAGAAGGCTCACGCGTTGGGCATACATGAAGAAAGAGAAGAAACGCGTGTTCTTTTTGCAGAAGTTCTAGACTCTGGACAAGGGAAAGATGCTACCACAAATGGAGAATGCGTTGGCTAAGCGTTTCACCTAACCTTTAGGTAAAATTTTTGAATTATAGGCTATGGACACAGCAGCTTCGACCACGACGATCACAGCTTTCATGACAAACACGGATTCAAAAAGAACAGTGGAGGCAGTCACCATAGCAATCTCGACAAAGGATTCCATGACCACTTAAGTAAAGACTATGGTGGAAACAAGCACGGCAACCAGCATCATGGAAATAAACATTTCTCGAAAGGAGGCCGTCGCGGGCACAGGAATGGGAAGAAGGGTCACCGCAACAAGAAGCACAGGACAAAGGTACAGATAGTGTTTAGTCGTATTGGATAGTGAAAAATGGGTCCATGTCACTGTCAGTCTGATGCAAAGCAAGTCAGCTTAAATGTCTCATCCAAACCTGGACTTTTTAATCTTAATATAATCTTCAAATCCTACTTCACGCAAACCTTACACAAACCCAACCTATTTTGTGGATAACCACCAAGATCAGACATGATTCCATGCATCATCCATTAATGTATACAGCAACATGATAATTTGGTGGAAGGAAGAATTACAGGTAGGGTATCACAAAATACAGGGCATAGTTGGTTTTAAGCAGATAATCATATCAGCTAACGTTTTGTTACTTTTCAGGGATTCAAGAACGTCTATCACAAGGAGGAGTTTGGAAAGAAGAAAACCTTCCTTGACGACAGCAACCTGAAAACATTCCATAACAAATACAACGATGGCCATAAAAAATTCAACACCGACTTTGGCAACAAACACTTTGGAAAGGAGTATAATGGGGGAAAGCACTTTGACAAACATGGAGACAGTGGACACCACAAGCACGCCAGCTTCCATAAGGACAAGCATGGAAACAAAAAACATTTTGGCAGCCACGGATCCCACGGGAGCCATAGCAGTGACTTCGATGACCACTTCGGAGATTACAGCCACAATGCCCCTGTGATATCCACCACCGCAGATATTTCAAGAGAACCGTTTTTTGAGTAGTCGTTACGCTGGGTTACCACTTCCTGTTATTATCTCTTTTAATAAATTAATGTTTCGTCGAAATCCTATCTTTGTAGCCCCTACCGAAAGCAGAAACAACAACATCTTGAAAGCTGAGACTCAGAAAGCTGGTATAAAAATCAACGGTGATTTGTTGTTTCATAAGAGGGCAAACATCCGATCAACTGCATTTCTGAACAGTAACGTACAGCTTGAAGCTAAACCATAGAGATCGATACTGGAGGCGCATTTAAAAATGAACGGTTGATTTGTTGTTTAATAAGACTGCAAATATCCGACCAACTGCATTACTGAACAGTAGCGTACAGCTTGAAGCTAAACCGTCGAGACCGAGCCTTGGGGAGCTTTTAATAGCCCACCAAGAAACTGTTTTGCAGGCTCACTCTGGGTATGTTACGATATTCTGAGCTACCCCTCCCCCTTCCGTTGCTGAAAAAAATTTAAACAAAAAACTTACACATAGGTAGTAAAAATCTTTTCTGGGCGTAACTCGGACATTCCTTTTCTGTTTGCTGCTGTTTAAACCTTGAAGTCCTGTTGTAAGACATTTCAAATCACTATAATAGGCTGTACCGACCGATGCTGTATCACCTAAAGTAAGAAATGCATGATGGACCTTAACAGTGTTTTATAGGTCAACGACGTGACACAATTCTAAATGAGCGTCTATATCGCGAAGACGCTGATGCTTTACATG
This sequence comes from Branchinecta lindahli, assembly GCA_023053555.1. Taxonomy (NCBI): domain Eukaryota; kingdom Metazoa; phylum Arthropoda; class Branchiopoda; order Anostraca; family Branchinectidae; genus Branchinecta; species Branchinecta lindahli. Next base: position 12,509,743 of record JAKZAO010000007.1, on the reverse strand, counting down.
GAAGAAACTTGTTTTGGTGCCTTGTCTCATACCTTGACTTTGGAGCATCGGGTGGAAGAAGATTCAAGTGGTTCCCTAACACCCCTAATGTTTTACCAAAATCCATATTCGGGGCATGGCGTCAGGCATCTCACGTTTGGAGTCGCATCATCTCAACAGCTTGGTCACAATCAGCATGTAGCTGTCCTGATACAATTTTTGCAACTCTGTTTTGAACGCCCTCCAACTGTTCGGCCTGCTCTTGGGTCAAACCTGCATGCCATGCAAGGCAATCATATCCTACGACTGATCTTACGTACAATTTACAGTAATTTAGCAGCAATTCATCAATATATACAAATCGTCAGATGGTGACTAGAATTCTAGTAAAAAAAACAAAAAACGTTCCTTGTTGTGTCATAAACACGGTCATCCCAATTAAATATAGAATAAAAAGCGCTGAACACCCAGTCAGTTCTACAGTCTGTAGCCTTACCCCATGGGGGCGCAGCAGTTGGGGATTTGCAAAATATATCTACTTGCACATGCAAAAAACACTCAACATTTTAGAGAAGAAACATATTTTTGCACTTACGTCTTATATGGAGCTTCCTACGTTAGAGGTCAAATATGAAGAACCTGAACGGAATATACTTTTTCAGCATAGAATGGCTGACCTGTATCATGCTACTCTCTGTGTCTTGCAAGTCTGTATCTGGGAAGCCTGGGGGCGGAGGTAAGTGACGTCCTCGTCGTGCCCCTGGGGGGTTGAGAGTTATGCTTGGTTGGCTTTTGCATTTTCTTTGTTTTCTTTGCTTCTGATTGCTTGCAATTGTAGCATGGTTAGCACTAAGCCTTAGCCCCCTGGATAGGAACGTGAGGTCTCCAGTGACCCAGGGCACTGGGTCACCCATGAATGCCACTCCCAGCCTGCTAACCTAAACTTACCTCCCTCTTGCAGGGGCTGGAGGCCAGGCTGGCAGCTAGGGCAGCTCTTGGCAGCTGGATGTGGTCCATTGATCTGGACCTCTTGAGTCCGAGTCATCAGTGACGAAAAAAGTTGTCTCTCAGGTCTCTCAGATCCAAGGCAATTAGAATCCATAAATGAAGTTTATTGACAAGACTGAGCTGGAATCCAACAAAATGAGCAAGAAAATTGTCCAAAAGATGCAGAAAGATCCTGCAGGGAAAACCCCAGTAAAATAGTGGTGTTTCATCAATTGTGTTTGGACTGATGGATGGTTCACCATCAATTGTATTTTAAAGTGATGGCTTCCCATCAATTATATACTGGGGTACTGAGACAATGGGTCATTTGTGGCCTGAGTTTCAGCCAGAGTTTTTGGCCTACCCGACATTATAAATAAATAATCTGGGAAGCCTATACAAGGTCAGCTTCTGCGGCTAGAGCATTTTTCTGGCATTTAATATCTTATCCATATGATCATTATCAGATTTTCAGTACTGAATAAATTAAATGACAATGAAATAAAAGGTCTGCTGGCCTATTAAAAAAAAATGTATGGGATTGACTCTCCCCCAGTAAAATACTAAAATTCTCGTTTTGCCTTAAATCAAAGTTCATGTTGTTGACCTTGGCTCATAGGTCTTTTTCTGGAGAATGCCTAGGATAATTAGCCTACCACATGTCTACTTCTTGAATTCTACAATCAACTATTCTTGACTGGTAATTTTTCCGAAAAAATAACAGAAAATTTACTGGATACGTTTATTCATTATTTAAAAAATATTTCACAATTATAGGTTAGCCACATGCTCAACAGAAAGAAACCACATAAACACTGTAAAACCCATGTTATTAATTAGCTACAGTCAGGCTGTAACGTCAGGACAGTAGCCATGCAGTAGCCTATTAGATTATCATATTCCTATCACACCATATTTGACAATACAAAATGGATACGTCAGTTACATTTTATTAGAGCTATATTTCAGCCCTTTCTGGCAAGGGTCCTCTTTAAGCCCCTCAAGCCCAATTGAGCGGCTTGAGCCTGAAGAGGACCCTTGCCAAGAAGGACCAAAATATAGCTCTAATAAAATGTACCTGCTCCAATATGATTCGCAGTCAGCTTGGTCTGAAGGAATATCTATCCAATCACATCTCTGGTTCTGGACCTTGTCTGCTGCTTGTCTGGACCACCTGTGAAACAAATTACCCCTGCAAACCAGCTGCAAACTACCATTTTGTTTAAAGGACACCTGAACAATGAAACCATACTTGAACACACCATGGAGAATGCATTTACAGACATGGCCACGGAGAGCATTCTTCTCCTGAGCGTGAAGTTTTCAGAATAGGGATGTTCGTTTCTGGAGGTTTGCACATGCAGACTCCAAGACAAAAAGCACAATTCCTTCAAATCTTGTACAACCCTGGGCGGATCGTATTGGAATTTCTTCTAGGTATATGTTTGGGCTTAACTAGTTAACAAATATTCCAGAAGAAGCAGAGAAGAAGGGTTGATTGGAGACATTTGTTCTTTTTTTAAATTGTTCGGTACTGAAATAAGGACAGATGCAAAATGGAGCAGAATTCATAGCATGGAAACACTGTTTTGTATTTGGATTGGGTTTTCAGCAGGCAATGTTAACGGAAGTCATACAGGAGTGTTGCATGAAGCTGCCCGTCCCATGGTGCCGCCCACCGCCTAGAAAAGCCACTAAAAGAAGAAATCTTAGAAACTGTAACTTATTAACTCATTTAGATGTTTGTTTATTACTATTTGGCTTGTTTTGAGCCAGATTTGACTCCAATTGGCCATGGTACATGAACCTACCACCCTGGATCACAAAGCTGCCACCCCAGAAAAATCATGCAGATTCAAAGAAAATAGCAGATTTTGTTATTTGCAATAGGTCAAGGAACCTCTCTGACCAAACAGCAGGCCTCTAGCATTCGTAATGTAGCAAAATACAAATTTTAGCAAAGTGGGCGGCTTCGTGATCACTTCGGTGCCTGTGATCTTTCAGGTTTGCCAGCTTAGCCTTCAACGATTACAAGTAAACTGAGTTACCAGCAGCAAGTGAAGGTTTTGAGCGTCCTTTCAAGATGCTCCACTGAATTTTATTTCAATTATTACTATGTTTCCAGAAGTCATTTCCCCAAAAAAGGAGTTTAGGGTGGCGGCTTCATGCAGCACTCCTGTACAGATAGGAATGATACTTGGTAGGCTACTCTTCATTCAGGTGTCCTTTAAAAGTGGTCCATGAAAACATCACACTAATAGGCTAATTACAGCATTAAGCTTGGTGCCTACCACAGAATGTTAATCTTTACCACTTATAGTTATTTATGTCTTATGAACAGAGACGAAACGTCAAAAGTCGAAATTTTACTTCAAGTCAAGATGAAATGACACAGTGCAAAATTTGCGGCCTGACAAGACAGCTACAACACAGATCTTTATTTCACTAGTGAAGCCAAACTTACCTAGCGAGCACGAATTCGCATTCTGCTGACTGTAGGCAATCAGCTTTAAATTTAAACTGTATTCTATAATTCACCCACTCAAATTCAATTGTGTCTGGTCTGTGCTCCCTCTGTGTTTTGCACCCTGGTAGATATTCTTATTTATGAACCTTCAGAACTGGCAAATTGCTCACATAGTGACAGCGAGGTCTTTTCTAATCCTATCCACAACACAAATTAGTCCATGCTAAATTACACATTCAAATTTCGCGCTATTTGATTTTGATTCTCCTGTGGTTTAACGCCAGCTATCGACCGTAAAATGTTGAATAGAATAGAAATGCTGATAGATGGCGAATGAAACATCTTATGTGCGATCATGCGAAGCTGATTCACGTAAACATCAGTGCAGCCACTGAATGAAGATCATTCATGTCGCGTGTTACACTCTAGTGAACATCGAGAGTGATAGAGAAGGCTGGTTTAAAATCAACCGCTCTTGCAGTCACAGGTGGCAAAATCTGTCAGCCGCTTTACTGTCAGACCTGACTGCTATCTGCACGAAAAGGTTTGGAAGTGCACGCGCGCTTCTAGAACAACCCTAACACACTTGTCTATTTTCTACTTTAGTCTTTAACTGGAGTATTTGGAACCGGGATATGAAGAATCTCAACTTGATAGTTATACTTTTGTTTGTACGTCTTAATATTGATTGCTATTAAGGATTTGTTGTACCAGAAGAAGCATGAAAGAGCTTTCGACTCCTTGGCATTTTATTTTGGCCACATTCTAATAACAATGGTTTTGAGGAGTGCTAGGTACGGTGTGAACTAGGAAAGTTAACTACTCTATTGTCGTATTTTCACATTTCGGTTATCAGTAACTGTAGGAGGCACCTGTTAGTAATTTTGAATTTATCTTCCAAGGCATTGAAGTCTTCAGAAGGAGTGGACCCTTTCTTCGGTGACTCTCGAAATCTGGATCTCTACTCAGTTCCTGTAAGTCAAAAGCTCAAGCTCTACGTGAGTAAGAGACCAAAAAGCTTACATGGAGCGAATGAAGACGAAGCAGTACTCCAGAGTCGGATCCAGCGATCTGCCTGGAGCAGTCGATCCCACCACGATGTTGATGAGTCGTCGCCTTCTCAGCCTCAGAGGAGAAGGCATCCACCTAGACCCCGCGAACCTGAGGCGGACATGGACATCTATAGGCGTGGACAGAGAGATGAGGAAGTTAGTCAACAAAAGCCCTTGCGACATCACAAGGGCAAACGAGTTAGACCCTATCCTGCAAAAGCATCATCGAACGCCCCAGCTGATGAGGACGACTATGACCACGATAAAGCGCCAGCTCGCTCAGCTTCTCATCAACCGAGGAAGAAAGTTCGCGAGGGAAGAGGACACGTTGGTTCTACTTCAAAAGTAAACCGAGAAGAGTTCTACCCGCCATTGAGGAACCCAAAAAGCGGAAGCTCTGCAGCTGGGCAAGAGTCTAAAGGGCGGAGCCGGGATGGGCGAAGACCAGATCACGAAGACTATTTGCTTTATTCAGATGAAAAGCACAAAGAGCGGAATACTGGCAGAAGTGACAGCAAAGAACAGTTTCAGAACATCCAAGCTGATGATCGGAGTCCGTCCAGCAGATCTCGGTACAACCAAATGTTCCCCGGGTCTGATACAGACTCTTCATTCTTCTCTGATCTGAAAAATCGACAAGAAAGTAAGGATAACGGAATTGACAAAAAGGGTCCACGAGACAGTGGCACGGTCTCGCAAGTATCAGATCTTGCGGGGGAAAAGTCAACAAACAAAGGTTTCTTCGGCCATCCCACATCTCATAGTTCACACTTAGTTAAGGAGCCACAGTCGTTCTCCATAACTGTAGAAGAGGGTGGATGGATCCCAATCCATCCTTTCGTTGGCTACGAAAGAGCAAACTCAAAAGAGCCTATAGAAGACCATACAATCCTGGCGGCTAAAGACGAAGATGAAGACGTCCCGGGTGAGGCTCAGCCAACGACGTATCACCCACCTCGGAAGTACCAAATGAGAAATAGGCTGTCTGAGGCTGATCGTAAAGACCGCCGCTTCCGAACTTCTTCGCTTGCTATTGACTTTCCGGCATTTGGCGCTTTCGAAACTTCGGTAAATGCGAGCAACAGATGATACCAAGAGGAAGGCGAATCCTTTCGTTATTTAAGCACGATTTATTTAATAAATTAACTGACCTTGTTGCGTAACATATTAACATGGCAGAGGGTTACACTGAACGCCATTATCAGTACACTTGCAAAGAGTACATGGTCCTGAAAGTTCATCGACGACTTTGCCTACTTTGTACATACGTCCATAAATGTTACAACCACCGAGTTTAAAAGCACTGGGAACAACTTCGTTGCGAACAGGAGGCAAACTATTCTTAGGCAGGCTATGTTTTTTGCTACTTTGCACTTTCGGTAATGCCAAGTTTTTTCGAACTGGCAACACTGGGTTATCTGGCTTTTGTGTGTTAGAGAAAACATAAAAAGCGTTCTTCTTGCTTTCCTCGTCCCCCTCTAAGTTAGGCGCGGGCTGAAACTTGATCACGTTACGGAATGGATTTACAGCTCCGATCTTTTCTGACGGAATCGTCGGTCCTGGCTCCAGCGATGGAATCGGTATTCCTATGGGTCTCAGGAACGTTGGTGGGCGATCGAGTATATCAGTAGCGTACGTAATGCCACTTTCTGAAAGAAAAAGTAAGCTAAAACCTGCTATTATAGAAATAGAATATTATAAAGCCTGCTGTATAAAAGTTATTGCGTTTGTTCTACCCATTTATGGTTGATGCTGTACGAAGGAATGCGTTTCAACAATCTGTTGTAGTTGATAGGGGTAGCGTTCCAACGACGTAATGTTAGTAACGATCGTTACTATTCTTGTTATTATTGCCGTTCCAGAGCCCGCCGTAATAAGTAAATTGGCTCCTCCCACTTATTATTTTCGTTCCAGGACTGTTACGATCGTTATGATTTACTTATGATGGTCGTGAGCATCATAAGTGATAATAACTATCAGTTCTGCAGGAACTCCCGTAAGAGTGATGACGCATGTATGCGTTGTTATTATTTGCGTTCCAGAGAGCGTGATAACTGCCACAATACGACGATCGCCCCTCCTCTTATCATCGTAACTTGTAATAACTTCACTGGAACGCTAACAGTGTACCAAAGACCGGAAAGTTTGTGGACTTACCACAGACAACGACTCCGCAGCAATCATTCGGCTTTGGCTTAATTGAGCAGTTCCTTGGGACGGGCGGACATTTTGTGTCCTGACAAACAACGTCGCCAAACTCGCACCGACATGAACTGCACGGTGTTTTCTTTGAAATCATTTCGCCATTCTGGTATTTTGTGCCATTCAGTGCGCAGCCACCTACAGACGAAAAATAAGATATGAGTAATTCGGCATTTCGAGGAAAGAGTCACAAGCAATGACCTACAGGGGCGTCACTAGCCTTTTACCTTTCGGGAGGGGGACGTCCAGTTTGTGCCGACGGGACCTAGACATTTACCGATAAAACGCGCCATTGCCTCGGCCATTGCTGCTTCGTGGCAACGGCGTACATTTCCACCCAACACAGAACAGAACCGGTTGTGCATTTAAATTCACACCTTCAGCTTTTCATTTCGGGTTTCGCTAAAAAGGGAAGCTTCCCTTTCAACGACTGTACCCAGAACACATTAAACTGAACAAAATTAATTTGTCTAATCTGCCTTTTTCCCGGCAAAATTAAACTATACTTACCATACACGTTATAGCTTTTAACGTGTTTCAAACACCCAAGAATTCCAAGCATGAAACACCACATAAATGAAACACCGCTCCTCCAAATAGAAAATACTACTAAATGCGCCCCAGGCAAAGTTTTGTGAAACGCTGATGAGAAAACATTTTTGTGATCCCAAATGAAAGAAAGGATATACCCTATACCTATGAAATCACAGATCTGTCCGTAAAATAAAGTAGTGGCCATCCGCAGCAAAGTAGCCACGAAGTAGACTTGTTCTGAATTTACAGTAAAAATAAAAGTAGTTTTCACCTTAAAAGACATGCTTAATACTGGAGTACTGCAATCATCAGTCCCGGCATTTACTCTTCGAGCTAATAGGCCACACCAGAGAAGTTGACAAGGAAAGAAACAAGGAAAAACAGCTAGGCCTATTATCAAAAAAAAAAAAAAACAGGTTTGCCGATTTACCGATAAGGAACGGAATGGAACGAAAAAGTGTTTGATGTGCAGACCTGAAGTCAAGCCTTTAGGGGGTAAAGTACCTCCCCCTCTCCCCCCATAGCGACGCCTCTGATGGCCTGTGTCCATAGCCCGTCCTCAGATAAGCCATACTAGAAATGAGGATCACTTACCATCTGACGGCTCAAAATCAATTCGCTTTTCGGCCGGCGAAAGATCATCTTGCTTTTCAGGTGCGGACGATTCGAGTTTCTGCATTGGTCGCCCACGAGACTCTGCAGCAGCTGGCACCACAGGCGCAACTGGTATGACAGGAGCAGCTGCACTTTCTCTGTCGCCAGCGATACCTTGCACAGACCCGCTTTGGACAACGGCATCCGCTGCCACGAATGGAATAATTCTGGAAAAAAATGTCTTTCTTAACAATGTCTGCAAAATTTGATGCTGGTCAAAGGCCTCTCTTAATTTTCATTATTTTCCAAATCCAAGTGTACTTCTAATCAATATTCTAAAGATGTCTTCACGCAGTTGGCAGGCAACTGGCTGGCATCCTCCTCATCGTCATTTCGCAAGCGCGAAAGTATTATGAAACACACAGAATAGCCGCCTACATATAGACGGTGAACAGCCACTTCTGCGAGCTCGAAAATCAGATCTGTCAGACAACTTTAAAGTCCAAAAAATCTCTGAAACTTGAAATAAGGCGACATGTCCCTTCAGGAGACTGCCAATCGGGCAAATAGGCTTTGAAGTCCTTATCCAAGCCTGGACCTTTCGATCCTGATCCAATCTTCAGTTTCTGCTTCATAGAAACAAGAACAAATGAGCCAATAGAACCTCAGTCTTTGGTCCCATGCAATGACTATGGATACCCCGACAAGAGGTGTTTGCTGAGCTTTGAGTTGATGCCCGTCTACTTCCCTCTTCACCGCTGCGCATATCAGAGGAAAAAGTGCAGGAGTTCTTCGGGGCTTTACTGCGATATAACTGTTTGTAGAAGTAACGAACTGCGATGTTCCACGCAGATCGTACTCTCCGCTCGTTTGGATGGGGCAAGGTATATGAATCTATTCGACTCCGCATGGTCATGTTCCAAAGATAAGGAAACGGAGGTTCTGGTGCTTATTTGTTCCTGATAGAACCCAACTCTTTGGGCTGGACCCCCGTTTAAACCAGGCAAGATTTCATGCATCAAACACTCCTATCATCTATAGCAATAAGGTTTGAACGAGAAAGAAAGGAAAAATTAAGTAAGACACACAACTAATAGGACGAACTGTTTACTAGGTTGATACCTCTCAAAATTTGTCATTGAATATTTCATTTGATCTTTGATTTCGAAATAGTGAATTGAAAGACGAAAGTACTCCTTAGCTGGGATTTGAACCCAGGACCTTTGGCTTTGTAAGCCGTCGCTCTTCCACTGACCTACAGATGTGCTTTGAATTCAGTTCGCAAACCACTGCAGTCGTCAGATAGATCCCAACGAAGGCAAATTCATCCAAGCAGTCCACATCCCATGCCACGGGCTTAGAAACGAAAGTCCTAGGTTAAAATCCCGACTGAGGAGCACTTATGGCTTCAGTTCACTATTCCCAAATGTTTTCATCTCAAGGGCGACTCCCCTATCAAACTCAATCTTCGGTGTTAGTTGATAATCGCAATGAGGCCCCGCCATGTCGGCCCTGGTTTGTCTACGAGGCTCGGGCACTGGAGTCCCAGACTTATTTCAGTTCAAACAGGTCGGATCGGGCAAGTGACTATTTCCAACTTCGTTTAGTCGGGTCCCTAATACGCCTGCCAAGTTTCATCGTCCTAACACATCTGGAAGTACCCTAACTCGCAAACACCGGACTGACCGACCGACAGACCGACGGAAAAGTGATTGGTATATGGCATTTGGCCGGAAGGCAAGTGCCATAAAAACATTTCAGGATTATTTGCCGCGGCAAAAGTTCTTTGTATAACATTCCATCTTAGTATTGATTGATTGACCTTTATTATGCTCCCAGAATGAATTCAGAATCCTGGCTTCGTGGAAATTTGGAGAGAAGTGAAAAAAGTCGTTAGAAACTCTGTAATTGAGCTGGTTTTCCACAGACGTGTTTTCATACTTCGCCTCTAAGAACGAAAAATAATTTAATCCACATACTCGAGGTTTGGAAGAGACGGTGGGAGGCCACCAACTTTGTAATCATAATCTTCGTAATGAGCACTGTCATTTCCTTCTTCTTCTTCAGCCGACTCCGCTTCTGCTGCCTGACCGATCCCAGCAAGTGAAAATAAGCTGCCTCGTGTCGACATCCCTAGTTCGTTCGCTGGGAACATTGGCGAAAAGCTGTCGGAGCTGGAAATGAAAATAACTTAAAGCACACCTTGCACTATTTACAGTTTACGCTCCACTATGCGAAAATAGTTGAATACTTTAATACCAGGCTCTGCTTTTAGTAAAGCTTTACATGACCGGCCTTTCTAACGACCGAGCTTTTATCCTCGACGATCCTCGGAAGCATGTTCCGCATCGAAAATAGAGGAACAACACTGTAAAATGTTTATCCGAGTAAGGATGAAAGTTACTGCAGTATTTGCTACTGGGGTTATTCTTATCTCTACTGGGATAAGATTAATCCGAATTAGAAATAATCCTATCTCAGCTAAGAAAATATTAATCCCAGTAGCAAATACTGCAAGGTTTTTTTTTTTTTACAGTGAAGGCAAGTGGGAAAATCATTGAGTTGTCATTAGGGGGGCTAGAATACACTGTTTTAAATTCAGGTCTCCGCTTCAATAGTTGATGGAGCGATTACGGAAGAACGTTTTATAGGCATCATAGCTTTGGCATTAAGAGCGTTTTCCACCCTTCTGACAATACTAACTATTAGTTACATTTTCGTTCCAGCCTCGTGAAAAGTTACTATGCTGACCGTTCCAACCTCCTTAGAATAGGAACTATTTGCTTACCACGCTCGGGAGCGTAGTTAGCGTTGTAACTACAATCTCTTGTGACGTGATTGGCCAGATCAGCGCGCAGCACGATATTTTGATAAAATAGAAAAATACGTTCCAGCCTTGACGCCAAGAGCGTGTTTCACCCTCCTACCAATAGTAACTATTATTACTAAAAGTTACTACGCTAACCGTTCCAGCCTTCTCGAAATAGTAACTATTTGCTTACCATGCTCGGGAGCGTAGTAAACGTGGTAACTACGGATCTCTATAACGTGGTTGGCTGGATTACCCCGTGGAGTGATATTGTACCGAAATTTAAACTGCGTTCCAACCTTGACGCGAAGAAGCCAAACTTCGTGAGGTCATGCGTAGTAACTATGGTAAGTAGGGTGGAACACGCTCTACACATAGTGCTTAAAGTCAAATATCCGAAAGGATCGCTGTCGAAATGTGAAAATTCTTTACATGCGGGGGTTGGACCCACACCTTACCTGAGCTGTGTCGCTGGTGATGTCGCCACAATCACATTTTCTCGGCGTTGATCTTGCTTTTCTGAACCACTGATGGAGCGAGACTCGCCTTGATGCTCTAACTCATCAACTTCATCCAGGAAGCCAAACGCAGGCTCAAACTCAGAGACGAGTGGCGTCCCAGTCGTGTCGCGGTCAAGCGTTTCTTCGCCATTCACAAGAGCTACTGACAGGTCAGTTGTATCTTCTATTTGCAGAAGACTATTACTTGGATCTGTTGGAGCTGAAATAAAAGTTGCATTTTTGCAGAGACCATGGTATCTGATATCACGGTAACAGGACATGCATTTTGTCGTTTTAGCAGTTATCGTGGTATCTGATACTACGGCTGCTTTGCAAAAACGACAACTGGCGCAGTCATCCCCGAAAGAAATACGTATTTCTCACCAAACTGACATAACTAGTGCCAAACTTCTTTCCCAACAATTTGTCAAAAACCTAGACTCTTGTGTTGGTGATGATGAAAGTGAGATGAATTTTATCAGATACGACGATGAGTTACCGCGGTCGGGACTGTGGTATTTGAATATCAGATACAACGGTAACCTGCCAGATACCACGGTAACCGCGCAAACCTTTTGACCGTGGTATCAGATACGATGTTCTCTGCAAAATCGCAATTAACATTGAGTTGTTGGCTTATAAAGTTAATTCGTTGCCATACCACACGCTCCAACGAATTTTCTTAACTGTGTCATGTTTGAAGACGATAAACCTTACGAGCTGAAAGGATTTCCTGTCAAACTACAAAAGGCAAGATGTGACATAACGGTAAACTTTATTATAGCTGATCGCTAAAGCCCTTTGACATTGCAACAACCCAAGAACTCTCACAGTTGGTCAAAACAATAGCAGCTGCTTTTTTCGTCGCGTTCAGCCAGGGATGAAGGCTGAGGAAATGATGCAGTTCGGTACTGCAAGCAAGCTGCAAGGGTGCAGCTAAGTGAAAAATTTGTCTCAGAAACAGCTGCACTGTAGTATAGTTATTCATCGGACCAATGGCCAATTATATTCCCGTCCTTTGGTGTTTCTGGAAGGGTGTGTCCTTTGCTGTTCTGGGGAGAGTCCGACACTGCCTATCATTCCACAGATAACTATTCTTCAGAGCAAGCTGACCTTATGCAGACACACAAGTTCCACTTCACCCCGCTACGTCGGGCGCTGACGGAGTGCCAGGCACTGAGTGATGATCAGTGTTAGGCCACGTAAGTTTGATGCAAGCGTCATCTCCACCCTAACTGAACACCAACATAACCAACAGAACAATCAAAACAACCAGTTCACGGCCGTGACCATTGACACACCATGCACTCCCATGATATCAGTCCTATCCTACCCAGGGCCAAAATTTTCTGGTATTGCCCTGATGTTACAAGAGACAGCCGTGCGGTAAAAACTGAGCCGGGCGGTAAAAACTGAGCCGGGCGGTAAAAACTGAGCCGATCTCCAAAAAAATTAATAAAAGACATCACTTTCAGGAGGATAAACAAAAAAACACTAATTGGGCAGCAGTAAAGTTGCAGTCTAGGCCACCTTGCAGTAGTGATAGCCAACACAAAAAAGCGCCGTTGTTTTTTACTGAATTTCCGCCAGGAGGTATCATTGTTCTGCACAGTGTACTAGTGTTATAATCATTATCACCCTTGCTTTTCTTCGGGCGATATCGGAAAAATTTGGCCCGCGGGCAGCATGATAGGCTGATATCGCCCGAGCGCAGCGAGATACTCATGCCGGGCGATACTAGTTGCGTTTTTGATCCGAATTCTCCTCGCGATTCTCCTCCGAATTCTCCTATTTGGCGTGTTTAGACTATTCAGATGAAACGAATTCTCCTCAGATGAAACGAAAGAAAGGAGAATTCGTTTCATCTGAATAGTCTAAACACGCCAAACAGGAGAATTCGGAGGAGAATCGCGAGGAGAATTCGGATCAAAAACGCAACTACTATATAAGAACAGTGGATCAAGAAATATGATGGTCTCATGGTGTAATGTTCTCCGGATTTTCTGCATAGATGACGAGGTTGACTCGAGAGTCTTGTTTGCTTGAAGTCCGTACCAGTCCAGGACTCTTTTTTAAATCTTCAGCTTTTTCTTCAATAAAATCACCGCCTGTTTTGCTCCATGGTCAAGTCCAGACTACTTTTCAGGCGTCAAATATTTCAATCATTCTAATTTCGAGCAAGAAAGACAATAAAGATAAGAGAAGACATCTAGAAGATCTGAAAGGCCCCTCGCAGTTTTTACTCTTTACCGAAAAAAGTTGACTACTTTAAAATTAGGCTGTGCTTTCAAAAATTGGCTTTGGCTGTTTTAAGCCTTTTTCCAGGCCCTAAGACTAGTATTAAAGTTAAAACAGGTCGTTCAATGACTCAAAACGCACAAAAAGGCAATTTATAGTTGTTCCCTGATGATTCCTTATGCAATTGGTGGGGTTTAAAGTTTAACTGAAAAGCCAACTCATTTGTGTGTCATTTAATTGGATACACTGGATTATTTGGATTCAGCAAAGGGATTTCTTGATTTTCCACTATCTGCTCTAGTTATGAGGCTCAGAATATCTCCAGCCGTCCCCACAGCGTAATTCTACTATGACACGGGAAATTTTAATATCAACACAAATGCGGCTTTTCAGTGGGCAGTGGTGAGATCGGTGAAGATTGCTTAGTGTCTGAACAAAAAAAAAATGATAAATCTTTCTCTTAAGGCATACAGAAAAATACAAGCGCATAGAGGCACCACAAATCACACGGAAATTCCACTATTTGAAAATCGATTATTCGTGAATAGGGGAACAACGAAGTAACTCATTTTCAGCCGGTCTTCAAGCCAATTTAAGTGAATAAGTGATGGGTAACTAGATTGTCCTATCCTAGTTCTTTTCGGTTAAACTTTAACAAATCTTGGTGACGCGGATCAACAGCCATTCACCAACGAACCATCGGGTTCGTTGGCAAGAAGTCCAAAGTCGGGGCAGGAGCCGGGTTCGTTGATTGACATCTCCAAGCGGGGTCCCAAGTCCCTCACCGAACCCGGCTCCTGTCTTCGGACTTGGCGGTGGCTGCTTATGGCACGTTTACACACTGCGTAAATCCGAGCGTATATTACGAACGTATTTGGGCTTGAAAAGACCTCTAGCAATACGGACGTATTTGAGAAATCGGTACGTTTTACATATAAATACGTCCGTATTGCTAGAGATCTTTTCAAGTTCAAATACGTGCGTAAAATACGCTCGGATTTCAAAATACGCTCGGATTGTACGCAGTGTATAAACCCACCTTCACGCGAAACGAACAACGACGATGCGCACAGGGGTTAGATACTCTGTAATTAACACATGAAGGACGTGAATGTTCGTACAACTCTGTCTTGCCTTATGACACTATTTCGAAGGAAAAGCTGCATTTATTATGAAAGGTTTGCTTTCAAGAAGAACCAGCGTATTTTGAGACAGTCTTTAAAGTTTAGTCGAAAAGGGCTGAGGTAGGATAATCTAGTTACCCATCACTTATTCACTCAAAGAAGCTTGAAGTCACGATGAAAATGCGTTGTTTCGTTGGATTGTGGTACGGTACCTCTATGCGAAAAATAAGTGTTCATGCTACCTTCCCAAGCTGATCACTGGCCACTGAAAAGCCGTGTCTGTATTGAGATTCAAATTTTCCGCGTCATTGTAGAATTTTGCGTTGTGAAGACGGCCGTAGATATTTTGTACGTCATACTAGAGCAAGTGGTGAAAAGAAGTCCTTAACACAAATCAAATAATGCAGTGTGTTCAGTCAAATGATACAAAAATAAGTTGGATTTTCGTTTGAACTTTAATGGTTTAACAAACAGCCTGCAGTTCTAACCTAGCAATACAGATGTGGAAGACTTACCGCCGAGGACAACTGCAATTGCTGAAATCGACAGAAGAGTTTTGATAGGTGACCACATGTTTAAACTAATCCTATCAAACTGAGTAGGTCATCCGCAATCACTGATTGACTCCAAAGGTATGTGCTTCGCGACGACAAGGGCAATCACCCACAACCCATGGTATGAACAAGCGTGAATATTCATACAAGACTAACCGTTCAAGCTTGCGTGTGATGCTGGTTTTTGCTCAAACCGGAACATCATCTTAGCTCTTGCGGGTATATTACAGAAGGCTCTGTAGCCATACCCGCTATCAACGAAGAGCGCAGACTATTTTCAACAGCAACTTCCATCGTTCTTATTTTCTTTTTAATTGTTTAACAAATGGCTTTTTGCGTCAGGACCCCCAAGTTCGATTCCTGGACAAGCTAGAACAAACATGGTAGAAAGTAAAAAGAATTAATACAGCAATTGAGTCCCAAGAATATGATTTAATAATCGTATAAATACTCTCGAATATATTTTTTTAGATCAACTTCTAAACAAATTTTAGCTAATGCTGCCCCTTTGATAGAACACTAACTGAATGTATTTTAGAGGATGATTTGGAGCTTTTGATGGCTCTCCTTCCGCGTGGCTTAGGGGCGCATGAGCTTCTGTGGTATAGTTCACTACGCCGCCACTAAAACCCGCCGCTGAACTGACAGGCTCACGTCGCGTCTTAGCTTGGTCTTAGCCACCACCGATGCTACAATACAACATTGAAATGTGGTTAGCACTAGTTCCATCCATCAGAGTTTTATCTTTAGCGGCTGCAATCAATTAGCTAAACTTTTATTAATTATGGATTGTTAAGATCTCAACTAGCTTTTGCAATCAATTAGCCTATATGGAAGCAATCTCGTATTTGGTATCTTCGCATCTCTAGTTTTCGTCCGCATTCTTCCAAACAGGACTCGGTAAGACCATGGGAATATCTAGTGGCGTGATTCAGAAATACACTGATGTGCGCTGCAAAATCCCCCATCAAGATAGCATCGAGGGATCTTGTCTCTGGTTATATGTGTGTGTTATCAAGAATAAATACGCCAATAGAACCTCCGTCTTTGGTCTCATGCAGCGACTATGCTGAGATAGAGATATTTTCTGAGCTTTGAGTTGCTGCCCACTCCCCTCGTCGCCTTGGTGTTACCAAGAACAAAGAAGCACCAGAACCAAAGATATTGACACGATCTTTGGCCAGAACCTCCGTCTCCCTATCTCTGTAATACGACCATGCGAAGTCCAATAGATTCCTATAGCCTACACTGCTCGATGCAAACGAGCGGAGCGTAGGAGCTACGAGGAACATCACAATTCTTCATCTCTACAAACAGCTATATCGAAGTAAAGCACCGAAGAAGAAATTCCCAAAGTAAAAGCTGATTGGTTGTCTGCACGCGCTGCAGACCAATTTGTACTAATTCCTCTGAAATGCGCAACGGCGAAGAGGGAAGTAGACGGCAGCAACCCATAGCTCAGCAAATACCGCTAGCTCACCTCAGTTTTGTCGGGGTATACATACGCTCTTCATAAAATCCAATACCGAATTATCGCCAGATGTGCTAGAGGAACAATAACAATCACACGTGAGAAGGGGGGACAAGTTGTCGGAATGGAGAATGAGTGATTAGGCTTTCGGCTCACACCGACCCGCTAATTAGCCCCGTCGTAAAGTGGTTCAGCAGTCAGCAATGATGTCGGAAGCCAAAATTGACAAACTTGATGTAGACTGATAAAACAGAGTAGGATTGAGAACAAACAGAGGTAGAGGCATTTTATGAAGTTTCAAGTACGGCTAGGCCTAAGACAATTTGGAAATGGCCAAACAAATCCGGATAAACGTATACCACGAAGTAACATGTCATTGTTTACTTTATGCCAGCGCATCTAGCGGCCAAAAAAGAACTAATCTGGATGTAATTTTATGAAGAGCGTATTGTCGCAGCATATGACCAAAGACGGAGGTTCTCTTGGCTAATTTGTTCTTGGTGTTACTTAGCGTGTGTAGTAGTACATCAATACACAAAATGAAATGGATTAAATGGCAAGTAGCTCTCAGCAAAAGTAAACAAGAGCTGTAAAGCTCATATGGCACTTGCAAGGGTTGAGATGTATTATTTGATCAAAACTAATTTTCGACTGTGCGGTTAAGATGCGCACTTTAAGGGAGCTAGAGAAAAAGTATATTATCGTTGAACTTGGCTGTAATGATGCGCACTTTAAAGGCACTAGAAATTCATCTGTAAGGAAGACCCTTGAGGCAAAAACGATAGCAGGCTTTTAGGGATCATTGATATATACGTATGATCAGAAGTTTTTTTTTTCCACTAATTTGCGCACTTTAAGGGTGCAAGAAATTATTTTTTTTTGCAAAACCTTGTGGGACAACTGATCATGGGTTGAGATGTATCGTTTGATAAAAAGTACTTTTCGACCTTGCGGTTAAGATGCACACTTTAAGGGAGCTAGAACTTCATTTGTAAGCAAAACCCTTGAGGCAAAAATGATCATGAGCATGGGGATCATGGAAATGCATATTTTGCTTTAAAGTATTTTTCTTAATTTGCGGTCATGATTGGTACTTTAGGGAATGGTCGGATTTGAAAAGTGGCGATTTCTAAGCCAATCTTGTCGAATTTCTAATATTCCAGCCAAATTTCATCGTCCTAGCACATCTGGAAGTACCTTAACTCGCGATCACCGGAATTCCGGACCCGCCCCTCAAACTCCCCCCACAGTCGCCGGAGCCAATCCGGTTCAGTTTGGACTTGTTTGTTATTCCCACAAAGTTCCATCCCGATGTCTCCAGTCCAATCCGGTCACGTATTCCCCCCCCCCTAATTGTTGTCGGATCCGGTCCGGACATGAAAAAGATCACCACAGGCACGCCCTCTGTTCAGTTATTAAATTTCACTCGAATCCGATCACCCGTTCCAAAGTTACGCATGGCTAAATATTCCGGATTCCCCCTCCCTCCGATCCCCCCACGACTATCGGATCGAGTGAATTTTTATTTACAAGTCAGTTTGATCGGGTCCCTGATACGCCTCCCAAGTTTCGTCGTGAAAATCCCAAAAACTGTCATCACCAGAATTCCGCGAAACTCCCCTCCACCTCCCCCCCCCCAAGTGTCCGGGTCCAGTCCAAACGTGTAAACAAATTATCTGGAGCAGATTCTTGTTCTTCCCAGCAAGTTTTACTCCGATCCCTCCATTATAACCGTTTCTCGAGATTTCCGGTCTTCCCCCACCCCAATTCCCCCATAGCTGTCGAATCCGGTTCGGACTTCAAATGGAACATCAGAGATATGTCATTCATTCAGATATTAAGTTTCGTCCCAATCCGATCACCCGTTCCAAAGTTACACAACACTCAATTTTCCATATTCCCCCGCACTGCACCACAGATACAAACCCCTTTGACCCTCGAATGCACTAGCTCTTTCCAATGTTAACAGAGTGATCCGATGCAAAGAGTGACGTCACGCCGCGCGCAGACCTACTAGTGTAAAGAAAGGGGTAGGGGTTTTACAAAACTACTAAATTTTCCGGATTCCCCCGCCCTCTACTCCCTCCACGGTGGTCGGATCGGGGAAGTGATTATTTGCAAGTTAGTTTGGTCGGGTCCCTGATATGCCTGCCAAGTTTCATCGTCCTAGCACATCTGCAAGTACCCTAACTCGCGATCACCGGACCGACCGACCGACCGACAGACCGACCGACGGAAAAGTGATCGGTATATGGCACTTGAGCGAAGCTGCAAGTGCCATAAAAAAACAAAAACAGTTGAACATTTGGCCGATTTTGTTTATTTCAACAACTTATTAGAATAATGACAATTTGTTTGCCAACTTCTTTAGAAATATTGGAATAAATCAGCATCCGATGAAGATCCCTCGTCCATCACGATCCCTCCGCGTGTCACGAGATTTCCGGTTCCCCCAGCTCCCCCACAGGTTTCGGATAACGTCCGGATTTGAAATGCAACATCAAGAGATACGTCCGCATGTCAGTTATTGAGTTTCATCCGAGTTCGATCACCCACTCGTTAGTTACGAAACACACAAGATTCCGGAATGGGTTCCCATTCTCTCCACTACCACCCCTGAGATGGCCGGATCAGGGAACTAACTATTTCATGTGAATCTGGTCGGATCCTTAATACACCTGCCAAGTCTCATCGTCCTAGCACATATGGAAGTACCTTGACCCGTGGTCACCGGGATTTCTGGAAACCCCTCAAAATCCACCGGGATTCCTGGAAACCCCTACAACCCATAGGGCCGCGATCCGGTTTTATCAATACTGTAACTAGGGCTTATGTTTACTCTTTCAACCAAATTCCATCCTAATCCCTCGACTCTAACCGTTTCACGACACTTCCAGACCCCCCCCCCCCTCCATTGCTATCGAATCCGGCCCGGATTTGAAATTGAACATCAATGACAAACTAGCTTTGGCACTTAACAAGTTCCATTCACTTCCGATCACCTGTTCGAAAGTTATGCATGCCACTAAATTCCGAACTACCCCCCCCCCCACACGATGTTCTGATCAGGGAAGTTACTTACTCCAAGTCAATCTGGTCGGGTCCCTGACATGCTTGCCAAGTTTCATCGTCTTCGCTTAGCACATCTGGAAGTCGCCTTAAGCTAGGTGCCCACAGAACGCGAATCTTTTCCGCCACGCGGCGCGAAACAAATTCGACTTGGAGTTGAAACGTCGAGGCGCAAATTTTTTCCGCTCGCGACGTCAAACACCTAGCTTTAATCTAATCATGGGTCCGACGGACAGACGGAAAAGCGACCGATATATAGAACTTGAGCCAAAAGCTGCAAGTGCCATAAAAACGCAGGGACCGACACTTTGGTTTTATAAAGTTAATGCTCCACATGTATGACCACAAAATTCCAAAAGTGTAGTTCAGACAGACAGAGTACGGAAAAACACCAAAGGGCGGCGCCGCGATGCTGAAAAATAAGCCACGGCAAACCACCGACGCCAAGCACTCACAGGCACGCCGTTGCCGAAAATGATCATAGCACGGCTTCGAGATCTAAGTTTGAGAACTAACATATTCTCATTTTATCCGATCTTTTGGACCGCCACTTTTCGCATTTTCTTTTCATTTTCTTTACCTCTGTGCTTCCGTTTTCTCTAGGCTTTCAGTAATGAAAGTAGAGATAAATGTTCCAGTTTGTGATTATAGCTTCAGTAGTGGCAGAAAGGCTTTTCGATACGTGACGCATCGACCCAATATCGGGAGCAAATATCGATATAGGGAACTGGGGCGATGCCAACATCAAGAGCTGGCCAGGAGACTAGAAGAGTACGATAGTACAAGCCCGTTGCACTGCTAGTGGTTTCGTGATTTTGCTCAGTACTTTCCTACAAGGAGTTTTTTTGTCTCGCCATCTCATGGTGACTTCTCATGGTCATTAGAACCTGTCTCCCAACCAGGCAGGTAGTGGTTATTCCGCACTGGTGAGGTAAAACCATGCATTGGTGAGTCCAAAAACGCTTTATAACTCTGATAAGCAGTCACCACTCACCAGTGAGTAGTTCCGGAATTCAATAATAATAATAGCAAAAAATAGGCCATTGGCCCCTATCGAAACTTAAGAATGCAGCTATTAAAGGAAACTGCAGAGTGGGCACTGGGTAGGGAGTTTTTCCATACATAAACTGTAAAGTCTTTCCAACAATTCGGGATCAGTGTTTGAGACTTTGAATTTGCACAACCAGTTCTTGATATCGTGTAAGTGCGTATCGTAGGCTGTTGGTCGCCCCGAAACGTATTGAAGCTGTATCGTATCGGAAAGCTCATGTGCCACCTCCAAAGAGCGGAGACTAGCCTAGTTAGTTTTTGGAAAAATCGATTAGGGCAAGTGAATGCAGGATATTTGCAACTAATCACCTATGCTTTGACTGAAGGTGTGACAAATGTTAGTATTAGGTCCCTTTTGTATTTGATTTTTGTTGTCCCCTTCCTTGCTTATTCTCCATGTTTTGTCCTCCACTAGCCTAGGGCTAGGCTAAACCCCCGTCTGCATTACCGTAAACCAACCGTTTTACGGCCGACCGTTTGACCGTTATGGCAGTGAAGACGGGTCTTTCTCTACGGCCGGCCGTAGCCGTAAAACGGCGGTACTGACGCCTCCGTAACCGTAAAACGGACGTAGTGAAGATAGGGTAGCCACAAAAACACCTAGTTGCAAAAATTGGCGATTTTTTTGTAATGAATGCATGAATTGCTGTGAATTTTCCTTATCACTTTTACCTATCTAAAACATGTCCAAAAAATATTTTAAAAATACCATTGCATTCAGGACAAAATTGTCTGTTTTGTAAGGCCATCAGTAAGATGTCCTAGCTATTTAATATTATTTCTTAATATTCAATGGAAATTTAGATGTAAAAAAAAGTAGCTGAACTTGCCTACACAAATTTTTTGATACTAGGGAGGAAAAGTCAGCAGCCTATAGCAGCAATAGGTCTATTGGACTATAACCTTGATGATCATATTCATATTTTCTCATCTAACTCACTTGCTGGGGCTCCCCATGCCCTCAAAACCAGCTCAAAATCACCCAGTTTCATAGAATTTCATTGAAGGACATAGTTCCAAGCTGGCCACTAGATGGACAAAACCCTAAAGTCAATGGATGAACAAAGGCATTTCCTTATGTAAAATACTGTTTTCTAAAGAAGATTTAAGATGCTTAGAGGCAAGATAGAGAGGTGATTTTGGCCTCAAATCAAAGCTAAAAGATAGGAGAATCACAGTCTGATCTTCAAAAGCTCAGGTTTGATTATTTTTTTTTTTTGTGGCTACCCTAGTGAAGACTGCTTTTTTGTCAAAGTCCCATGTAACTGTTTTTCAACTGTTTTTCAAGTCACATATAAACTGTTTTTTAAATTTTAACCCAAGATTCACCTATTTGGGACTAATGTAGACATATTTTTGCGGTTACGGACCTAATGAAGACCACATTTTTGCGGCTACGGACCGTCCGTAAAACGGTCGGTTTACGGTAATGCAGACGGGGCTTAACCTATCTATCTACAGATGTTAGCCTAGGCTAGTTTCTAATTCTGTCTGGTTCAGTCTAGTCCAGGTCTAGTCCAAAATGAACTGCTTTCTTATAAAATATAGAGTATTGCCTTGGTTTAGAGTAGAGGTCAGGTAAGGCCAAGGGTATGTTTGTTTGAACACTACAGTAGAGGTACAGGAGGCAGAATGGATTCCAGTGTAACAGTAACACTGATTCCGGACCTGTTCCGGACTAAGCCTAAAAGACTGCAGAACACTAAATTTATGTTACCTACCCATCAATATGATCTTTTTTCTTGTTAATATATCTTATTTATCTCGGCAAATCTTTTCCTCTAAACATCATGGCAATTCTAATAGAGCCGTAACTGGCTTGGGGTTCTCCTTTACAACGGTAGGCTAACGGTGATACGCCTGATTCAGGGGAACGGTCCGATCTTTGTGTTTTTGATCGATTCGCAGGTTTTGGTCAAATAGCGAAGGTATGCGAGTATGCAAGAAGAAGAGGAAGATTTACTCTTTAATTTGGTATACTTTTGGATAAATTTGCAGTAAGTTTAGTACTGTCATGTAATGAAGAGCTAAAAAAAGGTATTTCAGAACTACAACGGATTCCCTTCTTCCTCCTGTATGCTTATTGTGCTTATGTGAACGTTTGTTGACTTCGGACTTTGCCATTTTCGTGCACTTGCTGTGTCCAAAGCTAACTACCAGTTAGTCAAAGTAGGTAAGAAGGGCTGCTCATACTCGAGGGGTATCCAATCCAACCTCAGACAAGATTTCAAATTTCCAGTGAAGTCTTTCCTTCAGAATATTCCATCTGGCTTAAAAAGGAATCAACAAATATGACAGAAATACCAGACTGAAACTAACTGAATGGTTTACATATTGGATAAACAAATATTGCTTCAATATTTCTAGTTAAATATATTTTTTTTTTCAAACAAGATTACTTCATTGTAACCCTACCTTGATTAAAGTAACTGTTCACATTAGCATACCTCTACTGTATGCTTATGTGAACGTTTGATGACTTTGGATTTATAATCCATATTGCCATAATCCATTTGCCATGTGCAAAAAACTAACCCTTAGTGTCATAGAATCTCACAAAGGCAACATGCTGTGACATGATTTTTTCTCAAAACCAGCCGATTTTTCGTCAACAGAGTCGTTTTTTCTCAAGAATAGTCGTTTTTATCTGCAAAACCAGTCGGTAAAATTGACCAGCCAGTCGGTAAATGCCTTGTCCCCCCCCCCAAACATTTTGGCTAGTAACACCTCTGAGTCTGGGCTACACGGTAGGGCAGAGCCTCAAAGAAAGGCACTGGACAGGTTTTTTAAGTTTAGAAACCCCTTGCTAGACTAATGCAAAGAGAGCTAAGATTGTGACTCATGGGGATACACGTTTATTAGGATCCCTTTTTTATTTGGAGTGCAGCTGGCTTAACCTTTTGAGCTAGTTAGGACTGCAAAACAAAATCCTTTTAACATTTTCAACTTCTCGTGTACTATAGTTGCTTTGCAGGAATAGCAGCTCCTGAATTGGCACTTTTAAAAGTTACACTATTTGGAATGAAGCCTTCGTCAATATTCAACAACCGGGCAGGTTCTAGACGCAGCACCTGAAAGAGTTTCTGACTTAAGGGGATATTGGACTAAAATACTGTGGGTTATTGTTGTTTGTTTTGTGTTTTTCTGTTGTTTAACATATTTTGTGTAGTACCAATAAATTTCAAAGACATATCATTAATGGGCTTGTGTTTGACAACTCAATAGGGCAGGATGCTAAAATAGGCTAAAATAGGCATTTTTTCAAAGTTATAAATAAATATTAAATCAAAGACAAAAAATAACAAGACCAAAGGTTTCGAAGGGATCCCAAAAATTTGATATTTGACCCAGACAAATAGGCCTTGTCTTCGCCAGATCCAGTCTTCGCCAGGCTAATCATCTGAGAAAATCAAGTTCACATGTAACTATATAAGCTATATCTGTTTTGACGATACTGATCGAAACTTCCTGCTTTACTTCTGCCAAATTTCCGGTTTCGGACGAATTCCGAGCGAACTACTTGTCCAGCCAAAAAAGGATAGTTCGGAAACGAATTCAGCGTATCTCCTTATCCCTATAAAGAACATCTAATCAACTTCAAATAAAACTTTAACTTATAAAAAAAATCCGGTTTCAACCGGATTCCGGACGAACTACATGTCCGGGTAAAAAAATGATTGTCATATACAGATTCAGCGTCTCTTCTTACCCTTTAATCTGTCATCTAATCAACTTCAAATAAAAATTTAACTTTTAACAAATTTTCCGGTTTCGGCCGGATTCCGGGCGAACTACTTGTCCGGCGAGAAAATGGTTTTCACCATCATGTTCAGCATGTCTTCTTACCCCTAAATCGAACATCTAATCAACTTCAAATAAAACTTTTACTTTCAACAAACTTTCTGGTTTTGGCCGGATTCCGGGCGAACTACTTGTCCGGCGAGAAAATGGTTTTCACTATCGTGTTCAGCATGTCTTCTTACCCCGTAATCACTATCACATTAGCTGTTTCAAAATATTTTGTTTGCCCCTTAATTTAAACCCCCTCCCCACCCCTAAATGTAGGAATACAGAGCCCATCTACGAACTCGACCTTACTCTTGACCCAAAGAATCCTCACACCAAGTTTCATCAAAATATCTCATTCCCTTCGAGAGTTATCGTGCTCACAGACGGACAGACGGACGGACATACAGACGGACGGACGGACATACGGACAACTTTTGCGATGTCATAGGTATCCATCACTAACGTTTTGGGATCCCAAAAACTGATAATACATTGAGGAGTTCAGTCTGACAACACTGACTCTTCAGAACAAGAATGACATTTGGTGACAGTGGTCTTGTTGTAGAGGGTGAGATATCTTGCTTCAACATAGGTCAGCCTGGACCCAGTCTAGTCTAGACCCAGTGACCAAATGCAAAACTCCCTTAACACAGAACAAGCAATAGCCATCGCCTGAGTCTGACAGAACCTTATGCACACTAGATAACCGTTTTTGGCTCTAGAAAGGTTAAGATGAGCAGTTTGGGCCAACACCACCTCCAGTTTTCATTGGAAACCTTGGAGTCTGTGAGCTGAAAGCGGACATTAGTAGGCAAGCCTGGATTTCTGTCTTTAGATGGCATAAACATTGATTCTGTCTTAAAGGGTGTGCAAGCAGCCTTTGTGTCAAAGAGGGCTTACATTTTTTTTTCTTTTCCAGGTCAAGTTTGGAACTTCATTAATTTTTCCCGGTTAGAAAATCTGCCAAGTTTGAATCTCTGTGATATGCTGAAGTTGTGACTTGTAGTGGTGCACAAGCTTAGATTGATTTTTTCCTGTGCGTATTGGACAGATCAAGATGAATAACGCATGCACGAGGTTTAGTGATAACTATGAGCTCAAGGAAGAACTTGGCAAGTAAGTACATACTTCGTAGTGTTTAGGGGTTGCTTCTGCAGTTTGGTGTTGATACTCCCTGCAGTACCTAGGCTTGATGATGGACCATGATGATCTATGGATAGGCACAGTAGGCTACTAGTCTGATAATTGCTACTTTTTAATTTTTATGGTCAGCTATTTTTTTGGCACTTGCAGCTTCGCTGATACCGATCACTTTTCATTTGGTCTGTCTGTCTGTCGGTCGGTCAGGCCACTGTTCTTGAGTTAGGGTACTTCCAGATGTGCTAGAACGATGAAACTTGGCAGGCATATCAGGGACCCCACCAGACAAACTTGGAAATAGTCATTTGCCCGGCCCGACCATCATGGGGGGTGGGGGAGATAGCGGAATCCGGAATTTAGGGGCATGCATAACTTTCGAACAGGTCATCGGACCCTGATCGGACCTTCATGAAACATGATATCTGGAAAGACGTCGTGTCTCAGATGTCCCATTTCAAGTCCGGACCGAATCCAACGAATGTGGGGGGGGGGGGTCGGAGGGGGAACCGGAAATCTTGTTTTACGGTTAGAGTGGAGCTATCGGGATGCAACTTCGTAGGATAACAAGCACAAGACCTAGGTACATAATTGACAGGACTGGAACGGATTCGTGCACTCTGGGGGAAGTAGGAGGGGCGTTCCGGAATTCCGGTGATCCGAAGTTAAGTTACTTCCAGGTGGGCTAGGACTATGAAACTTGGCAGGCAAATTAGGGACCCGACCAGATTAACCTGGGAACAGTCAACTTCCCGATCCGACCATCGTGGGGGAGTGGAGGGAGGGGGAATCCCGAGTCTTGAGGTATGTATAACTTTTGAACGGGTGATCGGATCTTAAAGTTTAACTGAAAAGCCAACTCATTTGTGTGTCATTTAATTGGATACACTGAATTATTTGGATTCTGCAAAGGGATTTTTTGATTTTCCGCTGTCTGCTCTAGTTATGAGGCTCAGAATAGTCAGAACATCTCCAGCCGTCCCCACAGCGTAAATTCTACTATGACACGGGAAATTTTACTCTCAACACAAATGCGGCTTTTCAGTGGGCAGTGGTGAGATTGGTGAAGATTGCTTAGTGCCTGAACAAAAAAAATGACAAATCTTTCTCGTAAGGCATACAGCAAAAATACAAACGCGTAGAGGCACCACAAATCACACAGAAATTCCACTATTTGAAAATCGATTACTCGTGAATAGCGGAACAACGAAGTAACTCATTTTCAGCCGGTCTTCAAGCCAATTTAAGTGAATAAGTGATGGTAAACTAGATTATCCTATCCTAGCCCTTTTCGGTTAAACTTTAATGAAACTTGATATTTGGAAAGACCTTGTGTCTTAATTGTTCTCTTTTAAGTCCGGATGTAATCCGATGAATGTGGGGGGGGGGGGGTGGAGGGTAGAACCGGATTTGGCACGCTTAGAGTGGAGCGATTGGGATGAAACTTGGTTGGAAGAACAAGCACAAGCCCTAGATGCATCAGTGACAGAACCGGACCGGGTTCGGGCACTGTGGGGGGGGGAGTTGGAGGGGGGTCCGGAATTCTGGTGATCACGAATCAAGGTTCTTCCAGGTGTGCTAGGACGATGAAACTTGGCTTGGAAATTGGACACTTAACGAGATTGTCTTAGAAATTGTCAGTTCCCAGATCTGACCATCCCTTAAAGTACTTCCCAGATCCTAATCGCAAAGCACAAACAAAAATTTTGAGCAAAATATACGTTTTCGTTATCCCGATAAGCCCATGATCAGTTTTGCCTCAAGGGTTTTGCTTAGAACTGAATTCCTTAAAGTACAAACAATACTTTTGAGTATAATATACATTGTCGTGCTCCCGATGAGCTCATCATAATTTTTGCTTCAAGAGTTTTGATTACTGATGCATTTCTAACGCCTTTAAAATGCGCACAGCCAAACGCATTACCAGACGATACATTCTCGTGATTTCCAAGGACCCATTATGGTCATTCTTATCTCAAGGGTTTTGCTTACAAGTGACAAGTGGTCACAACAAACCGACGAATTGACGAATTCCTACTTTCATCCTCTGACCGAGCCTTGCAAGTGCCATATGAGATTCCAGTTCTTGTTTTGTTGGCTAGACTGTTTTCACACTTAATACCCGCAGAGTCAATCCTTCTGAGGCTGGATGATCGAACTTGTTGTAGTTAGTTGTGATTCATTTGGATTGGGTAAAACATTTAATCCTAAATACTATAAATATCTACTGGGATTTAGGCCGGAAAGCTTTAACCGAGATGTATTGCTTGTCTGAACCACTGTTAGCGGACAGACATCAGGAATAGAATAAGATGTGGGCCAGCCCCGCTTAAGCAGGGGCGTAACTAAGGGGGGGGGGTAGGGGGGACTCCCCCCCCAACATGGCCCGGAAAGGAAATTCGTCGCACAATTTTGCCGAAAATAAGCTTTTGTCGGCGCGAAGCGCAGGCAAAAGCTTTACGCACGAGCAGCTAAAGTATACGAAAATTTTTTGTCGGCACATTTTGTAGAAGGGTCAGGTTTTGTCGGCACGTTTCTGTACCTAATTAGCTATTGTCTGCACATATTTGTAAGGAAATCAACTCCTGACAAAAGTTAGTTATGTCAACACAGTTCTAGTCGAGGTTCTAGTAAGCATTTACACACCTTAATTGACCCCCAATGCCGGTAACCGACCTATCGTTTACTGGCACATTTTATAGAAGTAAGCTACTATCATCTTAGAAATAGTAATCTTCCTGCCAGTGCAGCTGCTTCAGGTACGTTTCCCGCTCCCTACGTGGTGCAGAACTGATGAAGGTAAACCTGTTACATTGTGGTCCTGGCGAAAGTTCCCTTGTTTGTTGGCGCGGAACAAGGGAAAACTTTTCATGCATTTAGTCGGGCGTCGGTCGACTAGTCGGAACATCGGGTTCTTTTTTTACATAAGAAACTCAATTTTGTACGATTTCGTCGGGCTTCGGTAGACTCGTCGGCACATTGGGTTATTTTTATATGCAAGAAATCTAATTCGGCAAACATTTGTCGGGCAAAACACAGAAGAAATTATCTTCTGTATGCTTTTGTCGGGCGTCGGTCGACTCTTCGGCACATCGGGTTCCGTTGATCTGTGATAAATCAATTTCAGCAAACATTTGTCGTGCGCACCGTGCAAGAACCGGGAAGTTCAAGTATCGTCGGCACATCGCGTTCTTTTTAAACGGAAGAAATTAAATTCTGTAAACGTTGGTCAGGCGCATCCGGAAAGTTTAAGTTTAAGAATTTCTGCACACAAGGATCAACTTCGTGCCTACTTTCTTACGGATGGCCACTATTTTTTTGGTGGAAAGATCTGTGATTTCATCACTTTTATTTGGGATCGCTCATCAGCGTTTCCACAAAATTTCGCCTGCGGCGCATTTCGTAGTATTTTCTATTTGGAAGAGTGGTGTTTCATTTAGTTGGCGTTTTGGGATTTAAGTTCATGGGGGTTGGAAACACATAAAAATCTAGAACCTGTAAAGTATAGGTATAGAATAGCCTAAAATTTTCCAGAAAAAAGACATCAAAAAATGTCGCCTGTGGCGCTTGATTTCACTTGTTCTGGATTCAGTCGTTGGAAAGATTCGCTTTTTAGTGAAAGGTGAAAAGAAAAGCCGAATATGTAAGTTTGAATATACGAACTTATATTAAAGGAATAATCTCAACTAATGCGTTACAGTTAGTTTTACATAAAATTTCGCCTGCGGCGCAGTTCGTAGTATTCTTTATTAGGAAGAACGGTGTTTCATTTACTTGGCGTTTAAGATTTGAAACTCTTGGGGTTTGAAACAGCTTAAAAGCTAGAAATTTTTCAAGAAAAAAAAGGCAGTTTTAGAAACTTCGCCTGCGGCGATTAATTTAACTTGTTCTGGGTACAGCCGTTGGAAGCTTCGAAAAAATTTCCAGACAAAAAGGAAGATTTTAAACATTTCGCCTGCGGCGAATACTTCTTCTGCGGACAGTCGTTGGAAGCTTCAGTTTTTAGCGAAAGCTGCAATGAACACCCGAATATGTGAATTTAAATTTACGAATTATATTAAAGGACTAATATACGCCGTTGCTGCGAAGCGGCAGCGGCGTTTTTTGTCGGCACATTTTTGATTCCGTCGGCACAAACTGGACGTCCCCCCCGCCCAAAGGTAAGAGGCTAGTTACGCCCCTGCGCTTAAGTCGAGATTTTGCTGCTCAT
This sequence comes from Branchinecta lindahli, assembly GCA_023053555.1. Taxonomy (NCBI): domain Eukaryota; kingdom Metazoa; phylum Arthropoda; class Branchiopoda; order Anostraca; family Branchinectidae; genus Branchinecta; species Branchinecta lindahli. Next base: position 12,479,977 of record JAKZAO010000007.1, on the reverse strand, counting down.
ATTCTGAACAGGCGAAAACAGACAAAAAAGAAACTAGATGGACTGTGGGTGAATTATCTCAGATGAGCCTTAGTGAAATTTTGTGCACATTTGAACTTGGCAATAGACCAAAAGTGATCAGATATCACTGCCAATATTGAAGCAGCCTAGTGTACAAAGTAGGCTAGTCGAAATACTTTCAGCCAAGGCGAAAATACCGTATCTAACATTAGGAAGAATCAGTTGAGTACTTTCGCGTGAAATTAATGATCGACCAGTTTGTACGTTTTGGGAGACGGATGGTATTTTTGCTACAGTGAAGAGGAGGGGAGATAGATTTACCAGGACGAGGACCTCTCAAAGAGGAAATATTTCGTAGCTGACATGTATCCCTCTCCCTAAGTTTTCCTCCCGTTCCCGGATTGCTTCAACAAAACTGGGATCTCGTCAGTAGCCTATACCTTCTTCTCTTGGAGATGTCAGCTTGTTTGGGATGGGGATTTGCACATTCATGTCCCACATATCATGTCTTCATAGCTGACTCTGTGCCAGCCAAAGAGAAGTTCAGTCTTTGAAGAAGAGAGAACTCTTCTGTTGCTGTAGGGAATTGTCACTCCTGACACGCGTTATTGGCCCGGCTCTTCCCCTGTTTTTGACGGCACCAAGAAAGCCTTGCTTTTGTTTCTGATTTGAAGTACCGTAGTAGTAGTAGTAGGATAGTTTTATTAGCAAATACAGTCTAGAATCTACAAATAGCACAGCAAAAGCACTGCTTGTGAGGATGTGCTGTTATAACAGACAAATAACTGAAAAAGGAGTTGGAGGGTGAAACCATGTACCAAAACAAGACCACAAAATTATTTTACACTAAAAAAACAAACATACTGTGTCGTGGTTCCGAAGCAACAACAAGAGTAGGAAATAGTAATGCAAATATTTTTTTTCTATAACCCGCGTGGGCCATGTGTACGGTAACAAAATGTAGATAAAAACGTAAGACGAAATGAAATAATGAACCAAAGTTTGCACTCTATTTAATTTTTTTTTTACACGTACAGTTTTTGTTAACAAACAGCAATCCCGACTTTCGTCATTGATAAACTGATTTAGGATTGCTGGCAAGCCAAGATGTTGGGTGGGTGGGGGCTGATAAGGCAATATATAGGCTTACGTTGTGCGTTCAAGCCAGGACTCAGTAATGCAAGTTTCCGGATTTGTAGCCTTGCGTTTTGCCTTTTGGCACAGGCTTGTTCTGCTCCCCTGTACGATTATTGGTCAATGTTAATTGGTAACTTGCTATTGGTCACTTGGTAAACTAATTTGAGTCGGTAAAATCGCCACACGACGATGCCACCATTTCCGGTTCGGCTAAGTAAAGAAGATGAAAACATGACTTCTGTCGAAGTCTCGATCTCGGTTGGCAAATTCAGCGGTTTTAGCTACTGGAAACAATAGACGATTTCGTGGAACAGAAAAGGAGAGTCAATAGTGGCGTTTTTGATCGCCGATCAGATCTGCCCAGTAGACGAAGCGAGTTTGCCGATTCGTGCATATTACTGTTTTCGATAGCCGATAGCCGTTGGCGATCGCCGATGTTTCTGGGTGCGCAAAAACGAGTTTTTCATTTTTGAAAATACTGCCTAATCCTCAAACGAAATCCATACGTCAATGGCTAACGGCGAGTCCTTGGCCAGTGGACACGAATTTAGGCGATAGACATTAGCCGATCAGAACAAAAACAGAAATTAAGATAAACAGCTACGGCAATCGGCTTCCGGCGAACGTCAAAAACGCCAAAAAGTCAAACGGCTACACTATCGGATCGGCGATCAAAAACGCCACTAATTACTGGTAGAAACAGTCGGCAAATCACCAGCCAGTCTGTAAAATATCCCCCCCTCAAAAAAAAAACATTTTGGCTAGTAACGCCTCTGCTGACTGTTGGCACAGCTGTGAAAGTTTGGGAACATTTTATGACCCCCACATATATAGGCTACCGCCGACTTTTTTGAGGAGTTTGCCTTGAATTGCCGTAGTCATTCTACTGTTAGCTTTGCTAAACACCCGTGAAGAACTCACACAAGAACATTGGAAGAATATTAGTTGCGTTTTTGCGGATACCATTGTATCTGTTACCACGGTAACTGGATATGCAATTAGTCGTTTTTGCATTTACCGTGGTATCTGATATACGGTTCACTGCAAAAACGACTATTGCCGAAATTGCACTTTTCGAAGTCATCCCAAAAGAAAAACTGATATCCAGTTACATCACTAAGTACTGAACTTCTTTCTCGCCAATTTGACAAAAATTTATGAAAGTGAGATGACTTTTCAGATACCACGACCATATACCACGGTCGGACCGTGATATCTGAATTTCAGTTACTACGGTAACTGGCCAGATACCACGACAACTGCAAAAACGCCCTTTGACCGTGATATCAGATACCACGATAACTGCAAAAACGGCTTTAGACCGTATATCAGATACCATGGTATCAGCAAAAACGCAATTATTGTATTTCCCATTCGTGACTGGCACCCATCCCAACCCTTTAACTACCAACACTATGGACACCTCTAATCTGATGAAGGGAAGAGCCCATTGAAGTCTGAGGTAGAGCCGACAGACATCGGATATAGCTCATTGCCACTGTGATGTATTGGCCTAGGCAACTGTCCTTCATAATGACCCTTGTCATCCTTCGTTCGGGTTGATGAGTAGGCTAGGACGTACAATGTTTCTGACGATCTGGGACAGTTTTCGTTGTCTTCCGTCTAGATTTGAAGGGTTTCGGGAAGTCTTCGCTGCCAAACGGTGAGCAAATTCTTGGCAGAAAGAGAAATTGTTTGATTCTAAGTGTGTCAGCTGATCGGAATCCCTATTTGTCTTCCACCTGTTATGGCTCCTGGACGACCTAGCTGAAACCAAACGAGGGGTTACCCACTGCCCGGTACTTGTTGTATATTCTTTCCCGGCACCGAACGAAACCAGCGGTACCGACCATAAATTAGGCGATATTCCAGTATTCAAACACGTGGGAACTGGTGCGCTCATCCGCCAGGCACCTCGGTGTCGGGTTCGTGCTGTAGACCAAAATGGAGAATGGGCAACCCCTCGAATCAAAAGGGACACTTGACGTTTGTTCTTCACCCCTGATGGTGGGTTTACATTTTGCGTAAAATCCGAGCGTATTTTCGCACATATTTGAGCTAGAAAAGATTTCTAGCAATACGGACGTATTCATACACAGAATGGATCGATTTCTCAAATACGTCCGTATTGCTAGAGATATTTTCAAGCTCAAATACGTGCGTAAAATACGGTCGGTTTTTACGCAGTGTGTAAACGTAGCATGATTTGGGCTGAGCTGTGCATAGAGGCAATGAGCTGGGCTGGGGTTGGCCTGCAAAATAAATGATCCCATGTGTAAAGTCGGGTCTTCACCTTCCGGAATCTGGGTTCCCAGATTCTCCGTGATTTTTTCTGAATTTCTTCTGCGATACTTGAAAATTCCGGAAATCTGGAAGTTCAAAAGCCCCTTTTTTCCGGATTATTTTGATGTACTTTCGGATCGGTTTATCTTCCAGATGCAATTTACAGAAGAAGTCAAAGAAAAATCTGGAAGCCCAGATTCTGGAAGTTCCGGGAGGTGAAGACCGGACTTAACAGTATTTGATCACGTCGGGGATATGGCATCTGGTTTCTGTAGACTAGTGGACTCGATTCCCCCTCAATAGATAGTTGTTTAATAATTATACTCGAAAGATCGTAGAATATTCTGATCCAGTAGGCTATGTGGATCCAACAAATTGGATTATACGGTTTCATTGTCCCGCATGTGCGAAAGAATAAATGAGGAAGGGCAGGACCCCAGTTCGGATGGTTTTCTTCTTCTTCCTTAAGACAGGAGCCCTGCTCTGAGGCAGCCCTGTTTTGATTAAGGTGACGAGTTCGTCGGATCAATGATCCTTGATCATTAATCTGATTTCGTTAAGCCTCAAACAATGCTCTTTAAAGTTTAACTGAAAAGCCAACTTGTTTGTGTGTCATTTAATTGGGATACACTGAATTATTTGGATTCTGCAAAGGGAGTTTTGTTTATTTTCCCCAATCTGCTCTAGTTATGAGGTTCAGAATATCTCCGGCCGTCCCCACAGCGTAAATTCTATTATGACGCGGGAAATTTTAATCTCGCGGCTTTTCAGTGGGCAATGGTGAGATTGGTGACGATTGCTTAGTGCCTGAACAAAAAAATCTTCCCCTACAACAAAAATACAAGCGCATAGAGGCACCACAAATCACACGGAAATTTCACTATTTGGAAATCGATCGTGAATAGCGGAACAACCAAGTAACCCATTTTCAGCGGGTCTTCAAGCCAATTTAAGTGAATAAGTGATGGGTAACTGGATTGTCCTATCCTAGCGCTTTTCGGTTAAACTTTAAAAGCGTTAATAACGGCAAATGTGGGAGAAGAAGTTGGGCCATTGCCAGTGGATAGGAATGATTATTGTGAGTACAACTGTACCTTTTCTTTCTGCAAAATCCTGATAAAGCATTATTCACACACAAATAGTAGGAACCCAGCTAATGCTTTAGCGCAACATCGATCCATTCCCCGGCTTGTAAATCATTCAGTGTGGTTCGATAGCATTCATTGAGCTTTGTGGACACATCTTTTTTTTGTAAATATGCCGGATGTTTAGGTAGAATCATATCAAGATCTCAAACATTGAAAAATCACTTCACTGCCAAATATTTGGCTTTATTTTATGCATACACCAATGTATACATCAAATGTTTCTTATAGCGCCAATCGCCCCGAATTGCCCCAACACGGTCATTTCCACGCTAGTAAATAGTCCTGGTTTGAAGTAGCGATTTGAATGACTTTATGTCATAATTATGACATAATGTCATAATTGTTATGTTATGATTTGACGCAAAAACAACCCATCGGCTTGCCCGTTATTTGTTTTTAGATTATATTGAATTGAATTGAATGGGGATGCTCTAGACAGTAATGTAGTATGATGTTTGTAACATAACGTTTATTTTTTACCCATCGTGCAAGAAACAGAACACTAAAAAGTTTTTCTAAGTAAGGGTTAAAGTAACTGCAGTATTTGCTACTGGGATTAATCTTATCTCTTATGATGTTTGTAACATAACGTTTATTTTTTACCCATCGTGCAAGAAACAGAACACTAAAAAGTTTTTCTAAGTAAGGGTTAAAGTAACTGCAGTATTTGCTACTGGGATTAATCTTATCTCTACTGAGATAAGATTAATCCGAATTAGAGAAAAGATTATCTCAGTAGAGACAAGATTAATCCCAGTAGCAAATACTGCAAGATTTTTTTTTTTACTGTGTAGGCTATATAAAGAAACACAGGAAAATATCACAGAAAAGAAAGACAGAAAATAAAACGCAGAAAGAAAAATCGCACTGAATTTAAAAAAAAATTGTCAGAGAATAATCCCTGCGCAATCATGGTCGCTCCGACTACACTTTAGTCGTTGAAATAACTCGTCGAGCTTCCGGATCGGGTCAACAGTACCATATTTCTGGGTCATGTATGTATTGCGTGTCCAAGGAGGAAGATTAAGAAGGCATTTTGCGAATTACAAATAAATATGGTTTAGTTTTACTCTAGACAGCGCAAACGCGAGAATGCCTCCGAACCGTTTAGTACTACGTTTATGATATCTATGACCTTTTCTGTTTTTTATGACCTTTTCAGCGTTGCGTTTCGTTAGAAGTAACATTGCAAATTTTGGTTTTACAAAAAAAAAAAAAATGCTTGTATGCTCATAACCATAACGCAACTCTAAAATTAACAGAGAGTGTGCTGTTATCTGTCTAAATTGCGCACCTTTGTGTTCTATGTTCTGAAACTGTTGGTAGTGTAGAGACATTTCTCTCTGCACCTGAGGTTTTCCCTGTCTGCGTTTTGTCGTTTTGGTCGCCAGACCAAACACCACAGAGCAATTGGTTGGAATCCCAAGAATTTGAGGCGTAGGGAATAGCACAAGCGGCTGTTCTATTTTAAAAGAGATGTAGGGGTGGGGAATGTTTCTGTGACACCAAGATTGATCAGATTTCTTACTGCTGTTACATTCTGTTTTATGGATTCTGTATGGTCCACGGTGCGAAAGTTTCTTACCGTTTGGATTTTTCTGAAATTCTAGCGTTTTCATTATGACTGCAAATTGTAGTCTGCATTTTGGGTCGCCTCCAGTATGATGAACAAAATTTGATTCATCATAATGCTTTCCGTCGTTCCAGTGTTTTTACTTAAATTCTAGCGTTTTCGCTATGACTGCAAATTGTAGTCTTCTTTTTGGCCCCCCCCCCCCAGTAAGATGAACAAAATTTGCTTCGTCTGAATGCTTTCCGGCGTTCCAGTATTTTTACTAAAATTGCAAACTGCAGTCTACATTTTGAGTATGATGAACAAAATTTGATTCGTCAATCGTCCCTTCGTTCCAGTACTGAGTAGGCCTGCCTTCAGCGTTTTTCGATCTTTATATTTTCTTTTCTTCAGGGGTGCCTTCTCTATCGTCAAGAGATGCGTACAGAAGTCAACAGGATTGGAATTTGCGGCCAAGATAATCAACACCAAGAAATTATCTGCTAGAGGTGAGGATTTTTTCTTAAAGATAATACTAGGAACGGTAGGCAATCCCGGGCGTATTCGAGCGTGTAGCTCCGTTCGATGTTAAAGAGTTTGTAGTAGGCTATACACCAGCCTAGCATGAAGGGTCGGTGACTATCCACGTGGTGTTATTTATTTTTATGTATTTTTCATGTTGTTGATGGAGACAGAAATTCATTGTTGTTGCAAAAAAATAATCATGGGCTTATTCTACACTATTATCGGTTTCGGGGCACCTTTCGTCGTTTCTATTACACGCACTTCTTAGAATTGATCGCACACGTATCTCCTTGTGCAGGCTATACCTGGTGTCCGGTTAGAAGAGGATCGGCGCCCGGTCGGTTTGCGCCTTTGCCCGGTCGGTGCTCAGTCTGATGCAAACCGATGCAAACCTGGTCCCTGAGAGTGACCAACTCATAGCTTTCTGAGTTAAGAAAAATGTATCTGGAAGGTATAAATTTGTCACTTCCTGAAATTTTGACTAATATCAACCCTACCGTAATTACTCGAGTGGGCGTGTACATAGATAAATGTTTAGAGTTAAGAAGGAGTCTGAGTGTTTAAGTTATATTTTGTTGTGTTTTTTTTGTGTATATGGCCCTTGGGCTTTTGAAATACACTTATCTATCTATCTATCTATACTGATTCAGCAGAGGCGTTACAAGCCATACGTGCTTTGGGGGGGGGGGGGGGCAAGGTATTTACCGACTGGCTGGTTATTTTTACCGACTATTTTTGCAGAAAAACGACAGTTTTGAAAAAAATTGACCGATTTTCAGTAAAAAACGACTGTTTTGACGAAAAACTACTGTATTCATGAAAAAAATCAACTGTTTTGACGAAAAATCGCGGCGCTTCGCGTTGACTCGGTATTTTTTTTTACCGACTGGCCGGCAGCATTGGGGGGGGGGGACCCCCCCTCAGTCGTGACGCTCCTGTGATTCAGTGTCCAACTCCTTGACGACTGGATTGATTTTGAAACGTTGACAAGGTCGGGTTGTCACGGACACAATAAGACTCCCGTCCCGTAATTCAGAAAACAGTTTAACTACAATCGTTTTCATTTTCGTTTCATATCCGTTGTTTGTTAGTTTGCGTGTTATTCGTATTGTTCGTAAGTGTTTTCTTTCCAATTGCTGACCTTACTATCCAAGTGATGTTGGGATAGATATAAAATTAATCGATTGACTGGAACCTTCATCAGCCGTGCGTAAAAACTGAGACTTTTCCAGCTTCCTGACGCAAAAAAAAAACCGGCCAAGGCAACCTTATCGTCTGTCTTCACCATAATATCATGGAGAACCGCAGATTGGACTGGGAATTGTAGCTCTCCTATCCTTCAACTTCGTTAAACACAGGACTGAACATTTTTTCTTTCAGATTTTCAAAAATTGGAACGAGAAGCAAGAATATGTCGAAAACTCCAACATCCCAATATTGGTAAGTCGAACATGGGTAAGCGGAAAAATTCTTTCTAAGGGTAAGGTATGCTAAGTGTAATGAAGGTTGGGTGAAGGGAAGCGTTCACATCCAGACAAGGACGCCTTTAATAAAGGTGCACCGTGGGAATTTTCGTTCGCGTTTTCGGATCAGTGTTGCCACTGGTCGCAGAATTTGCGATTTGTCACAGATGTTCGCTTCTTCGACAAAGCGAGCCAGAATTTTGCGACCGGTTCCTTACCTGTAAATACAGAAATGAAGCATAAAAGTTGAAGCATATATTTATGAAGTTGATAAAGCGAGATTTCTCGTTCGTGGTTGTTAAAAAGGACCCAGTTTGGTAGGCGCCAGAATCTCACTGGTTTTTGCGGCCTAAAGTCACATGTTCCGTCAGTGAAAAGTGGCAGTAGCCTACTGTTTCGGATATGAGGCTGCTGCGTTATTGAGTCGTAGTACGTTAACTAGAGGAGCTTTAAGGTGTTGCTGCGAGTTTCAGCCGAACGAGAAGCTGCAGGCTTTAGTTCCAGTTCGAGAGCCGCGGATGCAGAACAAGTAGTATTTTCTCAAGGGATTCCAGAGTGATGGGATAAGCGGGCAGACTAGTAGTAAATTCATTTGGTTTCTATTCATAGTAGCGCATAGTCCATACTGATTTCTTCGTTGGCATTTCTGAAAAAAATGTGAAATAGACAGCCTAAATTTTATACCCCTTGTTTGTTTTGAAAGAACCTTGTTCACATTCGACCGTTTAATTTTCGGAAAAAATCTGCTCGGCCGTCTTTCTTTGTTCGTTTCTTCGCCCTTCTTTCAATTTTTGCCTACCATCCCCCCTCCTAATGTACGCTGCCTGTCATTGATACCGGACGATGTTGTGGGCATATTGTCCACCGAACTCATCGTTGTGCACGGGATTCATTAAAGAGTGCCCTTCTTCCACACAATACTTTTCTCGTTTATCGGTAGATGAAGCACGCAGGCACGCAGTGATTGCATAAAAAGTGCAAATGGCTATCAGCCGCATATTTTGCGTCTTCTCCTAAACGAATGACAGTGCTTTAAAAAATTTGATAACGCCTGATTGGCAAGGGATGCTCCAGTTGGAAACTGTGTTCGAGGATGTGGCCTTCCTACGCCATTGGAACTGACCGTAAAAAAAGATACCCGCAGTTATAAGACTTGAAGCTCAGCTGTTACTAGAAGTGGCTTTTTCGCGATGGCCCGGAAATATTGTTTTTCAGAAAACTCAAACCCGCCTCGTGAAGTTAGGGATCTTTTGTTAGTGCTAGCCGTAGTGCACTTGGTTTTTCTAGTGAAAAATGTAAAACAAATGCGCGCCGTGGTTAAATGCTGGCAACTGAGAGCGAAAGTTTGGCTTCCTTTCTATGACTTTTCAAGACAAATCAGAAGTTTAAAATCGTCTGAAGGTATTAACAAGGATTTTTTAAAGACGGAGTTTTCAGGGTCTAGTAGCCCATGTGCGTTGTCGCTGGGGGTGTGAAGACCGTGAGAAGCAAGATGGGTCCTTTAAGTACTTGGTATGTTATCGGAGGGATGGCTCGTAGCTAGGGCCTGTGACTTGCATCCATGGCTCGCTATTTGTAAGGCCGTCTTGTACCGATTTTGTCGAAAAAGTTTGTCATAATTATGCGAATTAATAATTTAAGAGTAGATTTGGCATACCAGAGTAGCTTCCGCGTCTCTTGCATAACTCATGTACGAGTTTATTTCAAAAAGCTCGAGGGGACATTGCGAGAAAAGCTAAAACGTAATACAATACAGCACTCACAAATTCAGTATAAACATTGGAAAAACATTACCCCCAAAAACGCTCTCTGTGCTCCATTGCCTTCTTGAGGAACCTCCCGAAACGAATGTTCAACTCCCGTAACCTATTTGAATTTTATCTATTTTATATTTATTGCCAAAATGGCAGAACGTCTTCTTAAATGGGGTGTAATAAAAGAGAACAAAGAAGAAAAGAAAACAATGACCAAAAATAAATATACATCCGTTTGTAACAAATAAATTACATCATACCAAGACGGAGAGTATGGCAATCCTTTATCCGTTCAAATTGATTTGTGAAACTTTATTTTGTTGAAACAGGTTGTTTCTAATCCAAAGTGACAATTTTAGTAAAAACTTGGGGTAGGTTAGGTTAGACTGTTCTTTATTTTCAACAAAATCACAAGAAACAACTTATAACAAAAAAACAAAAAAAAATAACAATACATCTTCAAATAAACCAGTCACCCGAGAACCCGGGCGTCCAGGTTGTCCTGGGGGTGACCACTAAATCCAAAGTACCGATCACATAACTTTGTCAGCAGTGGAATCAACCTCCAACCACAAACGTTCCAAAACAACTCAACAAAAATAACTTTCTCTCCTCCAACTGGGCAAAAAAAAATTTATAATAATAATATATCATTTCCTTAAAACTAGCCTACTTTAACCTATTTACTAAAAATCATACTTACCATACATTCTGTTTTTAATCTCATTTTTAAACTCATTCATATTTTCCTTTTCCAATAATTCCTTTTCTAACCATTCCACAATTTAATCCCTCTATAAACGATTGAAAACTTAGACCTAGTCGTCACAGCCAATGGAGCACGAAAATCATTTTTCGAACGCGTGTCGTGGCTGTGAACATCCGAATTAACAACAAAAACTCTTTCAAAACATGACGGTAAAGTATTCCTCTGATATTGTACATAAAACATAGGGAATACAGATCACGTAGACCAGCAGCCGGTAATATTTTAACCTCACGGTAAACTTCTCTTACCGATTCACGCGCCTCTTTTCCACATATTATCCGGATTGCTTTATTCTGCAGCACTCTAATCGGTGTCAAAATAGAAGGAAACGTCCCAAGCCAAACGGATGAACAATATAAGATGTAAGGATGGATTATCGAGAAATACAAAGAGATACTTGATTGGTCGGATACAATTTGTATCGGTCGCTGTGGAAGTTTCAGAATACTGGAATTTACAAAAATCAAATAGAGACGGGCTATGACCTGGCGGTTATAGCCTACTCTAGAATGGTTTCAGCAGTCCATATGCATTACGAATTCTTGCAGAAAAATCTTCCTAGGGATTGCGGAGTGACATGGTAGCCTACGTTTGTGCTTGCCAGGCAGCAGGAGTCTCCCGTAGCAACAAGGGGGGTCATTTGTTCCTTTGTCGGCCTGAGGCTGCCAATCAGGCTTGCGTGACTAGGGATTTCTACTTGCGTGGTCACGAGATTCCTTTGTTCCAAGAAATAATGGGAAAGGCTAATAGATTGCCTGATGTGGCTATTAGGGCAAGTTCTAGGAGCAAGAACGGCTGCTTGTTTCGTGTCCTCATTGAGGACTCATGAGAGCTAGGTGGTCACCCAACCCCTGGAGTTCTTAGTTTAATTTGTTAGTTTAAAGACGGTCTCAAAATACGCTGTTTCTGCTTCAAATCACTCTTTTCTCTATTTCCTCACATCTGTAGCCTACCTTTTGCTTTCACAGAAGTGTCGTAGCAAACTTCCTTTTACCAAAGTGTCACCAAAGTATCACCGAGCTGCACTATGACCTCGAGTAGTCGTATGACAAAACTGCACATCCATTCACTTAACCCCTTGCTCTTCGCCTGCCTCTCTTTTCTCCCCTGTCGGCGATGCCGGGATTCCTAAATTCCCATCGGTGAATAATAGTCAGTGGCGTGTTTTCTGAGTTTTACGCACCATCTTGTAGACAATTGAGCCTTGTCAATATTTTGGATGTCCATCATTTTTTGTTTTCTGTCATGATCGAAATGTGTTGCCATTGAGGACAGGAATGCTTGATGCCTGGAGGCTTGTGTTACCTTGACATTAACCCACAACAGAGTTTGGATTTACGTTAAAGATGCTACATAAACTTTCTGTTTACCTTTCCAAAGCAATCGCGACGCCGAAACTCAAGTATGTTTGCCTTTTTCTGCAGTGTTACTGTTGGGGTTCAGGAAATAAACCGCAGAGAAGCCGAAAGTCCATCCCTACGAGGATTACGCCCGCAAATAGAGAAGATAGAATAAGGTTATATAACTGGTAATTTTTTTCACGACCATAGTTACTGCTTTTACTCTTTATTTTCTTGTTTAAAAGAAAATTGGATTAGTTAGCTTGTTTTTTACGGAATTTTCTTTTCCCTCTCCCCGGTTCCAAGAGGACTAGTTTCTGTTAGCCTCACCGTCAGCACTTGGATCAGACATTAAAAAATAGATCCACAGGTTAGCACTGGAAAACCTGTCATTTGCGTCCCGGGTAGTTGAGATTTTCATGTCTCAGCTGCAGAAAGTGAAAGTCACCCATTACCCTATGGAACCGACTTTTTACTATGTCTACACAAGTGTTGAGCCTGAGGAAATAGGAGACTGTTACTCCACTTGGAGCGCTGAATTGTAATAAGGCCAAACTGAAACCTGGCGTGTCTCTTTGGATTTTCTTGTTGTCTTCTTGTCTTTTTCGTGTGTTGGAAGAATCAGAAAGGCTGTAGGGATGGTAAGCACTGTATCTCTTGCAGAAATAGCATTTTTATATTTCTGCTTTAAGCAAAAGCTGAAGATCAGATTGGGATTAATGTTTAGGCAGGCTACGGAAATTGAAAGAGGGCATGGTACCTCGTATCGAAATCTCGAAAAAAATGTGTGTTTTTTTATTAATCGTTGGATTACCTTAATTTTCATTTGGGAGCACTTTAAGATCTGAAAGATAAAATGCGGTCCCGAGTTGAGTAGACCCCAGGTGCCCTCCGTGAACATAAGGAATTCCCTAGACACGCAAGCTAAATGTAAACACGTGACGGCGGCTCGCTGACCGCTCGCCTCTGTATATACCGAGGGGTTGCCCACTCTCGATTTGAGCGTACAGCAAATGCCCGGTGCCGTGGTGCCCAGCCGGTACCGGCACCGACTGACATCAGCCGGCACCGATTGCCACATGTTAAAACGTTAAAATAAGCATATTTAGAAGCGAAATCACTCAACTTGTGGCTAATTTCGGTCGGTGCCGGCCGGTGCCGAGATAGGGTGTACAGCAAGTGCCGGGGAGTGGGTAACCCCTCGGTATATACTTCCGCAAAAATATATTTTATTCATTAACACTGTGTGGGGGGAGGGGTGGTTGGGGGGTTTGGTAACCGGGGGGGGGGGCCGGAACCCTCGGAGGGGAGCTGGGGTTTTTCTCAAACTCGAAAATATTTACATGGTATTGGAGGCGGAGGCTCATTCTGTACGCCAGTGCGGAGGGAATAGCGCAAGGGGTTGCTTCGTTGCTGGGAACCAAAGCGAAATTGAAGGATACCTGAGAAATAGCATATTTGTTGAGCTCTGGAATTGAGACATCCGATGAACGAAGCTTGCTGGCAAAGCCGCTTGTAGATCTATGTCAACTACCATTAGCATTCGAAATAATACGGTTATAGCTGATTTCCGTACAGAGGACTATTAGATTCTAAAGCGAACAAGGCGCCGCTCTCCGCTTCCTTCCCTCAATTTCCCTCTCTCGTGGCAATCCAATTTATTGAGTCCTAGGGGAAGTTCTTGCAAGAGCACGTAGAAAAGCATCCCACGGGATATTTGACATTAAGCTATTCCGGTCGTCAGGAAATGACTGGCCATGGTCTAATAAACAGGGAGCCACCTGGGCTTCCCAACTTGTTGAATTTATCACGATAAGCCTTGGTAGTCTCCGTGTGGAGAAAGAGTGCTGAATCAGTTATCAGGGCCCCAAAGCTCCCGATCTTCATGCTTATTTTCAGCAGTGAGCTGAGAAAAAAAAGGTTACTGGAGTCGAATAAATCTGGAGTGGGCTTCATGTAGGTAGGGCAACTTGGTGCGACACGACCAATGCGGAAGCAGTACGGTACCAGTGGCGTCGCCTAAGGGCAAGGAGAGATTGACTTCTCTTCTGGAAAAGTCTCTATCTGGCTCTTCAGGAACTGTTATACCTATTATTTTGTTTGTATGACCAATTAAAGAAATACACTTATTATCTTCATCATTATAAAAATAAGTACTCCTTCCAGAACTAATAGAGAGCTTCTTTCGAGAGTAGCTAGTGCCATTTATTCCGTGAGAAACGCGACGTTACGGTAGCCTGTGATCTAGGCTACAAACCAAGAGTTTATCTGGGTGAAACATGATAGTTGGCAAGAACGCATGCCCCAGATATTTCTTTAAAGTTCGGGACCGAATCCTGTAACTATTGGGGGAGATGGAGGGGGGGAGACCAAAAATGTTGTTTCCCCCTTAGATTGGGGAGATTGGGCATGACAGTCACAAGCCCTGCGTGTACATCTACAGATCAGGGCAGTATGGGGGAGTTAGAGGGACGTTCCTGAATATCTTTCGACATTCATAACTCTTGAACTCATGAAACTTTATAATTGACACGTATCCTAGAATCCTGGATGTTCCGTTCAAATATCCAGACCTGATGCGACCCTTAGGTGAATACGTGCTAACTACCCTTGCCATATGGGCTCTCAGCTCCTGTTATAAAACCGCAGGTTCAGCGCAGTAAAAAAAAAAATTCCCGTGCAGATGCATTGTGCCAAGTGCATGCCTCGCAAATCGTGGCTCTTTACTCAGTTTTAGATAGCAACCGTTCCCTCCTTTTTACTTAAGCGTGTGATTCGTTTAGTTTGAAATGTCTTTTCTTTTGCAGTACGGTTACACGACAGCATCCAAGAGGAGAGTTTCCATTACTTGATATTTGACTTGTAAGTAATTTGATGTTTTACCACAGGATCCAGGTCCTACTGCGCCTTCTGAGGCGCCTATTGTAGCCAGTGAATTGATTGCTACCAGAGAGTGTTGCCCCAGAAGAAATGAATTTGCACCTAGCGGAAATATTTCCTCGTCGTTCAGCATCACCTAGGAAATTGCGAATGGTTCGTTTTAAAAAACATCGGCTCTAATACTTCCCATTCCACAATATTTTCCTTTTCTTCAAAGAATAATATATTCCTTCAGCCCAAGCTAAATATTCCTTCAGCCCAACATGACTGCGAATCGTATTTGTCACTGCAAAACGGATACGTCAGCTAAATTTTATTAGAGCTATATTTCGGCCCTTCTTGGCAAGAGCACTCTTCAGGCTCAAACTGGAAAATGAACTTTATCCGGTGATTTTATCCGGTAATTACATATTCATATTATTTATAACGACTTTATCCGTTATGTTTTTTCGTTGATTTTTCCAAACGTTACACTGCCGTGTAATGTTGTTTCTCAAATTTTTTTACTTGTAATACTCTTCTATTGTAGCCTACTTCGAAGGAACATGGATAACAATAATAATAGTTGACAGTGAGCTTTAAATGAATAAGGAGATGTCTCTTGTCAGTTGCCTTTTTCTCCTGTAATAATAATAATAATAATTTATTTCTTACCCACTTACAAAGGGAAAAAGTGGAGTACAAGGAGAAAAAACAAAGAACTATAAATAACACAAAATACAAGAAAAAGAAATAACAATTTAGCAAAAGAGGCGGATAAGACGATTGTTAGGACCAAGACGGATTGGCGCTTCTTCAGTTAATTTTGAACTTAGTTTTTCCACTGAGAGAACAATATCCGTTGCCTGATATTGACTAATTAACCTTCGGTTCCGAAATGATCGTGGTAAATAAAGTAAGAACTTACAGTACCGATAGTAATCCGTCTTGACCCTCTTTACGTCACCTTTATTCAGAAGCATATAAAACCCAGCACAAAATAACACAGAATGGTCGCAGAAACTCGAGTACAGCTTTGTAAGTGCTTGTCGCCGGAAATGTCCACGATTTCCAACAATTTTAGAATACCCCAGTTTAAGCTTAATCTGAATATCCCGAATTGTCTGAAAACGAAAAGAACTTAGAGAATTGCAAACAGAAATCCCAAGCCATCGAAAAGAAGTGACTTGTGGTACAGAAAAAGAAATGCAATCCAAAGGAAGAGACGAACTGACCCCATTAAATATAAGAAATTCACATTTATCTGCGTTTAGCAATAATCCAATTCTTGCAAATGCAGCGGCGACGGATCGGACAGAACGCGCTAAACCGGCCTCAGTTCGGCTAATAAGAAGCAAATCGTCAGCATAAGCTAAGTATGATACGTCTGTGAATCCCGTAAAACAAGAACTACGTATACCAGACAAAACATTTTCAATAGAAGCATTAAAGATATGAGGAGAGAGAACTCCCCCCTGTCTAACTCCACACTTGACTGGTATATGTCCGAAAAAATCACCGCTTCCTGACTTTAATCTAAGATAAGAATTTGAATACCAAAACTTCAGAACTAGAATCACAGACGCATTCACACCAAGTTGACTAAGAGCATACCAAGCTTGAGCATGGCAAACACTATCGAATGCTTTGGATATATCAAGGGTGCAAAAGTGAAGACTATAACTATTCCGAGTGGCTTCCTTAATAAGCTGCGCTAAAACACGATGAGCATGTTGACAGCTCAGACCTGACCTGAAACCGAACTGGTTAGCCTCATAATTAACAAATTCATCGATATGTGGAAGTAGAACGTACTCAAATAATTTACTTAGAGTACAAGCGACGGTAATCGGCCTATACGAATTACACGAATTTAGATCTTTTCCTTTCTTTAAAATAGAAGTAACACTTCCACATAAAAATGAATCAGGAACAATAGACCTTGAAAGGCACTTCTGAAATAATAACTGAAGATGTGATATAAGTTCAGCTGACTGCGGATCAAGATGAGCCGCACAAATACCATCAAGGTCACAAGACTTTGACTTTAACCGTCGAAGAGATTTCACAATATTAGATTTATCAACAGGTATAACATGGTGCGACATAAAACCCTGCAGCGGGACTGGAGGATAGCAGTTTGCAACTCTGGAATTTTTGAGTTGATGACTGCAGTTCTACAGACTTAAAAATCACCCCCCAACTAGAAACGAGAGAGGGAAACATTAAGTCCAGGCTTATTCCCTCTGGCTGGCTGTTACTAAGGCATTACGAGCAGGGTTTTATGTCGCACCAATCTTCGTAATGTAACCCAGACGGAGGCAGTCCTCCATAATTGAATGAGCGGATTAATTTCCTATCTTCGTACAGATCTTCACTTCCATATCGTAACTGGACTTAACAACGCAAAATGGCGAAAGGGGATTAGAGCCTCGTCTTTGGCGTGGGTCAACCGGACGGGTCCTACCGTGTATCCAGAGGAATGGATAGTACTGCACAGTGTTGTTTCCCTGGTGCAACCAGAGGCGTCACTTTAGGGGGGAGGGGGCCAGCTGCACATGAAAAATTATAAAGTGATTGACGTCATTACGACAGGCATTCGGGTAAAGTGGTTTTCATGGAGGTCTTTCGACAAACTTTGACCTTTCACACACAGCTAATTCTAAGGAACGACGCCGGGTTTTCGTAAAAGGACGCCTCTGGGTGGAACCGAGAAGAAATATTCTTGTATGACCAGCAGAGGTGTTACTAGCCAAAATGTTTTGGGGGGGACAAGGTATTAACCGACTGGCTGCCTATTTTTGCGGATAAAAACGACTGTTATTGGGAAAAAACGACTAATTTTAAGAAAAAATAGACTATTTTTACGAAAAAACGACTGTTTTTTATTGTTTTTAATAAAAAAAGACTATTTCTAAGAAAAAAAATCGACTGTTTTACTAAAAATCGCGGCGCTTGGCGCCGACTCGGCTATTTTTACAGACTGCCGACAGCATTGGGGGGGGGGCGTCCCCCCTCCCCCCGCTAGTAGTGACGCCTCTGATGACCAGTTGTTACCGTCGAACATTGACAGTATCTTTGGGATCTCAAAACAGAGACTGGAAAAGACTGAAGATGTTTTGGTAGAACATACGAGACAACTTTTTAAAGGTGGCATAGGTTCCAGCGAGAAATTCGTTTTTATCCGGATATAGAAAAAAAGCTGCCAGATCCCATTATGAACAAGAGAAAACAGCAAGAATGTAATTTGCAGTTTTATCCTTTTCTTCTCTGGGAAAATCACTTGCGTCGAAGAAGATCCGGCCAGGTTTTGTTCGTGGCCCGGAAACATTAAAACCGATTTGATCGGAAATCTGGCAGAATAAAAAAAAAAAAAATCTGGGCAGGGGGTACCAATCAATTCAATTCAGTTCAATTTATTCTTAAAACCATTTACGGACTTGCCGAATTTTCGGTCTCTTGTCAACCACGGATATAACAAAAATATAATACATACGTTTCGTCAGGTCACAAAAATACTTCAAAACGAAAAACGCCAACAGCAGTCAAAATACGAACCGAAACGGTGATAAAATCTGAAGGATACGTGGGTATATACATACAACGAAATTTTATAAAAGTGAAAAATAAAAACGAAAATTACAACGGGAATATCAATCTTGGTCTTTACCCGCTTCGTTCTTGATCCGGCTCACAAACGAGGGCACGAAGCTACGCTGATACCGGGTGTGAGAGCTCGCAACTGGTTGTATTACCGGTATTGGCTGTGCCACTGCTCTAACAGGCCGACCTCGAACTGGGGAGAAATCCGGAGGAAGGATGGATCTCAGGGCTTGATTTTCTAGGATTTTTTTTCCAAAATTTAAAGATAAAGTTTCGCGGCGTTGGGAAAGAGTCTCTAGCTGGGACATATTAAAGGAACAGTAAACTTGACTAGGCAACTTTCGGCCATCAAACCGGCCTGGGGGGCTTAGATAAATGTACAGGGACTTATTGTCGACAGGACCCCCCATCTTTGTTATCTCGAAACCCCTCCTTATTGTTCCCAGAGCTAGCTGGCAGGGCCTTGCCCCTTATGCACTGTAGTTACGCACTCATGCACTGTAAAAGTTCGCGATTGTCTGTGTTATCAACATACAGAGTTGCCACTTTACTAAAATAAATTCACTGTGCAAAAGGAAAAAAGTAATATCAAACAAGAAAAGTACTCAGAACGTGTTGCTGGGTCATAGTCAGCTTGGAAATAAAACCTGACAACTACTTTTTTCTTAAAATCTGCTGCCAAAGTAAAAAGAAAGTTCTGTAATTAGCACAATTGTACTACCGATGGCAACCCTGTTGAAATACATTGTATTACTTTGTTTCAAAAGACTATTGAGGCAAAGATCGTGGGTTCGAGTCCTACTCCCGGCACACAAACCTTTTGCTTTTTTTTTTTTTTTTTTTACTAACTCAAAAGTCGAACTCTCGGAAACTGCCCGGAAACTGCAATGGTCGTGACAAGAATTTTTCTAACCCTCAATATCGACTCAGGGTACATTCTTGATATGTCAGCTAGCTCCCTGAGCCAAGTTTGATTCAAGTTTACTGTTCCTTTAAGAAGGGTTAAATACGGCACCTTTGGGGATTTAGAAGCGATTAAAAGGGCTCGGTACTGTATCCTCTCCAACGAGTCCGACTGTCCACGCGTCAGGCCAAAGTGCCAGACAGGACAGCAGTACTCCAGTATCGGCCTGATAAAAGATAGATATACCCGCAGCAGATGTTTTGGAGGGACACCATACCTTGCCAGCAGTTTCAGATACATGAGTGCCAATTGTTACCTCTTTTGAGCATCTCTTCCACCTGATCCTGCCACTTCATATCCGCCGAGATGTGTACGCCAAGAAGTTTGATTTTCTCGACAATCTGTTCTTCTGGGAGTGGTGGGTGGAATTCTGGCTTAGTCTTCAGGAAGTTCACTGTAAGAACAACAGATTTATTCATGTTTACTGACATGTCATCAGAAGCTGCTTCCTCGCAGATTTCATCAATCAGCGATTTAGCACTACTTTTGATATTCCTGAAACATATCTCTAGGAGGGACAAATCGTCGACATGTTTCCGTCGATCAGGTGAGGACGCAGCAAGGTCATTCACCATTACCAAAAAAAGGAGTGGTCCAAGTAGGGTACCTTGCGGCACTCCGCAAAAAATGGGGAGAGGTGATGAATATGTAGATTTATACTTTGTTTATTGTGTCCTCTCGGAGAGGAAGCTAGCTACTATTCTTGCCAAAAACGGATCAACATTGAACTGCTCCATCAGTTTCTTCAAAAGTTTGGTGTGCCGGATCAGGTCGAAGGCCTTCTTTAGGTCGATCGCGATAAGGTTGGTCCACCGATCAGGCGGACCACGCCAAGTTTGATTACCCAACAACATTGTCACATGGACGCGGATCCTTAATACGGTATTCCGAGTTTATATATGTTATTGCCCTTGTAAGTGTTACTTTTTCGCGAAACACTTAAACAAGGGTCATAAAAAATTAAATTGTTATAAGATATTCTGGCCATCCTTCATAACTTTTTAACACAAGGATGCGCATCCATGTGACAAATGTTCTGACAGTACAGAAACTTCTGACAGTACAGCGGATCGTGAATCTACAAGCGCTCAATCCCTGAAGTAAGGTAGACATAACTAAATGATACTAGCCTCTGTGTAGCCTAAAGAACACCAGTCATTACCTTAAATTGCAATTGCAAGCAACAAGGATGTAGAATCCCGTCGAAGCTTACGTTGGTGATGATAGTTACTTTCGGGTTGTTGACTCAGGAGCGGACCAGTCGTCCTTACACGGCTGAGATTTCCAGTCCTTTGTCCTTTGTTGAAAGATGCGGATGTTTCGTTGGTGACGGTTTCTTCTAACAAAGCATTCCACATGGGAATTACTAGTTGCGTTTTTGATCGAAGTTTTGTCCGCCGTTGGCTTAGCCGGTTGCTTAATTTCCGTTTTCGAACGCCGTCGAAGTACTCAAAGTTCACCGTTTACTTAATTAGTGTTTTTACGACTCCGGCGATCCTTGCCCGATCGACGTTTCTTCGACGATTCAAGCAAACTTCGAACTTGCTAGCTCACGAAGTTTGACGGTCAGAGTTTGAAGGACAAACAAACTGTGACCGGCGACCAAAAACGGTATTTAAATAGAGACCTTTGAGTCTGAAGGTAACTTCAAACTTCGATCAAAAACGCAACTACTCTGTTTCGGAAGAACTGCTGTTTCATGGTCGCCTTTTTTCCAGAGTAACCGGGGGTGAGCTGTTTGAAGATATCGTGGCACGTGAGTTCTACAGTGAAGCTGACGCGTCACACTGCATCCAGCAGATTTTGGAGAGCGTCAATCACTGCCACGTGAGCGGCGTAGTCCACAGAGATCTGAAGCCCGAAAACTTGCTTTTAGCCAGCAAACTGAAAGGAGCGGCTGTGAAGCTTGCTGACTTCGGCCTAGCCATTGAAGTACAAGGGGATCAGCAAGCTTGGTTTGGTAAGTCCTTTGCACTGCATGTGCACCGCTTTAATCGTTTCGGCACTGCGGAGGGAACAGCACATTCCCCCTGGCGCTGAGACCTGTCAGAGCTGTTCCACATGAGAGTTTATGCTGTACGTAGCTTTATATATATATGTATATATATAAACCTGTATTGAAAAACCCAAAGGCCATATACAGTATAAAAAAACAACTCATAATAAACCAAGACAAAATAACAAACTAAGAAACAGCACTTCTCAACTCGAGTGCTTTTTGCACAAAATTTCCAAAAGAAAAAATCACTCTTGGTGACGTGAAGCTGCCCACCATTTCCAGAAAGTAAAGAACCGCTTATATGCGAAAGCTCGTGGCAGCTGAAAAGAAAATTACTCAGTACGTATCTTTATAGATCTTTGGGGGGGGGGGTAGTTACGTAACCAGGTCGTTTACTGATTCCGCTTCTGTCTACATAAAGAACGTGCCCGAAAGCTCCGAAACGAACAAGAATGCTGAATTAATTCAGGATTTTATGCAGCATTTCGCTTTCGGACGTAATTTTTGCTCAATTAATGTAGCATTAATTCAGCATGAAATTCATCGAAAAATTCCGCAAAAATGCTAAATTTTTGCTGAATTTTCAAGAAGAAATTGGGGAGCAGGCGATTAAGGCTAAATTTCGGTATTCTAGGAGTGTCAGAGAAGAAATAAAGGTAACAGCTTTTGGACAGAAGAAAAAAAATTCAGCATTAAATGCAGCATTTCCAGCACTAAAAAGCTTTCGGACACGTTCAAAATGTTCCTTCATACACTCGCTGTCGCGATTTGTCGCTCTGTCAAAGAACATTTACACAACGGTTTCTGTTCCTTATTTTTCTCAAGTAAATCATGTCTTGCTCCGCTTGCCTTATCTGGAAAATTTGTGCTAGCTGTCGTGTTGATAAGCCTAATAGGCTACTCAGAAGGAGAGGGGAATGGATCGAGTCTTTCGTTCTGCTCCCGAACAGCGGTGGAGTGATTAGGCCCAATGGAATGGGCCGAGAGAGAACGCCAGAGACAGAAGTTTTGTTAGGGAAATTAAGGAAGGTACTTTATCCTCAGAGGAAAGTTAAGAAATAATCGGCGCGTGTCCAGTTAGAGGGGAGGAATCCAGACCGAGATCGAGGAGATATAAACAAATGAAGACTTTCCAGATCGGTCAAGCACATTAGTTGCGTTTTTATCTAATTTCTCCTCGCGATTTTCCTCTCAGTTCTCCTATTTCACGTTTTTGGGATCCCAAAACGTAAGTGGAGGGATACCTATGACATCGCAAAAGTTGTCCGTCTGTCCGTCCGTCTGTCCGTCCGTCCGTCCGTTCGTCCGTCTGTCCGTCTGTCTGTAAGCACGATAACTCTCGAAGGCAGTGAGATATTTTGATGAAACTTGGTGTGGGGATTCTTTGGGTCAAGAGTAAGGTCGAGTTCGTAGATGGGCCCTGTAGCTTTACATTTAGGGGTGGAGGAGGGGGTTTAAATTAAGGGGCAAGCAAATTTTTTTTAAACAGCTAATGTGATAGTCGATTATGGGGTAAGAAGACACGCTGAACACGAATATGAAAACCATTTTCTCGCCGGACAAGTAGTTCGTCCGGAATCCGGCCAAAACCGGAAAGTTTGTTAAAAGTGAAAATTTTATTTGAGGTTGATTAGATGTTTGATTTTGGGGTAAGAAGCCGTGCTGAACACGAATATGAAAACCATTTTCTCGCCGGACAAGCAGTTCGCCGGGAATCCGGCCAAAACCGGAAAGTTTGTTAGAAGTTAAAGTTTTATCTGAAGTTGATCAGATGTTTGATGTAGGGGTAAGAAGGCATGCTGAACAAGAATACGAAAACCATTTTATCGCCAGACAAGTAGTTTGCCCGGAATCCGGCCAAAACCGGAAAATTTGTTAAAAGTAAAAGTTTTATTTGAAGTTGATTAGATGATAGATTTA
This sequence comes from Branchinecta lindahli, assembly GCA_023053555.1. NCBI lineage: Eukaryota > Metazoa > Arthropoda > Branchiopoda > Anostraca > Branchinectidae > Branchinecta > Branchinecta lindahli. Next base: position 12,456,661 of record JAKZAO010000007.1, on the reverse strand, counting down.
GGGGTAAGAAGAGATCCAGAATCCGTATATGACAATCACTCTTTAGCCGGAAATATAGTTCGTCCGGAATCCGGCTGAAACCGGAAAATTTGTTTGAAGTTAATTTTTTATTTTAAGTTGATTAGATGTTGGATATAAGGGTAAGGAGATACGCTGAATCCGTTTTTGAGCTTTTCGCCGGACAAGTAGTTCTTGAATTTCGCCAAAACCGCAAAATTCACAAAAGTAAGCTAGGATCGTTTCGATCGGCTTATAGAGGTAAACGCACATGCTGAATCCATATCTGAGCTTGGATTTCTAAATGAGTAGCTGTTTGGCCCGGCGAAGATTGGATCTGGCTAAGACAAAACCTAATTGTCTGGATCATAAATATTGAAATTTTTGGGATCCCATCGGAACCTTTGGTCTTGTTTGACCGTTGAGATTAAGTTAATTCTGCTTCTCTTTGTCTTTTTGTCAGAATCGAGAACGAGGAAAGCTTCGCAATTCTGCCGAATCTAGAAGTTGCTTCGATAGTCACTTCTCGGTTCTCGTTCTCCTCCCTGATTGGTCAACAGAGGGTGGATGTTTAACCCAGTATAAGCAGGTATTAACGGGTTGCTAAATTAGTGTTCTTGTCAGAAGCGAGAACGGAGAAGTGAAAAGAGCAAACACGGTAATTTGTGCGAGAATCGAAGAGTGGGGAGCGGGAACTGCGTGGGTTACCACAAAGTAATTGGCAAGAATGACGGCCGGCTGCTCGTCCGCAAGCTCTTGGAGTAATTTTTGGGATCCCAAAACATAAGTGGAGGGATACCTATGACATCGCAAAAGTTGTCCGTCCGTCTGTCCGTCCGTCCGTCCGTCTGTAAGCACGATAACTCTCGAAGGGAATGAGATATTTTGATGAAACTTGGTGTGAGCATTCTTTGGGTCAAGAGTAAGGTCGAGTTCGTAGATGGGCTCTGTAGCCCTACATTTAGGGGTGGGGGAGGGGGTTCAAATTAAGGGATAAGCAAAATATTTTTAAACAACTAATGTGATAGTCGATTATGGGGTAAGAAGACACGGTGAACACGAATATGAAAACCATTTTCTCGCCGGACAGGTAGTTCGTCCGGAATCCGGCCAAAACCGGAAAGTTTGTTAAAAATAGAAGTCTTATTTGAAGTTGATTAGATGTTCGATATAGGGGTAAGAAGGCATGCTGAACAAGAATATGAAAACCGTTTTCTCGCCGGACAAGTAGTTCGTCCGGAATCCGGCCAAAACCGGAAAGTTTGTTAGAGGTTAAAGTTTTATCTGAAGTTGATTAGATGTTTGATGTAGGGGTAAGAAGGCATGCTGAACAAGAATACGGAAACCGTTTTATCGCCGGACAAGTAGTTCGCCCGGAATCCAGCCAAAACCGGAAAATTTGTTAAAAGTTAAATTTTTATTTCAAGTTGATTAGATGTTGGATATAGGGGTAAGGAGATACGGTGAATCCGTTTCTGGGATCCCAAAATGTAAGTGGAGGGATACCTATGACATCGCAAAAGTTGTCCGTCCGTCCGTCCGTCCGTCTGTCCGTCTGTGAGCACGATAACTCTCGAAGGGAATGAGATATTTTGATGAAACTTGGTGTGAGCATTCTTTGGGTCAAGAGTAAGGTCGAGTTCGTAGATGGGCCCTGTAGCCCTACATTTAGGGGTGGGGGAGGGGGTTCAAATTAAGGGACAAGCAAAAAATTTTTAAGCAGCTAATGTGATAGTCGATTATGGGGTAAGAAGACACGCTGAACACGAATATGAAAACCATTTTCTCGCCGGACAAGTAGTTCATCCGAAATCCGGCCAAAACCGGAAAGTTTGTTAAAAGTAAAAGTTTTGTTTGAAGTTGATTAGATGTTTGATTTAGGGGTAAGAAGGTAAGAAGGCATGCTGAAGACGAATATGAAAACCATTTTCTTGCCGGACAAGTAGTTCGCCCGGAATCCTTCCAAAACCGGAAAGTTTGGTAAAAGTGGAAGTCTTATTTGAAGTTGATTAGACGTTCGATATAGGGGTAAGAAGGCATGCTAAACACGAATATGAAAACCGTTTTTTCGCCAGACAAGAAGTTCGCCCGGAATCCGGCCAAAACCGGAAAGTTTGTTAAAAGTAAAAGTTTTATTTGAAGTTGATTAGATGTCCGATTTAGAGGTAAGACGAGATGCTGAATCCGTATATGACAAGAATTTTTGTTGCCTGACATATAGTTCGTCCTGAATCCGGTTGAAACCGGAAAATTTGTGATAAGTTAAATTTTTATTTGAAGTTGATTAGATGTTGGAAATAGGGGTAACTAGATACGCTGAATTCGTTTTTGAGCTTTAGTTTTTCGTCGGACAAGTAGTTCTGGAATTCCGCCAGAAACCGGAAAATTCGCAAAAGTAAGCCAGGATCGTTTCAATCGACTTATAGGGGTAAACACACAAGCTGAATCCATATCAGAACTTGGTTTTCTTAATGATTAGCTGTTTGGCCTTAATCTGTTTCTAAATTTTAAGAGTATAAATGTTCATGGAGTCTGGCGAAGACCGGATCTGACGAAGACAAAACCTAATTAATTGTCTGGATCAAATATCGAAGTTTTGGGATCCCATCGGAACCTTTGGTCTTGTTGAGCTTTAGTTTTTCGCCGGACAAGTAGTTCTTGAATTTCGCCAGAACCGCAAAATTCACAGAAGTAAGCTAGGATCGTTTCGATCGGCTTATAGAGGTAAACAAACGCACATGCTGAATCCATACCTGAGCTTGGATTTCTTAATGATTAGCTGTATGGCCTGGCGAAGACTGGATCTGGTTCTTTCTGGAGGACTTGGTTGGCAATCAGGTATATCATATGTTTTGGACTTCTTTTGTTTTGCTTGGCTTCCCGCTTTTTGGGATCCCAAAACGTAAGTGGAGGGATACCTATGACATCGCAAAAGTTGTCCGTCCGTCTGTAAGCACGATAACTCTCGAAGGGAATGAGATGTTTTGATGAAACCTGGTGTGAGCATTCTTTGGGTCAAGAGTAAGGTCGAATTCGTAGATGGGCCCTATAGCTTTACATTTAGGGGTGGGGGAGGGGGTTTAAATTAAGGGGCAAGCACAAAATTTTAAACAGCTAAAATGATAGTCGATTATGGGGTAAGAAGACACGCTGAACACGAATATGAAAACCTTTTTCTCGCCGGACAAGTAGTTCGTCCGGAATCCGGCCAAAACCGGAAAGTTTGTTAAAGAAGAAGTCTTATTTGAAGTTGATTAGATGTTCGATATAGTGGTGAGAAGGCATGCTGAACAAGAATATGAAAACCGTTTTCTCGCCGGACAAGTAGTTCGTCCGGAATCCGGCCAAAACCGGAAAGTTTGTTAGAAGTTAAAGTTTTATCTGAAGTTGATTAGATGTTTGATGTAGGGGTAAGAAGGCATGCTGAACAAGAATACGAAAACCGTTTTATCGCCGGACAAGTAGTTCGCCCGGAATCCGGCCAAAACCGGAAAATTTGTTAAAAGTTAAATTTTTATTTCAAGTTGATTAGATGTTGGATATAGGGGTAAGGAGATACGATGAATCCGTTTTTGAGCTTTAGTTTTTCGTCGGACAAATAGTTCTTGAATTTCGCCAGAACCGCAAAATTCACAGAAGTAAGCTAGGATTGTTTCGATCGGCTTAACGCACATGCTGAATCCATGTCTGGGCTTGGATTTCTTAATGATTAGCTGTTTGGCCTGGCGAAGACTGGATCTGGCGAAGACAAAACCTAATTGTCTGGATCAAATATTGAATTTTTGGGATCCCATCGGAACCTTTGGTCTCGTTCGTCTCGGAAACATAAGTTGAGTGTTAGGTTCAATTATTATTTCAAACGGGGGAGGAGGGGCACTTGGAAAGCTGCGAAAGGTTAAAAGAAGTCCGCTGGGAAAAAATGTGTGTACCGAATACGGATGCGAGAACGCATTGTCTGGCACTGTATTCATTGTTGTTGTCCGAAGGGCTTCGTTGGTCGTTACTGATAAAGCTACGCCTGTTCTGGAGCTCCTTAGTTGCTCTATTCAGTCGTGAAAAAATTACTGTCCTAGGCCTATTCGTAATAGTTTTCCTTGAAATAGCAACGAAATAGTATATTCTCGAAACTTGGTAGAAATGTCCAGACAATCTCAATTTTGTATGTTTATAGTTGAAGCTAGTGACGGCCAGACAGAAGAAGGTTTCAGTTGTCCGAGCGACTAGGAAAAACTCCAGACTATTTAGGAAGAATTCCATTTGTTTAGATTTTGCTATAAAGCATTGCTATAAAAACGTGTTATTATTACAGCTTTAATTATGTTTGATTGAGGCACGATTTTCTGAAATCTAATATATTTAGTTTCATGGCGTACCTTAATCCATAAGAAGCACGTCCGGTAATTTGTTTAAACCATAAAATGCGAAAACGTGAGGTAATTTAGAAATTGTTTCTTTCTTCACAAAAATGCACTCTTGTCCGAGCTCTTGTCGTTAGTCTGTAATCTGAGAAGAAAGAAAAACAAAAATCCGTGACGTCACGGGACAAGACCTATTCTTCCCCTTCTTCTTCCATTGTTTTGGCATAAAAATGCCATCGAAGAACAAGGCTCCGACTTCTGAACCTGCCCAGCTCCTGTCCACAGCAGTTGCCATTCTTAGAGTTGTGCCCGGGGTTGTGTGGCCTCTTAGTGGTTACACGGTTGTCTTCATAGGCTTGTAATAGCGTCGGAAGTAACGTCGCTTATGGTCTGCTGTTCGACTTTCACGCCAGCTTTTCCTTCGACTTTATCTTCCTCGAATATTTTCAGAGCACTGCGCACACCTGTACTGAGTTTGTTTCCCGACGTTAAAGGTTCTCTCACCCTCTCCTGCCCAAGATAAAGCAAATCAGGGTAAACCACATCTTCTCTTCGTCCCTTCCCTGAATTTCCCTGGAACGTCCTTACCTTTCAGTGTTTACGCCCACAGCGCTTCTTTGCTCAGGTGATCCAAGGGCCATCCATTTTCTCTGGGACTGGGAAATTGTAATTATGCTGTGTCGGAGAATATCTGGCAGGCGGTTCGTAATTTTGCAGGGAACTTGTCACCCTCTGGCACGATGGCGGAAAGACATGGTCATTAAAGAAAATAATCCACATCGAGCTCCACGGTGTGTTAGGAGTTGGAAGCTTGCATTCACGCCGTTCCCCGAGGACTCCACTTGAGGAGTCCCCGCGTTTGTGTTTGTCCCGATGAGTCACTCCCCGTATTCTCGTGAGTCCACGGACGGGGAATGCTCCGATTATCATCACCGTTTCAGATTCGGAGGGGAATCAGTTTTTGGGATCCCAAAACGTAAGTGGAGGGATACCTATGACATCGCAAAAGTTGTCCGTCTGTCCGTCTGTCTGTCTGTAAGCACGATAACTCTCGAAGGCAGTGAGATATTTTGATGAAGCTTGGTGTGGGGATTCTTTGGGTCAAGAGTAAGGTCGAGTTCGTAGATGGGCCCTGCAGCTTTACATTTAGGGGTGGGGGAGGGGGTTTAAATTAATGGGCAAGCAAATTGTTTTTAAACAGCTAATGTGATAGTCGATTATGGGGTAAGGAGACACGCTGAACACGAATATGAAAACCATTTTCTCGCCGGACAAGTAGTTCGTCCGGAATCCGGCCAAAACCGGAAAGTTTGTTAAAAGTAGAAGTCTTATTTGATGTTGATTAGATGTTCGATATAGGGGTAAGAAGGCATGCTGAACAAGAATATGAAAGCCGTTTTCTCGCCGGACAAGTAGTTCGTCCGGAATCCGGCCAGAACCGGAAAGTTTGCTAAAAGTAGAAGTCTTATTTGAAGTTGACTAGATGTTCGATATAGGGGTAAGAAGGCATGCTGAACACGAATATGAAAGTTATTTTTTGCCAGACATGTAGTTCGCCTGGAATCCGGCCGAAACCGGAAAGTTTGTTAAAAGTAAAAGTTTTATTTGAAGTTGATTAGATGTTCGATCTAGGGGTAAGAAGAGATGCTGAATCCGTATATGGCAATCATTTTTTTGCCGGACAAGTAGTTCGTCCGGAATCCGGCCAAAACCGGGAAGTTTATTAAAAGTAGAAGTTTTATTTGAAGTTGATTAGATGTTCGTTTCAGGGGTAAGAAGACATGCTGAATCTTTATATGAAAAGCATTTTCTACTCGGACAAGTGTTTAGGTCGGAATCCGGCTGAAACTGGAAAATTTTTGAAAACAAAAGTTGTGTTTGTAGTTGATTAGATGTCCGATTTTGGGGCAAGAACAGATGCTAAATTCGTATATGACAATTCTTTTTGCCGGATATATAGTTCGTCTGGAATCCGGCTGAAACCGGGAACTTTTGGATGGTCTAAATAAATGCTTCGTTTCTAGTCGTGAATATTGTAGCCAAATAGCCTTTCTGGTTTTATCGGATGCACTTCCAGACCTTAACACTGGATCTCGCGAAGACAAAACCTATTTGTCTGGATCAAATATTCAATTTTTGGGATCCCGTCGGAACCTTTGGTCTTGTTGCTAGTGTTGGTGCAATGTAAAATTAATTAAAAACAATCAGAATAAACAAAACCATAAATAAACTGGATCCAGACTGATTTCGTCAACTGCATATTTCTTTTTCGAACAAAATCCGTTTAGGAAGCATTCCCCGTGTTCTCGCTGTTTTCTGTACGCGGAGTCCACCTGGAGTGACTTCCCCTATTCTCGCCGTTCCCTTCTATTCCCCGAGGAGTCCTCGGGTAACGGCGAGAATGCGCCTTAAGGCTTGTCGTTTTAACTTGGTAGACTTTACATCTTTTGGGTTGCTCAATACCAATACCCTGAGTTTTCAGACAACAACGAGTTGAACACAGATGTGCAAATACTCAGTTTCGTCCCACCGTGTTTACTCTTGAGTCTAACGTCTAATACATAACGTAAATATCTGTTCGGGGGAGTTGCGTGTTCTGGATAATCGGTGATAGCTTTTCTCGAACAGATATCTAATGTATATCTTCCTATGTCCCACAGGTTGTTATATTATGACAATAAATTTTGGGGAGGTTGTTACGATATCGTATCAGCCTCCGGAGAGGATGATACAAAGCCGTATCAACCTCAGCAGAAGTTCATCGAGCATTTTCCGAAAAATAGAGCCTAATATCAAAAAAATAAAAAAAAGACATCGCTTTCAGAAAGAAAAACAAAAAAAACACTAAAATAATACAGTAAAAAAAAATGGTGGAAAACATCGTAGGAAAAAATCTTCAAAAACTGAAAGAAAATGTTGCTTTGCTTTCCTAGCCAACCAACCTGGGTCACACCTTGTTACAGTCACATTCCCACTGGAAATGCAACTTGTCAACTGAAACAACATTACTTCCAACTTACTTCAACTTATTTTCCTCTACTCTCCAAAAGGCAGCTACTGAACAATTACAACAGTCTTCTTTCTTGAATTTGCTATGATCAAAAATTCCTTTAATAAATCTCCAGTGTTGCCACTTTTTCTGATGGAACAAGTGATTTTTGGCCGGTCACTTGTTCTATTAACTATTAACAAGAAATCTCACTTTATCATCTTCATAATTATACGCCTCAACTTCGGCCTTCTCGTCGTTATTTTCCGATATCAACCTCGATGTCTGAAGTTAGCCTTTATTAAACCTGCGCTTAACACGGAGGCTTGAAACGCTTTTCAACATAAATACACTAACACAGTGTTTGACTCTGGTAATTGAAAACACTTTTTGCTAAACCCGGGAAAACACAAGTGTCTGAAAACGCAACTCTGGATACCTCAGTAGCAATACATCGATCCATGCTTTTATCTAATTCGATTTCGATACGTGAGTCGTGGGAAATGGTGAACGATTCGTCTGTATGCGGAAAGACCTTTGTCCGTTCGTCAAAGAACAACATCTGCGGTATTGGTTTCCAAAAGAGTAGTTCTAACATTGAGGCACTGCCGGATACCGTACCGGGGGGGGGGGGGGGGGCGTTCGAGGCATTAAGAACAAGCTCCTGTTAGAAAATCAGTAGCCTAACCTAATGGAGGTAGGTTTTTCGGATCCCAAAACGTAAGTGGAGGGATACCTATGACATCGCAAAGTTGTCCGTCCGCCCGTCTGTCCGTCTGTAAGCACGATAACTCACGAAGGGAATGAGATACTTTGATGAAACAAGTTAAAGTTTTATTTGAAGTTGATTAGATGTTCTTTACAGGGATAAGGAGATACGCTGAATTCGTTTTTCAACTTTCTTTTTTTTTGCTGGACAAGTAGTTCGCTCGGAATTCGGCCGACACCGGAAATTTGGCAGAAGTAAAGCAGGAAGTTACGATCAGTATAGTCAAAATAGATATGGCTTATACAGGTGTATTTGAACTTACTTTTCTCAGATGATTAGCCTGGCGATTAAATTTTCGGGATCCCATCGAAACCTTTGGTCTTGTTTCATTTGATTTTGGCCTGTACAGCACAAAGCGAATTTCACCGTTTTGTGACACATGACACATCCATGTAAGATTGAGCGCAATTTCACATATATTTTGTCGAACCACGCCGAGCTTATAACGCTCTCTGATTTCAGTTTCTAGTAGACTGCATTATTCAGGATCGTAACTTAACAGGGCCAAAGGTTTCGGTTGGATCCTAAACTCGGTTCGGATTCCCGACAACCGTCTGAGGAAACAGGGGGCGATATGTTTGACCAAATGGGTAAGAAACAGTAGGGTATATATGTTAGGTCATGTACCTTGACCACAAAGCTTCTTTCGCCCTTGCTCATCGACGAACTCGTCCTGCACTGTGACCGAATGGGCCACAGCATCATCTGTCATCCGAACATCTCAATGGTTTGGACAGCCGATGAGATTTACGGTTTCTTGAGTATGATTGACTTGTGTAATCCCCTGCTGAACACTGAATCCTTTTCCCGTCACAGGCGAAGGGATTTCTGGATGTCAGCCAACTGGCGTGGGTGAAACTGAAACCACATGGCTTAAAAAGGGAACTAGGACTCCGCGGAAGTTCGAGCGGTTTGTTGGACTTGTTTGAGCATAACGTGTTGAAAATATTAGTTGCGGTTTTGCAGATACCACGGTCTGAAGTCTTTTTAGCAGTTACCATGGTATCAGATACCACGGTCAAAAGGCGTTTTTGTAGTTACCGTGGTATCTGAAAATTGATCTCACTTTCATCATCACTAACATAAGAGTCTATTTTTTTTTGTCAAATTGGTGGGAAAGAAGTTGTGTCACTCTAGGTGTCGGTGGATGTCAGTATTTCATTTTGGATGATTTCTAATAGCGCAAATCCGGCAGTTGTCGTTTTTGCAGAGCAACCATAGTGTCAGATACCACGGTAACCGCAGAAACGACTAATTGCAGATCCAGTTACCGTGGTAACAGATACCATGGCATCTGCAGAAACGTAACTATTGTTGGAAGTACAAGAACCAACGTGAGTGGAAGTCGCTTGCGAGGCGTATCTGTTCAGACTGTTCAGCGTGTAGGTGAGGGGGTCGTTCTTACGGTTGGTAGCCGTGATACAGCGGATATCCACACCGCCTCTGTCAAAAAACCTGGGTTCAGATAGGGCTAGCTGGGAATATGCAAAGGTGGCTGCCGAATTCTCATGGCCTAGATCGTTTAACGAAGTAAGTGTCGATCCCTACAAAGCTCCTTGGCCCAACGCACTCGGGAATTTGTATTCTTCCGCTACTCGTTTGCAGTGGCTCCTTATTCGACAGTGATTGCTGAATAATCCCCCCCCCCTCCCGTCGTCTAGACGGAAAGCGGAAGTTCGGATGGAGACTTCTGTTTTAATTCCTGAACTAGAGCTCCGCTTGGTCAAAAGAGAAATGGTCGGTCCAGTTGTCACACAATCCTTTTTGTGAAATTGCGAGTCCCCCAATTTGCGTGGCTGGTTTCACTTCTCGCTTCTCAGTTTCGGAAGTTAGGGAAAGGTTTACCGAGCGAGGGAAGAAACTTTACTAAGATCTGTAATTGACGAACTTTCTAAGCAGGAGATAACGGATCCGATACTGTCGGAACAGAGGAAGAAACGACGAACACTGTCAGACATGGTAATTGGTCCTAAATGGCTATAGGATTGCTTTTGTAATGAGCATTTTTCTCCAAGACACCTATCCTATTTTGGCATTCTTCGGGAAACCTGATAAATATATAGAGCGTGTTCCACCCCTCTACCAATAGTAATTATTAGTTACTATTTCCATTCCAGCCTCACGAAAAGTTACTACGCTGACCGTTCCAACCTTCTCAAAATAGTAACTAATAGTAACTATTTGCTTACCACGCTCGGGAGCGTAGTTAGCGTAGTAACTACGCATCTCTGTAACGTGATTGGTCGGATCACCCCGCGGCCTGATATGTGACCGAAAAATTCAAAAAGCGTTCCAGCCTAGCGTAGTAACTACGGTAACTAGCGTAGTAACTACGGTAAATAGGGTGGAACACGCTCATAATCTGTCCATTGTTCTCATTTCTCTAAACTAGTTTCATTTCAAATCCGTGAAGTCGTGGGTTCGCTGTTCTTCCTCCACCACATTAATTAATGCTATTTGCAGGCTTTGCTGGAACACCTGGATATCTGTCTCCAGAAGTGCTAAAGAAGGAACCGTATGGGAAGCCAGTCGATATTTGGGCCTGCGGTAAGTATAACCAGGAATAATAACCCAGATTTGAATTTGGCTGATCTGCATGAACAGATTGGAGGAGACGAAAGCCGTGCGAGAATCTAGACCGCGCGACGGTCAGCTAGTGACCCACCGGGGCGGACTTGATGGAGAGGACAGAAAGAGGAGGCGTAGCAGCCTTACTTAAAGTTTAACCGAAAAGGGATAGGATAGGACAATCTAGTTACCCATCACTTATTCACTTAAATTGGCTTGAAGACCCGCTGAAAATGAGTTACTTCGTTGTTCCGCTATTCACGAATAATCGATTTTCAAATAGTGGAATTTTCGTGTGATTTGTGGTGCCTCTATGCGGTTGTATTTTTGTTGTATGCCTTACGAGAAAGATTTATCATTTTTTTTTTGTTCAGGCACTTAGCAATCTTCACCAATCTCACCACTGCCCACTGAAAAGCCGCATTTGTTTTAAGATTAAAATTTCCCGCGTCATAGTAGAATTTACGCTGTGAGGACGGCCCGAGATATTCTGAGCCTTATAACTAGAGCAGGTAGTGGAAAATCAAAAAATCCCTTGGCAGAATCCAAATAATTCAGTGTATCCAATTAAATGACACACAAATAAGTTGGCTTTTCAGTTAAACTTTAAATCATATGTAATATTTTATACAGTAGACTAAAAGGTTCGTCTTCACCACATTGCTAGACGAAACCATATTGCAAACCCTCCTGGAAGACTGCTTCAACGCGCATTTCTGCGGTGTGGGTTATCTTCCTCACCTAGCGAATCCGTGTAACCTCGCCTACAAACTTCTTTTGGTATGAGGGGGGGGGGGTCTTGGGCCAGTATTGATGGAAAATAATTAGAGTCACGACCGCACAAGTAACAACAATTGAAAATACTTGTTCAGAAGGAAACATCATTTTGTTGGAGCTGGCATTCTAGAAGTGGCGGGTACAAAGTGGCGTTCACGAAGTGGCTTATGGTACAAAAACGTTACTCAACATTATTCAACAATGAACAAACATCCACCAAACAAAAAGACGAGACAATATCGCATTGTTGAAAGACACAAAAAAATAAATACTGAGTACAATACAAACTCACTGCAGTACAAAGCAGGATGCGAAAAAATTAAATAAAAAGTGCCGCGTTTTCCCAAGATGCATCGCCTGTGACGCAAAAGCTGGTTTTTATTCTATATAGACCTGCTATTACCGAAAATCGCAAGGAAGCTACATAGCGGAGAAGCACAGCGTTTTAACTCGTTTAAATGCGGTAAATGTGAACCGGGGGTTAGAGCCGCAGCAGTATTCCTGCGTGGAAATATCTCCCCTCCCCGCCCACACTCACAGACTTTCCAATTCTGTATCACAGCGACGTGGCTTTCCAACCTCTCTATATTCAGTTGCACAAAGCCGAAGTCTGGTTTACTTTCTTAATTTTTTTGCCACGGAAACCGTACGTTTCGTGAAAAGGAAAGTGTTCCTTCTTCGTCTGCTGCATAAATTCAAAAGTTGACGCCGCGGAAAATTCGTTTTGCGTCAGATGACAGGAAACAATTTGCAGTAGGAAGGAAGCTGGTTCTGACATATATTGTGGGAGAAACGACAGAATTGGTTTGCGCCAGTCAGGAATAGAACCGACCTACTGCTATTCTTGTATAGGTGCTCAGGGAGTGGTTACCTTGTTTTTGACGTGCCGAGGCTCAAAGGCCCACTAAGTTAGAAACCATTATACAAAAATTATTTTTTAGTTAAAAAAAAGAAAAAAGGGTATGAGTTCTCTGGTTAGAGGTGTACCGAAGTAAAGCTACTTGACAGATGCCCTTGAGAGTCGGCTGGAGTTGCTTGTGTTTCAGTTATTTTTGGTTTAGATGACAGGCCGAGTTGCAAGTTGGGTCATTTTTATGTTTAAAACTGTATGTAGTTTATACTTGACGAGAGACGCCAAGTTTAGCGGTAATGCCTTCTTGAAATAAGTGCCTTTATAGAGGCAGTTCATAAAATAAATCATCATCATCAGACTTCGTTTGGTAAAACTTAATTTATCTCTCGCATCCCGAAACTTTCGCATTTCAATTTTTTTTTATCAGTTAGTAAATTTTAGTAGAATCTAGTAAAAAATTTCTCCAGAGTTTAGTAACCTTAACTTTGGTCGGTAGCAACACTGCTGAATTAGTTGTGTGTATGAACTCTAAACATGAAAAGAGACATTTATCCTATGCTGGTCTATAGTCCCAAGGTAAGTTTTTTTAGTGAGCAGGGATTGCCGGAAACACGACATTTGGCTTAGTTGCTGTAGTATTTATAGAGAATGAAATTGTCTAGTTGTTCTATCACTAATTTTAAAAGATTAACCGTTGTAATTTACAGGAGTGATTCTTTACATCTTGCTGGTTGGTTACCCACCTTTCTGGGATGAGGACCAACATCGACTGTACGCTCAAATCAAGGCTGGTGCTTATGATGTAAGTAGGTCATTTCGGCGTTACTAAATAGCGTAATCAGCAAGATCTTTTATTTAGCGGTATTTCGTCACTTCTTGGCAAGGGTCTTCCTCAGGCAGTAGCACAAAAATCTAAACATGTCAGTTGACTAATTTGTTTCACAACACCAAACATGATTCACTGCCAACTTGGGATGAAGGGACATCAGCTGCATTAATGTAATTTGTCATAGCTTTAACCTAAGGCATTTTACCCCGGAATATGGGGCACACAAACGATCGCGGAATAAACATTCCGTCAGCCCAAGCTGACTGCGAATCATATCTGAAACGGAAAAACAGATACGTCAGTTACATTTTTTTTAGAGCTATATTTTGGCCCCTCTTGGCAAGGGTCCTCTTCAGACGAAAGCCGCTCAAGCTGGAAAAATAACTAAATGAAGAATCGTTAGTTGTTTTTCCACCAGTTTCACCTTTGTATTATTCGCTAGTTATTTTGTGTATTATTGTAATTAAGTTGCGGCTCAAATTCGACGCGTAGCTTAGGAAGAAAGGGCCTCTTCTATGTTACCGAAGCAGGATAACCATTTTGCCTCTCGAAAACATTCTTCTGGTCAGCTTTGTACAGGTTCAGTGCTTCAGGCGGATTGGATTAGTCCCTTTTTGTCTTCCGCCGCCTCATTATCAGCATCCATCACGTAGAGATAGTGCAATAGATCCGTACGTTAATGATAAGAAAAGAGAAGCTTTCACTTTTTCAGCTGAAGTGGAGTGCTTTTCATGGAAGTTCTCATCTTTTTTTTGTGATGAAGGAATATAATTAATGTAATTAAACGCATAACCCACTAGATTTTTAATTAAATGTTGAGGATCGTGATGATCACTGAGAGATCGATAGGAACTAAACCGCATTTTTTGGAAATGGGATGAGCAGATTTTGTAGTTGCGAAGTTGTCCCTTCTCAGTAGAAAATTAAATAAAATTGTGAAACTAAAGTACTAAGTGATAATGGAACAGGAGATATATTGCAACTGAAAGGAAAACAGAATGGTGGCCCTGAACTGAATCATGCAGAATTGAGATGAAAACCCTCAGCGCAAATGAACGGGACGCTGTTTTCTCAAGTTTGTACAATTTCCTCGCAGGACTTGGCGTAGAAATTGGTACTTGTATATTTTTCGTGCGCATGAAAGTTTCGCAGGAAAGTTCAGAATGGGGCACGAAGTTCTAGAATGCGTCGCAATATCTCTCTTCTAAAGTAGATTTTTGTACATAATAACGTTGCAAGTAAAATCAGAATGTCGTCGCTCGAATGAAATCAGCTGACGTATCCGTTTTGCGCAGTCAACCATGATAACGTTTATCAAGCCGAAAGGCCGTGCAACAAAAATAACATAAACAAAACAAACGGTTACACCTTTTCCAATCTAGACCAGAGCAAAATAACATTAGGGAGTAGCGTCAAGACCTATGCTTTCCTTGCTCCGCAAACGGACCATACTCATAGCGCCGCACAACAAGTTTGCGGCATTTAAAGCGGGACGAACTTGCGGATTAGAAATTTCTAGTAAAGCTAAGATGCGGTCTGCACACATCGAGGAAACAGGGGAGGTTGTATCTTTTTTTTGCTATGTTCAGAATATGAAGTTGTTGGACCCCGCGCTGGTGGACGACTGATTGAGTTTCAATAGGGAAGTTCACTATCGCTAGTGGTGCTAGTGTCGCTGTTATTCGAGTGTGTGTCACTTCTTTTAGGTCTTGGCGTTACTCCCTAGTGTTCTTTTGCACTGATCAAGACTGATCAATCTGTACGAAGCTTTCTGTACATATTTAGAAACTGCCACTAAAAGGTTTGCGTTCGTGAGTTTCAGATTACTGGGAATAAAACCTTGATTGGGAGGTGTGACTCTTTCGTCGTTTGGCAGAAGCAAAAGTGTGGAATGTAATATGTTGTGACAGCTTGAATCTTGGATTAATGACTCAATCCGTGGTGCTGGAAACCGATTCGTTTCTGTCCGCTTTTATTAGTCATTCCGACTAATGTTACTGTTTTGGCTGAGAACACTTGGGATGATAACCCTTCCTGGCTTTTAACGGGGATTGTCAGGAGAGGGAGGGGGCTTTGGCAGACGTTGTTTTGTTGGTCGAATTTGAAATGTAGACGGTCTCCGGGGAAAGGTCTCGAAGGATTGTTATATGCATATTTAGTGATTTTCTTGCGTCGAAAGAGAAGGACTTGCGGACGAACTTGAAGCCGACTTGCGCTCTTTTTTGCTTTAAAGTTTAACCGAATAAGGCTAAGATCCGACAGTCTAGTTACAGATCACTCATTCACTTGAATAGGCCCGAAAACCCGAAAAAAATGCGATACGTCATTAGTCCGTTAACCATAGATAATCGATTTCATCAAAATAAATTTGTTTTACCTCTATGTGCTTGTCCCTCTACGCTTGACATATTTACCAACTGTAAATGTAAGTCGTTGTCGAAAACTAAAATGAAAAATGTCCGATTCCTCGCAAGACAAATGTTTACATCATTTTCATACTTGGTACAGGCCCAGCTTTTCCGAGCTTCGCATCTGCCACACTGGTGCAGGCCTTTGTTGAAATTCAAATTCTCCGCGTCTGGGGGAATTTTGGTTTGTGCAATCAGCGCACACTCTTAATAATATTGCTAGAGTCGCGGGTGAAAAAATACAACATCACTTAGATGAGTCGAAATATTTCAGTGTATTCAAATATCAGACGTAAAAATAAGGTGCCTTTTCAGTGAATCTTTAAAGGTCAAATGAAAACCGTGTTTTCATTTGACCTTTGGTAACTAGAATTGCCGCAGGTCGTTCTCTACTAGAATTGCCGCAGGGTTAACTAGAATTGCCGCAGGGTTACCTCTGAAACCCCTGAAATATGCAAGTATGGGTTCTTGTCTTTTCTTTTGCGAGCTATGCCGAAGCGGGCTTAGTGATTTGTTTGCCGCATATACTCATTATTAGTTTGCGTTCTGAAACAGTTCAGCTTATCGGCCGCTACATTACGCGGGAACGGCTCATGTGTTGAGAAATAACTTTATAAACGTAGACTCAGTTTTGCTTTGTTTTCTGGTAAGACTTCTTTGACTTGTTGGCAACCTCGACTGGGTGAGAAATACCACTTAGGGAGGAGTATAAGTCCTCCCGGAAGTGAAGACATCTCCTTTGGCGGCATCAGTCAATCAGTAAATTTTACTTTGGCCCCAATAGCACTGGCAAAATCAATCAATCAGTAAATTTTATTTTGGCCCAATAGCACTGGCAAAAATTGAAAAAAAAAACTTCCGAACAATACGAATAACCGCGAATAACACACAAACTAACAGAGAGTATGAAATGAAAATAAAAATTATGCCAGTTAGAATGTTTTACAAAACAGATCCGAGTAAGGTATCGGCTGTCTGCGCGGATTTGGAAGTCGAGGCTACCGTCGCAGTTCGAACTTTAGCATCGTAAGTGCTCCATCATCGATTTTACTTATTGTTGCGTCGACCTTGAAAGCTGGAGGGAGCGGGGTTAGTTGTTATGTTCTCCCCTACTGCTGGAGTCGGAATAGTGGCTAGGGGTGTGCCATTCAGTTTACCAATCGTCACACTCGCACTTGTAAACCATCACCTCGGCTGTGAGCTCTTAACATGAAGATCGGATCATGGGAATAGCCTTGCGCTGCTTCCTGTCGCGACAGAATTAAGTCAGCGGCGTAAGCTCCTTTCATCTCTAGAAGTTCCCCTCTTTGGCAAAGTTCGTCAAACGTTATCGATGATGATGTTCTGTCTTCCGCTTCCCTCCCTTGTCTGTCGGTAGAGACCCATGGCGTCTGCGTTTGCAAATTATTAAATTCGAGTCTGTCCCTCTGCCATGTAACCGTTAAGCATACATTACTCCCGTCGTCTGCTCTTGTAAGCTGGGAGATTGGATGATCCTGGGGAAGATAAGGCACGCCTTTGCAGAGTAGTGGAGGGATATTTGTTCGTTTTGTTCTGGGAAAATCGATTTAAATCCTAGCAGCGCCTCGTGTGTGGTGGGGCGGGAAAGGCAGCAAATTCGGAAACATGGATGTAGGCTATTGAGAATAATCTAGAATGGGGTCAAATTGATGTGCTCCGGTCGTGCTTCAGAAGTTTGGATCGATAGATATGAAAGTTATCGAATTTCTTTTCACATGTCTCCTGCGAAAGTTTTACTTCGCAAACTGGGGGATGAATTTTATGTCCTGTGTCATGTTGGTTCTGCGACAAGTTTTAAATTTTGATCCCTTCGAAAATAAATAGTGGATATACACATACAACAATAGATTAGTCAATTCACAAGCAATTACATTAATACAAAGTAATTGATCGAGACTACAGACATAGTAGCCTACCTTATCAGAAACAAAGAAATAAAGTAAAAAATAAATATATCAGGGCACGTTTTTAAAGGGAACGGGTTGGGGTGTACAAGAATGTTGTCGGCCTTTTTGTGAAAGTTTTGTATTTCGTATTCAGAATCTTCAAAGGATTCTTCACGGTAAAAAAGTTTGAAAAGAGTTATTATAGTGGAGATAGGGGAACCAAGAGGGAATTTAGATTTTATGTGTATATCCACTATTCATTTTCGACTGGATCAAATAAATAATAATACTTGTCACAGAACCAACATGACACCAGGACAGGGCATAAAAGTTCGTCTTGACCCTGGATATTATCGGAACAGCAACTGTGTTTGAAAGTTTCACCAATCAGTCAGTCTTTATTGTTCAAAAACTTTGTACGATATCGGTTAAAAAAAAACCGAATATTTGTCATCTCGTCAGGCGTACGCTTTTACATAGTCAAGCAATTCAATTTAAACATTAAGCATAAAAAAAAGATTCTTCCTTTACAAATTCGCGTTGAAAAAACTCACAAAGGAGGGAACAAAACTTCTTTCGTACCGCGCAGGGGTTGTGTGTATGGGTGTTAACGTACCACCGTAAAATTGCGGTAACCTTGCAGCCGAGAATCGCTTAGTTAAGCGACGATGTTTAAAACAGGGGGATAGAGGGCGACTCTGCGTATTATACGGCTTCAAAACATGCATGGGTTAGGAAGCGAACGTTCCGTGACGCGCTGAGGCCCAAGTCTGGAGATAATCACCCTACGTCTGTAAATTTTCCTTCTCTGCAGTCCTGATTCCTGTTACTTAGGAAGAATTGCTGCAGTTGTTGCATTGCCGTGATCGGGAAGGCTTAGCCCTTTAGACCATGATGTTTTTTCCCGGATTGCTTAGCTCTTAGCCAACATTGATTTTCTAGCTTTTCGGAGGAAGCTGGCGTTACCTTTGGTAACTGAGAGTTCTTTCCTTTTCCAAGGCGGTGTTGGTTGTCAGGCTTTGTCGGTCGTTAGTGATTCATAAGGATCAGTGCCAACTTGCGCTTCCGGTTATGAGATTGGTTCCTACTTTGGATGTCGTTCGGGTCAAGACAAATCAAAATTGTGTCATCGGATAGTCTAATTCATTGGAACTTGATTGATCATCATCTTTGACATCATCTGAACTCTCCAGTACGTTTTTGTAGACTATGTTTTCCAGTTCCAGACTGGGATTTTGAAGGACCCATGCTGGCAAGAGGCTTGTTCAATTGTTTTCTCGTCTCTAGTCCCCTCGTCAACTCTGACGAGTGTCAAACCTGCTTCGTTTCATATTCTGGGGAGAGAACACGTGACAGTCTTTTTTTTTCGATAGTTTTTTCATCGGACCGGTAAACCAACTGGAGTCAACAACAAACCTACAATCAACACACCTACCGCGGGCTGTATTGTCTTATAATACCAGTACACCGTGCCGTCCCATGATAGGTTATCAGTCCTATCCTACCCAGTGCCAAAATTTTCTGGTATTGCCCTGATGTTAAAAGAAAAAAGTTCCAGAGGGCGATAACAGCAACTTATCGCCCTGCGACAACTGTTATCGCCCTGCGACAACTATTATCGCCCTGCGACATTCATCGAGCACTTTTCCTCAAATACTGAATTCAACGAGCACTTTTCCATCAAATACTGAAAAGTAGAAGCTGACCTCCAAAAAATAATTTAAAAATTATACTTTTAGTAAAAAAAAAAGGTCTTTAAAAATTGTATAAAAATGAAAGAAAAAATAAAATAAAAGTTGAAACTGAGAGAACATCTTACTCTCTTAGACAACCAGCCTATACCTTAGGTCATACCTTGTGACAATCAGATTACCACTGAAAATACAGCTTGTCAATTGAAGCAACATCCTACTATCCCTTGCTTTCCAAAAGCTAGTTATTCAGCATAGATCACTGTGTTTATTCACTTCAGAAATATCTCTTGAATTCTAACAAAGACAAAGCCAACACAGCTGATGTTATTGTTTACATTTGACTACCCCGACTCCTAGAGTAAGATCCACTGTAGCTTTCACGACCGCTAGATGGCATCTAAATCGCCCTCTATCAAAAAAGTTTGTTCGAAAAAGTTATAATAGTTAACATACCTCAATCTCGGTTCATATCGGAATAACTCGATATTTTTCAAGTGTACTGGTGTTATAATCATTATCGCCTTGCTGTTCTTCGGGCGATAATATATAATAACACCAGTACACCGTGCAGTCCCATGATATCAGTCCTATCCTACCCAGTGCCAAAATTTTCTGGTATGCCCTGATGTTAAAAGAAAAAAGTTCCAACCGGGCGTTATCAAAATAAATAACGCCCGTGCGTTATTTATTTTCATAACGCCCAGCCAGCCATGCCATATCAAGTGAAAACGCACGGTTGGATTTTTTTTTCTTTTAACATCAGGGAAATAACAGAAAATTAAAACAAATGTACTAGTGTTATAATCATTATCGCCCTTGCTTTTCTTCGGGCGATAGCGGAAAATTTGGCCCTTGGGCAGCATGAAAGGCAGATATCACCCTCGCTGCACTCGGGCGATATCAGCCTATCATGCCACCCGCGGGCCAAATTTTTCCGCTATCACCCTCAGCAAGGGCGATAATATATAGTACCACGCAATTCAAAGCATACCGTAGTTTGGTAGGGTATTATCCATGGGGAAGGCTACGTCGCCGTGATTTTCATAAAGCAAATTTGTCCACGTTCTGAGGAGTCCTAAACTTACTTTCAACGTGTTCCACCCGTCTTACAATATTAACTATTAGTTACTATTTTCGTTCCAACCTCGTGAAAAGTTACCACGTCGACCTTTCCAACCTTGTCGAGATAGTAACTATTTGCTTACCATGCGCGGGAGCTTTGTAAGCGTTGTAACTGCGATCTCTGTGGCGCGATACTTTGTCGAAAGTAGAAAATCAGTTCGATCATGATGATGATGAATTTTGTTAACGCACTAAACACGGAGAAGGAAAGAGTGTGGTATAAATAAAGAAAGGAAAAATTACAGTGAGCTTTCGATAACATAGTAAATGCACAGGAACAAACAAGGTTCCAGCCCTGATGTCAAGAACCCAGAAGTCTTGACTCACGCGTAGTAACTAGGGTAAGTAGGATGGAACACAACCTTTGTTTTTCTCTATCTAGTAACCGTGAATAGCAGACGAACAACCAATGGACGATCCGTTGCCTGCTTCCCCAATATTAGCTTCTGGTGACATTCAGCATAGCCCATTTGTATGGTTTGATCGATGGTTAATCCACTTAGCTTTAATTGTATTATTAGCCCTGGCAATTCTCTGGTGAAGAGTGCCTCTACGACCTGTAAACACGCCTATACAGAAAGTTTTTACCTCTGCCAAACTTGCGAGGACTATCTCTACATTTCCTAGAAACGGACCAATCACGCGATGGGTTTCGATTGAAACATCGATATGAGAGAGATAATTTTATTATAAAACACAATGAACACATGTGAACAGAAAGACCCATAAAGCCTTCGAAACGGACCAATCACGCGATGGGTTTCGACTGAAACTTCGATGTGACCATTCATTTCAATAATGTTAGATCGTACCATCATGTACAATCGATAGAAGACCCAGATGTAAATCGAAAAACAGATTTTCTTGGTAAAACTGAGAAGAATGTTGTTATCGCAGTGCGTCAAACAGCAATACAAATGCTCCACTGATAATAACACAGGCCGCAAACTCCCTACGAGATGTAAACATGCGTTTTAAACAGCAATTCTAATGCTCCACTGATTATAATAGAGGCCGCAAACTCCCTACGAGATGTAAACATGCGTTTTGTTAGGGCCAGGAAAGCAGTGATTTCAAAGCATAGATTGCACGTTACCGAGGGTAGACCGGTAGATAATAAGAATGTCTATCTTCTGCCATTGCATGGAAAATAACCGCCATAGTTTTTCGTAAATACTGAGCGGGTACTTAGCCGACATTTTCTGTACTATCTGCATTGCACATCACCATATACTACTGTACTGAACGTTGCAGAGTCGTGAGAATGCTAAAGCCAGTGTGTCCACTAGTCTCAAAATTCTGAGATTTGTCACAGGTTTTCGACTTCTCCCGAGATTCACAGCTGTGAAAAAATTGTCACAGGAAATCATACTCATGGCAAATATGCCGCAGATTCTGTGATTTCAAAGCATTTTGGCCAATTTCAAGGCAATTCTTTTCCGGGAAAAGTATTTATTTGTTTTACGAATAGCCTATTAGCTCCTGTTGTAAGTGTAAATTGGGAGGTCAAAATCCACGATTCTTTTACTGAAGACGAAGAAAAAGAACCGAATTTTTTGGCGCCGGAATGTCGCAAATTTTATGGCCAAACGTCACAGGTTCGGTCAAAGAAAAGTGGCAACACAGCAGCTTCAGATAGTTTGGTTCGAGATCTAGATAGTCGGAGTAGGGATTCATTGCGAGAAATGAGATTCGAAAGCTCCATTACTTAGTAGTATTATAAGTTACTGATGTTTCAGACTCCTGAGCAGTACCAGAATATTCCTTACAAATCTCTTTAGCTAATAACGAAATCAAACAATCCGCAATGACCGGCAATGCCATCTGACGTTGTCCATCCGGATGTTCTCTCAGACCGCAGACATTTTGAATTTCGGCCAAAGTTCAGTCCAGACGGCAGGGCTGTTAAGAGCAGAAGGAAAAGTTTCTGTCTCTAACAGGGCAGCAAACAGGATTTGCAAAATCGATTTCTCTTCCACGTGGAAGCGACATGTGTTGGCGCCGGGAAAAAGCAGAAGTAGAAGCGAGCACGAGCAAGATATGGCCGCTCTCTTTCAAAATTTCTGTTTCTTGGAAAGACTATGAATATGGGCTGGCCTTTTTGTGCTCACAGAAAATCGTCCGACCGAAATTGTCTGCGAGGTTTTCTTGGGAGGTTCTTCTGTTTGCCTGGTTTCAACTCTACCAGTTGCCGGTTTTCTTATTCCATCGAACTGTTGGTCCGATATGGAAATGAGCCAAAGATACGAAACCAGCATGTCTTCTTACATCTCAAGCTCTTCGATAGTTATCTTGTTTGCAGACGGACAGACGAAAGGCAGATGGAGAAATTGACTGTGTAGATAACCCTTGGGATCCAAAAAAGCTTGTTCTAAAAAGTGCTACACGTAGCCTGCGGTATACTTTATCCTGACCGTCCTAATGCTTTCCGGCTCACTTCTGCGGTTTTCATCGTACCTGCCGCCGTTTTCGAATATCTTACCCAGTCATGACCCCTACGCATTTATATGGCAGCTCCTTCCCTCTTCCAGTTCGCCTTCCTAAAATAATACATTTATTGGATTTTCGCCCACAGTTATATCACTAAAAAAAGGTATCAGTTCCCATTTAACCCATTAGCGCTCAACGTTCCCATTTGGGAACACCTCATTTGGAATTTTCTGTCAGCCACAAGGTATACGCTCGTGCAAATTTCAATTTTTCTACGGAAATCTAACATGATCAGCAGCCTTCTCGATTTTTTTCAGACTTCTACTGGAATCGGGTTGGTTTGTAGCATTTTTTGTAATCAAGTAAAAAGTGTGTTTTTGAAACCCATTAGTTTCGGACGAAATAGCAGAAAAGCTGAGTGGTTGAAAAATTGTGTCATAGTGTTTTCTAACTCCATACATATCGGTCTTACGATAGGTGGAGTCCTTACATTAAAATATTTACAGAGGAAGGACACAGTATAAGGTAACCAAAAGTGTTCCCAATTGGGAACGTTGGTCGTTTCGCACCCTCTTAGTTTTACTGGCCTGCAACTGCATGTGATAATGTCTACGTTACGGATGGGTCCCAATCGGCACTGTATCCGTCAAATAAGCTGAAAGTGTAATAGATAAACTAATCGATGGTCAGAAAGAAGCTGATGTGGTCATCATACCCCCCCCCCCTCGATGTGGGTGTAGTGTGCGACGAGTACTTACAGGGACAAAGAAATTGATATCATTCAGTCTTCCACAACAGACGATCAAAGGCGTCAATTATTGGGGGGGGGGGGGGTAGAAGCCGGTCGCGTCCACACACAACCTTCAAAACGATCGATTTTACAGTCGGTCGGTAAAAATTATCAGCAAATTCCTGGTCTCTGTTTGGGGTTCGTCTGCAAAATGCCACCCCCCACAACCACTCCCCCGGCAAAGAACTACCAAGTGCTGATGTAGCAACTGGACAATCACACCCCATCATACGCTTGTTCATTTTACAGCAAGGACATAGGATGCGTTGACTTGCGTTGACCTTGAACATTGACAGACCTATGGTTAGGAAAAAGTATCGGACCAAGTCCAAAACCTTATTTGCTCGCAAACAGTTGCAGCTTGGCATTTCTACTGTCACTTACATGATGGCGATGAGGCTAGCCCGGATAGATCTCACAGCGTGCATTCCTCCACAAAGTTGTTTCGGTAAAAAAAACTAAAACTACCCCCAGGTCAATGGTGGAAATTTAAGATCTCGTCGTAATTACCCAATTATATTCATTACCAATGTCCTGGTGACAGTCAAGATGCAGGTTCACTGTCAAATTTACAGATAAAATGCACGTCAAAAATTCAGAGAGCCTATGTAAACAACTGAATTCCTTTGGTAAAATGCTTTTTTCTGTATATTTCCTTCTGTTCCAAAGCTAACATTACCGCCCAACGTTCCCATATGGGAACATAGCACCGTTCCTACACCGTTGGTGCAAAAAATTATTTAGGGCTAAAAAACTTTAAGTTAGAACCCTATTTCATCTACGAAAAGGAAACACCACTAAATTCCATCTGTAACTGGTCTTGGGCGTTAATGGGCTAATAGGTTTTGCACGCGCAGCAGAATTATTCCATTAGAAAGCGATTGCATGGCAACCTTCTCATGTTCTTGTCAGATCCAGAAAAATTGGGATCATGTTTCCTTAGGTATCTTTCCACCAAGGAGCTCCTAGTATACTTTTTCCAAAGCTCCTTTCCTCTTGGCTGAACGTGCCATCGATTTTCTCTTTTTGGAAGGTGTAGTGACGATGTTTCTTCCCTTTGTCAATCCTACGGGAGAGAATTGCAGGTAAATACGTAGTTTCGGGCACAAACTTTACGGCTTTCTGTTACTTCTCGAAGGACTTATTTGTTTCTCTCGCCATCGAACTTGGAATTGAATGAGGATGTTGGGAATAAACAAGAAAGTTTTGTAGCCGTCTCGTGTTCCACAGACGGAAGTTGTTCCCGTGTGAGAACGGGTTTTCTTCGTTTCTGGGACCCAGGCGATTTTGGACGTTTATGCGGATTTACACTTTGCGGAAATCTGAGAGTACTTCAAATAAATCGCTCGTTTTAAGCGAGGAATTGTCTAACAACAAAACGGACATAAAGACGCTCGATTTGAACAGTACGCTCGGAATTGAAAAATATACCGGAATTTTATGCAGTGTGTAAATTCGCCGTCATAGATGTCCCCGACTTCACAATTCGTGACATCGGTTTTGTTGGCTAAATGGAGGTCTCGTGCACATCCCGGGGTGGGGGGGGGGGACAAACCCTTCATGGTAGGGGACACCGTTGGCTGAAGTGCTTACCGTTTCCCGTGTTCCGCTTCTAACTTTTTGCAAGAGTACCGTAGGCTGCTCGGTCAGTTCGGCAAGTGTTAAAAAATAAGTGAAATATGGCATATTTGATACTAACCGATGCAACCGAGATTAGCCATTTCGGCTCTACTAAGTTTCCGGCTTTGCCAAAACTAAGTTTAATTTATATGATTGTTCGTAAGTCTGAAGGGAACTGGATTTCAAATAGAAAGCCTTCACATAACATAAACAACCCTGATCATGTCTTCTCTGCGCTTCAGGCTCAGTTTCTGGCAGAAACATCGACAGTATCGATATTTTTCTGCTGCCGAAGGAGCGGCTCTTTGTGTAGTTATTACACTAACACTGCGAGCGTGTTCCATCCTACTTACCGTAGTTACTACGCGTGTCGTCACGAATCCTGGCTTCTTGGCGTCAAGGCTGAAACGAATTTTCTTATTTTCGGCTAAACATCGTGCCGCGGGCTGATCGGACCAATCACGTCACAGATATCGTAGTTACCACGCTAGCTACGCTCCCGAGCGTGGTAAGCAACTAGTTAGTATTAGTTACTATTTCGAGAAGGTTTGAACGGTCAGCGTAGTAACTTTTCATAAGGTTGGAACGAAAATAGTAAACTTATAGTTACTGTTGTTAGAAGGGTGGAACACGCTCTGTATAGACGCCGCCATGACGGCTAATAATAATTTGTAAGCACAAAATATCTTAGTCTATCTCAATCATATCTTAGTCTGCATAGTCACAGAAAAAAATTTCACCAAGTAGAAAGTATTTGCTGTAGGCCATCTCTAAATGAACTTTTAAAAGTATTGTTCACGTCCCGGTGGAACTTAACGTTTCACACCATAAAATCCAGCTGCGCGTAGCCAATTTATTTTCTTTTTCAGTACCCATCCCCAGAATGGGACACCGTCACGCCGGAGGCGAAGAACCTGATCAATCAGATGCTAACCGTCAATCCTGCCAAGAGGATCACATCGGTTGAAGCACTGAAGCACCCATGGATTTGCGTAAGTGCTAATCTGCTCCCTCGGAGAAACAGTTTCTTTGGATACTTCCCTAAATTTTAGATAACATTGATTCTTTTTGCCCAGAAAACAGTCAAATGGAAACATGAAATCAAAAACTTGATATAAGCCACCAGGCATTTGCATTTGTTTCATCTTCGCTTTGGCATAAACATTGACGTTAAATTCACTTCTTGGGGTTTCTTGTTTCACTTTAAAGGACCTGTATCAACTATAATGCCAATGCTAATGCCAATGCAACCTTCCTCCGAAGCAACATGCATTAGTTCTTAAACCCGGAGACCAATATTTCCTATTACATTCTGAACTCGCCAACGGTACCTCACTAATCTTAGCACTTGCCGCAATTCACTAGTTTCCATGCGCATTATGCTCCCGACGAGTGTTTGCGTCTCGTGCTGTTAATTCTTAAAACCGGTTATCTGAATTTTGCCGAGATTTGCTATAAAACGATGGGCCTGGGAAAAGGCTTAAAACGGCCAAGGCTGTGGATAATTTGTTAAATGCGTCGCCTAGCTTTACAGTATCCAGATGGTTTTTGGGATCCCAAAACGTAAGTGGAGGGATACCTATGACATCGAAAAGTTGTCCGTCCGTCTGTCCGTCCGTCCGTCTGTCCGTCTGTAAGCACGATAACTCTCGAAGGGAATGAGATATTTTGATGAAACTTGGTGTGAGCATTCTTTGGGTCAAGAGTAAGGTCGAGTTCGTAGACGGGCCCTGTAGCTTTACATTTAGGGGTGGGGGAGGGGGTTTAAATTAAGGGGCAAGCAAAAATTTTTTAAACAGCTAATGTGATAGTCGATTATGGGGTAAGAAGACACGCTGAACACGAATATGAAAACCATTTTCTCGCCGGACAAGTAGTTCGTCCGGAATCCGGCCAAAACCGGAAAGTTTGTTAAAAGTAGAAGTCTTATTTGAAGTTGATTAGATGTTCGATATAGGGGTAAGAAGACATGCTAAACAAGAATATGAAAACCGTTTTCTCGCCGGACAAGTAGTTCGTCCGGAATCCGGCCAAAACCGGAAAGTTTGTTAGAAGTTAAAGTTTTATCTGAAGTTGATTAGATGTTTGATGTAGGGGTAAGAAGGCATGCTGAACAAGAATACGAAAATCGTTTTATCGCCGGACAAGTAGTTCGCCCAGAATCAGGCAAAAACCGGAAAATTCGTTAAAAGTTAAATTTTTATTTCAAATTGATTGGATGTTGGATATAGGGGTAAGGAGATACGGTGAATCCGTTTTTGAGCTTTAGTTTTTCGCCGGACAAGTAGTTCTTGCCGCAAAATTCACAGAAGTAAGCTAGGATCGTTTCGATCGGCTTATAGAGGTAAACGCACATGCTTAATCCATATCTGAGCTTGGATTTCTTAATGATTAGCTGTTTGGCCTGGCGAAGACTGGATCTGGCGAAGACAAAACCTAATTGTCTGGATCAAATATTGAATTTTTGGGATCCCATCGGAACCTTTGGTCTTGTTGATATTGGAACAAAAATAGTAGGCGGTAGTAGGTGTACTTTAATGTTCTTCTTGGTGGGATACTTTGGACGGTCATAGAAGTAATGCAAAACTGTAATTGTTTGGATGGTGAAACCCTTCCAAAACAAGGTGTAGAAAAACTGAAAAAAAGAGAAAATATTCACAAGAATAAAACTGCGGTTTCAGTTTGACTTCGTTTTACTTGGATTGTTGTTTACTTCAGCACTCGGCATAAATATTTGACACGCTTCATTTTGTTGATCGTATTCTTAGGCGCCGCTGAAATTTAGGTGACGGCCACAGTACCATACCTCTACTATACATTAGCATAATTTGATTAGCCTATTGTTTCAATCTCCACAGTCCCCTCATAAACAAAGCCTTTGGATTAGCCACTTTGTGTGCTTCCGCCGTCCTGAGGGATTTTCTCGCTAGAAATTTTTTTCAGAGTAGCTTCCGGTTGTGGCGGTTTATTTACCTTTTGACATAGAACCCGTCCTTACGCGCACTCGCTTACAGACTCTTTCTTACCGCCGTAAAGTTACTAGTTGCGTTTTTGCAGATACCATGGTATCTGTTACTACGGTAACTTGATCTGCAATTAGTGGTTTTTGCAGTTGCCATGGTATCTGATACTGCGGTTGCTATGCAAAAACGACAGTTGCCGGATTTGCGCTTTTGGAAACCATCCAAAAAGAAATACTGATATCCACTCACCAATTTGACAAAAAACTAGACTCTTGTGTTAGTGATCATGAAAGTGAGATGAATTTTTCACATACGACGATTTACCACGTTTCGACCGTGGTGTCTGACTATCAGTTATAAGACTATCAGTTACCACGGTGAATGGCAAGATACCACGATAACTGCAAAAACGCCTTTTGAGCGTGGTTTCAGATACCACGGTAACTGCGGAAACGACTTTAGACCGTCATATCAGATACCATGGTATCTGCAACGCAGCTGTTGTTTTCACTTCATGAACATCAACCCGAAATCAAGGGAGGGCTCTTTTTGTAACGAGAGCGATCTACTCCGAATTATCGCAGTACCACGCTTCCATTCTTTCCGCCAGGGTATGGCGGGTTTACAAACTGCGTAAAATCCGAGCGTATTTTACGTTCGCATTTGGGCTTGAAAAGATCTCTAGCAATACGGACGTATTTGGGAAATCGGCCCGTTTCGTATAAAAATGCGTATTTTTCAAAATACGCTCGGATTTTACGCAGTTTTTAAAGGAACAGGAAACTTGACTACGCAACTTTCGGCCATCGAATCGCTCGGGGAGCTTAGATAAATATACAGGGTCTTATTGTCGACAGCCCCCCCCCCCTTCTTTGTTATCTCGAACCGTCTCGAACCCCCTCCTTAGTGTTCCCAAAGCTAGCTGGCAGGCCCTTGCCCCCTATGCACTGTAATTATGCACTTATGTACAGTAAAAGTTTGCCTTTTTACATGTAGACCACAGACAAACAACCTCCCCGACAAGACGGCCGGGGTTCGATTCCTAGTCGCGGCTCACAAACCTTTTGCTTTTGCAAACCTTTTGCTCAAAAGTCGAATTCTCGGAAACTGCCCGGAAACTGCAATGGTCGTAACGAGAATTTTTCTTACTCTCAATATCAACTCAGGGTACATTCTTGATATGTTAGCTAGCTCCCTGGGTCAAGTGTGAGTCAAGTTTGCTGTTCCTTTAAATCTGCTATAATGCGTGCTTGCTATCAGAGCTTGAAAAACCGCAACTGATTCGAGAACTATTTAGTAATCTGTGCAGGTCTCTTTAATGTTGAATCTTTCTGGTGTTTTGCCAGTCGGTCTATACATGTGAAAGTCAGACGAATATTCTTGTGTTGTTAAAAAGTTGTAAAGTTAAGGTTGTTATTGAAAGATATTCAGGCTGATTGTATTATTCTGTTTTAGCAACGCGAACGCGTGGCATCTGTTGTCCACAGGCAAGAAACCGTGGATTGCTTGAAGAAGTTCAACGCCAGGCGGAAATTGAAGGTAAGTCAAGTTGTGTTGTCTCACTTTATCGGGAGATTCTAATGGGATTTCTGATAGTAACATGTTAAACAGTAGTGCTGAAGCTCGTCATGAGCGTCCATTCTGAAGCAAGCCGCCATTTCCTGCGTTTGCATCTGTCAAGAGAAAATGACGGTCTAATCGAAGACCTTAGCAGTGGGGAAGACAGGACACCCCTAAAGGTGTGTCGTTAAAGCACAACTCTTACCAGAAATAATATTTTCCCTATGAAATGGATCAGAAAAAAAAACATTTTCGAAAATACCATTACTTTCCATCTGAAATTAGCGATTTTCTTGTTGGCGCCTGTCGACTATGTCCAGCCTTCCTGCTCTCCGACGCGGCGGCTGGGCGCAAAACATTTGAAAACTGATCGCGCCGTGGTTCAAAAGTGTGAAAACTAAGCAAATAAAAGAAGCAATAAACAAAAGCTTCTCAGATCTTTATGTGTGAAAGAGTTGTCAGCAGACGTTGATGATCCCGGCAAACGTTTCGTTGTGTGACGGGCAAAACTCGGCAAGGCCAAAAAAGCGCTAAAATTTCGTAGGCACAAAACGAAACAATGGAGAAAGGTGGGGATTTTAGAAGCTTATAATTCTATATGGGAGCTAGATATATTATAAAAAGCAGAATAAGCAAGAGGGGTCCTTTAAAAATCGAGCAGCTTGAGCTACCCGGGAACTTCACTAAAGGTATACCCGCTGCCTCGCCTTTAGCCCGGAACTACAGACGCTACAAGACTCGTAATCGTTTCCACTCGAACAGAAACAAACGAAGAGTGGTTGAGAGATTCAAAAACACTATCGGGAATGAAAAATGGCATGACAGCTTTTTCGAATTGATGCCGATTTCGAATTGTATTTAGCCTATGCCTGGCTGGTAAAAATACATTTACACAATGTTGTTTATTACTCTTGAGAAAATATCACATAACTTGTAGTTGGATGATGATTATGAGATGTCAAAAGAATGGCGATTCTGACTAAAGTCCAGGCACTAAACGGCGATGATTGTTGCGACTTTGCATCGGAGTTTCCTATCGTAACCACTGCTAAGGTCTTTGGGTCTAATCTCGTCAGAGCTCCAGTAATATAAGATCTCACCTCAAGTTCCGCAGGCTGTAGCGTCATCTGCGTTGAGTTTTACCACTAGTTCTGAATAAGCCGCTTTGCTAACGAAAAGGGTAAAATTTAGTTGCGTTTTGAATGCCGTTCCTAAATCACCTTCCGAGTTCGCAGTTCTCCTGCAGTGCGTACCTAATTTTCCTTTTAGTTGAGACCGTGCAAGTTCTCAGTTCCCCAACGCCTGCGAGTGAAACGGCGAACCGTGTCCCTTACGTAGTTTGTGGTCCAAGTTCGCCTGTCATTTGCTAGTTAAAGCCAAAAAATTTAAAAGTCCTGTAAAGTGTTCTTCAAGATGGACAGTTTCAACTAGCATGTTCTTAACTACAAGAATGGCGTGTCAACCTCTAATTTAGCTGGTTTAATGAAGAGTAGAAAATTATTGGCCAGAATGCCTATTTTCCCTTTTCAGTCACCTGCACGGTAAACACGAAGGCGTCAGGAGTCAGGCTAACTGTATGTAAAAACGCAAATGAAGCTGCAACGCCAAACTACACAGGCGATTAAAAACGCAACTTTTATCAACGCAAAAGTATATTTCCGGACGCAAACGGATGCATCACGAAACGCAGCCAGGGGGGAAATAATTCCAGGCTCAAACTACAGAAGTTTTTAACTCCGAACAAAGATTGGTAATCAGACACACAGATCAAAAAGAGGACATGTCCTATAATGATAGGCAAAATATTCATTTTGCTTACTACAGATTTGTAATGATCAGACTTGTTGAAAAGTTGGTCTTCTTGGAATGATTTCCTGTTACGACTACGCCGTCATCTCCTGGTCTGTTTCTCTATCGCCATGCAAAGAACTTGGGAGGTTTCTCCACTAGATGCTACGTCCTCTGTTTAGATTCCGATAGAAGGGGAATTAGAGGAAGAAGTAAGAGCTCCAAATGTTCATAGTTGTTCGTAATTTGAGGTTGCTGATTTCAATGATAGAATAGAGTAGGATATAATCTATTGCTGTATCGCCCCCCTTAGGGCCATGGCGATTAGAGAACAGATTCGAGCGGGGAGCTCGTATGGCACTTTTGCTGGTGGGCTAGGAATAAATTGATTTGAAAAGATTGAAATTTTAAAAATATGATTTGGAACAAATATTTAGAATACGATCAACTAGATGTTCAGAAAGCACAACTCTTTTTTTAGCTACATGAAGGTATCCGCGTGTAAAATGGCATTGGGGGGGGGGGTGATTTTAAAGAACTTAGTGTGTGCCTGCTTGCCTTCTTGAATCCTTACTATTTCTCACCTTCACATCAGTAAAGCTTCTTGAGCAAGCGTCAAAATGTCATAACTGCTCCGTTACGTTAGATTTCAGTTTTTATTTTTATGAACTCAGATTAAACAAAAACGTCTTCGTTTTGCCCGGATAGAGAGGCAAGCTCATAATTATTCCTTCAGCGCAAGCTGACTACACCTCGTTACTTTAAATTACCTTAAGTTGCAGCTTGGAGCAAATAAGGATTTATCCTTGAATTCGCTCTGTAGTTGATTCAGGTTGGTAGATTCGTGAGCGTGTTCCACCCCTCTACCAATAGTAACTATTAGTTACTATTTCCGTTCCAGCCTCAAGAAAAGTTACTACGCTGACCGTTCCAACCTTCTCAAAATTATCTCAAAACTATTTACGTACCACGCTCAGGAGCGTAGTAAGCGTAGTAACTACGCATCTCTGCAACGTGATTGGTCCGATCAGCCCGCGGCCTGATATTTGACCGAAAAAAATAAAAAAGCGTTCCAGCCTAGCGTAGTAACTACGGTAACTAGCGTAGTAACTATGGTAAGTAGGGTGGAGCACGCTCCGTATGACTCGTCTTGTGAGAAAACTTTGAAGCATTGGTACCTACTGGACCCCACTGTAAGAGCTTCCACTCGATGTCAGCACACTCCTCGTCAACGGACTTTTTTAAAGATTCAACCATATTGGATTTAATGATACGGAGAGAGCATTCCAAATGGGCACAGCTCTTTTAGAAAAGAAGTTAAGAGCGTGTTCCACCCCTGTACCAGTAGTAACTATTAGTTACTGTTTCCGTTCCAGCCTCACGAAAAGTTACTGCGCTGACCGTTCCAACCTTCTCGAAATAGTAACTAATAGTAACTATTTGCTTACCATGCTCGGGAGCGTAGTAAGCGTAGTAACTACGGATCTCTGTAACATGATTGTCTGGATTATCCCGTGGAGTGACGTTTTACCGAAAATTTAAAAAAGCGTTCCAGCCTTGACGCAAAATAGCCAAAATTCGTGACGTCATGCGTAGTAACTACGGTAAGTAGGGTGGAACACGCTCTAAGTCGTATTCTTTTCGGCACGCAAGGTTTTCAGAGTCTTTAACCATGGCTGAGACTGGCGAGAAGATTGTGATTGTATAAAGATGTTTGTACAATCAACAGATTGTATAATGGTGAATGAAACAAGCTCTATTATTGAGCATTACGATACAAATTAGTTCCATAAATCCCCAGAAGCGGCGATATGCAATACTTATCAGTAAATAAATTATGACAAAAACAACAATTACTCGTCTTAAACCTCTTATTTTTCTCTATTCAAATTGATGTAGAGACAGTTTATTCGACACCGAATGAAACATGTATCGGAAATTAACACGAGATCACTCATTTCTAACGGGGCAGTTTATGTATGAATGAATGAATTTATTACATGCAGTCTAGTAATAAGGCATTTGCACAGTAAATTTATCAAATCACCAGAACTTGATGATTTTTAGGGAATTTACCGGACTGTTGCTCAGGGATCCTACCGGAATTACTTATTACTCGTACATTTACTCATCTAATCTCAAGTGATAATTGGTGCTTAGCCAGTATTTTTTGCATATCAAAGAAATTCGGTCATGCTGAACCTCCCAAGACAAAAGAAACACGTGGGGTTGCATGCTTAAACACTGGCATCCCAAACACTGATCTATCGAATCCTACTCCGTGAGCGGGCTTCTTTCAACTTCCTATTATTGTCATGCTATTGTTGTTATCTTCTATTTCGAAGGAAAGCATGCCAACTTGGGGGATAGAAACGACCTCATAATCGATCTAGTCGCGTGCAAAGTTATATCTGAACTGACGTGATTTGTTTGTAGGGTGCCATATTAACTACGATGCTGGCCACGCGAAACTTTTCAAGTAAGTAGTGTTCAGTTGTCTTCCAGGTGGTTATGATATATTGTAAAACGGCCGGCGGCGTTGATAGATGTATTCTTACGGCCCAGCTTCCGACTGTCATTCAAGGTGAATTCTGTGACTGTATCTAATATACGGTGAAGTGGCTTGGTTAGAACTCAGAGAGTTTCTACTTCGAGAGTTGAGTGGTAGTTAGCACCGTTTCGATCGCGGGTGAGCCCATGAGAATCTGTTAGTTCAAGTGTTTCGTAAGTAAGTGCTTTTGATGCATGATGCATGCATGAGGAATAAGGAATTCATTCGAACAGTTGATCAAAAGCGTACCGGGTTAAACGCTGATTTGACGGCTTTCGCAGGACGGAACTACCACAGGCATTTGTTTGGTCGGCTCTGGCATTCAGCTATTGAGTTATGGCTATCGACAGCGTGTAAAGAGGGCTTCGTAGTGCCAGTGTTGCCGGTGAACTAATTCGGTGCTGATTTTTCGAGGTAGTCAGGCTGAGAAGCATAGACTTTTTGTTTTAGTTTTTTGAAGTAATTACGAGATCGTGATTATCCGCTCAAGGACTCAGCTAGATATTTGCGTTTATTTGGATGTTTTTCAGGCAGGAGCATTGCCAACAAGAAGGGCGATGGATCTCAAGTCAAAGAATCTTCGGATAGTAACACTACCATCGAAGATGACGACTCCAAAGGTAGGCCTCCTGCTTTAAACAAAAGGGTATGAACAACTAGAAAAGGAGTCAAGAAAGAAAGGAATTCGTGATTATCGTCTTTAGTGTTTTCCACAAACAGGCTTTAGCTCGACACGAGTGTTTCCTCGATCGTCTGTGTGGCCAAAAAGTCTGTTTCAGTGAGCAAAAAAGTTTTTGTGGCAAAAAACTCTTTAGGTTTATGTCCCTTAGTTGGCCAACAGCAGTAGCAAAATCATTCCTATTTATTAACAGGACGATGGACACAAAACATTGAGTCGCGAATACAACATTTTTACAAACGACCCCAGGGTCGTATAAATATGGCCTGAACCCTGCCTGAATCGAACCTTCGTGAAGAATAGAGGTTTCACTCAGAACCAGATTAAAATCAAAGTAATCAGATCAAAAATTTCTGATAAAATGAACAGAATACAACCAGGCCACATGAACATTGACAGAGAGGGTATTTTGTTTTTACTAGTACTACCTTTCTAAAATGTACTGAATAAGTACTACTTTTTTCAAATCTACTCTCAGCTCACTACTTTGAAAAAATGTAAAAATATTACAATTGTACTACCTGTGGCAACCCTGAGCCAGATCGCTTGCCGGTCCGCGACCGGCAAGTTAGAATTACACTGACTAGTATTATATGCCGCTTCTCTCCGGTCACGGACAATTGGATTAGTAACGGATGTGTAGCCCAACGGTATCGCTGGACTTGAAGATTCAACTGTCCACGACCAAAGTTTTTTGCCTTTCCTATACACTTCCCCTTTTTTTTTTAATAACTAAGTTACACCATGCAATGCACTTAAGCCTTCGGCCTTACCATGCCTCGACGCTTGATCATCAACTGGTTTGTCCGAGACCTCCGAGCCGCGCCATAGTATTATATGCCGCTTCTCTCCGGTCACGGACAATTGGATTAGTAACGGATGTGTAGCCCACGGCCACTCTAGCCGTTCTGTTACAATATTTATACCGATACCCTACTCTAAAACTCCAATCCTCATCTCACACACAACACAAAAATGTATATCCTCCAAAAACGATTAGTATCTTCCGTTTCAAATCTACAACTTTCTTTCTGTGTACAACTACTCAACTTTCTATCGAAATTAACTTTTCACAAACTAAAAAACTGTTGAAATTACATGAAAAAGGTACTATTCTGAACTACTGGTGTCTCTTCAAATTTTAATCAGAATTTGCCTTGTCTCCTCAATCCAACAAATTTCTATAAATGTAAACTATATCTTAATACGACTAAA
The DNA here is from genome assembly GCA_023053555.1 of Branchinecta lindahli. NCBI lineage: Eukaryota > Metazoa > Arthropoda > Branchiopoda > Anostraca > Branchinectidae > Branchinecta > Branchinecta lindahli. Next base: position 12,420,794 of record JAKZAO010000007.1, on the reverse strand, counting down.
ATCCTTACAACTTTTTCTTCTTTTTTTTTTAACGCCGATCAACTACAAACAAATCAAACAGAAACGGACCGAAACCATGTCTTCTTTTTTTTTTTTTTTTTTTAGACGGGGCAACTACCACAAGTGATCTCCTTTTCATCTACTGAAATTACACACAATTATCAGCCACAAAACAGACGGTACAGGTCGAACCTATGGACTATGGTGTGACCAAATTCGTCACTGCTTTCTTGAAAAAACACCATAAACCATACTGGAAAAAGGACTTTGCTGTAACCTCGGAATTCAATTCTATCAAATATCTTATAATTTGATTAACTTTCGTAACGGACTGCTCCACATAAACAGGCCCACCTGCGGCCAAATAAACAAAACATATTTTCTCACTTATTCGGACGCCGCTACTTGGCAAATACATTTAAATATTCACAGCATTTTTTTTTTTTTTTTTTTAACTGAATCTAATTTTTTCTTATTACCTCTATTCCAAAATACAAGAAAGTTACTTTTCTACTTTCCCAAGTTTTCTTGTCTCTTATCTCATCCCCACAACCGACAGCATACATTACCCTTGCCAAGAATGGCCGACATATCACTGCCAAAACGTTCTAGGTGACATTTCCGTTTCATGCATTATTTGAATATACATTACCAAAAACCTTTCATTATTTGACTATAATATTATCTAAAAGATCATCTTCCCTCCAGATTTCCCTCTTTCTTCTATTTATTTATTAATACATTTCGTGATACTTGCCGCCACGGTGATACTTGTCGCCAATGCTACACAAGTACAAATGGATTACATACACTTTACACACAGAAACTGATACACTACAGGAGCAAACAACAATACCATGCTCTACCTCCACCGCGCCTGCCAACCCAAAATTTGACGCATCCAAATTCAGATTTACTTAGTTAGGCTATACTGAATATCCCTCCATTAATTCCAACACAATATATTAATGATATGAATATATATATATATATTTTTTATTTTTTTTATCATAATCAAAACTCTAATTTCATTTCCTCCTTAAACTCATTCCATTTCACACATTTATTTTTATAAGCGTTGCTAATGATAAAACTTCCTCGCATCTCAAAATAGCCAGCATCACATGCGGAAAGGTCACCTGCAACAGTATGACTGTTTCCGGGGATTTTAAACGACCTTACCTCCAACCTTCCACAAAATCTGAACCATGAAGTTTGCTCTATTCTGCACTTTATCATCAAAGACTAATATTTCGAATTGAACCGTGTATACCCCCATTCACCAAAATGCATTCTCTTGCATGGCTGCAACTGTTTATTTGTGTTCTTTTTTAACAAAAAACAACTTAAGACCGAAACAAATGCTGCTTTAATTCCGGATATTATCATTGTTTTCTTTTCAGTCTATTCAGCCGAAAATGTGTCATTAAAAAATGCAACGTAAAACCCTCATTCCCAAAAGCCATGGCAGTAACGCCACCTATCGCTCCACCATTCAACAAGGAACTCATAGCCAAAATAGTACGATTCGCATACTAAACAAAATCTTACAAATTACGCGAAAAACATATTTCGCCGTCTGATAACCCAGTCCTCCCATTGTGTGACCTTCTAGTCTGAACATCCTGTCTTTCGTCCACGAATTCATCAACGTGGTAAATACGCATAACTTGGGCTTATTCTGCTCGACAGTTAAAGCTAGCAACACTGTCGGTTGACTTTCTTTTTCTACCCAACTCAAACATATTCTGTCCTTATTTTAAATATATATCAAATCTTAATACAAATTTTATATAAACACATATTTCGAAAAACCTCAACGAACAGCCATTAGTTATTTAATTTCAAGGCAATCCGAAAACTAACGCTTTCCTTCTTCTATTCTTGAAATACGAATAAAGCGACTTGCGACGCCTCAACCGTCCAAAATATAACATATTGCATCATCTAGCCCTTCCGGTACTCCTCCTAAGTATCATAATTTACTACGTGCATTTTGGTTTAACTTCCCGATATAAATTCCTTATTTCCTTTTAGGGGGAAACGGCGAAAAAATTCCTAATGACTTTTCTTTCACAATTTTATCATCATAAACTTTTATTTGGCCATCTTCTCTGGCACTCTCCTCTCTGTTGGGTCTGAAGACTAACAAATATCAAAATCCTCCTTTTTACCTTATTTATAATTATTTTTCGTGTAAAGGCTAGTATTCTCGAAATCCTTCTCACTCCTTCTTCCGCCCCCACGCCCTTACCTCATGTCCATTTTCATGGCTCCCTGAAGGCCTGACCACTGCTTCTTGTTTGGTCTCCTACTTTCCGTTTTAAAACTCAGACTTATCATCAAAGTTCCCTTTTTCTTTTTATTTATTTTTTTTTTTTTTTTCTTTTTTTTTTTTTTTTTTCGCATTGGCGTAACCGGCAAACTCCACAATCATTGAGCAGCGCCCAATATGTTACACCAGCTCTACCTAGGCAGCTAAAAGTCTGTCCCAACCCTTCTCCATCACCCACAACGTCAAAATACGGGCTTAAACCAGCCTAGAATATTGCCACCCCCACTTCAACTCAGGTCGCCTACGGCATTTAATATACAGCTACAGAGGTCGCTTCGGTTCCTTTTCTTTTATTGCACGGGCTCAAAACACCAGCCCTAACTGAACAGCTTTTCTCTGTTATTTTGCTACTGAAAACTGTTGAAATCGATCACTCATAATTGTTACTCAGTGTGGCAACAACTAGTGATCTATCCAAGTAGCTACAAATTTGTGAGGCTCTGCTTTTACCCTTCGCGGGGTTTCCCTACTTTCTTCTTAAATTGCGATTAAACAACTTAATCGTCTGGGAATATCTATCACACAGGCTTCGTCAGCACGTTCTAAAATAACCGAGTCACAAACGTCTTACCTCGGACCAATTACATAGCGTACATAACTCAAGCCACATGAGTCTAAAATTGGGCAACAGCTCCACTTAGGCAGCTTAATTTAACCGAGCAAAATAGCTGTCGGAATCGACACCGGTAGCTTACAATAACCGAGCAACCTATATCTCAGATTCGACACCAGCTCCCCTTAGGTAGCTCACAATAACCGAGCCACATATGTCTCAGATTCGACACCAGCTCCACTTCCGTAGTTTTCAGTAACCGAGCCACATAGGAGTCAGACTTGACACCAGCTCCACTTAGGTAGCTTACAATAACCGAGCCACATAGGTCTCAGATTCGACACCAGCTCCACTCAGGTAGTTTTCAGTAACAGAGCCACATAGGAGCCAGACTCGAAACCAGCTCCACTTAGGTAGCTTACAATCACCGAGCCACATAGGTCTCAGATTTGTTACCAGGTCCAGTCAGGCAGCTGTCAATTCTGTGTAGCTTTTAGCTTTGAACCCATCTTCGGCAGCTTACTATAATCGAGCCAAGTATGTTACAGACTCTACAGATTTCTGTTTCTTTCTTCTCGTCTAGTGCGTAAATAAAATTTCATCATCATCATCATCATCATTCTACACCAGCTCTGCTTGATCAACTTAAAATAACCGAGCCACATAGGTCTCAGATTCGATACTAGCTCCAGTCGTGCCGCTATAAATTCTGTTTAACGGTTTTAAACTTATTCAAAGGATATTGAGACCTCCAGTGCCACGTAGGTCGCTTGTGGTATCTGTAATAGCTACGGAGGTAGCTAGGTCAACATTTTACTTTTATGCTCAAAATATCCAAAGGAGTATTCCCATCAACAGCGCTAAGCCAAACCAAGCTACTAAGCCCCAAAAAACACAGCTTGATTATTATCTGGAAAACTAAACCTTAACAACTAAAACGTATAACCCACAATCGCTACTCAGTATGGCAGCAATTAGGCTATTTTTTCAATCAGTTTGACTCACTTACATCATACTAAGTTTATTCTCTGGCACCAAAACTTTTGAAGAAGAGAAGTGAACTCTCTTTAACCCCAACTCGGTACATTAATGACTGCGTCTCAGTATGGCAGTCATTAGTTAGCCATCCGCACAGGCAGCTAACCAGTTACAGATTTGATGTGACCTTTTTCTGTCGACAAAAAATTCGCCAAATTACGCGCCTAACGAGGTGAGGATGTTGCCATCCATAATGCCACTCAAAACGCCTGCAGCGTATCTAACAGAGCCACGGAGTCCTGCACTTTCTGCAACTGAGGACTCTCCATATTGCTACACTTATAAATTTCTTCCAGTAATTAGTTTTATCGATCCACCTCGGCAATGATACATGTTCTGCGACATTTTTCGATCATCAAACGGCTTAACTTACGAGCCTAACGAGGCAATAACATCGCCATCCATAGCGCCACATAGGTCGGTTGTAGCATATAGTACAGCCACATAGGTCTCAATTGTTTGCCACCTTTAAATTACATGGATAAACTTACAATTGTTCCTCAATTTGGTAGCAATTACAGATCCACCCACACATCTATACATTTTACGTAACATTATTCCAGTACTATGAAATGAATCACATTGCAAACCTAAAGATTCAAAAATATCACCGCTCCTTGTGCCACTTAGGTCGCCTGCGGTATCTAACAGCCTGAAAAAGTCTCTATTTCTGCCACCGAGGACTCTGCCACTTTGGATCAACCGCCATTTTTAACTTGTTTAACTTAATATAGTCAAACCCTCTGAATATTCATCTTGTGACGTTTACCAGGGCGCCAATAAATCATATAAAGCAAACTTGGAATCGCTGCTCAGCATGGAAGCAATTAGCGACATTTCGTGCTCTCATTCATGGTTCTCAGAATCGATCCGGCCCACCTCGCTTGCACCCTACTTAATTTATTCTCAAACCGGCGACCCCCACCCTTTTCAACAAAGGAACAAACCGGACTCACTTTCACTCGAACTAATTCACTCCCCGGTCATTACCCGTTTCATCAAAGGTTGGGCGAACCTGTTTTGACCGTACTAAACTTGTTCACCAAAACGTGCTTGCTCTGACAATACTTGGAAATGGGCCACTCCCTGTCCAACCTGATAGAATCATGTATCTATCGTGCCTTACTACGCAAGCAAAAATTGTTGTCATAAAACAACAATAAAATATGAAAACATCTTACTTTTTTAAACATGATTTAAAAAACCGTAAGTCAATCTGGCCTACAAAATTCATTCTTCAGATAGATTATCTCGTATCATAATAATTCTTCACATTCCAGTACCAACACAAACGTCTGTTAGGACATCCAACCCACCCCAGTCAAAACACTGGAATAACAACACACAACACTATTGATATTCGCCTCGGGAGCGACAAAATCCATTTTTGAACAAAATGCCAATTGCAAATTCCCTACCACATTATCAATCATTTGCCTCGCTTTTAATTTCTCAATCTGCCTTCAGTGTCCTTACGTCCCACCTTGGCTAGCCCGCGAGGATCCAATTAAATAAGAGCTTCAGGACCTTAATGCCGCTAAATAATGATCCTTACTAGGTAACCCCTCTGAAGTATGCCTTCCTGATATCCATATCTTTACTAACACAACTTGAAACTCCTCCATGGCAAAAAACTTTCAGGCACACTAGTCTTACGTCCGACGTGCTCGTCGCTTGATCATCAACTGGTTTGTCCGAGACCTCCGAGCCGCGCCATAGTCAATCCGACCTCGAGAAAACGACAGTGAGTCACGACGGTGAGCGCGAGGGGTTAGTGCCTTCTGCAAATCGCTAGGTTCTTTAATTAAAAATAAAACACTTCATAACAGTATTTGGTCGATCACGGGGGGCTAGCAGGGATACAAGCTTGTTAGCTCGGCCCCATAGCAAGAAAGACAAAAGTTGTGCTCTCGAAGTGATTTTCAAATTTGTGGTGCGACTTTGTCCGTCCGTGACCAAATAGGTTAACGCGCCGAACTCACGAGCGAAGGGTCGCTGGTTCGAGTCTCGGTGGTACCGACCGTTTGATTCAGGGCGAGTGTTGTTGGCGTTTCCCCGTAAGACAAGCCAAAAGTCCACCCAGCTTCAAATGGGTACCTAGAGACATCTAGGGAAAAACACGGGAAGCGTCGGATGATTTGCCCCCAACCACGCATTGCACTCCCGGCCGAGGGCGGAGTATCAGGAGATCAGCGCCTGCGCTACGCGAACCTTAACCGGTTTGCATGCGAAAGTTTGCTTTTTTTTTTATTTTTGGTGCAACTTAGTGTCCTAATTTTCGAAATAATAATCAGTTATTTTGCCATTCACTAGTGATCGAGTCTTCGGCGTGAAAAAGAGCCCACGGCCCAACATATGGATCCGCCTTGTCTCCTTACCGATATAGTGTAGTCTCGTTAGGTTGAATAAAGGCTTGAAGAAAGTCCCTTTGGAAGTTCTCGTGTTAGCAATGGAGAAACTTGTCCGAGGTCATAGATGACTCCTTAGGATTTCTGTGAAACAAATCATGGCGTTTCAACTTTTCGTGAACGTTTGCCCACAGTGGGACATTTGTATCGCTTTTCCGAATCTTCCAAGCCTTTTCAAACAAAACTGTAATAAAATTTGGTTTAAATTTGTATATGGCTCCGCGGGATGGCTAGATGGCGCAAGTTTAGGTGTCAAAATTTCGCGGAGTTAAAATGTTTCATCTGTTATGTGTATATCAACCATGCCAATTCGCTTCTTTTGCAGAGGAAAAGACCAAAGGAGTCGACAGGAGCTCAACCGTCATTGCGAAAGATCCGGATGGTAAGTTGGTTTCCTGGCTCTTCTAATCCTGTCTTTCACATTCTTGAATCAGTTATTCTTCTTTTTTTCTTTTTCTGCACTGTTTACCGGTGAAGGGTATATGTTTCATGTGTGCACAGATTCTATATGTTGGTAATTACGAGTGCTTTTTGTCGCACTAATGTCGCGGCTGTAGGTACGTAACATCAGCTGGCGCTTTCGGTTGCTCACCAACAAATAATATGTCGTATGTAGAGCAAGCATGTGTCACTGAAAGTCCTGCGGCAGTTGCGTCTCCAAGCCCGGTGAAGGGAGGTGGCCTCTTCGCGAACGCCCTCTCCGCCATGATGCAGCCCGCGGCCAAGCCCACGCCCCCGGCCACGCCTTCTCACGCTGCCACCTATGCGCTCTCACCTGCCACCGCCAATTTAATGCCACCACCACAGGCGGCAGCCACTAACAGTTCGGAATCAAGCCGTGTGGGTGAGTGGCGGATTTGGTAGTTATCTAGTGACTGACTACTAACCGCTGCTCGTGTATTAGTGCACGGTCTAGGCATAGTTAGGCAACGATAGAACTAACACAAACCGCGCTCGTTGCACTTGCTTGTTGACTTGACTGGGTTTCTAGGAGCATTCTTCCAAACATACTCACAGCTTGGAATGCCCTTTTCCCAACTCCGGGGAGCCTATCCAAAATTCTGGGCACCCTTACACAATAAAATATTGGTTATTTGAGTAGAATTGAGTAAATGACCATTTTAAATCTTTTTAAGTAATTGGATAAATAAATAATTCGTGCTATTCCTTAATGGCATTAACAACTGCTAGCTTCGCATCGTCGTGGTTGATACTAACTTACAGTTACAATTACGAATAAAATAAGGCACGAACGAAGATAAATACCTTTCGGTTGAAGTTATGGAGGATCGAATAAGCCGCGGCTTGTCAAGGGTAGCCACTCTTTTCTTTGTATTTGTTCGGGTCTGTCTCAAAGTCTGGGAAATAGTCCGGTTTTGGTCAGAACATACCATTATACCTCTGACCTATGGTGTTCAGGCAGGGGTAGAAAAGTTTTTTGTTTCTGCAAAAATGACGAGACAAGAAGATGAAATAAAATCGAAGGTTATTCACTTACGATTTAAATACCGACATTTCCCGATCGTAGGGTTCAGAGCGTATCATTCAGAATTTGATAGGATAGGTTACAAATACAAAATAATAAAACATGAACAAAAACGGCGAAATAAAATTTTGAAGATGGAAATAACTGTAGGGTTACGGTGCCCAGTGTCTGGCACAGGCTAACCGACGTTTGGCATAGGGTATTTCAAACGGTGGATATACAGTAGAGGTATGCTTATCTGACCAATTTTCTGACTGTTTCACTACCCTGGCTTTGTTACCTGCTTATAACACAGTCAAATGGAAAGGAAAAATGACAAACTTGATATCAACTAATAGCTAACTATTTCAGGGCTATTCTGGCATAAACTTTGAGTAGAAATTCGATCAATTTCTATTTTATTTTGAATTTACATATGTGCTTCTTCGTCTATTTGAGGTGTCTGTTGATTCGAGCCGCCATCTTCTTGTTTGAAGGAGTGTTTCTCTTAGCAAAATATTCGAATTGTGAAAGGAAAACCAGGTGACAGTTGAGTGACTAAATGCAACATTTTCAAAAAAATAGTGAAGCATGATGAAAATGTGAATGGAAAAAATGGAAAAATTTTGCCCTGTCAGAAAAATGGAAATTTTTTTTAGCCAAGTATTTTACAGTAAAAAATGCCTCGTTTGGGTTTTAGCTTTTTCTTCGGCGACGTTCAGATAAGCAAACCGTTACTGAACCAACGTTTGGCATAGTCTATAAAAAAGAAATGCGGCATTTTTGGTAGGTTGTCTACGTGTTAAGGAATTTTTATAACAAAAATCTGAATCCTTAAAAATGTAGGAAGTAATTCTTCGAAGATCCATAGAAACCCTGCCACGAAAGAGCTTGTTGACCCCCTTCACAGACAGACAAACAAATATATTGGCTCACCTGAGAGTTCCCGACGAGGGGTGGGTCGTCCATTTTCAGAGAACGTCTGTCGTGATGCCGCATATGTTAGAAATATCTTTTGGTAAATCGATCTCTGTCCGTGTAGATGGCTCCGTTGCCGCGTTTCTTTTTGAAGGTTAAAAAAGTAGAAATCAAGTCTATTTTGCCGAATAATTGTGTACCCAGGGAAAGAAGATGCAATGAGTTCAGCGACTGACATGTCAGAAGGTGCAAAAGAATCCCGCGTGACTTTGAAACCTTACGGCTCTGGAGTTCGTTTTTAAATAGCGTGTATTGAATGATTCCGGATCTTCAGTAGAATGTGCCAAACACATTATTAACATGCATGCCGTTCGATAACTCTTTTGGGGTTTATTTAACATATCGTTCATTTTGCACGACTTTATTCAGTGCATCGTATGTGAGTTCTCGCTTCGTTTTGATTTTTTTTTTTTCCCGTCTTCCATTTCTTGTTCCCGTCTCGAGTTTAGGAATGAAGGATAGACAGCTCTGATTTAATGAACAACAAGCCTCCGCACTGAATTCTGTATTCGGATCGGCTAGTTTTGTTTCTACCCCTTGCATTTGAAAACTTTATGTGTGGCGTAATTGACTTTGAGTGCTGTCCGGTTCTCCCCCTCTTTTGTGAAGGAGTTTTCCTGCGTGTGCACAGAAATCCCCGCTGTTGGTCCGGACAGAAGGTTTTCCAAACGGGTTGGTTCCATTTAAACCAATTCCGGCCGAGACAGATCTGAACTGTTTTTACGGATAACGTAAATCCTGGCATGAATTCCAGTCCGCCCTCGCCGGATCTTCACCTATCTGTCCGTGCCGTCAGTACAACGTGCAGTTTTCGTTTATCGCCAAGCTGTAAAAGCCAGGGTGCTTCGTTTTCTCGTTTCGACATGTCACTAAAGCTTCGTAACTAACTTTGGCCCGTTTTTCCTTCGCTTCGCTTTCGCTCTGCCTTCGTACACAAGAAGATTTGCGTTTGGTGTATCCAGTGAAGAATACATCGCAGACTTCGCCATCCGCTACAGGTATGAAATGATGGTATCTTGTAGGCGTGCGCAGATGAAGCCTCCTGCTCCACTCTAATAGTACCGTGTGCGATCATGGCTTTAGGCTGGATCAGTACCCAAGGTCGGCTAGAAATCGGTTATAGCTTATATGTGAAGCTAGTTTAGATTGCCCGTTTTGCTGGGTGAGAGCTCATTACAGGATTGCCGGCTCTAGGTCGCACGTTTCGGTCTTATTTTGATTTAAAGCATTAATATAAAATTTAACAGTTCTATGAACACTATGCTCCGAGTCTTGCACGTACCAGTAAGTCGTGGGACCTCTTGAGCCTACCATCTCAGTAATGTGTGGTCACTTGATTCTCTGGCTGACTAGGGTATATTAGCTCTCGACCGAATAGTGTATGAATGAATGAACGACTTACTACGAACATTCATTAATGCAAGCCATAAGTGCAGTAAAAGAGTTCAAGTATAAAAATGATACTAAACATAATTTCTAGTAAGTTTAATCACAAATGAGAACAAAGCCAGTGGATGGTGGAGATAATTTAGAAGACAGGTTTTCCTTTGCAAGTTCTGTCGGAATATGACAAACCGTTCATCAGGTAGCGGTTCAATTTATTTTCAAAAAATTCCCTCACGGACGAAGCCGAACATTGATTTTTTTCGTCATGTATATTCTCGTCACATAACTTAACAATTAATAACTCGCTCAATTAATAACTTTGGCGTGCGACGTGGTAAGTTTAGGAAAAAACGGAAACATTTGAAGTACGTAGGCTATGCGTCGTAGGTCCTTTTTCCTGAGCATACCATGTAGTCCAGCTAGAACCTTGACGTGTGGTCCGAAAAAGATAGTCTATAGCTTCCCGTGTCCTTGTCTGTTACCGTGTACCGCGAACGGTTTGGCACAAGTTTGCTATGATCGAATCCCAGTAGTAGTAGTTACTTGTAGTTACTTACTTAGTTACTTGCCAGTAGTACATTACTTGTCTTTTTCTAGCTCGCAAGCAGGAGGTGCTTCGCATGACCGAGCAACTTGTAGAAGCAATCAGCTGCGGAGATTTTGATACTTACACGTAAGCACCCTTGTTTTCTCGTCTATTCTCGCTTATGTAAACACTCGGACTGTTTACTCTGCTGATGGCTCTGTCGTTACTAAACAAACCGAGGCTTTCTCCACTTTGAAGTGTTCCTAGATTAAATCGCTTCTAAATAATAACAAGTTACAAGCACTCAGCAAATATTAGCAAGCTGGGGGAGATTCATAAGCTTTCTGTCGAGTCTTGGATGGTTTCGTTTTGTTTTAAAGCGAAACTCTTACTAGAAATGATCTTTTCACGATGGCTCACAGATATCGGTTTTCGAAAATACCAGTACTTAATTGCGACGTGATTGGCGACTTTGTCGTTAGCGCTTGTCGACTCTATCCAGCCTTCCGGCTTTTGGCGCGGCGGCTGGACGCAAAATATTAGAAAACTGAACGCGCCGTGGTCAAAAAGTGGAAAGCCAAGCAAAAATAAAATAAATCCAAAAGAGAAGGTAGATCTGATGTTCTAGCACGTCTTCCAAGATGAAACAAAATATTATGAAGCTTCTCATATCCTGATGTGTGAAAGAGTTGTCGGCGGACCTTGAAGCTTTTGGCGAAGTTTGCTTCCCGTGACTTTCAACACAAGGGGGGTAAGGAGAATATAAAAGGCAGATTAAGCAAGAGTGGTCCTTTAAGGTATGAGTAAAGGTACAGTTTAATAAAGAAAAAAAAACACAAAAGAAACAATCACCCCAATGGCATAAAAACGTCCGACATGCTAGTGGCATAGAAAATGACGCTTTGTTAATAAGTAATTGATTTATTAACACGAGAATTTTAGATGTAGTGCGAATACACCTGGAGGAATACAGTAGAGGTATGCTTATGTGAACGTTTGTTGACTTCGGACTTTGCCATTTTCATGCACTTGCTGTGTCTAAAGCTAACTACCAGTTAGCCGTAAGAAGGGCAGCTGAAAACACCTGTACAGGTATTTTGGATCTTCGGTCTACCATTTACCCCAAAACTGCAGTATTCATATTAAAGTAACCGTTCACATAAGCATACCTCTACTGTACCTACATTGAAAGAAAAAGCAAACTCCTTGTAATTAAACAAGGAGTTCCTATTTTTCTAAGAAGCTTTTTTGCATTAGTGATATTGTTGAAAGAATGCTTCTCTACTTACATCCTCTTGTTTTCTAGGAAACTGTGCGACCCTCATTTGACTGCTTTCGAGCCGGAAGCTCTTGGAAATTTGGTGCAGGGAATGGAGTTCCACAAGTTCTATTTTGATAATGGTAAGTTCCCAAGTTTTCTATCTTCTGTCCGATTAAACCCTTTAGAAGTCGAATTTAGTTTCACCAGAAAACAACTCTAACAAACCAATTGAAAACTAAACATTAAAGTTTAACTGAAGAGAAAGCTTTTCTGTATCTTGTTCTTGAAGACACTGAATTAGTTTGACTCTGTTTAGGGGTTCTTAATTTTTTCACTATAGGCTTTAGTAGTGACGCTGAGACCATAGACTCAGCGACTGCACCGAAATCACATGTTGGACCGCGTAATTTGGATTTCGTTGAAGACGTGGATTTTTTCTTTTGTCAAATAACGAACCACAGAAAATCCTGCTAAATACCTGGCTGCAAGATAAGTTCAGAACCTAGAACTAGCAGCCAGAGGTGTTACTAACCAAAATGTTTTGTGAGGGGGGCAAGGTATTTACCGACTGGCTGGTCATTAATTACCGACTTTTTTGCAGAAATCGAACTGTTTTAAAGAAAAAACTACTGTTTTTAAGAAAAAATCTACTGTTTTGATGAAAAATCGAGATTTTCAGAAAACCAGCAGCCGCGCAATCTGCAGCCTCGCAAGTTTATTTAACGACAGCGGGCAATTTGATTATGTTATTGACCCTCAATATTTGAAAATACACAGAGCTACCACAAGTTTGAAAAACCTTTCGCACAAGTAAAAAATCGTGAAAAAAAAAGGAGCAACGGACCAACGCATTTTCGTCAGGTTTTATGGACATTTTAAGTGAAAAAGTTATTCTTAACTGGAGTATTTTAGTCATAGCCGATGAAGCTTCAACAATTGTTGATTTTGTTAAACTAAAGTCTTTTAATTGACATTTTTAAACTGAATCATTTGAATTACCTATTTTTATCGGTGTCGTTATTTAGTAACACACGTAAAGTAACACACGTCGTCGGGGCATGTGTTACTTTACTGGACAAATGCGATTAACGTCCCTTGAGAAGAGAGCTGAGTTAACTCCTGTAGATGTCACAGAGAAATGATCATCAGCGTAAACAATATATTTTCATTAAGTTTAAGTTCAAATGAGAATTTATTTGTAGTAAAATGTAATTCGGTTTCAATGGTTATTGCTTTTGCCTCGCAGTGTTTGTGGATTCAGAATTGCCACAAGCATAGTTCTTGTACTGTAAAGGAACAACGTTTTGTAGCCTGTCTGTAGGATCTTGCACTAACTTGAGGCCCCTTGGTGGCCCGTGCCGCGTGGGATCCAGTTCTGTTACTGTACGGTGTGAGATACGATGCAGGCTCTCTGTCTGATGGTCTGGAATATCAGTTAACAAAGATTAAGCATGTTTATTTATTATTTTAGCTGCCGACTGTAGAACTAGTGACATTTACAAGACGAATTGCTACTCATACGCGTAATTCTCCATGATACGGTTTTGAACTATTTAGTCATATTGCATCATCAGGATTATGACACGTTTACTCTAATAACATCCTATGATTGATGATTAATCCCAAAGACTCCGATGCTCCTTTTCGCAGAACTTTGTAGCTGGATCATGATAATGCAGCGCGTGAGTGGAAGTGTATAAATGACTGTTTCTGCAGACATCCAGTTATCACAATGGGAGAAAAGTAGAACAGATAATTCCGGCTGTGTCCTCTGGTCAATACTGATTTCCCTTCGTTTTCGTTTTACAATTAGTAATGTGGACGCTGAGTTTGCGTTTGCTCGAGCCGAACCCGGGAAGGGATACAAAACATATTACCGCGCTAATGTAATTTTGGATACCCCCCTCCCCCCCAAACTCATCGTCGGAATTTTGACTCACTGAAACGACCCTGGGCCTTCCACTTCGCTTACAACAAGGGCGTACGATTTGTTGTTCTTAGCTGTCCAGAGACACCTTGTACTATCAAATTTCTCGGCAACCTTCCGCCGTTAAAGGTCTGTCACGACAGTCAGTTGATGGTGCTCTACGCGCTGTAATTTGGGCAGATAGAAAAATTATTTCTTCTTATTGAAGACGAAATGAACTGACATGAACGAAGGACTTTATTCTGTTTGACTGAAATAGGTGCTCTTCAGACCCATAATAGACGGGTCTAGGTTAAAAAAAAAAAACTGGCGAACCTTGAGGGGGTCGCCGGAACCTATCGTAGACAAAAGTTAGGTTTTATCGGGTGTAGTTTGATATACGTTTTAGTTATAAAACTATAGAATCTGGAACGGACAAATAAAAAGGTATGAAGTCAGTATGGAGCAAAACTTTTGGACGAGCAAGAGTGAAGCTCCACCGAAACTACATCCAGTAAAACGCGACTAAAGTGATAGAACTAATAGAATAGAAGAATGGTATCTTATTAGAACCCAAATCGTGGTACAAAAAAAAGAGTTGAGTAAATAGAAAGGGGATAAGAGTAAGATAGAAATTGATTCCTTCTTATTGGAAAACAAAATGCATGGACACAGTAGGTTAGAAGGCACTTGTGATTAGGTTATAGCCATCTTAGGCGGGACAAAAACCAGTAAATAATCGACTGACAGCGGGTGGATTTACGCCTCGTCTGATCTAGGCGTTATTGGCAAAAATATGGCTTTTGCCAAGTCCATATTCACATCAATGGCTGCGGATAGTCACGCAAATAGCAGTGGAAAATGATAATCGCTGGCACAGTTACTTTAATCCTGTCTTTTTTTCAGTCCTTGGGAAAAACTGCAAAGCTGTCAACACATTGATCCTGAACCCCCATGTTCATTTGTTAGGAGAGGATGCCGCTTGCATAGCCTACGTCCGATTAACTCAGTTCATCGACAAGTAAGTTCAATCCCTTTTAATCGATTTAGTGCAGGAGGTCACTAGACGCCAAGACAGAAATTGAAGATGTGAAGGCCTGAACTATTTCTTAGTAACCAGTGCCAACCTAGTCACAAACTTGGTATCCAAGTTGTAGATAGATGCTCGATGACTGATTAGATAGATGCCTCGGGTGAACCAATGACCGGGCTCCGCTTCGCGATCCCGGTGTGGTAGCTTGGCAAGAACAGGCAGATACCTGCACGAAATAAGTTGCAAGAGAAAATAGATGAGTTCGCCTTTGTTTCACGGGTTTTAGAGGGTTATTCTTATGAGTTTGTAGTGTTACCGAACGTGAGAATGCCCTTGACTGTGCCTTTCACAACCCCTGGCAAAAAGGTGCTTTTTGGCACCATTTACTTTTTGACACCCTACAAAATGTAGGGTTGACATTCAGTAAAGTTCAGCAGAACGGCTGTATCAACCCTGCCCACAAAGCTCTGAGGTCCAGTACTAGTCAACTAGGCTTAGGATTCATAGCGAAGAAATACACCAACCTGTCATTGTTTTGAAGCCAAATAAACGGGGTCATCTAGCGATAGAGGGGTCAAACAAGGAACATGTCCTGGTAGCCACCTTGGAGGGAATAACTAATTTAAGATCAGGATTTGTTCCTCTTCTGATGCGAATGAGGTAGCGGGCAAATTGCCGGCCGCCTGCTTGCTCTCCGTCTGATTGGGCTAGGAAAAGTAGACATTTGGTGAAATACATTGGAAAACTTACCGGGTAAGTTAACCGTTTTATGTCAGGGGACGTCGTAATTCGTCTTTCAATCTTTTTGCCAGATTGCTGAAGGACCGTCTCTGTAAAAATGCGTTTCGCGAACAGTCTCGACGATCGGAAGATAATTTATGGTTAAGTCATTTATACGCCATTCTCTTCTTTTCGCGACTAGCCGATCGGACGCTTAAAGGGCACGTCGTTCTTTGATAGTAAATCGTTCTACTTCGATAGTAATACCATCCATTCCCGTTTCCCGAGATTCTTCACTTCATAAGTGTATCCTATCTCCTCTATTAGCAATGCACTGATTATAACGCTTGCCACGTTTACTCTCTTCACGTGACGTATCATGCGCCCGATCATTGTTTCAGATGAGCTTATTCGTTCTGAGACCGGTTATGCAAATTTTGCCAAGATTGTCATCCAAGGCAAGGGGCATGTAAATAGGCTGAAAACATCCGAAGCCGTGTGTAATGCTCTGTAAGCATGGCTTAGTTGTAAAGCGGTCAACTATCTCAGAACATCTGAGCAGAAACTTTATGTTGTGCGGGGTGTCGTTTAAGCTAAGTGCACACACAGTCCGATAAGATATCGCATCCGAGAATACGCATGTGAACGTCGCGTCACTACTGAGCAGAGCAGAGCAAACTAACTCTAGGGAGTAACGTCAAGACCTATGCTTTCCATGCTTTGCAAACGGGCCATACTCATAGCGCCGCCCGATGCGCTTGCGGCAGTTAAACCGAGACAAACTTGCGTGTTTAGAAATTTCTGGTAAAGCTAAGGTGAGATCTGCACCCGTGGAGGAAAAAGTGAAGGTTTCATCTTTTTTTTGCTGTGTTCACAATATGAAGTTATTGGATTCAGCGCTGGTGCACGACTGATTGAGTTTCAGTAGGGACGTTCACTATCGCTAGTGGTGCTAGTATTGCTGCTATTCGAGTGTATCACTTTTTATGGCACTTGCAGCTTCGCTCAAGTGCCATATACCGATCACTTTTCGGTCTGTCGGTCTGTCGGTCGGTCGGTCGGGCGGTCCACTGTTCTCGAGTTAGGGTACTTCCAGAAGTGCTAGGACGATGAAACTTGGCAGGCATATCAGGGACCCGACCAAACTAACTTGCAAATAGTCACTTCCCCGATCCGACCACCGTGGAGGGAGTAGAGGGCGGGGGAATCCTGAGAATTTAGTAGTTTTTGTAAAACCCCTACCCCTTTCTACACACTAGTAGGTCTGCGCGCGGCGTGACGTCGCTCTTTGCATCGGATCACTCTGTTAACATTGGAAAGAGCTAGTGCATTCGAGGGTCAAAGGGGTTTGTATATGTGGTGCAGTGCGGGGGAATATGGAAAATTGAGCGTTGTGTAACTTTCGAACGGGTGATCGGATTGGTGCGAAACTTAATACCTGAATGAATGACATATCTCTGATGTTCCATTTGAAGTCCGAACCGGATTCGACAGCTATGGGGGAGTTGGGGTGGGGGAAGACCGGAAATCTCGAGAAACGGTTATAATGGAGGGATCGGAGTAAAACTTGCTGGGAAGAACAAGAATCTTCTCCAGATAAATCGTTTACACGTTTGGACTGGACCCGGAAACTTGGGGGGGGAGGTGGAGGGGAGTTTCCTAGAATTCTGGTGATGATGGTTTTTGAGATTTTCACGACGAAACTTGGGAGGCGCATCAGGGACCCGATCAAACTGACTTGTAAATAAAAATTCACTCGATCCGATAGTCGTGGGGGGATCGGAGGGAGGGGGAATCCGGAATATTTAGCCATGCCGGAATATTTAGCCATGGTGATCGGATTCGAGTGAAATTTAATAACTGAACAGAGGGCGTGCATGTGGTGATCTTTTTCATGTCCGGACCGGATCCGACAACAATTGGGGGGGGGGGAAATACGTGACCGGATTGGACTGGAGAGATCGGTATGAAACTTTGTTGGAATAACAAACAAGTCCAAAACTGAACCGGATTGGCTCCGGCGACTGTGGGGGGAGTTTGAGGGGCGGGTCCGGAATTCGGGTGATCGCGAGTTAAGGTACTTCCAGATGTGCTAGGACGATGAAATTTGGCTGGAATATTAGAAATTCGACAAGATTGGCTTAGAAATCGCCACTTTTCAAATCCGACCATTCCTTAAAGTACCAATCATGACCGCAAATTAAGAAAAATACTTTTAAGCAAAATATGCATTTCCATCATCCAAATGAGCTCATGATCATTTTTGCCTCAAGGGTTTTGCTTACAAATGAAGTTCTAGCTCCCTTAAAGTGTGCATCTTAACCGCAAGGTCGAAAAGTACTTTTTATCAAACGATACATCTCAACCCATGATCAGTTGTCCCACAAGGGTTTTGCAAAAAAAAAAAAATTTCTTGCACCCTTAAAGTGCGCATTTTACCCGCATTAGTGGAAAAAAAAATTTTGATCATACGTATATACCAATGATCCCTATAAGAGCCTGCTATCGTTTTTGCCTCAAGGGTCTTGCTTACAGATGAATTTCTAGTGCCTTTAAAGTGCGCATCATCACAGCCAAGTTCAACGATAAAATACTTTTTCTCTAGCTCCCTTAAAGTGCGCATGTGAACCGCACAGTCGAAAATTACTTTTGATCAAATAATACATCTCAACCCATGCAAGTGCCATATGAGCTTACAGCTCTTGTTTTAAGTCTTGGCGCTATTCTCTAGTGCTATTTTGCTCTGGAGTAGCGCCAAAACCTATACTTTCCATGCTTTGCAAACTGCAAATGCTGAATATAGTTCGCTTTGCAAACTATATTCGTAGCACCGCCCAATACGCTTTGCGGCATTTAAAGCGAGATAATCTTGCGGGTTTAGAAATTTCTAGTAAGGCAAAGGTGCGGTCTGCAAACACTCAGGAAACAACGGAGGCTGTATCATTTTCTTGCTTTGATCAGAATATGAAGTTATCGGAGCCAGCGTTGGTGAACGGCTGAATGGGTTTCAGTAGGGACGTTCTCTATCGCTAGTTGCGCTAGTATCGCTGCTGTTAGAATGTGTGTCAATTTTGTCAAGTCTTGGCGCTATACTCCCTAGTGTTATTTTGCTCTGCTGCGGAGAAACCTGCATTCGATGACTTGAAAAAAGTGAACACAAACTCGAATACTAGCCCCACTGGCGATAGCGAACGTTTCTACTGAAACTCAATCTGTCGTGCACCAGCGCTGGCTCGAATAACTTCATATTTTGAACTGAGCATAAAAAAAAAGATACAACCCCCACTGTTTCCTCGATGTGTGCAGGCCGCATCTTAGCTTTACTAGCAATTTCTAAATCCGCAAATTTGTCTTGCTTTAGTTGCAGCAAACGTAGTCGGTGGCGCTAAGAGTATGGCCCGTTTGCGAAGCAAGCAAAGCGTAGGTTCTGACGATACTCCCTAGTGTTATTTTGCTCTGATGCGCATCAAATTGTCGGAGTGAAGGAGGAAATTCGCATCCGACTGCCGAAAATCGAACTGTATGTGTACGTACCTTTTAGCCCTGACTTTCTCTTTAGTTCTGACGTCTCCCTCTTCTCCAGTCCCTCTTCTGTCACTAATGACAGGAATCCGTTTCCGGATCTTTCAGTGTGAAGTGGCCCAAGTGATTTCCGTATTTCCTCTCTTTTTGAAATTGTCCGGAAGAATGTTTCCTATATTCTCGATGGGAGCAATATTGTTGGCAATAGGAAATGTTAGTTGCCCATTTTGCAGCTAATATGGAGCGGAGTGGGGGGGAATGTTGCCGAGAGCCTTTAATAAGATCCTGTACAGAAGTTCCTTTTTAACGAGGGAGTTGATAGGGGACTGGCTGTCGTCGAGGGGGGACAGTATGGGAAGAGGAATGGCCAATGATGGTAGTGGGAGTGTCACGGATCCTCCACGTAAAGAAGACAATACTTCGATTAGGCTCGGCTGCATTTTATAATAACACCGAAAAGTTTCGGTATGATCCCAGACTGGGGTGTGTCTCGACTTTCTTGGTCAGGTCAATATCGGCATTGTGAGAATAGACCACATACACTATTGTCCTATTGCACAAGGCACTTTTGCTGGACTCCGGACGATCTTGGTTGGAAATCTATCGAAAGAAAAATTTGTAATTTTTATCTCTCGCTTATATCTACAAATTCAACAACTTGATTTGGGCTTTACCAAATTTTCGGTTGTCTTATATAAATTTGCTTACCCAGTTTGAAGTAGAACTGAAAAGCCAGCTTATTCTTAAATCTGGATTTTAGTTCATTCGTTCATTTGATGAAAATCAATTTGGATAGCGGAGCAAAGAAGTAACGCATTTTCATTGCATCTTCGAGCCTATTTGAATGAATAAGTAATGATTAACTAGATTTTGATATTTCAGCCCTTTTCGGTTAAACTTTAATCGTTCAGATTAGCGTCCCCAGAGTTACCCCCCTCCCTCGAAGGCAAAAGTTAAGTGGGTAGTCCCTATAATGTGTTGTTTAGTTGTGTCTGTGTGTTCCAGTGTCCAGTTCAGTACTAGATTCTGACTGTAGTTAATCATCCTTCCTTTTCCTAGGCAAGGCCAAGCTCATACGCAGCAGTCGGAGGAAACCCGGGTATGGCAGCGCAGGGATGCGAGATGGCAGCACGTGCATTTCCATCGATCCGGATGCCCATCCTTCGCACTGGGACATAAGTAGCTTTTATGTTCTTACACAAAAAAAATTGGTGTTGAGAAAAGAAATGGGTGGAAGTTAGTTTTGTGAGGGGTAGTGACAGAGGCGCGGTGCGAGTGGAACGGCTCACTTCCAGAAAAGTTCTCATCACAGAAAGCATAGACTTTTGCTGCACATGAAGCTTAAGCCTTAATGTGTACGAGGCCCAACCCGGGCTTTCGTTTATTTGACTTTTGACGATATGTGAATGATACTAGTCAGGACTCAGTCGATCATGTATCGTTGCGTGTCACTCAAGAATGTGTCAATCGGTGGTGAAAGGAACCGGATCTTCGTGTTCTTTTCATGGTTTGTAATTTTCTGTATTTGCTCGGGCTTAGTGTTGGGACCCAGTAGAAAGGAATCGGGTTGCAATGTTGTACTTGCGGAATTTGGCTGGCTGAGCTACTGGTCCCTCTCCTTGGAAGTTTTACTATTAATGATTCTAATTTTGCGGTTCGCCTAAGAACCTTATTCATGCTTGATATTAGCTCCCTTCCTACCCTCGGGAATTCTCATCTGTTCAAAATATATGCTCTCTTCAGCTCAGGCTACTTGGGACGTTCTGTTCATTTCGAAGTACTGAAACGGCTTTTGATAATCCTTATCCGCTTGTATCCGTGGTGTTATTGTGAATGTTTATTGGTTGGCTCAGAATGTAGGATCGAGAACCTTTGTTTGAAACAGTTTGTTACTCTCCTGTGTGTTTGGTATTTGCGCCTAATCTTAGTCTCTCTACCGAAAGTCGTCAGGGTTCTGCTTCGCAGTCCAAAGTGTAAGCCAAAATTCGTTCGTCCTCGTGATCGTTTCTTAAATTCTAGTCCATAGTGCAATGTCACGTTGCAGTGTAGGCTGCACCGTAGGCTAGGGGGCTCCCGTACTTTGGCTGTTTCATATAATTTTTACCGTGTATTTTCTCTCAGCCATTTTTGAAGTTGTCTTTAATGTTGAGCAGTGTGTTTACTTCCTAAGAAATTCTACGTTTCAATTCTTCCCCCTTTTTGTCTGTTACTTTTCTGCACGGCCACTAACTTACTTTGAAACCGTTTTTTCGAAAAGCTCTCCTTACTCTTAAAAGGCATAGAAACCTAAGGGAGAAGGAGTCATTGACAACAGGCGTCTGCCTGGAAGGTTGGCCCTTTTGGAATCAAGATCTTGCCCAATTCCGCCGCGTTTATCACTCTTGTCGCTGACTGAATAGGTCATTGTGTTCCACCCACTTAACATCGAACATGGCTCATTTCCAGCTAAAAGGTTCTAGCTTGCCAGGGTTCGGTAGGGATCACCACCTAGGAACGGGGCCATTTGGTTTCTATGCCTTTCAAGAGCTTACTCGTTTCTTGTCAACGAGATCTTCACTTTGGATTGTTTCTTTCGATATGTTTCGATATTCTTTGAAATAAAAGGTCTAGTATTGTAAATGACGTCCTGGCTTACAGTTTGTCCTTTGATGGAAGTCCTCTGCTGCAGTTCTTCCTCATCTCTTATTTTCTTTCAAAGTTTACAGAAAAATATTTTCTAGGAGGTCAGGTGCCCCAAGCATTTGGCAGAGGTGTAGCATAGCCTACCCGGAAAATAGCAATTGTGGTAAAATATTCCTTTAGCCCAAGCTGACTTACAGTCATATATTCATATAATATATACAAAAACGGATTCGTCAGCTGTGATGCTTATGAAGCGATATTTCTTGGCAATGGTCCTCTTCAGGCTGTCATTCTTCTGGGCCAACGCTGGGGAAGGAAACAAACCTGCAATAAATAACTGAAAATTCTACCAACTATAAATATCTTATTCGGGAAAATTACTTTCAAAGACCACTGTAAGGAAAATGCTAGTCTTGAGATTTAATTTTAAAAAATTGCTGCTATTTTTATTGCACGGTTGGGGCGAAGACACAAGAAATTTTCTTCTGCATTTTGGTCAACTTCGGTTTCTCTAAAAATAAAAGACTAAAACTTAAATATTTATTACGTTACCGACTCCGTTTCGCAATTCTTATAGTGGTAGAGTGCTTCTCTCATGTTTCACAAACTCCACTTCCCGTTGGTTTAGTCTCGGACTGGAGTCAAACTAGCCCATCTGAATCCCACCGGTTATTTGTCCTTCCTGATGTGATATAGACTACAATCTATTGTGTCTGTTCAGTTATTCGGTAATCGACATCGATAAGTGGAATGT
This sequence comes from Branchinecta lindahli, assembly GCA_023053555.1. Lineage (NCBI taxonomy): Eukaryota > Metazoa > Arthropoda > Branchiopoda > Anostraca > Branchinectidae > Branchinecta > Branchinecta lindahli. Next base: position 12,398,287 of record JAKZAO010000007.1, on the reverse strand, counting down.
AACCTGAAAGCACAGCAGTGAGTCGATTAATTATAAAAACAATAAATAATATTAAATGTGAAACCCAGAACTTCTTTTACTGTAAGAGACCGTTTTCGAGATCCCAAAATACATCGGTGACATCGTAAAGGCATTGTCAGGCTGTTAGAGAAGCTGACATCTTTTTGAGCAGGAGTATGTTAAGGGAGGAATCAGGGGTAAGGATATCCATTGAATCAGTAAATCCACCTCGTGTTCCTATCGCACTAATTGACGGACGGAATCCAAATGCTAATAATGATGTATTGGTGGTTCAGTCTAGATTCTCGATAGCGGGGCAAGCAAACATGTTGAATTGTCCTATCTCCTTTGCTTTTCTGGTTCTGGTTTGGTCGGTAGTCCGGACGGAATCCGGGAAAAAAACGGAAATTCGATTGACCTTCTTTTAGGTCCTGATCGGGTGTTTGTAGTGCCGATTATGAGCTAAAAAGATACTATCAGATCGAAGTTACTAGAATCGAACAAAATAGAGACGGACATGTTTCCGTCAGCTGCTTGTTGTGTCAAGAATCTGCGCATGGACATAGTTTTTATGGCACTTGCAGCTCCGCTCAAGTGCCATATACCGATCGCTTTTCGGTCGGTCGGTCGGTCGGTCTGTCCTTCGGTCGGTCGGGCGGTCCACTGTTTTCGAGTTAGGGTACTTCCAGATGTCCTAGGACGATGAAACTTGGCAGGCATATCAGGGACCCGATATAACTAACCTGGAAATAATCAGTTTCACGATCCGACCATCTGGGGGGTAGTGGTGGGCCGGAGAATCCTGAGAATTTTGTAGTTTTTGTAAAACCCCTACCCCTTTCTTCTCACTAGTAGGTCTGCGCGCGGCGTGACGTCACTCTTTGCATCGGATCACTCTGTTAACAGCGGAAAGAGCTAGTGCATTCGAGGGTCAAAGGGGTTTGTATATGTGATTCAGTGCAGGGGAATATGGAAAATTGAGTGTTGTGTAACTTTGGAACGGGTGATCGGATTGGGACGAAACTTAATACCTGAATGAATGACATATCTCTGATCTTCCATTTGAAGTCCGAACCGGATTCGACAGCTATGGGGAGTTGGGGGGGGGAGACCGGAAATCTCGAGAGACGGTTATAGTGGAGGGATTGGAGTAAAACTTGCTGAACAAGAATCTGCTCCATATAAATCGTTTACACGTTTGGACTGGACCCGGACACTTGGGGGGGGGGGGAGGTGGAGGGGAGTTTCCCGGAATTCTGGTGATGACAGTTTTGGGGATTTTCACGACGAAACTTGGGAGGCGTATCAGGGACCCGATCAAACTAACTTGTAAATAAAAATTCACTCGATCCGATAGTCGTGGGGGGATCGGAGGGAGGGGGAATCCGGAATATTTAGCCATGCGTAACTTTGGAACGGGTGATCGGATTCCAGTGAAATTTAATAACTGAACAGAGGGCCTGTGGTGATCTTTTTCATGTCCGGACCGGATCCGACAACAATTGGGGGGGGGGGGGAATACGTAACCGGATCGGACTGGAGAGATCGGGATGGAACTTTGTGGGAATAACAAACAAGTCCAAAACCGAACCGGATTGGCTCCGGCGACTGTGGGGGGAGTTTGAGGGGCGGGTCCGGAATTCCGGTGATCGCGAGTTAAGGTACTTCCAGATGTGCTAGGACGATTAAATTTGGCTGGAATATTAGAAATTCGACAAGATTGGCTTAGAAATCGCCACTTTTCAAATCCGACCATTCCCTAAAGTAGGCTACCAATCATGACCGCAAATTAAGAAAAATGCTTTTAAGCAAAATATGCATTTCCATGATCCCCATGAGTCCATGATCATTTTTGCCTCAAGGGTTTTGCTTACAAATGAAGTTCTAGCTCCCTTAAAGTGTGCATCTTAACCGCAAGGTCGAAAAGTACTTTTTATCAAACGATACATCTCAACCTATGATCATTTGTGCCACAAGGGTTTTGCAAAAAAAAAAAATTCTAGCACCCTTAAAGTGCGCATTTTACCCGCATTAGCGAAAAAAAAATACTTTTGATACGTATATATCAATGATCCCTAAGAGCCTGATATCGTTTTTGCCTCAAGGGTCTTCCTTACAGATGAATTTCTAGTGCCTTTAAAGTGCGCATCATTACAGCCAAGTTCTACGATAAAATACTTTTTCTCTAGCTTCCTTAAAGTGCGCATCTGAACCGCGCAGTCGAAAATTACTTTTAATCAAATAATACATCTCAACCCATGCAAGTGCCATATGAGCTTACAGCTCTTGTTTAACAATCTGCCAGAAGAATCCGAGGGGGGCAATGTTTTTTTTTTTTTTTTTGTCTGATGACACTTGAAGATTGCCTAAAAGGAAAGTGTAAACCAACTGAAACAAGACCAGAGTTTCGATAGGATCCCAAAAACTTAATATCTGATCCAGACAATTTGGTCTTGTCTTCGCCAGATTCCAGTATTCGCCAGGTTAATCATCTGAGAAAACCAAGTTCAGATATACCTCTATAAGCCATATCTATTTTGACCGAAACTTCCTGCTTTACTTCTGCCAAATTTCTGGTTTCGGCCGAATTCCAAGCAAACTACTTGTCCAGCAAAAAAAAAAAAAAAAATTCAGAAACGTATTCAGCGTGTCTCCTTATCCCTATAAAGACATCTAATCAACTTCAAATAAAACTTCAACTTATAAAAAAAATTGCGGTTTCAACCGGATTCCGGAAGAATCATATGTCCGGGTAAAAAAAAATTATTTGTCATATACAGATTCAGCGTCTCTTCTTACCCCTAACCCTGTCATCTAATCAACTTCAGATAAAACTTTTGCTTTTGACAAATTTTCCGGTTTGTCCCGATTCGGGGCGAACTAGTTGACCGGGTGGAAAATGCTATTCACATAATTGTTCAGCATGTCTTCTTACTCCTAAATCGAACATCTAATAAACTTCAAATGAAACTTTTACTTTAACAAAACTTTCCGGTTTTTGCCGGATTCCGGACAAACTACTCGTCCGGCGAGATAATGGTTTTCATCATCGTGTTTTAGCTGTTTAAAAATATTTTGTTTGTCCCTTAGTTTGAACACCCACCCCTAAATATAGGGCTACAGAGCCCATCTGCGAACTCGACCTTACCCTTGATCCAAAGAATCCTCACACCAAGTTTCATTCCCTTCGAAAGTTATCGTGCTTACAGACGGACAACTTTTGCGATCCCTCCACATACGTTTTGGGATCCCAAGAATGACGTCATATTTGTTTGAAGGAGCCTTAGAAGTCTAAAAATCTACAAGACCTGTTGGTCTGCAACAAGAAGTTTTTTTGGTCCCGTTTCGGATCCCATCGAGACTTTTGATCTTGTTCAAGTGGTCGGCCTGGAAGCAGCCAGATCGTGCGCAGTGTCCTGCCCTTGCCTAGGGCTCTGACAGCTGAACCGCTGAACGCCCAGCCGACTTGGAATAGCTTCAAGTTATGCAAAACATATATCAGGCAAATTACTATCAAAGCTGTGCTAGTTGCGTTTTTGCAGGTACCGTGGTATTTGATACCGCGGTAACTGCGTCTACATTTTGCCGTCTTTGCATTTATCGTCGTACCTGATACTACCGTTCTTGGCAAAATGATAATTATAATTTGCGTTGTAAGAAGTCACACAAAAGGGGTTTCGTCGAGTAAATCACGCTAACTTCACGCAACTTCCGTGGCGTATCGAAGCGAGACTGGACGAGCATTAAGCCAAGCCCAAAAATGTACAGAAGATGTCTGAGAACCGAGAAGGGGTGATAACAAAAGTAACACGTGCGATATTGAAACTTCGCTGGTTTGGAAATAGTTACTTGCATCGATTCACATCCCAAGTGCCAAACTTCTTTCCCACCAATTTGACAAAACAACTAGGCTCTTGTGTGAGATGGTGAGTGGATGACTTTTTCAGATACCACGGTCAGTTACTAAGGTCGTGACCGTGGTATCTGAATATCACATTCCACGGTAACTGGCCAGGTCCACAGTAGCTCCAAAAACGCAACTGTTGCTCCGCTTTTCATTGCTCCAGATTGAATCCTAATTAAGTCAAAAAGAAGAACCTCCCTTCCCCGCAGCTCCCGAGGAGAAGCAGTACAATGTCCAATAGGCTTGCTGTGGTTCGCTAGTGGTGGAAACCTGTTGCTCGAAGTCACTGAAGAAGTTGGATCAGTGACAGCAAGCAATATCGCGATGTACTTGAGTTGCTGTCCAGGGTAAAAGTTAGGGAGCAGTTGAGGGATGCAAGCAACCTTTCTGGGAAGAAATGAGTGAACGCCAAGAAGAACAAGAGGAAGTGGAACAGAATGAGAGGTGAGACTGTGGTTACTTGTTCTGTGATCTTGTTGGGGTACCAAGTGCTAAATACGGCTCGAATGCGTGTGTCAAAATCGCAAAACGCGAAATGTGTTTCTTGAAACTGGAATGCTAGGCCGCGTTTTACCATGTTTGGATCGCGAAAAGATTTTTGTATTTTGGACAGTCGCCTGTCTTTTGTTGGGACAGATTTCTTGAGTGTGCTCGTTAAATGGTCACCTGTTCGCATAAGAAATTTCTTATCCTCTTTTGAGGCGAAGATTTTTTGAGCATTTAAAAGTCATCTGTGGAGTTCCCCGAAATAACAGCCAGTATTTTGTAATGTAACATCTTCATTGTCTGTTAATATTCTAGCTTGTTAATTGCTCTTGTTAGTAAGATTTGTGTTAATAATTAAGCAAGGAAAATCTTACTTGTCAAGTACTGGATATACAGTGAATATGTCGAAAAAGCTCCTTGCAATTCTGTACAACGCTATGGCTTTGCCTCATTTACTGTTTGTGGCTCCATTCTGGGATCTTTTAACCGCTACGGACAAGAAAGAGTTGAGAAAGCTGTTTTTTAAATTTGCTAAATCAGTTAGTCCCGCAACCTGTATTTGATCCAGAGGTACTCTATCGCAGACCCCGTGCTTAACGTCGAAAATCTCGTCGCGAACCTTAATTATAAAGATGTTGAACACCCCTGGATGGGTATTCTTTTTTGATAAGATTCTTTGTTTTGTGATTTTGTATCTAGGTAAATGTTGTTTTTTGTTTGTTTTTCTTGTAATTGTTGTTTTCTTTTCTTTTCACATACTCCGTCTCTTTTTCCGCTGTGTTGTTTGATGGGTAATAAAATACTTCATTCATTCATTCATTTCAAATATATAAATACATTTCTAATGATTAGGACCGCTCCGCCAAAAGGAACTCAATTTCTTCGAAGTTTAAGCCAAAATATCTGAAAAGAATATAATAAAAAAGCTCGAACCGATCCATGCATAAAACCCGAAAAGACATCGTACCAACAATAGCTTTGCGCGTTTGGTAATTCAAATGATTATTTGAAATAATCGAGGAAATGATCAGTCCAAAGATCTGAGACGCTTGCTTATCAATATGTAGTCTTTTGCGTACTGAAAAAAATGTCCTTGCTTATTAACAAAATAATTTTACAAAAATCTTACTAAAAACAGCAATTGACAGGCTAGAATACTAACAAACAATGAAGATATTCCTTCAGCCCAAGCTGACTGCGAATTTGACAAAGCACAACGGATAAGTCAGCTACATTTTATTGGAGCTATATTCTGTCCGTCCGTGGCCGAATGGTTATGGCGCCGAACTCACGAGCGAAGGGTCGCTGGTTCGAGTCTCGGTTGTGCCGACCGTTTGGTTTAGGGCGAGGGTTAGTGGCGTTTCCCCGTTAGACAAGCTAAAGTCCACCCAGCTTCAAATGGGTACCTAGAGAAATCTAGGGAAAAGCACGGGAAAGCGTCGGATGACTTGCCCCCAACCACGCATTGCACCCCGGCCGAGGGCAGAGAATCGGGAGATCGGCACCTGCGCTACGCGAACCCTAATCGGTTTGCATGCGAAAGTTTGCTTTTTGCTTTTGCTTTATTTTGGCCCTTCTTGGCAAGGGTCCTCTTCAGGCTCAAGCCGCTCAAGTTGGAAAATGAACTTGTAAATATAGCTCCAATTAAACGTAGCTGACAAATCCGTTTTGCTTTGTCAAATATAAACAATGAAGATGTCATATTGAAAACGCTGGCTGATATTTGGGGGTAAAGGCTATGCAAGTGAATTGTGTTGATAATTTTCGTAGACTTGTTCATGTTTTTTGCTACTAATAATAAAAAAAAAAAATTGTACTCATGGTGCATTTACACTGGGTACACTGTCAGAAGTTTCATAACAGATTGCGCATAACACTTTCAAGAATAACACCTTTTCACTTAGAAATAAAGTGTTATGACCAATTAAGTTTATACTATTTCGTGCCTAGATCTCCAACAACACCTTCAATTGGTAAAAATACTACACTATCAGAAGTTACATAACGACAACAGAAGGATGCCCGGTTTCAACAGATAACACTTTGGGATGTTATCTGTTATGTTTCTTTCGCTCCCGTTAGTATTTTTACCAACTGAAGGTGTTGTTGGAGATCTAGGCACGAAATAGTGTAAACTTAATTGGTCATAACACTTTATTTCTAAGTGAAACGGTGTTATTCTTGAAAGTGTTATACGCTATCTGTTATGAAACTTCTGACAGTGTAACCCCCCCCCCCCGTATCCAGGGGGGTTAGGGGTTCAACCCCCCCACGCAACCCAAAAAGTAATAGTTTTTTGCAGGTTTTAACCTCTGATCTATGTATTTTTTGTACTTTTTGGTCCGACCCGTGGACAACCCCCCCCCCCCCCCCCGAAATAAATTCCTGGATACGGCCCTGGTATATGGTATATCTGACTCGAAATTGGCTCGAATTTGTTCTAACGACGATCGAGGAAACGCGCTGATGAAAGCCAAAATATTTGAAATTTTACCGTGAAAAAATTTGGAAAGATTAAAACTGTAGCTTTTCTAGAAAATGCGATATAATTGAAACAACATTTTGACACTTGCTCTGTGGATGAAAATAGCACCGTCGATTAATTTCCCGTCCGAAAATTAGTCTCCGTTAAAATTAGTCTATTTTCCGGGCAAATTTTTTAAACGGATTTTTTTTTCACGCATGATGGACGTGACATTGATCTTTTGGGAACATGACCGTTGAAGACTCCTGGTTTTTCCAGTCAAATCTGGCCAGATTTTAAACAATTTTGTTTGAATTCTGTTGGACCAATGTGATTTCTTATGATTTTACTTGAAGTTCCCCATGATTACTCTAAGTAATGTCCGAAAAAGGCAGAGAGCTTTAGGTTTAATTAGTATACAATCTATTTCATGCCTTATTTTTTTCTTGAGTTAGTAAAATAAATAACGTCACTTTTCCAGGAAGCTCAACAAGAATACGCAACCTCCTTAAACTTTGAATTTAAGAAGACTATGAGATTATTGAAAAGTAGCCTGAAATTGTTCTAAAAAAGCCTTCCACATAATTATGGTAGTTTTGTTTTGTTTTCTACCAAAGTAATAAGCTGCTTTTTGGTTTCCGTAGTGTTTTTTCTCTGATATTTTGCGTCAAATACGTCCGTTTTTCTAGGGACCCTTTCAAGCTCAAATACGTTTTTAAAATACGCTCGCATTCCAGAATACGGATTTACGCAGTATGAAATGGCACTGTTAGTTGAAATTCGAGTATATGTTCCTGATCCACGGTTGGAAATCCAAGATATACTTAGCGTGCTAACAAAATACTGTATGGACCTTATGCGCTTTTTATCCTTCTTCTGATTCTCGCTTTACTCGCTTGTAAAATTCTTTTATATAGTGCCAGGGGCGCGGGATCATTTCTCCCTGCTTCCTGCAAAGTGTAACTGATAACACTGAAAAAATAGTGTTGCTGTGCAATGTGCTTTAAGGGTACCTATGGCACCATTATGGGCCCTTCACGGCTATTGAATTGTTCAACTGTGCGGTAAAGATACCCACTTTAAGGGTGCTAGGAATAAGGGTCAGCAACCTTGTCAGAAGTTTCATGAAATATAATACAATGATTCGCATTTTCAACAGATAACAATTAAGATGTTAGCTGTTATGTTGTTCAAACGTTGCGCATTAAAACGTTATGCAAACAAGAAGGGCCGAAACCCCGCCGAAAATCTTCTGACTTTTTTGTTTGTCACCATGATATCGGAAAAGTCAGCAGATGCTTTTCGGCGGTTTTTTTTTTCTCTTCCTGGCGACGTTTGTCATGCATAACGCGTGCCAAATCTTAATAGATAACATCGCAGGTGTTACCTGTTGAAAACTTCGCATCAATGTGTTACCCATTACGAAAATTCTAACAGTGTAAGCCTTTGATGCAGGAATGATCATCGTCCTTGACGCCGAAATTGTTTTACTGTCCGTGGAAGCTGCACACTTCAGTGGTGTTAGTTGCCTACCCCTCACAACTAAAAAAGAGGAAAGGAACGGCGCAGCTTTCCAGTTCTAGCATCCTTAGCATTTGGAGCAACTTTCTTTGTTTTAGCAAACCTTTCCTGTTTTTATTAGCCTTTCCCCCTGCACCTTGTTTTTCCTTTCTTGTTCTTAGTCGATCCCAAACTCGCTCGTCCATTCCTCTAGTTTGACATATTGTTCGCAAAGGGTCGCATTCTCTACGAAAAAGTGTGATTCTTGGGAAGCGAGAGATCGAACGCTGGGAGATATAGCCTGTCGGAGAAAACTGGAAAAGCAATCAGTTACCAATTTTCTCCCTATTTGCTTCTTGGTCTCACGGGTACTCGGCTTTGAATTTCATTCGAGTCTTCCCATTCCTCTGTGTACTTTTATCATGGTCGAGTTTGATTACATTTTTGATAGGTGCTCTAACTGAGTTTGAGCAGTCCCTTGCGTTTCTTGCTCGTATTATTACTGGGATCATTCTCATTTAGCAAGTAAACTCGGTTACTTGGGGTTAAAGTATTAAAATCAAGCGTTACTTTTTTGCCATATACTACAAGGAAATGCATTTGGAAATGTTGGAAAAGGGGGTGTAATGAATTTGAGACAAAAAACTTGTGGGGTGTCCAAAATTTATCGTGATCAGCGAAAATATGAATGCAGTATTATACTTTTGCAGAAGGCCATATTATTAGGATGGCAGTCATTTTATATTCTGCCTCTTATAAAAAAAAAATATGCGACACAGCAGTAAACAGTTTTCTGCATATTGTATTAGACTGACTTAGGGGGTGTGTTCCAACATCGTTACTTGGGTTGCCACGGTCTCACTCTGGCCTTGTAAATACTGTTGCTCTCCCTCGCTCACGAATCAAGATTATCTGATGTGATGATCAGCGGTAATTGGATCTAACTGAAGGCTGGAGTAAGCGAAAAGCTAACCATCCTTCCGAACATGGTAAGCTGTAGTATACGGATGATAAGCAAAGGCGAGATGTACTTTAGTAGTAAATGGTCACAAAACCAGTGAGAGCTCAACGGTCCAGGGAGCTTTTGTCAGCTTCTTTGCGAAATCAAAGCGTTGAGAAAAACAGCAGCTGACAAAACTTTTATTTCCGAAAATATCTTTCTGTAACCAGTCTGTGGGGAGATTTCTTTTCAGTTGTCTAAATTTCGTTTATTTAAACAGAAATGAATGTGTACATTATATACCACTTCTGCCCTAAGAGAGCATTGGCCGCATCTGGTGGCAGTATTCACTCATGAATTACAGAAAGGAAGAACAAACATAAAATAAGCAAATAAAACAAAATGAGCTATCGATAGAAGAAATTATTCTAGTATTTCTTCTACATATTCTAGTAAGTAAGAAATGTTTGACCTTATTCGGAAATGTTTGGGACCTTAGACATTGGTATGTTGTAGCTTATTCGGAAATGTTTGGGACCTTAGACATCGGTATGTTGTAGCCTACGGTTTTCACAGTATTGGATAGAAATTCGTAATTTTCGGAATTAGAACATTCCCTTCAAGGTTAGCTTATCCTGTGTGGAGAAACCAAACGTATGAAATGTTTGGTTCAGCTTTTTTCTGCCCCTTTTCTTATCTGATTGTTTTGCTATCATCACTGTCGGTTGAATTTTGTAAAAAAAAAAAAAAAAAAAAAAATTAAAGAATGGGATACTTTAACCCGACTTGCCATTTTGACCGTAGGGCAACGTTGTTAAGTAATGATATGCTTCCTCATTCCTCGAAGTGGATCTTGTCTTTCTAGATGCCCAACGGAAGCGCCGGGAGATAAACTTCTTAATGGAGGGACTTGTCAAGTTTTTGCAACATCACCAGAAGCAAAAGACTTGGAAGCCGGAGGGGAAACAGTGGAGGAACGTGAAACCTGGAATAAGAAGATAGACTTCCTTCTTTCCGTTATAGGTTTTGCAGTTGACCTAGCAAACGTCTGGCGGTTTCCTTACCTCTGCTACAAAAATGGAGGAGGTTAGTTTCCCCCTCTCATTATTTTTGTTCGGGTGGGAGGTGGTCATGTTGTATAATTCTGTCAACAATGTAGGCTACGTTTTAAGTCATACTGTATACCAGATATTTAGTTATAATAACAATTTGTTTTTATCTCCTCTGCTACAAATCCATGGGTCCATGATCGTGAATGAGCGTAAAACAAGACAGGGAGGACAAGAAAAATAACTCACTAACGCTTAGCCTACGGTAAAATAATAGGTAATTAGAAAGAGACGTTCAAATGAAAATACATACATTTGTACGCTGTTCAAGAACTTGGGAGTCAAATTAAATGTCGCTCATTAAATAGAGAAACTAAGTTACTCGTATGTTGAAGGAGTTAAATTGAAAGCATAACACCATCTGCAACGAATAGATTACCCCCGTCCAAGCCACTAGTTCAAACCGGAACTCGGTCCCAACATCGTAGCATCTAGCTGCGCGGTTAGGAAGCACCCTTGTAAACTAGCTCAAAATGGATCGTAACAAGAAAATCAGACAAAAAGAAAAACGTTGGTATATTGATAAAAGCTAAAAAAAAAACGCAGCTAAATGTTTGACGATGCAAAACGGATAAGTCAGCTATCTCTACCCTTTCGACGACCCAACTGAACAGCAAACACAGCAGCCGAGTCCAGAAGGAAATCACTGCACCATCTTTAACTCCAACCAAATTTCAGAGAAGAAGTTCACAAAATCAGATACTTAAGGAAGAATCTTTAATTGTTTTTCTACAAGTTCATTTTCCAGCTTGAGCCTGAAGAGGACCCTTGCCAAGAAGGGCAGAAATATAGCTCCAGTAAAATGTAGCTGACTTATCCGTTTTGCATCGTCAAAAATCATTCGTAGTCAGCTTGGGGTGAAGGAATATCTATCGCAGCTAAATATTTGACAGTATCTGACATTTCTGCTTAAAAATCACCACATTTTCAAGAACGGTTAAATGCATCCCCTAAGTTAAAGTTTGACCGAAAGGACTGGGATAGGACAATCTAGTTACCCATCACTTATTCACTTAAATTGGCTTGAAGACCCGCTGAAAATGCGTTACTTGTTTTTTCCGACATTGAGGAATAATCGATTTTCAAATAGTGGAATTTCCGTGTGATTTGTGGTAGGCTACCTCTAATTTGTTGTATGCCTTACAAGAAAGATTTATGACTTTTTTTTGTTCCGGCACTAAGCAATCTTCACCAATATCGCCACTGCCCACCGAAAAGCCTTGTTTGTCTTATAGATAAAAATTTTCCGCGTCATAGTAGAATTTCGCTGTGGGGACGGCCGCAGATATTCTGAACGTCATAACTAGAGCAGATAGTGGAAAACAAAAAAATCTCTTTGCAGAATCCAAATAATTCAGTGTATTCAACTAAATGACACAAAAATAAGTTGGCTTTTCAGTTAAACTTTAATGGATTAAGTTTGACGTACTTAATAATTAATGAGCGGAATAAGGTCACTGACTTTTGCTCTAAAGGGTCAGTTTGTGCATCTTCTTTTGTTAATGGTGCTGGATGGTTCTGGAATTATTCAGAAAGTAAAGGTCCAGTTGTGTTCATAATAACCACTCCTACTCGTTGGTTATGCTTTATCCTCCATTTTTCGCAGTATTAGTCAACTTCTTGAATGTGCTTACGAGAAGCATCCCCGTGAAAAAGAGAAATCGAAAAGCCGGTGTCTAATCTCCATAATGACTATTATTTTGCTCACACCCAAGTCGTGCGTCCTCGCTATGCTCCGCTACCTATTTAGTCATGCGTAATGACATGTAAATCCCGACTGGCCAAAGCCGTGATGTGTCATTTTATTGTTCGGCTGTAGCCTGTGGGAACTGGCCAACCGGCACCTTTTTGGAATCCCAACCGTGCGATATTTCTTTGATTTGTCTGTTCTTCTGTCTTTCTCTTGAAAACGCCCGAGCGGATTCAGAATTTTAGATGTTTCAGTTTAAAGCCAAAGGCTCGAGGGCCTATTAAAAGTTCTTCGTAACTTTGTGTTCACAATGGCCTTCGACTGTTCATCTGTCGAGCGGCCTCATTTCTCAGTTGGTCAATTTTCCACTTGTGCCCACCGAGGGGCTGCCCACTCCCCTGCACCTGCTGTTCACCTCTTCTCCGCGGCACTGCCGAAACTATAGCGGTGCCCGCCACGTGGCAGCCGGTGCCAGCTGGTGTAAGTCGGTGTAGGCACCGACCATTCACTGGGCACCGGGCACTCGCTGTACACTAAAACCAAGAGTGGGCAACCCCTCTGTGCCACCATCTGATGTGGCACCGAGATGCACCTTTTTCGCTGGACAGAACGAAGTAATTCATTCATGGAAGACCAGTTAGTTTTCAGTTCTGTTTTGAATCTGTCCAAGCCCAAGCCAGAGCGTAACCCGGGAAACCTATAGGGGAGGGAGGCGGGTCGCCGAGTATTATAGTGGATAGCCCTTTTGAACGATTGTGAACAACGCATTATGGTCCTTGGCAAGGTCACACATATGCTTAGTGTCCAAGCATTTATCGGTGACGTAGGACAGGGGCTTAGAAATTTGAGGGCTGAACAGGTTATCCGATCAGATTGACTGATAGGTGTTATTGAATGTAGTTGTATTTCGCTTGAAGAAACAGGAAGATCTGTCTTGTGTCGAAAGGCCATTCAACAGGAACCCATAAAATATATACTGTTAGTTTTTGGCTCGGGTTAAAGGATTCTGCCAGATCATGGTATAAAACGGAAATTCGAGATTGACACAAGTTACCGTAGGAACCTCAATGGGGGTTCGATATTGAACCTCAATGGGGGTTCGATATTCGAAAAAAAAGGGTGGTTCCCAAAATCACCACGATCTTTCCGCCCACTGTCACAATGCCCACGCTCAGAATGCCCACGATCAAAATGCCCACGATCAAAATGCCCACGATTAAAATGCCCACGGCTCAAAATGCCCACGACTCAAAATGCCCACAATCCAAATCTGGAACACCCGAAACAGAAATCGTCCGAAATGCTGGCGGCTTAAAAATGCCGACAGTTTCCAAATGTCAACAGTTAAAAATGGTCACAGGGCCGGCTAATGTCGTCTTGGTTCAAAATGCCGACGGATGAAACTGTCCACAGGGGAAGCCAACATCATCCTTTGAATGCGGACTACGAGATTACAAGGGGTAGGATTAATCACGGAAAAGGTTTTGAAAGGAATTATTTTATTGTTTCTTGAAGAACGATTCAAAAAGACCAGCAAGTTTAAGTTAAAGAAAAGTTCCAAGGGGGTTCTTATCAGGCAGAGGCTTCCTCAAGATAGCACACAACTACCACGAGCAAATACACATGTTTCTTGTAGGTATTTTACCAGAATTATATTATAATTGAGATTATATCCGTTCACCATACGATCATCGTCATTCTGATAGTCCGTCTATTATACTCTTCCCGTTGCTCACTCACCCCTAATTCAAGTTTACTACGCTCTGAACACCTCAAATAATCCAATCGTTGGCATTCTGAACCGTGGGCATTTTGAGTCGTGGGCATTATGAGTCGTGGGCATTTTGAGTTGTTGGCATTTTTAGTGGGCATTTTGAGTCGTGGGCATTATGATCGTGGGCATTTTGAGTGTTAGCCAAAAAAAATAACAAAAAATTTGTCGGTCAAAGAAAATAAATGTTTTGTCAACACTGTTCTAGGTAACGTAATCTGTTAAAAAACAAGAGCTGTAAGCTCATATGGCACTTGCAAGGCTTGGTAAGAGGATGAAAGTAGGAATTCGCCAATTCGCGGGTTTGTTGTGATCACTTGTAAGCAAACCCTTGAGATAAGAATGATACGGACCCTTTGAAATCACGAGAATGTATCGTTTGGTAAAAAAAAAGATTTGTGCACTTAGCTGTGATGATGCGCACTTTAAGGGAGCTAGAAATACATCTGTAATCAAAACTCTTAAGGCAAAAATGATCCTGGGCCCTTTAGGATCATGAATATATGGTTTGGTGAAAAGTATTTTTTTTTTTTGCTTTTCGGTTAAGATGCGCATTTTAAGGGTGGTAGAAATTTATTTCTAAGCGAAACCCTTGAGGCAAAAATGATCATGGGCTCATGGGGATCATGAAAATGTAGGTTTTCCTTAAAATTATTATTTGTACTTCGCGGTTAATATGAGTAGGCCTACTTTAAGGGATGGTCGGATCTGGGAAGTGACAATTTATAAGCCAATCTTGTCAAGTCTCTAATGTTCAAGCCAAATTTCATCGTCCTAGCACATCTTGAAGTACCTTAAATTGCGATCACCGGAATTCTAGATCCCCCTCCATCTCACCCCAGAGTTACCGAATCCGGTCCGGTTCTGTTACTGATGTGTCTAGGGCTTACGCTTGTTCTTCTCACCAAGTGTCATCCCAATCGCTGTATTCTAAGCGTGTCACAAAATCCCCCCCCCGACTCCCCACATTGATCGGATCAATCCCACTTGAAATTGGACATCTGAGACATTAATTCTTTCCGAATATCAAGCTTTATTAAGTTCCGATCACCCGTTCAAAAGTTGGACAACCTCAAGATTCGGATTCCCCATCCTCCACTCCTCCACGATGGTCACATCGGAGAAACAACTGTTCTTAAGTTAAAATTGTAAAGTCCCTGATATGCCTGCCAAGTTTCGTCATCCTAGCACATGTGTAAGCATCTTAAGTTGGGATCACCGGAATTCCGGAACCCTCCCTCTAACTCCCCCCACAGTACTCGGATCCGGTCCGATCTTGTCAATTATGTATCTAAGGCTTGTGCGTGTTCTTCCCACCAAGTTTCGTCCCGATCCGTCCACCCTGAACATGTCACACAGTTTCCGGTTCCCCTCCTCCAACTCCCCCCAAAGTCACTGGATCCATTCCGGACTTGAAGTGTGACATCTGAGACACGAGGTCTTTCTAAATATAAAGTTTCATTAAGATCCGATCACCCGTTCGAAAGTTATACTTGCCTCAAGATTCCGGATTCCCCATCCCTTCACTCCCCCCACGGTGGTCGGTTCGGGGAAGTGACTATTTCCAAGTTAGTTTGGTCGGGTCCCTAATATGCCTGCCAAGTTTTATCTTCCTAGCTCATGTGTAAGCATCTTAGTCGGGATCACCGGAATTCCGGAACCCTCCCTCCAACTCCCCCACAGTGCTCGAATCCGGTCTGGTCTTGTCAATTATGTATCTAGGGCTTGTGCTTGTTCTTCCCACCAAGTTTCATCCCGATCCGTCCACTCTGAGCATGTCACACGATTTTCGGTCCCCCCCCTCCAGCTCCCCCCAAAGTCACCGGATTAATACCGGAGTTGAACTGTGACGTCTGAGGCACGAGGTCTTTCCAAATATAAAGTTTCATTAAGATCCGATCACCCGTTCAAAAGTTATACTTTCCTCAAGATTCCGGATTCCCCATCCCTCCACTCCCCCCACGGTGGTCGGATCGGGGAAGTGACTATTTCTAGGTTAGTTTGGTCGGGTCCCTGATATGCCTGCCAAGTTTCATCGCCCTAGCACTTCTGGAAGTACCCTAACTCGAGAACAGTGGACCGCCCGACCGACCGACAGACCGACGGACCGACAGACCGACAGACCGAAAAGTGATCGGTATATGGCACTTGAGCGAAGCTGCAAGTGCCATAAAAAAAAAAAAAAGGCGAAAGGTAAAAAGAAGAAGTGTCATTCAGAAGGAGCTGACTGTGAATCATATTTGACTTCGCTAAACGGATGGGTTAGCTCAAAGCGGAGAAAAATAACACTAGGGAGTAGTGCCGAGACCCATGCTTCGCAAACGAGCCATACTCGTAGCGCCGCCCACTACGCTTGCGGCATTTAAAGCGAGACAAACTGTGGGTTTCGGGTAAAGATAAGATGCGGTCTGCACACATCGAGGAAACAGGGGAGGTTGTATATTTTTTTTTGCTGTGTTCAGAAAATGAGGTTATCGGAGCCAGCGATGGTGCACGAACTAATGAGTTTCAGTTGGGACGTTCTCTATCGCTAATGGTGCTTGTGTATTCGAGTGTGTGTCACTTTTTTCAAGTCCTCGCGCTACTCCCTAGTGTTCTTTTGTTCTGGCTGAAAGTCAGTGGAAGGAAGGGAATTCAAAACCCCACGCCCTTCTCCCAAAGTTTGGTCAATCGACCTTGTGTCTCCGGCTTAACCCTATGTATGATAACTTTTATAATGAAGTGTAATTAAACCTTGAACCCTTGAACCTTGAAACAGAATGCGGAAAAAAATGTACCATGTCAACGACCCGATCGAGCAGCAAAATCAGCACTCGTATCCTAGATTAAATCTCAGCACCAGCTTTAAGTTCCAGCAAACCCACCAAGATTAGATCCTTAGAATCTTCATTTGTTTTATCACAGGTTCGTTTTTTCCAGAATAACATAACACCAAGGAGTAGCGCCAAGACTTGAAAAAAGTGACACACACTCGAATAGCACCACTAGCGGTAGAGAACGTCCCTGCTGAAGCCCTTTCAGTCGTGAGCCAGCGCTGGCCCCGATAACTTCAGAATTCTGAACACACACACAAAAAAAAGACGCAACCTCCCCTGTTTCCCCAACGTGTGCATACCACATCTTGAATGTACTAGAATTTTTTTAGCCCGCAATTTTGTCTCACTTTGAATCAGAGGTGCTGCGAGTCCGCTGTGATCGAGTCCGAGACGAGACCGAGACTGAAGTGACGCTCACGAGTCAAGACGAGTCCGAGTCCGCGAACAAAATCGTTCGAGACGAGACGAGACCGAGTCCGCGAAAAAGGTGTCTCGAGACGTCTCGAGACCGAGTCACGCCCCGAGTCCTAATAATTTGTTTTTGCCAAACTATAAACTATAATCTTCAAATAAAGAGTAATTAAAAAAAAAATCATCAATCAGTGTTACACTTAAAAAAAAACAAGCGCACCAAGGTGGTCGTGCCTCATCTTAGCTCTGTGTGGTCGCATGTAAATTCCTCCAGAACTGAAGATGCGCTCTATAGGGGCACTTGAGGCAGGAATCGCAAGAATCCGCTTTGCCAAAGGATACAATATGTTTAGCTTTTCCTTGTGTTGATGCCAGAAAGACAGGGCATCGCCGTCTTCAGCTGAATGTTCACTTGCCAGCTGCAGGTAGAGATCGACCTGTCCATCAAATTACAAATCTAGCCCTAAATATCCTCTTCTTTACCAACTTAGACTTTGATTCCAGTCACGGATGAATTTGCTTGTCCGAGACGTCTCTTGGACTCGGGTGACTCGGCCGGATTTCGAGACGAGACGAGTCCGAGTCCTCTTCCACAAAGGACGAGTCCGAGACGAGTCCGAGTCCCAGAAAAAGGTGTCTCGAGACGTCTCGAGACCGAGTCCAGAGTCCGAGTCCACCACCTCTGCTTTGAATGTCCCGAGCGTAGTGGGCGGTGCCACGAGTAGGCCTAAGGACCGTTTCTGATGCATAGAAAGCGTAGGTCTTGGCGCTACTCTATCTTGTTGTTTTGCTCTGTTTTTTTGGGATCCCAAAACGTAAGTGGAGGGATACCTATGACATCGCAGAAGTTGTCCGTCCGTCCGTCCGTCCGTCCGTCTGTCTGTCTGTAAGCACGATAACTCTCGAAGGAAGTGAGATATTTTGATGAAACTTGGTGTGGGGATTCTTTGGGTTAAGAGTAAGGTCGAGTTCGTAGATGGACCCTGTAGCTTTACATTTAGGGGTGGGGGAGGGGGTTTAAATTAAGGGGCAAGCAAAACTTTTTTAAACAGCTAATCTGATAGTCGATTATGGGGTAAGAAGACACGCTGAACACGAATATGAAAACCATTTTCTCGCCGGACAAGTAGTTCGTCCGGAATCCGGCCAAAACCGGAAAATTTATTAAAAGTAAAATTTTTATTTGAGGTTGATTAGATGTTTGATTTTGGGGTAAGAAGCCATGCTGAACACGAATATGAAAACCATTTTCTCGCCGGACAAGCAGTTCGCCCGGAATCCGGCCGAAACCGGAAAGTTTGTTAGAACTTAAAGTTTTATCTGAAGTTGATTAGATGTTTGATGAAGGGGTAAGAAGACATGCTGAACAAGAATACGAAAACCATTTTATCGCCATACAAGTAGTTCGCCCGGAATCCGGCCAAAACCGGAAAATTTGTTAAAAGTAAAAGTTTTATTTGAAGTTGATTAGATGATAGATTTAGGTGTAAGAAGAGATGCAGAATCCGTATATGACAATCACTCTTTAGCCGGACATATAGTTCGTCCGGAATCCGGCTGAAACTGAAAATTTGTTAGAAGTTAAATTTTTTTTTGAAGTTGATTAGATGTTCGATATAGGGGTAAGGAGATACGCTGAATCCGTTTTTGAGCGTTAGCTTTTCGCCGGACAAGTAGTTCTTGAATATCGCCAAAACCGCAAAATTCACAAAAGTAAGGTAGGATCGTTTCGATCGGCTTATAGAGGTAAACGCACATGTTGAATCCATATCTGAGCTTGGATTTCTTAATGAGTAGCTGTTTGGCCCGGCGAAGACTGAAAAACCTAATTGTCTGGATCAAATATTGAATTTTTGGGATCCCATCGGAACCTTTGGTCTTGTTTTTCTAGCTCGAGCATGAAGGGGACCCTTTCCAAGAAGGGCGAAAAGGCGCTAGAACAAACCTTAGCTGACTTGACCGTTTACGCATTAGAAGAAAAACAGAATGTCGATCCAAGGATTAGGATAGGCTAGTATCGGCTGGAATGTGGTATGGCGAGTATCCCCTATATCGGAAATTTTGGACTGTTCGGCTGGATGGAATTGTGAAATTCGTTTGATCAACGTCTTTTTAATCAAAGCATGCAGCAGGGTTCCGGGTGTACACAAAAACTCGCGTGAGCATCCCCTTTGCTTTGTGAGTGCTTAGCAGCAGAGGCGTTACTAGCTAAAACGTTTGGGGGGGGGGGCAAGGTATTTACCGACTGGCTGATCATTTTTACCGACTGCTTTTGCAGAAAAAAACGACCTTTTTTAAGAAAAAATTCTGTTTTGATGAAAAATATACTAATTTTCAGAAAAGAACGACTGTTTTGAAGAAAAAATCGACTAATTTTATGAAAAATCGACTGTTCTTGCAAAAATCGACTATTTCCAAGAAAAATCGACTGTTTTTACGAAAAATCGCGGCGCTTCGCGCCGACTCGGTTATTTTGTACCGACTTGCCGACAACATTGGGGGGCGTCCCCCCCCCTACGTGACACCCCTGCCTGGCACATAGTGACTTTACTGCACATTGGTTTCTCGGTGGGACTGTTTTCTCATTTATTGATTCACCAATATCCAATCATTAAGGCCATTATTTTTGATTTGATGGTAACCGGGAGAAACGAGGTCTGGAATTCCTATACTTTGATCAACGTTGCTTTTATTGGATATGGCATATTAAGCAGATAATGTTTCCTGATGAATTTTCTTGGCGAAATTGATAGTAAATTTGAAAATCAATAAAGTCTGGAAAAGCCGGAAGGACTTGTAATATGATAGTGTAGCATTATTGCAAATCATTCCGAGAATCAGATGTTCCTGTAACTGTTGACAAGAGTATATACAATCCTTCTAGAGAACATGCTATTTTCTGACTAAAGTGTCCAATAACTTGAGGGGGTGGGGGTATTCGGGGTGTAGAAGTCCTCTGCAGAGGCGTTACTAGCCGAAATGTTTTGGGGAGGCAAGGTATTTACCGACTGGCTGGTAATTCTTACCGACTGATTTTGCCCCAAAAACGACAGTTTTGACGAAAAATTTGATTTTGAGAAAAACCGACTGTTTAAAAAAACTACTGTTTTGATGGAAAATCGACTGTTTTCATGAAAAAAAAATACTTTTTACGAAAAACCGCGGCGCTTCGCACCGACTCGGTTGTTTTTTACCAACTGGTCGACAGCATTTGGGGGGCGCCCCCCCCCCATACCTGACGCCCCTGGTCATCTGAACCGTCGCGCGAGAAAGCTTTATTATAAATTGTGCTTGTAAAAAGACAACAGAAGTCCAATCAGCTTGCCGCAGCCTTACCTTCGCTGTTCAATCAGCTTACCGTATCTTGTAGTAGGCTGGTAGAGAACTGAAAAATAGATAATTCTCTTCGAGCGCCCGCAACCTTCGGCTTCATAATAATATGACGACGCTCTAACCAATTGAGCTAACGTTAAGCTAAGGGCGCAGGTTCAAATCCACCTTCGAAGAGCATTTTTATTTTTCCCCTTCAATTGTCCCCAGTTTTTTTTTCAATTGTCCCCTTCAAATTAAGTCTTTACCTTGTCAATGAACCCGTCCTCAAAATGCCAAAAAAATGCTTTCTAGTTTATTTGTCACAGTACAAATCCCTTGTATAAGCTTCCATCATTACAATCTTAGTGAATATTCAGTCACGTCCAAGAGAATGGCACTTCTAAGGAGTTCGTATTCTCCTTTGGACTTTTATTTGGTCGTGGTACCGGCTGCTTTAATTTTCCTAATGACGGCTTTTATCTAGGGGCCTTTCTCATACCGTATTGTATCATGCTTTGTGTTGGAGGCATTCCGTTATTCTTCATGGAAC
Organism: Branchinecta lindahli; assembly: GCA_023053555.1. Lineage (NCBI taxonomy): Eukaryota > Metazoa > Arthropoda > Branchiopoda > Anostraca > Branchinectidae > Branchinecta > Branchinecta lindahli. The sequence continues at coordinate 12,377,334 of JAKZAO010000007.1, read as the reverse complement.
TGGCACTGGGACAGTATCACAGGAAAGGTGCTATTACCTGCTGGGGAAGGATTGTTCCCCTCCTTAAAGGTAAGCCATTATGTCTGGAAAGATAAGGGCGAGCTTTTGCTTAAAGTTTAAGCTAAATCCTGTATTGCCTTTTTCAAATTCCTTAATGTTAGTATACAGTACTGTTTTGATAGACCGAAGATGAGAGTTAAATACTCCTCGAGTCCAAGCTGACTGGGAAGCATATAATGAGGGTTCGACTGAGGTTCGGTCCCGATGAGATATTATCTCAGAATATATTCTATACTACTGCATATCAATACATGCAGCTTTTTCGTACAACTACTATACAACTACACAGGCTACAAATTTTTCATCGGGATAGCCTGACGAGGACCCTTGCCAAGAAGGGCTAGGTCGAGGTTTATATTATGGATCATTTCGTCTTACGTTCTATTCCTAATAAGTTAGGTAGTATAAATAGTATATTTGGCTTCCAACCAGAAGGATCGAAATATCGCTGCCAAAGCATCGTAGCTACGTATCCGTTTTATGCGTTCTTTGAATAGATGGCACCTTGATGACAGTCAGTTGTGGCTACAAATTCGTGCCTTTCTCAGTTGGGGTACTAGACTGTTACAGACTGCACTTTCAGAAGTTTCATAACAGACAGCACAATTAAGGATGCGCGGTTCAACAGACAACGCTCTTAAGACAACACTTGGGATGTAATCTGATCTGATTTTTAAAACGTTATGCATGAAATGTTATGCCTAACAAATGTTATGCCTTTTCGATGTTGAAAAAGCATCATGACGACAAACTTTTTTGTTTCTCGTCATGATCTCGGAAAATTCAGCAGATGCTTTTTTGGCTGTCTTTCGGCTTTTCCTGGCAATGCTTGTTGTGCATAACATTTCATGCATAACGTTTTCACACCCAACGGATTACATCGCAAGTGTTGTCTGTTGAACATGCGCATCCTTGTGTTATCTGTTATGAAACTTCTGACAGTGTGAACAGTTACCCTGCAGCAAAGAAAATCTTCATATCTTGTAGGTCGAAAGGAAGATGGAATTTCTGATTTGTTCGACAATTTTTGTAATATACCGAAATTCCGGTTATTGCCGGATTAGAACCGAATATCGGTGGGGCAAGGAAAAAGAGGAAAGCATACTGGACTTGTTAGTCGGCTTTGAGGGAATGTTCAGGACTCCAAAGCTGGTGTTCATGTTCTGTCTTTGGTTGCAGGCGAGAATTCGATATACGACTAAATATACGATATACGACTAAATCAACTGTCTCTTTTATTTGTTTGTTGTGCCGTAATTCAAAACTTGTATTGTACTTTGATCCAAAGATCTGAGATCTCTCGTACCAAGTACCTCAACTCCAACTCCAGAGTTATCGTACTAACAGACGGACAAACAGGCAGACGTATGGACAAACTTTATGCTCACTACGTTTCTGGATCCGAGAAATAGCCATTAAGCTCGTGAAAGGGTTTGTCGACTTCAATTATAGCGTAACGGTGGGCGGGCATCGAATCGTATGGTCAAACTGCGAAGACCACACCAGAAAATGTTGTGTCCGTTGATTGAGTAGATTTATAGCAAAGCGTGACTTGTAGTTCGAGAGTTACACCCTAATATTTTCAGTAAAATTTATTAGGTTACCTTGGAAAAATGCAGATACCAAATATGTTTTATCCCGTATGCTTCAGATTGTTGTGTTTTTACTATTCATCCAAATCTAACAGAATCGTTGTAGACGATAATAAAACAATGGAATGCAAAATACGGACTTGGCGTAGAGATCATCCGAAGTATTAAAGTTTCACTGGAGAGCTTATTGTTCCATTTCCCACCAGAGCCAAGCAGTTCAAAGTCAGATCAGCTCTAATGCATTTAGTTTTGGTCGAAAAACATCGATATTGAAAACGATATTTGTATATTTATAATTACTGTAAATAATCCAACATTTGCATTTATGTTTTCGAAATTTGAAGTTTGAGAAGAGGCAAGATGCTTTTTACAGTTTACAGTTTTGTTCTTAACTCTTGACGAAACAAGACGTATACTGTAGCGAAACATGGTACCGAAATATCGATTATCGAATATCGAAAGTGAAAATATCGATATATCCAAATATCGCCCAACACTAAATGCATTAACTCTCGCAATACAGCTCCATCGTGAAAGCTACGGTCAATCTTGACAATTACTGCCAACATTCTTTGTCTCTGATTGGTTTGTACAATGCGTACCAAAGTTGAACAAATCACAAACGACGCCAGAGGCGGGGCTTAATCACGAATTTGGTTTGAGATTAAAAACATGAAAACTACTGTGAAATGAAAGTCGAAAATAGCCGGGTTAGTGAAGTCTGGCGTGGCTTGTGATCGAGAAGGAAAATAATGGATTTCTTTATTTTATTTCTTTAACTTAATCAACGGCCGACAAGACAAGGACCATATAAAATCTGCAAACAAAAACAAATTCTGCTTTGAAAGATCATTACGAATTCAGATGGAGCAGCTTTAATTAAAGGATCACTCTTCAACCATAAACATTGACAGACAAATCAGCTGTATAAGGCGTAAAAGAATTAATTAAATATGTCTGATCCAAACTTATCACGTAAATACACATCTTTTTTCTATAGCTTTTAAGCTTTCTCATTGAAGTTACTTCGCTGAAACTTATCGAACAAGCCCTTTTATCTTTAAGTAGGTTGTCTCCGTTTCAGTGCTCTTCGTTCAGAGAAAATGCTCCAGGGAAAAGAGATCCAGTCAAAACTCGTCCAGGAACTCGCAAACTAATCTCCATTTGTCTTGAACATTATTTCTTGCTAATGAAATTTGGTTAGCACAATGCCTAATTTCGCAGTATAGGAAAGTATGTTAGCAGTAGAAAATGAACTTTGCTTTTCTAGGTATCGGATACGCCGTGGCACTAATAGCGTTTTACGTCGACTTCTACTACAACGTTATTATAGCATGGTCACTGCGATATTTCTTTGCCTCCTTTACTTCTGTTCTTCCGTGGACTAACTGTGATAATGAATGGAATACACCAAATTGTGTACCGGTAAGTTCTCATACCCATGGCAAACTGCGGACAGTCCTAGCTCAAGGGAACCTTAGGCCCCGTTCACAATCATGCCTAGCCATGCACGGATGCCTGTAGGCACGTGCCTGGCATCACCGCACCGTTCACACCCATGCCTAGGCACAGACTTCGGGTCAGTCACGGAGTTCTAGGCTCTGAATCGGTGTCTGGCTAAGCTCGGACACGTGCCTAGGCATCTGTACTTCGCTAGGCATGCTTGTGAACGCGACTTAAAGTACAATGACAGCAAGTTTCTATAATTTCTTTATAAACCTTCCCTGCCTTCCCTATAAGAACTACGCTTTGCTTTGAATTTTTTCTTCCACGAAGTTATCATCTGTTGCCCAGGACCTTCATGTCTTTGCTCTTGACCATTTTCAGTTTGCCCTTTAGGGAGACCGGCCGAAACCAGCGATGGTGGCACCGGCCGCAAAATTAGGCAATTCATATTTAAAACGCATCTAAAAATGCTGATTTTAATGCTCTAGCACTGTACACTAAAATCGAGAATGGGCAACCCCTTTTATTCGTGATTTTTTTCTTCCTGCGTATTCGTCTCGTTACAGAAAGCTCAGCGTAATTGTCTTATTTTTTCTTACTTATCTATTTCCTATCTTTGTTCAGTGACGTACTAAAATTCATCATAATCATTGCAGGTTTAATTCCACCAGAATTGTCGCACTCTTTCTGAACTGTCTCTCGATATCTTTTCCAACAAAAATAAGGGATTAGTAGTAATGTTTTTTCCACCAATCCAGATAGACTGCACAATTATGGTCGTCTTCGTGAAGTTGACTTCTGATAACTAAATTGGATGTCCCTGGCTTATAAAATAAAATGGCTTATAAAATAGTGGGTGTTATTAGTGCAGAGGAGGATTTGGCAAGAGATTTTTGTGTGTGTGTTTTTATGTTTAGCTTTTGCCCTTGCCCAGGGACTGCTTAGTAAACAAATCAGTTTTTTCTTTCTTCACTATTTTCTTTCCTTGTTTCATAATTATTACAGGTTAGTGTGTGGCACCAAGGGATTTACTTCCACCAAAATGGTCGTTCTCTTTCTAAACCATCTCTAGAGATATTTTCTGTCGAAACTGATTGCTTAGGAGAAGTAGTGTTTTTTCCGCCAGCCTAAAGCATTGTTCAAATAGATGTAATAAGCTTAAGAGCGCTATACGCGATGTTTACGTCTTAATACACACGCCCGTTCAAATATAGGCAACCCGAGAGGTCCTCATGAATGCGACGTTCGGTGTTGCAACGTTTATACAATTTTTCGAGCTCTAAAAAGATCAGAAAAGGTTCTTAGTACTACTTGAAGTACAGGAGTCTTATTTGACGCCCATTATATTGTAAAAAAGATATTCAGTTATCGGATGGACAGCATTGGACCTCGAACTAGCAATAAGCAGTCGTAACAAAACAAAAACGTGTTCTTTCGAAGAAAAGTTGTTCTTTAGCTTTCAACAAATATAACTTTCGTGCTTCCTTTGGCAACCCTGACGACGCTGCTCCTCTCCCCGGCCCGCTGGCGGAACCAACCAAGCGATCTGATTGGCCCTGCATAAGCGAGAATAGGACCGAGCTCTATTCTCCTTATTCGCCTTATTACAGCGCGCTCTGAAGAAAAGAGGAATCTGTAATACAGCTTATACGCCGTATTACACCTTACTACACCTATTTGAACAATGCATAAAGAGACTGCATATGATCGTCTCCGTAAAGTTGAACTCGTGAGAACTAATATGGGTGTCTCTGTTTTAGTAGGCATAGGAAGAATTTTGGAACTGTGGGGGATTTTGCGAGTGTTCTTCCTTTTGTGTTAACTTTAGCCATTGCTATCGGACTGCTTAGTAAGCAAATCAATCATCAGTCCATGCATTCAGTACTTCAATAGTGTTTTATGTACGCTACATTGCGGGCATACTATATAACGGCTCATGAAAAAAAAAATAACGACCAGAATAAAAGTCCTACCAAGAAAAATAATAGGGAAAGAAATTGTACAGTCGTGACTTGACCAACCTTGACACCACCCTTCCTAATTTTCTGCTTAGAAACTACACTTCTTCTACCTATTGATGTAATAAAAACGACGTCTATACCGAGTACTTGTTGTTTTGTAAAAGTCTTAATTTAGCAAAAAAAATCCACGAGACGAAACAGATGGGGTTTGTAAAGGCCAACGAATATACTGGAATTCTCTTAATTTAGGAGTTTTTACGAATGGAAAGAAGGAGGGCCAAGTCGTAATGATTTATCGTGTAGCTTATTTTGATTATTTCCGGTGAACAAACGAGATTTGCGAAAACAAAGAGAGATTCAGCTTTCGTATCGTATTTGTGTGGACAGGAGCTGATTAATTGTAGTTTATTGCCGTATATTATTGTCGACGAAGTTTGTGCGAAGGAGCCGCGAGGGGTCTTAACATTCAAATATCGATTAGAGCAGTGGTTCCCAACCTTTTCCGTACCGCGTACCCCGAATCAAGGTTCGGAAATATTGCGTACCCCCTTTTCCAGGAACGTTAAAAAGACGATATTTATTATCATAAATAATAAGGAATTTATACAAAATCAATGAGACACTTGAGGCTGCTTTTTAGCTAAAAATTTTATGAAATCTCGGCTCGACGTCATTTACGGCAATATTTGTTTTACAGTCAGCCTGTTTCTGTGTATGGTTTTGATATCCTCCATGCTTTCATCATAACTGCATCGCAAACGTTTTCGTTAGCTTAATTCGTTTATGTCTTCTAGTCTTCTTGAAATAGCCTAGTATTGTTAGACACAGGAACAGATTTTACGGCAGTAGGCTAGCTGTAGTCAGGGGCGTCACGCACTTGTTGGTAACACCCCTTCCCCAAAGTGGTCGTCCAGACGGTTAAAAGAAACGAGTCGGCGCAAAGTGCCGCGATTTTTCGTAAAAACAGTTATTTTTTTTGAAAAACAGTCGGTTAAAAGACCTTGCCCCTCAAAACGTTTAGGCTAGTGATGCCTCTGCTGGTAATATTCGGCAATCAAAAATGAGTAAGGCGAGATTTTGAAGTTACGAATTAAAACGATTTTGGTTCCTTCGCGTACCCCTTGCAAGGGTCTCGCGTACCCCTTTGGGTACGCGTACCCCTTTGGGTACGCGTACCCCCAGTTGGGAACCACTGGATTAGAGGATACCATTAGGAGAAATGTTCCGCTGCTTATATTTTGAATTAACGAAATAGCATGGAGCCGGAATGTTAGCGTGGTAAAACAGATGGTCAAGTAGGAATCCGCCTTCGGAATGTCTAGGGTATTTTAAACGATAAGCCACAAACCGAAGACAATTGCTGCCTGCGAATCTGCGGGTTCCACCCGGATAATCACTGGAAATACTCTATATGAATAAGTCTGAAACATGTCGATGATCCCAGGGAAGAAGAAAAACGCCACCCAGGCAAATCCTAAAAATTAAAAAAAAAATCCTGTGTAAACCAATCAACAACGTTTGTTGTCAGGTTCTTTGATTTAAAACACTTGATAACAGTAGCCTATAAATCGATCACTGGAGGCCAGTGGGGATACAAGCTCGTTAGCTTGGACCCAATTGTGGTGACAATCTGGTCCTTCTTTGGGCACACTGCGAGTCTCCGTCGCCACGAAGTGTTAAGTGTGTCCTCCACCGGCAATCGGAAGCTGTCGGGAGCGATCGTAACGTTTCGCAAGTGGCTATTTGGCGGTTTTTAGCCAATCAGAGCACGCCAGGTCCGGACGAGCACGGTTACAACAGAATTACGATTGCGAGTGGAGGACCCACTCTAGTCGAAAAGAGTATTCATGTGGGCCCGGCGGTAGGACAGAATGGCAGGAACCCTACGATTTCAACTGATTTAGCAGGTGAGGCCATTTGACGTGACCTTAGATAATTTGGCCTTACTACAGTTCAGCGCTCCAAGCGGACTAATTTCTTGTTAGTCCCCATTTTCTCACAATCAACACTTTTGTAAACATAGTAAAAAGTCGAATCCATAGGGTAGTGGGTGACTTTCACTTTCTGCTGCTGAGTCGCATGTAAAACCTCAATTACATTGAACGCAGATGACAGGTTTTCCACTTACTAACATATGGATCTATTTTACCATGTCTTATCCAAGTGCTGACGGTGAGGCATAGGGGGATTAACAGAAACTAGTCCGCTTGGAAGCGCTGAAGGTGGCCATATGGCCAAGCGCGACCAAAACTACCACCCACATGCAAATCGCAATGTAGCAAACTCTCGTACCCACCAAATTCCGACCGTACAGCTAAAGGCAACGAATCGACTCTTTTCAGTTGTCAAATTGACGACTGTATGGTCGGTAGAGTTAGTGCGGGTGAGGAATCAACGTATGCAGAGTTGCCTTGTTGTATCAATGATGTTAATAGTAACGATGACAGTTAATCGTTGCTAATTCAGAAGAACTAGACGTAGCAAGTACAAAATAAATTAAGAAAAAGTACGACAAAACAAAAATTATGAAAAACTAACTGGGTGGAACCTGGTAGCTTCCCCTGAACATCGTAAATATTTGCTAGAGAAGAAACTCTTCATAGTCTTCAGAAATTGGGCTTTGGAAATGCTTTGCCGCGTACGTAGGCTTTCATGTTCGTCGTAAAATATTTCCGTATGGAATTCCTCCTTTTGCGATATTTCCATGTGTTTGAATGACATCATTTTCTTCTAGGTGTTCAACACGACAGATCAGACAACATTTGCAGGAGAAGTACATGATGATAACCTGACATCCAATGCTCTCTCCGTCCCGAGTGGAAACTCGTCAGCCTGGGAATATTTCGTGTAAGCCTCTGGACAGGTCTCCAGCACAAGTGGTCATACGCAGATCGTTAAAACACTATTTGTATCTCATCGAGCATCGAAGACCAAAGAAAATAGTAACAACGGTTCTAACGACTTCAAAAATCGGCTTTTCAACTCGATTTCTTAAAGGACACCTGAACAATGAAACCATACTTGAGCACACCATGGAGAATGCAATTACAGACATGGCCACGGAGAGCATTCTTCTCATGAGCGTGACGTTTTCAAAATAGGGATGTTCGTTTCTGGAGGTTTTCACATGCAGACTCCAAGACAAAAAGCGCAATTCATTCAAATCTTGTACAGCACTGGCCGGATCGTACTCGAATTTCTTCTAGATATACGTTTGGGCTTAACTGGTTGAAAATATTCCAGAAGAAGGGTTGATTGGAGACACTTGTTCATTTTTGAAATTGTTCGGTACTGAAATAAGGACAGATGCAAAAATGGAGCAAAAATCATAGCTTGGAAACACTATTTCATATTTGGATTGGGTTTTCTGCAGGCAATGTTAACGGAAGTCATACAGATGGGATGATACTTGGTACTCTTCATTCAGGTGTCCTTTAAAGGGCCTGTTGTACCTGTAATATAACCAAGTTTGCTTCAACAAAGTTCGGTTCATTCTCATTACAGGGATTTGGTATTTCTTGCTGTATATTGCAAGGCTTTAACGGAATGAATCTTTGCTTTTCGTGCTCACCGTGTTTGGCTCTTTCCGAGAAGTGCCAGGTCCTGATTACTGTCTTCGGAGACTCATTGGTCAGAAAGACCGGAAATTAAAATTTTGCCGTGTTTGTGGTTAAAGACACGGGGCTGGGCAATAGATAAAAATAGATACTTAAAGTAGTCACTTTATCTTAGAATATGGGAACACGAAGAGTATACACTGCAGCTTTTTCCTAAAAGTCTCTTTCTGAATGGGAATTGCTTTTCTGCTTTAATTTGGGTTTGTGACGGACTATAATTTGATAAATTATTGCAAAAATAATAAAGCCACAAAGCCTGTAAAAAATTCTGTTTAAACATTAGTACATTTGAGTAGGGTAGTTTACATTTTGTCAATTTCTCTCTTGAACTGGCTCAGTGACGGGCAATTTGCTGTTTCGTCGGAAGCACGCGAATTCTGAAGCTTCACTGACCAATAGTTGCGTTTTTGCTGATACCATGGTATCTGATATACGGTCTAAAGTCGTTTTTGCAGTTATCGTGGTATCTGATACCACGTTCAAATGCGTTTTTGCAGTTGTCGTGGTATCTGGCCAGTTACCGTGGTAACAGATATTCAGATATCACGGTCCGACCGTGGTATCTGGAAAACGCATCTCACTTCCATCAAATTTTTTCAAATTGTTGAGAAGTTCAGCCCTTACCGATGTAACTGGATATCATTTTTTATTTTGGGATGACTGTGCAATTTCGGCAATAGTCGTTTTTGCAGTGGACAGTATATCAGATACCACGGGAACTGCAAAAACGACTAATTGAAGATCCAGTTACCGTGGTAACAGATACCATGGTATCCGCAAAAACGCAACTAATGTCTTTGTAGAACCTCTCTCCTGTGAGTTATAGACTATGACCACGTAAATTGTTGAGTTGAATAGTTGAAAGTGAGGATATCGTCAGCTATATGTGTCAGACTATAGAAGCCGGTTCTTAGATTATGGAACATCAGGATTTTTTGTATGGTGATTTTTATTTTTGCCATGACCCTTCTGCTTTTTAGGCATTGTCATTCATTCATATATGGAGGTTTGAGTATGAGGTTGTATATGTAGATATTTAATTTGTAACCCGCCAAATGCAAATGGCGACAGCGGAGTAAAAAAAACAATGAAAAAACAGCACAAAGAAATATCAACATCACAGAAAATTTCCGCTGAGTTTCTAATTGAGCCTAGAATATTGTGAGAAGCATCACGTAGAAGATGAGCTGGATGACTTGATGTAGACAGTACAGACGCCGACGTTCTCTCCAGTGACCGAATAACTTGATAACGAGACAGATAGTCGGTTCAGCGATCAACCGATGAGAGCGTCTTTTTGGAACAAGTAAAATGTTTCCCCTTCGTCTCCCCTTCCTCCTAAATGATCGGACTAAGCATCCTACTCCCTGATTGCTAGGCAGCGCTGAAGTATCTTCGCTACAGTTGCGAATTATGCTAGTATTCTCTTTTTTTGCCTTGAAATTTTCCTAGAATTCGCTGTAAAGTGCTTCCTCGAATGTCTTTGATGTCAATGGAATCTTTCTTTTTTTCTTCCAGGAGAAGTGTTCTAGAGCTTCACAAAAGTGATGGCATTGATCATCTAGGGGGGATCAAGTGGGACCTGTCCCTCTGTCTTCTTGCGGTTTACCTGATTTGTTACTTCAGTTTGTGGAAAGGGATTTCAACGTCAGGAAAAGTAAGTACGGTAGTGTACCTTGATGATAGATAGATGGATAGATATTTAATGCATAAAAGCCAACAAGGGCCAACGCACAAAAAAAAACAGCAAAAGAAAAAATATATAGAAAAGTGAACACTATGCCAAGACACAGGCGAGTACTCCCGACCAGAAGCATGGAACGGGATCATCAGCACAAGGAAATTCAGACCCCAGGCTCCTCTCTACAGAAAAACGAAAATCAACCCAACTGCAGAAAAATCTCTACCCGAACAGAGACCCAATCGAGCAGCAAAAACAGCAGCCGTGTCCAAAATGAAATCTCAGCAACCTTTTAAACTCCAAGCTACTCTCCAAAAGGAAGTTCACCGATTTAGATATTTAAGACTAAGCTAGAATCTTCAGTTTTGTTATCACAAATTTCGTTTTTTATTTATCTTGAGCGGCTTTGAGCCTGAAGAGGACCCTTGCCAAGAAGGGCCGAAATATAGCTCCAATAAATTTCAGCTGACTTATCCGTTTTGCACTGTCAAATATACTATGCCAATATTTATAACTACAGCAGGGATATAAAATTTCTCTTTGTGCTAACCCTATCCGGAGGAACCTTCCAATCCAAACGTCCATACCTCTCAATTATCCACTCACTCCCACACGCTCTCACTCCAAACAACTCATGTCTCACTCAACCCATTCAATTCCTCACACTCTCCCACAAAATCACTCATACTTTCTTTCTCGCAACCACACATAGGGGAAGAGTAAGGACCAGTTTTAACCCTAACTTTACCCAAATATTTTCTTCTTTTACCAAGAGTTAAACAATCCCCTCCCATACCCATAAATAACACAAAAGTTCCTCATGAGACAGACCACACTTGAGGTAAATTTCTTCACACCAACATTCTTTTGCCTTGGCGTAAAAACACAACGCTGCCACAAGATTTCGAGGTTTCGGAGAAAACAAACCATGAAAAGCGAACCAAATCTGCGCTTGAACTGTCGCCATTTACTTTCAGCGGTACTCTGTGCGGTTAATAGGATGCCGTATTCTATTGAAATACAAAGAATATAATGTAACGTAGAAAAGAAGGAACTATGGGAAATTCCGCCGGGACACTGAATCCAGTTAACCGCGAATACTCTAATAATAATATTCTTCTCTAATAATATTAATTCTGTAATATTCTTAAGATTAGTTCTCGATTGAGATTAATTCTCTAATAATATTACTCTAATACTAATATTACTCTAATCATATTAGGGTATTCGCGGTTAACTGTACTCAGTGTCCCGGCTGTATTATCAATAATTCCTAATTTTTCTAGGTGGTATTGCTCACTGTATTGTGTCCATACTTTGTTTTGTGCATCCTTGTAATCTCGGTCGTTCGATCCCCCATTTTCTTATTTGCCATAAACGTTCTCGTATTTCATATATTTTGTGTGTTTCTAGTCTTTTTGGATCACCGCATTATTTTCATACTTCATCTTGTTCTTCCTTCGAATCAGAGACATTCTTGTCCCCGTATTTTCTTATTCGGCTTTCTCAATTTCCGCATTTCCTATAATACCTTGTTTTGTTCTAGGTCGTATGGTTCACTGCATTGTTTCCATACTTTGTCTTGTTCATCCTTCTAATCCGAGGTGTCACATTACCCGGCTCTGCCAATGGCATAGCATATTATTTGTCGCCCAATTTCAGCGTGTTAACCAAAGCTGAGGTAAGTCTACCGTTCATCCCTCCAATAATAGCTGCCCGGAAACTGAATTTACGTTTCCGCAATTCCAGGGGATCCGGAGAGACTTTTCGAACGAAATTGAAACTTAATGAAATATCGAAGATAAAATGTGACGGGAGGATGGAATTACATCGTGGCTGGCCGAATTCGGTATCGTGATTATTTTTTGGTCTCTTGTGGAAATGAATCGTCAAGGGAGGGAATTTCTTTTTCTTGGTTTCGGTCGACTGGGCATGTCATCAGGGCTTAAGTTGTCACCAGATCGTTGTTAAAATTTTTCAGTGCGATAGGCGATCAAGTAATTGACATTGAAATCGATTGTTAGATACCAAGCATGTTTAATGATTGTTAGAAATGTCCATGGGAACATATTCTTTGTAGCCTGGTACATTTATCGGGTGAGAAATAAAATAATTTTGTTATAAGATCCATAATTATTTATTATACACTGTCTTAGCTTGCTTGCATTAGAAACTCCATATTGTGCCTAATGTCTATTTTGTCGACCTGAAGAGGATCTCAGTAAAGAGATTGAAATATTGTCTTAAAATCTCCGCAAAATCTTTCTTAAAAAGAAATTTCTAGTATTAGCACGGTATAAATTTCAGCTTAATCATACTAGACCTTTCGTCCTGCTATCGTTTCGTTTTCATATCGTAAGTATCGTTTTCCGTACCAGTAAATGACCGATAATTTCGCTGGAGAACACACTTAATCTTTCAGAAGCTTTACTGGGTACGTTACGATGCGACTTTTCAATCAATCAAACAGTTTATTTATTTAACCAAAATAGCTTACAGCTAGAAAGGGAAGTCACAGTAATGCGAAATATTTACATTTGACATTTCTGAAACAAATGTTGGTACAAAACTGTCTAACAACGGACTAGATGTATGCGGACTAGATGTATATCCCCTAGGCCCTAGTACTAATTACAGATGGCGGTCTGAAAAATTGTAATAAGACCCGATTAAATTTTTCGATACCTTCAGCAGAACTAGGGAAGATGACCCTGAAAGTCGCACTTGCTGGCGAAAAATTTGCGTTGCTTGTTGACCTTGCCTACGGTCTTGAAGTTTACACTGTCCCATCCCAATCCCATCCCCCATCCCAAAAGGAAGATCTAATCATAAATGTTTTGAAAATTCCGCCTGTGGCGCTTTTCGTAATGTTTTCTGTTTTATGGAAGGGCGCGTCATCTGACTGGGGTTTTAGGCCAGTCTTAGGATTGGGATTTCGCATTAGAAGCTAGAACCTGTATGGAAACAATTAGATTTGGCAGATAAAAGCTAACTTAAAAAAAGTCTCGCCTGCGGAGCTCACTTTATGTGATCATGGGTAGTAACTCGAACTTCTTAGAGCATCGGTATTTAATCCACGGTAAATGATAGAATTTGTAAGATAAGCAGTTAAATCTTCGCCTACAGGAAAAAAAAATGGATTTTGAAAATTCGCCTGCGGCGCTCGATTTATTTTTCTCTTGGGTAAAAAAGATAGAAGCTGCTGCTGCATCGTGCCCGGCGATATATTCTCCAAGTGGCCTTCGCCAAAACAGGGCTTAATAGTTGGCTTATCGTGTTTCATGCTGCCCTTTAATGTTACTCTTCCTACGTAATCCTTTCTGTTCCACAATTTAAAGCTCGTATTCTCAGTGTCTAAGATTCGGTAAAATTTGTGTTGAAATGTTCGGTAAAAAATTTTGCTCTGCACCCCCCAACGAATATCCACATACGACGCCCCTGCCTACAGCCCATATTGTACTTTCAGGTGTGGGTAGATGCTGCATCCCAAGTTTTTTTCTCACTCGGCCCTGGATTTGGAGTCCTGCTAGCCTTTGCGTCCTACAACAAGTTTCACAACAATGTTTACAAGTAAGGCCTTTTTCACCACCTTTATCGAATGAGACTGGAATAATTATAGCTCGTGTTAAACTATTTCCATCGTCCGATTTTTCTCAGAAATCTTGCGAGAGTAAAAAAATCAGTGCAAGGCTCCATAAAAGGCATCCGTCTCTGTTAAGAACATATAACCATCCATCCCATAGTGTACATGATGTTTTCCATGGTTTTTTTAGGCCTGATTAGAAACTTTGTCCAAATTGTCGTCATTAATGTTGATTGTTATTTGTGTTTGTTTTTCTTTAATTCCATTTACTCCACTGTAGCCATGTGCATTTGATGGGTTATAAATTAAATATATATATATACATAATATATATATAAATCCTGTGAACGTACAATATTTCCAGCGAAATCGCTTAGAGCGACAATTTACCTTACTGGAGATAGTCATGGTTATTAATGATATTTATTGGTTGGCTTCGTTACAGCCGCCTTTTTCTATTCCTGTTTTAAGTATGAATAGCCATAATAAATTTTGATGGGTTATAAATTAAATATACATATATATCTATAATATATATATATAAATCCTGTGAGCGTACAATATTTCCAGCGAAATCGCTTAGAGTGACAATTTACCTTACTAGAGATAGTCATGGTTATTAATGATACTTATTGATTGGCTTCGTTACAGCCGCCTTTTTCTATTCCTGTTTTAAGTATGAATAGCCATAATAAATTTGTTCTGGAAAGTACTTCTCTAAATGCAAGTAAAATCCTTCCCCGCAGTAAATCAGCCAAGCAATTTCCTAGACTTCAACAGAAAAAGCATCGTCTGGGAACCGCACTTGCTTCCCATGCATTCGGGAGTTGTCTTGTTCCATCGCAGGCGGGAATTCATTGTATGCCTTCAATGCGTAGCGCTCAGTATGCAAAGAAGTATTGTAAGACGCGATGTGCTGTAATTAAGCTTAGCGTTGATGGAAGACTTTGGTCCTAATCTTATAATCGGACCGTTCAGAACCATGCAACTGTAAAATTCATTTGAACTATTATGTAATACAAATACAACACAAACGCCGCCTGTTGACTCACCTGCAAATGTCTGCGGCATTGAGAGGTTTGACAATAACGTCTGCGTCACACGTGAGTTAATGCAGTACTTGTTGAAAAAATGTACCCTCTAAGGCGTTTTTCCGCGGCGTATTTGAGTGCCACACATTTTTGAGTGTTCGTACGTGGAAACAAAATTGTGTGCCACTCAATTTGAACGTCATTCTAACTGTTTTTAGCAGTAGATGTCGGAAAATAAAAATAAAACACAGATGAAATCTCAAAGGTAAGGCTTACGTAGGCTACTTACCATTCTACAGAAGGAGCCTCAGTTTTATTACTAACCTTTTGATAAAGTAGCTGATTACTTCTTACGTGTAACATTAAAGCAACAAACAATGCAAATAATGCCCCCCCCCCCCTAACGACACCACACTGATTTTTACACTTGCCGTGTTTGGCTATTTTCGATGCGTATCATGCTACAAAAGATAGCTTGCGAGAAGCTGATCCATTATGCAATTTGTTCGTGTTGTTGCCAGAAGTCAACAGGCCTGGAGAAAGGCTTAAAACCGGCGAGGCCGTGGATAACTTTTTAAAAGCAGAGGCTAGTTCTTAAGGATATTGTGAAAAATTGGAGCAGATAGACTACAGCAAATAGTGCGAGGGGTCCTTTAAACTCTTTTTGTTTCAGGGATGCCATCATAACAAGTTGCATCAACTGTGCCACGAGCTTTCTAGCTGGCTTCGTCATTTTCTCAGTTCTTGGCTACATGTCACACAGGAGTGGTAAGCCAATTGAAGACGTGGCGACAGAGGGGCCGGGGTTGGTGTTCATCGTTTATCCGGAAGCCATCGCCACAATGCCCGGATCGACCATATGGTCACTCCTGTTCTTCATGATGCTCCTGACACTGGGTCTTGATAGCTCAGTAAGTAGTTGTGAATTGATGCTAACTCATTGTCTATACGCAGTGTTGCCAGGTGTAGTGATAAATCACCAAACGTAGTGATTTCGAGGACCGAAAGTGCGGTAGTGATTTTCTGGTAAAATTTGGCATTACGTAGTGATTTTCGACTATGCCAGCGCTATAGAAGTTATTTGAAAATGGGAGGGGTAGGAGCACTGTAGGCCTATGCGAAAAAATTTTATCCGTGATTACAGGGAATCTAAATGAGCTAGAATTTCTTTTTCAAGATAAATAGCCTTGGTGCGATTAATGTTAGTTGCGGCGGGGGCCTGGACAGCTCCTTCAACCCATCACTACATCAGACATGTGATCTTATTTTTGATGGCACCCAATACATTTCATTTTGTGATTGCTTTGCAATTGTCAAATTGGGAGATTTAGTACCCTGACCGAGTTTTTGTAAACCAAATACACTGCAAAAAGTATCTCCGAGTAAGGATTAAAGTTAACTGCAGTATTTTATACTCGGATTATTCTTATCTCTACTGAGGTAAGATTGATACGAAATAGTGATAAGAATAATCAGAGTAGCAAATACTGCAGTTAACTTTAATCCATATTCGGAGCTACTTTCTAAAGTGTAGATGGCCTACACCAGACAAATCTATCGTTGCCCCAGAAACCCTGAATTTCAATGTGCTGCTCAAATATTACTTTTTGTCATAGCAGCAGTTTGTAAAAATCAACCGCGAATTCCCCTCGTTTTATATTTTGTTCAAGAATCGGAAAAAAAAATGTTGCGTGGTGATTTTTGGCACCCGAAAGTGCTTTTTCGGGTCAACCAAAGTGCTTTTGGGTCTCGGCGACCTGGCAACACTGGTCTATACGCTGTCAGACGTCGCATTGAACAGAAGGACACGCAATTTCAACAGACAACACTTTGTATACTATTTACAAGTGTTTGAGAATATTCCCGTTATTGCCTTTAGAGTGTTATTTTTTCGCTAAAAGTAACGTTGCAAAAGTAACACTTCGGGGAATATAAAACGGGTCTAGGCGAAAACCCCCCCGGCGAAAACCCCCACCAAAACCCCCCCGGCTAAAACCCCCCCGTTACCAAACCCCCCCGGACCAAAACCCCCCCGGTACCAAAACCCCCCCGACCAAACCCCCCCCGGTACCAAAACCCCCCCGCATAAAAAAAGATGGGTATGTAAGAGTAGAGTAACTGGTAGGTAGAGAGAAAGAGAAGAATAGAAACCCCCCGGTATCCCCCCGGCCACCACCCCCCCCCCCCCGAATCCTTAGACACTCACACATATTAAGACTGGGATTTACTGGGCAACAAAACGAACAACCATGTGATCGTTTTACCATTGACAAGCACGAGTAAGGTGAAGAGCTGGTAAAATATTTCTGGGACTATCTTGAAAGTGCTATCACAAAACGAGCTCAACCTTTCCCTTGACCCAAAGGATCCTCCCATCAAGTCTCATCAAAATATTCATTCCCGTCGAGAGTTATCCTGCTCACAGACGGATAGCAGGATAACTTTTGCGGTGTCATAGGTATCCCTCCGCTTATTGCCCATCTTCGAGTTTCTGGTATGAATCAGGGATAACTAAGAGCAATCAGGCAAGGGGGGCTTCACATTGCACCAATGGGTGGCAACGTAACTGCAGCTTCCTCGCCAAGAAGGGTGAGGCATTGGGAAAGGATTTGTTGGGGGGATCGTTACACAGAGCGGAACTGGCTTTGATTTGATCATTCACATTTAACATCTCACTGACAACAGCTTCAGTTGAATGCGGGTGTTGGTGACTTCAGCAATTAGTCTGTCACCATCAACCTTCACCTTCGCCTTACACTCCCTTTGTTTATCACTGTTCTGATACCCACTGGACTTCAGACATTCTTGTAGAGTCAAGTTTGCGAAAGAAGTTTATTCTACTCTTACTCTCTACCTACCAGTTACTCTACTCTTGCATACCCGTCTTTTTTTATGCGGGGGGGGGTTTGGTACCGGGGGGTTTTGGTACCGGGGGGGTTTTGGTCGGGGGGGTTTTGGTACCGGGGGGGTTTTGGTCCGGGGGGTTTTGGTAACGGGGGGGGTTTAGCCGGGGGGGTTTTGGCGGGGGGGTTTTGTCCGGGGGGGGTTTCGCCGGGGGGGTTTTAGCCGGAACCCTATAAAACAATTTGTATTAAAGCACAGCTCTTACTAGAAATGATCTTTTAACTATGAAATGGATAAAAAAGAACTTTTTTCGAAAATACCGTTACATTGCACCTGAAATTAGCGATTTTCTTGTTTGCGCTTGTCGAATCTATCCAGCCTTCCTGCTCTCCGACGCGGCGGCTGGGCGCAAAAGATTTGAAAAGTGAACATGCCGTGGTTAAAAGTGGGAAAACTAAGTAAATAAAAGGACTCAGAAACAGAAGATTCTCATATCCTTTTGTGTGAAAGAGTTGTCAGCGAACGTTGAAGATTCCGGCAAACTTTGCGTTGTTCGACGGGTAAAACTCGATACGGCCGAAAAATCGCTAAAAAGTCGTAGGCACGAAACGAAACGATGGAGAAAGGTGGGGATTTTAAAAACTTATAATTCCAACAAAGAGCTAGGTATATTATAAAAGGCAGAACAAGCAAGAGGGGTCCTTTAACAGATAGTGTGTTGTATGTTCTTTGTTGAAATTGCGCATCGTTGTGTTATGAGACTTCTGACAATGTACAAAAAGCCCTTTTCTAACTCCAGGAACTATGGTCGGACTCTGGGGACCTAAAATGTGACTAGGATACATAAGATGCGTTTTTGCAGATACCATGGTATCTGATACCACGGTCAAAAGGCCTTTTGCAGTTCTTTTTCAGATACTGTGGTATTTGAAAAAAAGTCATCTCACATTCATTATCATCAACAATAGAGCCTAGGATTCGAGGGGTTGCCCACTCTCAAAGTCGGTGTACACCGGGTGGCGGGTGGCGCGCGTGGTGGAAAGGTGGCGGAGGAGTGGCGCGCGTGGTGGAAAGGTGGCGTGCATGGCGAAAAGGTGGCGGGCGTGGCGCAACATGGTGTGCACCAAGTGGTGGAGAGTGGGCAGCCCCTCGCTAGGATTTTGCCAAATTGATGGGAAAGAAGTTTGGAACTTAGTGATGTGACGGGATATCAGTGTTTCTTTCGAAAAGCGCAATTTCGGCAATAGTCGACCGTACAGTAATATCAGATACCACGGTAACTGCAAAAACGACAAAATTCAGATCCAGTTACCGTGGTATCAGATACCATGGTATCTGCAAAAACGCAACTACAGTTTCGTCCTTGCCGTCCCAGTATTAAATTCGTTCACAGTGAAAATCAGCTGTCGCCCGTTCCCATCCACCGGTAACAATATTAAGACATTCCTTGAAACCACGAGGCTGAGCATGCCTGAAGCTATAGGTTTACAAATACGACTACTTCTAAGAAAAAATCGACTGTTTTTACTAAAAATCGCGGCGCTTCGCGCTGCCTCGGCTTTTTTTACTGACTGGCCGACATCATTGGGGGGGGGGCGTCCCCCTCCCTCCCCCTAGTAGTGACGCCTCTGTTAACAGTTACTGATGTATGCTATTAAGACTAACAACTCCAAATAACTAATCCCTGACAAATTTTCATCGTGAACTTACATTGCAAGTGCCAAATGGGCTTTTAGCTCTTGTTTTTTTTCAGTTTGGAGGGTCGGAAGCCATCATAACAGCACTCAGTGACGAGTACCCCATCTTACGACGACATAGAGAAGTTTTCGTTGGGCTTCTCTTCAGCTTCTACTTTCTGGTGGGGCTGACGTCTTGCACGCAGGTAACGTTGATTCCCTTGTAGTGATTTTTACTGCCTGAACTGACTCGTTGCTAAATAATGACAATTCTATTCTATTCTCCAGTCGTTAAAGGAAAATGTGTTGCACCGATTCTGCCACTTGATTTTAAACGTTTAACATCTTCTTTTTCAAGGAATGGGTAGTTTATTATAAACTTGGCGCAATTAAGCTTGCTAGAGAAAAACATGTGACGTAAACAAAAACACTAGACGAAACCAATTACCAGAACCAACACCCGTAGGAGCATCGCATTAGGATTATATCTTAGATTGCTCCGAAGTGCAGTTTAAGGTAATTTTAAGGCAATAACTTTGTAAAGCTGAAGAAGCAGAAATTATGTTGTTTTTTTTACCATTATGAGGATACCGCACGAAACTGGTAACAATGGAAAACAATCAGGAATTCAGACTACTGACTGTTACTATTACTACGAGTACGTAAACAATTGTGATTTCGTGGTCCAAACCATGTAAAAAATCACTGAACGGATCAGTTGGTTAACTGCAGTGGTTCCCAACCTTTTCCGTACCGCGTACCCCTAATCAAGGTTCGAAAATGTTGCGTACCCCCTTTTCCAGAACGTTAAAAAGACGATATTTATTATCATAAATGATAAGGCATACATGAGTAGAAATTTATACAAAATCAATGAGACACTTAAGGCTGCTTTTTTGCGAAAATTTTATGAAATCTCAGCTCTACGTCATTTACGGCAATATTTGTTTCGCAGTCAGCCTGTTTCTGTGTATGGTTTTGATGTCCTCCGTGCTTTCATCAAACTGCATCGCAAACGTTTTCGTTAGCTTAATTCTTAACCTGAAAGACAATAATTATCACTTGTTATGTCTTTGGTTCTTCTTGAACAATATCGTTAGACACAGGAACAGATTTTACGGCAGTAGGCTAGCTGTATTCAGGGGCGTCACGCACTTGTTGGCAACACCTCTTCCCCAAACAGAAACGAGTCGGCGCGAAGCGCCGCGATTTTTCGTAAAAACAGTTATTTTTTTGAAAAACAGTCGATAAAAATACCTTGCCCTTCAAAATGTTGTGATGCCTCTGCTGGTAATATTAGGCTTTCGGCAGTCAAAAGTGAGTTAGGCGAGATTTTGAAGTTACGAATTAAAACGATTTTGGTTCCTTCGCGTACCCCTTGCAAGGGTCTCGCGTACCCCTTGGGGTACGCGTACCCCCGGTTGGGAACCACTGGGTTAAGGCATAGTTTTGTTTTCTGTATTATATTTTTCATTCCTCTGTTTTG
The DNA here is from genome assembly GCA_023053555.1 of Branchinecta lindahli. Lineage (NCBI taxonomy): Eukaryota > Metazoa > Arthropoda > Branchiopoda > Anostraca > Branchinectidae > Branchinecta > Branchinecta lindahli. The sequence goes on along the minus strand of JAKZAO010000007.1, from coordinate 12,356,357 downwards.
ACGGAAATAATTGAATAAATAAATAAATATACTGTGGGGCGTTGCCTGTTCAGGTTCAGGTTCGTTTATTATTTTCACTATTGATACACACATAATTCAAAAAATACTCCCGGCAGAGGGCAAAGCACGAATGGCACGGGAATGATAAATGAAAAACAAATACTTTCTTCAAAATACAAGAAAAAAACAGTAGTACTCACCAGTTCAAACTCGCATACTAATAAAAATCAATGATAATCAGAATTATTATTACCAGTTCAGTTCAGTTCAGTTTTATTCATAAAAATAATAAGCACCATTAACTCATTATGACCCCACCATAAGGCCTAACATAAGGCCTGGCAATGGGCGGGGCTTATTCTTTATTCATATAATCTTAAGGGAAACGAACCAAACAAGTCTACAAAAAGAATGATAGAAAAAAGAATAAAGACATGACAAACTGTCAAGAAAGTCCGTTGACGGACGAATTAAACCATTATTAAATGTAAACTGGGTTTCCTTACAAACATCTCATAGAACCATATTCCAGGGAGGTTTCTACTTCTTCCACTTACTCGACCGATACGCAGCTGGCTACTCCATTTTGATAGCCGTCTTGTTCGAAACGTTTGCAGTTTCGTGGATATACGGTAAGTTAGTATGATATTGTTGTGAAGACTTCTGCCTAATCAGCTCTCGCCTAATGAACTCTCTTAACCTTGTTCACTCTACGACACCCGTTTATTAACTGCCCTTTCATACAAAACATTTCATGAACCTTGATTACGCTGAATGATGTTGAATGAAATCATTTGACCAATCAGGATTCCGCGGCTATTCCAGTCTGAGGGGTCGGAAACTTCAATAACCCCTGAACGTCTGCTCTAGCAGACGTTCAGGGATGATGACGACCATGGCAGAAGAAATGCTAATGTTTAGGGGTGTTAATCGAATTAGTTATCTTATATTTTGCTTTGGCCCTTACGTGGCAAGGGGTCTCTACAAGTCAATGTTATTACATAGCTGGTGCTTCCGCAAGAGACATACCATGACAAATAAACCCAATTGAATCTTAGAAGTCTAGAACTAGAACACCAGTGTCGGAGCCAATGTAATCGTTTGCGAACTAAGTTCACAAGACCCTTGGTAGCTCAATTAGTAGAGTGGTCACCTTGTGGGCGCACGGTCCTGGGTTCAGATCCCGTCTGAGGAGCATTTTTGTCTTTAGGTTCATTACTACAAAGGCCAAAAATATCAACTTAAAGTTTAACCGAAAAGGACTGGGATAGGACAATCTAGTTACCCATCACTTATTCACTTAAATTGGCTTGAAGACCCGCTGAAAATGCGTTATTTGGTTGTTCCGCTATTCAGGAATAATCAGTTTTCAAATAGTGGAATTTCCGTGTGATTTGTGGTGCCTCTAATTGTTGTATGTCTTACAAGAAAGATTTATTACTTTTTTTTGTTCAGGCACTAAGCAATCTTCACCAATATCGCCACTGCCCAGTAGTAGAATTTTCACTTCGGGGACGGCCGCAGATATTCTGAACGCCATAACTACAGCAGATAGTGGAAAACAAAAAAATCCCTTTGCAGAATCCGAATAATTCAGTGTATTCAACTAAATGACACAAAAATAAGTTGGCTTTTCAGTTAGACTTTAAAGGACCCGTTGTGCCTATATAACTGATTCACTCAACCTCCCTTATCGTTCCATCCTTTCTCATTTCCGATAACTGGAACTTCATATGTGATCTTTCTCCACCCTAACGACACGACACAGATTTTTGCATTTTGCAAATGCGACAGACTGGTACAGTCGCGTGCTTGCTGGCTTGATTCGACGTCACAAAATTATTCGCATACATTTCTCGACTAGTTAAAAGAATCATCTGTATTATTTACGCAGGGATCGAACGCTTCCGTGAAGATGTAAAGGACATGATTGGCCACAAGCCAGGGATGGGCTGGCTGATCTGCTGGAAATTCGCTGCACCAATTTTCCTACTGGTAAGTCCAGTCCTGCTTTCGGACACTAAATTGGAATCCTAGCTGCAACGCTTCTCGTTATTCGTTAGTTGCGTGCTTTACCACAGTAACTGGATCTGCAATTAGTCGTTTTTGCAGTTACCGTGGTATCTAAGATACGGTTGCTCTTTAAAAACTACAACTGCCGAAATTGCGCTTTTCGACCGAAAAAAAAAACTGATATCCAGTCACATCACTAAGTGCCAAACTTCTTTCCCACCAATTTGACAAAAATTGATGAAAGTGATGACTTTTTCAAATACCACGATCAGTTACCACGGTAACTGGCCAGATACCACGATAACTGCAAACACGCCTTTTGACCGTGGTATCGGATACCACGATAACTGCAAAAACGACTTTAGACCTTTGTATCAGATACCATGGTATCTGCAAAAACGCAACTATTGATTAGAGTGGATCTAAGGAGTGTTCATGTGATTAGTATCAAATTCAAATTCACTTTATGTTTCCACAAATTTCTCCGGGAGAACAATAGCGTAGAAGTTGTCAATAATTTGCAATACAGCTGAAATACAGTAGAAACATTAAAGGTTAACGTCTGTCATCGAGGTTGATGTCGGGAAATAGCATCGAAACGGACATTGGGAATAACATGTCCGAGCCGAAAGCGAGAAAAAATCAACTTTTTGAAACGGCACGGCGTGAAGTTTTGTCCTGGCGAAACGATTTTTTTCCGCTCGCGACGCCGAATTCACATAGGCGGATGCGAATCCGCGTTATTTGAGCACCAAGGTTTACAGTCCTTAGGTTAATGCCATCTATTCGCGATAGCTCAGTAGGCGAACACTTTCATTTTGAAGTTTGAACAATGATCACGTGAGACTGTCTGCTAAAAATTTAAACTGAAAACCAGTTGAGTAGCTGAAAGTCAATTGGTGCTATTTTTTCGTCAACTAGATGTTGGTAATTCGTAAGGACGCTTTTTCAACGCGAGTTTGCGCCATGATTTTCGTCCAGATGACACCAGCTTTCCCGTTTTCTCCTCGGGTCTATAATGTTCAAGAAGTAACTTTCTTTCTTCGTCTAGACTACTAGTTTTAGTCTTGGCAATAAGTGAAAATAAAGTAAGTAACTTTCTGATGAACTTTTTGTATACCAGGTGATTATCGTCAACGGTCTGCTCGATTATCAGCCTTTGACTTACGATGGATATGTGTACCCCACATGGGCCAACGTCGTTGGCTGTCTGGTAGCTGGGTCAAGTGTTATGATGATCCCAGGCGTTGCAATAATCCAGATTTTGAGAACTCCAGGAACCTTGAAACAGGTATGAAAGCCATGTTGCTCTTATGTTTTGGAAGGTGATGTCCTGAAAATCCGCCTTTCTGCTCAAAAGCGACGATGCCAAACTGATGATGATCCCATCGTCATCAGGACGATGATGTCGTCTTCGTCCGCCGAAAAGTCGCAAACAGCGGCAGTTGTACCACTAGTGTCCAGAGGCGTTACTAGCCAAAATGTTTGGGGGGGGGGACAAGGCATTTACCGACTGGCTGGTAATTTTTACCGACTGTTTTTGCGGATAAAAACGACTATTATTGAGAAAAAACGACTGTGTTGACAAAAAATCGGCTGATTTTAAGAAAAAACGACTATTATTACGAAAAACCGACTGCTTTTGATTGTTTTTAAGAAAAAAAGCGACTATTTCTAAGAAAAAATCGACTGCTTTTACTAAAAATCGCGGCGCTTCGCGCCGACTCGGCTATTTTTTTTTACCGCCTGGCGACAACATTGTGGGGGCGTCCCCCCCCCCTGTAGTGACGCCTCTGCTAGTGTCTGACATCGCGAGGTCCTTGGAAGATATATCTCTAGGGATAAAAATATACGTACAGGAGAGGTACCCAACCTCAGACAAAATTTCAAATTTCCAGAGAAATATTTCTTTAGTGAAATCTATCTGGCTTAAAAAGGAACCAAAAAACATGACAAAAATACTAGAGTGAAGCTAATAGAATTGTTTACATGCTGGGAAAACAAATATTACTTCAATATTTCTAGTTAAATATATTTTTATTTTCAAACAGTTTCACCCTCTTTTACATGAGGTCAGCTTGCTTGCAAAGTGACGAAAAAGATAGAGGTAATATAGCTAATAACCAGAAAATCCCTTTTTAAACCAGGGTTCAAAACAAAGAAAAGACAAATAACTGTAATATTTTGGGACATAACTGTTGAAAATACAAATCAGACTTTGCTTCTTGACTGTCAGGATAGCATGGAAAGTTTATTTCAGCATTTTCGCGGCAAAATTCGAGGTTGCGTAAAAACGAGGTCAGGTACCCCTCCTGTACCATGCATCCAAAGATAAAAATTCTTCTGTTTTTCAAGATTTTATTAGTATGAAAGATGAATTAGTTTGACAAGATTTCACTGTATGTTACTGTTGTTTGACGAATACCCAATGTTTGGTGTGTACACGATTTGGGTGTCAGTAAAAGACTATTCTACTTAGGGGTACACTCCATTTCCGTTTTTAGCCACTTTTCATACGTAGCCTAAAACCGTTTTAAATTAAAACCGTCTTCTTTCTGCAGAGGTTAAAGTTCCTCACAACACCATGGCGGGATCACCAGCCAGCCAATGGTATCTTACTTATGAAGCGGAATGGTCATTCTAGGACGCTAGAACCAGGAAAAGGTAAGAAAATTTCGGGTCATGCAATGATGGAGCTCATTTAGTGAGGGAATCTCATAGCTGGAGCTAGAACAAATAAGCCAATAGAACTTCCGTTTTTTGTTCCAATGCACCGAATATGGATACCCCGGTAAAACTGAGCAGAGCTAGAGGTACTCGCTGAGCTTCGAGTTGATGCCCGTATAATTCCCTCTTCGCCACTGCGCATATCTTAGGGAAAACTGTAGCAGGCGTCCATCACGTCACAATGGTAGAAAACCAATCGGCTGTTACCTCTCGAAATTTCTTCTCAAGGGCTCTACTCCGATATAGCTATTTGTAGAGGTAACGAATTGTGATGTTCCGCGTAGCTCTAACCCTCCTCTCGTTTGCATCGGGCAGGGTATCGGGAAAATATTCGACTCCGCACGGTCGTATTACAGAGATAGGGAGACACGGAGGTTCTTGTGCTAATTTGCTCTTGGATGAAGCAAGGATAAACTGCGAGACGGGGGAGACGGACGGTCTACTAAACCAGCTGTTCCCAACCTTTTCCGTACCACATACCCCTAATCAAGGTTCTAAAAGGTTCCGTACCGCTATTTTGACGAATTGTCGTTTCACTATACTTTAACACGAGCAGAACGTCAAAAAGACGAAATTTATTGTCATCAATGATTAGGCTTGGAAATTTAGAATTGCGTACGATGGAGTATCTAATTTTGAGGACAATACCGAAACTGAGTTAGCAGACTCGAAAACAGTTGAAGCGAGGTATGAAAGCTATAGACCAACTTTTATTTTGGAACCTTCGCGTACCCCTTGCGAGGGTCTCTCGTACCCATGGGCGTCGCCAGTCCATTTTCGGTGTGGGGGGGGGGGGGGTGCAGAGCCAAAATTTTACCGAATCTCTCAAAAATTTTACCGAATCCTAGAAACTGAGAATTCGAGGTTTAAATTATGGAACATGAAACGATTACGTAGGAAAACATTAAAGGGCAGCATGAAAGACGATAAGCCAACTATTAGGCGGCGTTTCGGCGAAGCCCACTTAGAATATATTGCCGGGCATGATTGCAGTGACAGCATCTATCTATTATACCCAACAGAAAATTAAATCGAGCGCCGCAGGCGAATTTTTGTTTCTTTATGCTAAAGTTTAACTGCTTCTCTTACACATTCTATCATTTACCGTGGATTAAAACCGAGACTCTAAGAAGTTCCGACGTTCCGGCAACTTTTACTTAGCTTCTTCCTGCCAAATTTAACTATTGCCATCCAGATTCTAGCTTTTAATGTTTCGAAATCCCAATACTAAAACTGGCTTAAAACCCAAGTTAACGAAGCGCCCTACCGCAAAATAGAGAATATTACGAAAAGCGCCGCAGGCGGAATTTCCGAAATGTTTATAATTTGATCTTTTTTTTGGGATCCAAGATAAAAGTAAGAACTTTCGATGAAATCATGAATCAGTCATTTTGTCTGCGACCAGTGCTTCGCTCAACCTCTTCCGAGTTTCAAGGTTCGTGGTACTACTCCCAAATCGTGGCAACTATATCAAACAAATTATCGAATCCCAGTTATTATACCGAAAAAGTTTAGGCCGATAGCATGTTCGGGATTCTGTATAACTACCATATCCCGGTTTTTATACCGAATTGTTTTGGGATCGAAAGACTACCGAATAATATTCGGATTTCGGATCTTGGATATTATACCGAATAAACTACCAAATCCCAATCATGATACCGAATTATTTTGGACCGATAGCTTATTCGGGATTCTGTGTAACTACCGAATCTCCATAAATATACCGAATAGTTCTGGCATCGAAAAATTACCAAATAATTTCAGTAAATTCTCTCACCGAATTCGTAATAACTAACGAATATTTGCAATTATACTGAATTCCGATCATTATACCGAATAGATTTGTACCGGTAGCCTATTTGGGATTCTGTATAACTACCGAATCCCCGTAAATATACCGAATAGTTCCGATATGGAAAAAATACCAAACAGTTTTAGTGAAATTTTGGGCCTCCGGCCCAAAATTTTACCGAATCTCAAAAAGGTGGGGGGGTGCTGCACCCCTCGCACCCCCCCCCCTTGCGACGCCCCTACTCGTACCCCTTTGGGTACGCGTACCATCGGTTGGGAACCACTGTACTAAACAATAGTGTGGTACGTTCTTGATGCTATTATGTGCTAAGTTGTTGTGTCCTTTCAGACTGCGAAGAGATCTTGCTTCCATCAGGGGACGCATCCCCTGGTCAAGTGATAGTGCTCGCGTACAAAGACTTGGACAGTGAAGCTGAAAAGGTAGACGTATAGCCGACAGCTCTCAGTGCAGAAGAAAAAAACAAAACCAGTGTAAGGCAGCCCAGTGCTTCAGTCTGTATGTACCCGGTGATTCTTTTTGTACTTTTTCACCGAAAGATTCTTGGTTACTCAGCCATGTAACCCAGAGTCGTTGGCGTTCTTGTGCTTAGTGATTGATACCGTTTTGTAGAAGTTCGTGTCATAAAACGTCAAGAAAAGTCTTCGGGTTTACTTTTCAACCGACCCCGGCGACTACCATTTTCGGAATCATACCTGCCACAAGCTCCCGATTAGAACCGCGCGTCGTAATATGTTCGGTATTAAAGGCAGCTTTAACAAAAAATACATCATGGCGTGGTAATACAACATGATTTGACCAGGAACCGATCCATCCTGTAAGAGAACCGACCTTCCTCCAGCTCAGTGCAAAGATGTGAGGTGGTACTGCGTCCGACTAATCTGGGCGCTGAAACCACAACGGGGTTCTAACATCAAAGCACTACACAGCACATTTTCGTTCATCACATCACTATATAGCACAGCATTAATACTCTATACGACTAAGTCCAAATCACGCCACTGATCCTCAGGAAGAACGAGAAAACGTCTCATTAACGACTCAAAACCCTTCAGTCAACTCCTGTATCAACCAATCACGGCAATCGTTGGGCACAGCTGTGGTGCCGCTTCCGGATCTTCCGCTATGGTACCTAGCGGAGGGTTCCGCTAGGTACCCGGCGATTTTGCATCGGCAAGGAGAGTTAGTCATCAAGAGTATAGCATAGTATCTGGCTGTGTCAGCATAACCTTCTCAAGAATCTTAGGAAGGCTTAGCACACAATAGGCTTTTACGGTTTTCCGATCGCAATGTTTCACTACTGAATCCCCTTTCAGACCGGTATTTTTTATGGTGGTGGACAACGGTCTTTCCGTGCGTTTTTTGCATATGTGCCTTCTTGAATGTGACGGTGAAGACTAGTGCAGGAGACTTGACGAGTAAAACGATTTTTACTTTAGCAACAATTTTATTCCATCTATAGAAAGTAACAATGCGGCTTATATAGTACGCGCTATCTATACACGTTAGAAAAATAAGCGTTTCTTATGTTACACAATAGGCCCTAGAATTTTTGCAAAAATACATATTCGCTGCTCACAAGTTTTAAACATAGTTAAAAGCATGGTCATAGAAGGTACGACTTTAGACAATTTCAGAATATCAAATTTGTGCGAAGACAGAGTCGATTTTGAAATCTATACTCCCAACTGTCAATAAAAATAAGGGATCGACTAAAAAGAGGCACGGCATGGCGCAGGAAGCACGAGTAATAAAAATAAATTGGCAGGAGTTCGTAACTACAAAGCCTAAAAGAAGGCACGTTAGAACATGGTTCCTGCCCTCACTCTGAAGCCTGAAAGGGCCCTTTTAGTTTTCGTGCCTCCTACACTATGTCGTGCCGTGCCTCTTTTCAGTCGATCCCTAAAAATGGGAACTGTGATGTTGTGTCTGGACTGTCAGAAGTTTAATATCAGCACGGATGCGCAATTTCAACACGCAACAAACTACACGCAATGTTACAGACATTTCTCTTTGTGAGCCCTTAATTAAGACACACATGCTTTGCAATGTTATTTTGTATCGGGAAATGACTCCTAAGGTCATAAGAAATGGTATGGTATCCATAGAAGTTGCGAATCCTTGTGTCAGCTGTTGTCCAACTTCTGACGGTTTGGCCACTGTAAATGCGTCTAGCTTTCAGTACAACGACTTAGGAAACCTGCAATTGACTCACCTATCAGACTACGTACAAGAGCCACCTGAACAACTTTCTGCTGGTCATTTAAGATTTCTGGATTTAAAAACGCTGCCGAAGGGTATATTTTCGTACGTTTCTATTAACGTGTCTTCGGGCATTGGCAGCATAGCGCCAGACTCCAATGGATATAACAACAGAGATGGGACTTGCAGATGTTTTTGATTGTAAATTTTTTCCTTCTCAGTATTAAAAAGTCCGTTAAATATAGATGAAGGTAGTTATGGCAATGGAAGGAAAACCGCAGATATTATGTTAATGAAAGCTACCATAAGAAAAATGCACTATGGAGGAAGGGCATTTTTTAGACGGGCAGAGCGTATGACCTTGGTGAGAGGTAAAGAGGATATCAAAAGTATAAAGAGAGAGTGAAAGAAAGAGAGAAAAGGGTGGAAATGTCTGTATATTAAGGCCAAGTGTTCCATTTTTGTAAGGCTAGTTTGGCAACGTCGTGCATATATCTTAGTGAAGGACATTGTCAACTAAGGGGAATTGCAATAGAAGAAAAAATGGTACGACAACACAGTAACTACCCTAGGACTCCTGCCAAAACTGTCCAACCTTGTCCCACCAACTCGAAGAAAAGCAGGAGTCTGGGCTATGGGATGTCAATCCGTATTCAAACGCTGTTAGAAACTTTTTTCTCGCGAGGTTTTCAAAAAGAGCGACGCGAGGTACGCAGTCCTGACAGTTTTGAACACCGGCACGAGATGTCAGAAAAATCTGGTTAAATCAGCACAGAATTGCGTAAGAAAAACGAAGAACACTACAGGAATCGCTAAACTACACGTCACATGGAAAAGGTACAACATAATTTCGAACGGACATTCCATAAAAGGTAAAAAATGGACCGCTTTTTTTAGGAGATTCCTATGATTCTCAGAAGTAGGGAGGGAATTCATAATAAAAAGATGAAAACACAAACAACTACACGTCTTTCATTATCTCCGTTTTATTTCATGTTTTTTTACCTTTCTCTTTTAATCCACCGAGGCACGCCTACAAATATTGAGAGACGCGCCGAGCAGGCGAGCTGGAGGGAAGGGAAAACAGAACTTAAGAGAAAACACAAAAGTCAAAATCAATCCAACCATTCTTTTCACTCCTTTCCCAGTCAAACTCACACTAATAAAGCATCTAATGACTAAGGCAAACTCTAGTGTCCCTAATCAGATCCCAATGTCACAGGTTACAACTTAAGTTCCACCGGCCAAATGTAGTGAGAGTCGAGAATCAACTACTCCACCTTCTTCGTTTCTTTGGTTTCGACGATCCGCCGCTTAGCGGGAAAAATGAAAGGGACCACGAGAAGTATTAGCACCGTTGCAACGTGGACGGACCAGAAGAGAGAGCTAGAAAAAATAGCAGGTTAGATAAAACCATAGCAGACAATGCAGAATTCTATTTTTTTTTTTTTTTTTTTTTTGCCGCGTAGTATCTTTTCTATTCTTCCAGTCCAATATGAATTGGCCAGGTGATTACGCTTCCACTTACCCTCGGTGACGCCAACGGTCTTATCAATCTTAAATTTTTAAAACGTGATCACGCGTGACCGGCCTATCTATTTAGCGTCACCTACACTTTCCTCTATCTCTACGTTTATTTTCTTAATTTCTTATTTTGATTTTTTCCTTCCATTCTTTCTAATCTTTACACTTCCATCCTATCTTTACAACCTTAATAAATTCCTTCCTTTAAATTTTTCCTTTTAAAACTAAAACTTAATTTTCAAATTTAAAAATACTTATAATTCAACTCTACTAGTATTAAACCACCCTCCACTCGTCTCAATGACAATCTTTACTTTCTTTTTCCTTTACTCAAATTTACTTTTTGACCAGTCACAGGTTCGAGAAATAAACAGCCGCACCGACAGGACGACGTCTCATGTAAATGCTATGAAACTTCTGATACTGTAGTTCGGAACTTAAAGTTTAACCGAAAAGGACTGGAATAGGACAATCTAGTTACCCAGCACTTATTCACTTAAAAGACCCGCTGAAAATGCGTTACTTGGTTGTTCCGCTATTCAGGAATAATCGATTTTCAAATAGTGGAATTTCCGTGTGATTTGTGGTACCTCTAATTTGTTGTATGCCTTACAAGAATATGACTTTTTTTTGTTCAGGCACTAGCAATCTTCACCAACATCGCCACTGCCCACTGAAAAGCCTTGTTTGTGTTTAGATAAAAAAAATTCCCGCGTCATAGTAGAATTTTCGCTTTGGGGACGGCCGCAGATATTCTGAACGCCATAACTAGAGCAGATAGTGGAAAACAAAAACATCCCTTTGCAGAATCCAAATAATTCAGTGTATTCAACTAAATGACACAAAAATAAGTTGGCTTTTCAGTTAAACTTTAAGGCGAAAAGTAGGGGATGACGTTCTGTCAGGGCCTTTAAGTCAATCGCCTACGATGCGAAATTTAGGGTACCAGGGATTACACCAACTTTTCAATATATACAAATATATAGAAGAAGTAACAGCGAAGTTATTTACAAAAGAGTATTCCCACCTTTCGGAAAATTTGACCTAGGCTAACAGACACAATTTCAACCGCGGTTCCCTCACCCAGGGGTGAAGATAATAGGCCGGACCCGTAGAGAGCGGGTGGGGGTATAATTCTTCTTCAGTCGTTGGTTGAACGCCTCCGAGTAAGGAAGGACTCGCGTGAATTTGTGAATAACAAAAATGGATTTATGAAGGATTGTTGTTAAGATGATGGGAACCGAGTTCGGAAATGGTTTTATTGTACGAAGCCTTGCAAGGGACGTCCCAAGAAGTGAGTTTAATTTCGTTACAACCAAGGTGGACGCATCGGAAGCCGACTTAGCGATGCTTGCAGGGGCCAGGCTTACTGAATCTGATCAGGTAAATACGAGGGATCGTGAATTGATCCATGAGTGGGGGAGAATGGCGATACTTGAATCGTGGGCCAGGGATGGCAGGTCAGTCTGCCATTTGTTGGATGTTCCGTATGACAAGGTCCGTATTGAGACCGGGCTGTGATAATTGACCTTAAGAGAGTTTTGGGCTTAAAAAAAAAAAAAAAAAATTTTATATGAATGGATAAACAAATAAATGCCATCGATCATTCTGGAAAGTAAGATACCGCAGGGTCCTTATTGAGACCATGTGTTTCGTCACTGGAAGTTTGAAAATTAAAGAAAGAAATACAATAAATAAACAAACAGTTATAATAAGTAATTATACCTTTGAAAAGTTAAGTACAAATTTCTTTTGGAGGCGTGATGTTGCAGAAAAGCCCGATTCGTTTGAGTGAATAGGCTGGAGGTTGCCGAAAAACCCGATTCGTTGGAGCGAATAGGCTGGAGGTTGCCAGAAAACCCGATTCGTTGGAGCGAATAGGCTGAAGGTTGCCGAAAAACCCGATTCGTTGGAGCGAATAGGCTGGAGGTTGCCAGAAAACCCGATTCGTTGGAGCGAATAGGCTGGAGGTTGCCGAAAAACCCGATTCGTTGGAGCGAATAGGCTGGAGGTTGCCGAAAACCGATTCGTTTGAGGGAATGGAAAGGCAGCCCGGATCGCTTTAAGCGACATGGCTGGGGTCTTGAAATCGTTTTTGACGCAAATCTTTTTAAGATTTTTGCTTGGAGCGAATGGAAAGGCAGCCCGATTCGCTTTATGCGACATGGCTGGGGTCTTGACATCGTTTTTGATGCAAATCTTTGTAAGATTTTCGCTTGGAGCGAATGGAAAGGCAGCCCGATTCGCTTTAAGCGACATGGCTGGGGTCTTGAGATTGTTTTGACGCAAATCTTTTTAAGATTATCACTCTAGGTGAAGAGGCCGCAAAATTCTTAGATTTTGTGAAAGTCGTCCGATCCGAGAAGGGAAATCCGGGCTTCCCAGCCTTGGTCATCGACCTGTACGGAAGTGCGGCGGATACGGAGATTGTGAGAGCGTTGGAGAAGTGTAGGAAGCGGTTAAGGGGTGGCACGCCAACTTATTTCGGCAAAAGCAGGCAGGGTCTTTGATGTGTTTCCGTCGCGGTGAAACTGGACATTTTGCTTGTTAGTGTACGGGCAACTCCGGGTATTATGCCCCCTGTGGGTCGTCCAGCGAATCGTGTTGATTAGTGTCAATGAACCAAGATATAAATGCTCCTTTGGGTTTCATTTTCTTTTCGGACCGTAACTGGCTTCCCAGAAAGTGCATAGTTTGTTTGTTTGTTCGAGTTCATTTTCACGGTCTAGGGTGCAAAAACGACCGCAGCTGGCTTCATTAAGGGGTATGCTTTGTTTGTTTGTTTTGCGGTTCATTGGCCTGCGTGAGGGTGCAAAGAGTTCAAACTATCACTTAATTGGGATATGTTTGGGGGATTAGAATGCGTTCTGTGGGTGAACGCACTTCGATGATTGCGTCATGAAGCAGTATGCCATGACACAGATTTGACAGCGGAATGTTTTGAGGATCAAGATTCCTTTGATTCTGCGTTATCAGAGAACTCTTCGGAATATTTCGTAGCGGGGAGGTTGAACGCAGGTTCCAAGCCTGGGAAGCTTTGAGAGGAAAGTTGCCTGACAGTGATGATTTTGATGAAGGCCTTGTTCGAGTCAGGATTGGTTTCAGTTTACAGGAACATTTTAAGAATGTCAAGGGATCTTTTAAGGATGTTTCGTACAAATGTTGATATCCCACCCCTGAAAATTTTCATAAATATGAATTTTTTAAGTATCACGCAGACTTTGTTACAGAAACCCTTTTGAGCGAATTCGGAACGGTTCGATATCTGTGTGGTGCAGCGGGGGGGGGGGGGGTAGAACAGCCAAGGGTAGTTTTGCCCTTGAGCTTGGAACCTCAAAAGCCTCGTTTAGTCTTGGATGCGCGATATGTGAATTTGTGAAAAAAAAAAAAAAAAAGTTTGCCCTTGAGGGGTTGAGAGAGGTTCGCAAGATTGTGTGAGCTGGACACTGGTTGGGCCTATTGGAGGAGACAGATATGCATACGATCACATTGCGTTGTCAAGTGAGTTTAGACAATTCTTCGCCGTCATGTGGGACAAGGCTACGCTTTATCTGGGTTTGTGTATCAGATGCTTGGTAACATGCCAGTGTATTAGCTTAGAACAATGCGCATAAGTATCGGACGTTAAATGGACGATAGTCTCGTATCGTCGTCATCAAAGTCGTCAGCAATCAAAAAGGCAGCGGCTGTCTACGGTATTATGGGATATACTTGTTCTTTTTCCTACAACGTGCCTACGCTACCTCGGTGTGATCATTGACACGACTATACCTGCGTTCATTATTCCCCCCGATAATGCAGCAAAATTGTTGTCGTTGTTAGAGTGTTTTCTAGCAGACAGGCGCCGCAGTATCTCCGTAAGAGAAATGCAGAAATTTTCGGGCTACGCGATTTGGTTGCAGCAGTCATTCCCACGTGCCAGATTGCTCATTTCTCTGTGTTCCAGGGCTATCGCTTCTTGCGTGGACGGTAATATAAAATTAACCGATGCTTTATTGCAAGAATTGTCCTTTTGGCATTTTGTTCGTGACGCGCGTAAGGTCTTCCCTTGGGATAGTGAAAGCACGTACATATTAAAATGTTTACCGATGTTTCGGAGTTTTCTTGGGGAGGCCATGTGGCGATGTGTGGTGTCGAACCGTTCCATGTTCGTGACATCTGTAGTGTCGATGAACAGGATCTGGAAATTTGTGCAAAGGAGGCATTAGCCCTTACAAACGTTCCGGAGCTTGTTGGGGAGAGGATCCGTTATTGTAAAGTCAGAGTTTTTGTAGAAAATCAGGTACTAACAGGTAGATGGAATTCCGGAAAGGGAGTTTCTGAGGAAATGGAAAGAACGATAAAATTAATATTTTCCTGTGTTGTCCGATTCAATGTTCGGTTGAAGTTAAAATTCCTCCGCCCTTGCGACAATGTAGCGGATTACACGTCCAGCGTTATTAAATTAAATTAAATTAAATTTTATTTATAACCCGTCTAGGTACAGACGGAGTATAAATAGTATTGACCCAATTTGATGTTACCTTGTTTAGTCATTCGTGGCAAAAGGTCGAGGAGTGATTCGGTGGGAGGGGAAGGCACACCTTTGACTTGGTGGCGTTGGTTTCGAACGCTATGTTAGTGTTCGTTAGCGTTCAGCGCTTGAACAGGGAGGACCTATCATTGTTCTGTGATAAGTGAAAACGATGCCAAGTGATTGCGGATCCGACTACAGTGATGACGATGAATGCGAACTTATATTCTCGCCTGTGTTGAACTTTATTCAGAGCAACTGGTTGATTGCAATTGAAGAAAAAGTCATAGTCGAATATGCGGTGGATTTTTTTGAACTTAAGGACATCAAAGAGACGAAGTCCAAATTATGGGCGAAACTTAACCAGTCAGAACTCGCCCCCGGTCGATCCGGCACGAAGGCGGCCGATAGACACGTCAAAGACATTCTTGATCTTTTCAAAAAATGTGACCGAGATCAGACTACACTACCAACCTACGTTATCAAACACGCGACGGAAGTACCAGTTATCCCTGCAGCTGCCCACACCCACCTCGCTTCTAAGGTGGCCAAACTCCATAATCTGGTCGAATCTCTTTCATCAAAACTAGACAATTACAATCTCAACTTTCCGGAGTTACCACCACCTTCGGGCCCTATCCAAACTGCCACTGTCCTGCTAACGCAAGTTCCTGCTGAGCTCTCTGATCCTGTAAAACGTAAACAGGCGATTGATCGAATCAATGGCCATGAGTTGGTAACTTCGGTGCGCGCTGTAGGTGACAAGTGGTACGTCAACATTGACAAATCAGCTGCGGATGACTTCAGCTCGTCTGCGCAAAACATCCTAGCTGGTACCTCATCGAAGTTAATTGTGAAACGATTCAACGGTATTATGAAGGGTGTTCCAAGTGATTTCCCTGTAGAGTTGCTAATGAAAAACGAAGGAATAGTTTGGCGCCAAACGCTTGGGCTCCTCTAAAACGGTTAAACTCGACTTCGAGGATTCCTTTGCAAAAGCGTCGTTTGTGAAAAACGGAATCCGCATTGGTTACGAAATCTTTAAAGTCACCGAGTTTAAAGAAGTCCCGAAGTGCTGCTTCAAATGCCGTTCTCCCGCTCATGTACAGTCATCATGCCCTAGTCCCGTTGAAAAATGTGCCCGCTGTGCTGGCCCTCATTCATGCACCAAAGAACAGCCTTGCACGCTTGCCCCAAAATGCGCTAATTGCGATGGTGAGCACGTGTCATTTAGTATGACATGTCCAGTTCTTCGAAACCTAGTTGATGGTCGGCGATCTAAATGAACCTCAATGTTTCGATTGTCACACATAATGTTTACGGGACAAAAGGAAAAGAGGCCCATCTTGATGAACTATACTCTATGTACGACATTGTGTGCCTACAGGAGACTCTCCTTACGTCCGATAGCAAAAACTTTTTAAATCGAAGCCCGGATCATGCGGTTTTTGTTTCCCCTGCTGCTGCCACCCGCGGGCGACCTTCTGGTGGCCTTGCTCTGATTTTTAAGAAAAGTGTATTTCCTTGTGCGGCCGTTTTTAATTGTTAACAGCGCATTCTAGCCGTAAGATGTGGTAATACTGTTTTCATTAACATTTATATGCCCCACAAGTCATCCACAGTGAGTTCTGAAAACCAGTTTGCTAAGGCTTGCAAATCTCTCGACCGGGTAATGAGAAATGTGACGGACGCGAATCTTGATTACATATTACTTGGTGACTTTAACACCAATATGAATATAGACTGTTATAGATCACTGGCTGTGCTAGACTGTTTACCACCTTACAAAATTTTGCCGAAAGATCAATCTTATTCGTATGTTCACCATTCAGGTAGTTTCTCTGACATTGATCACGTTTTGTGTTCCCCTCATTTATTGACTTCCATTGTACACGTGGATTACGCCGCTTGTGAAATTGACCATCTTGCTCTGTCGTTTAATGTCAGTGTTAAATATAGTCCTGATCAGACGCTACCGCCCGATAAAAAACATAAGTGGTTTGTAAGAAGTAATTGGAAACGAGCTAATATTCCGTTGTATATTTGTACTTTAACTGCGATGCTCAGTACTATTAGAGTGCCTTATCATCTATTACAGCTAAAGGCTAAGGGGAATAAAGAGGATCTTAATAAATATTATATGAATATTATCAGGTGTATGAAACAGGCCGAAAAAATTGCCGTTCCTGAGGAGCGTATTCGGGTTGGGACCCGTAAGCCTATTTGGTCTTCTGATGAACAGTTAAAGAGTGTCAAGAATAAAGCGAAGTTTTGGCTTCGTATTTGGGTGGAATGTGGTCGTCCTTCTTCTGGTTGGGTTCAAAATATAAAGATGAAAACAAAAAGTGAATACAAGAAATATTTAAAGGCTGTCCGATATAAGGGCATGGAGTTTCCGGCTTCTAGAAAAGAATGGTCGAAACTTATTAATTCTGAGAAGTTAGAAAATGGTGCACCTTCAAGTGCTCAGATTGTTGGTTCGACTTGGTATGAGTATTATTCGTCTATTTTTTCTGTTGTAAATTATGCTGTTCATGCGGTTTACCTGCGGCTTCTCAGTAGTAAGTTGCCCGTTATTATTTCACAGAAACATGTAATTCCGATTTCAATTAATGATGTTGTCCAGGCGATCAAGCGGATGAAGTCGTCATCTTCTGATATTGACGAGATTAATTCTCACCATCTTAATTTGGATTGTACTAGTCTTTTGTGCCATTTACAGTTAATGTTTCAGATGTGTTTAACAATTTCTGCTGTTCCCGACAGCTTCTTGTGTGGTTCTGTAACTTCTATTCTTAAACGTGGCAAATCCCCTTCTATTTGTTCTTCTTATCGACCAATTACCACTGCTTGTAACATCAGTAAAATCCTCGAGTATATATTATTGCCTCACTTAAGTTACAATTCTAATTTTGGGGATAATCAATTTGGGTTCCAGTCGGGTGTTAGCTGTCAACATGCCCACAGGGTTCTGGCGGCGGCTATCAAACAAGCTACATCAGAACGTTCATCCCTCTACCTTTGCGCTCTTGACCTTTCAAAAGCGTTTGACAGCGTTGTACACAGTCAAGCTCTCTACTCTTTGCTATCCCATGGTGTTAACATTTCTGTAATTTTCCTTTTACGTTCTTGGTATGAGAACTCTTTCCTTCGAATCAACCACAGTAACTCGCCCTCTGTTCGGATTCGGCGGGGTGTTCGACAAGGGGGGGTTCTTTCTCCCTGTATTTTCAAGATTTGTATATCGAATATTTTGTCAAAAATCCATTCAACATATTCTATTGGACATTCTGACGTTTCTTATCTTGCTTATGCAGACGACCTGCTTCTGATTAGCAATAGTCGTACAAGCCTTTCTTCAATTGTTTCAAAAGTTTCTAGTCTTTTCTCAGATGTTGGACTGTCTCTCAATGTGGAAAAATGTGAATTCTTGGTTTTTAATGATCGTTCTTCTTCCCAGTCACCCCTTGTGTGTAAACATTTTACTATCCCCCTTGCTACTTCTTTTAGGTGGCTGGGCATCACTATCACTAATTCTCTACCGTCTCTACGACAACAAACTGTCCTTGATGTAAAGAAAAAAATACAATTTGGTTACTCGAAAATTGTCGCTAACCGTGGGCGGTATAATAGACGAGCTCTTGGTCGGCTGTATTCAACTTTTTGCGACCATTCTATCTTTTATGTTTCTGGACTATATCCTCTTCTTAAAAAGAAAGACCTTCTTTCTCTCCGAAAAAGTTATTTTCGTTACTGTAAGTTCCTTCTTTACCTCCCCCCTTGGCATCGGAATAGAGTAATTATTCGTAAGTTCGGTGTTCCAGATATTTCGGAGAAGTTACTAATGTTACACAGGAAGCTGTCGGATTCAGCCTACTCTCGTTTTTCACCACACCACCCCCTTACCCCCCTGTTTATGTGCTAGTGTTTTTGTATTTATAGTTATTTTGGTATTTTCTTCCTTTCTTTTTCTTTATTGTACTCCACTTGTCTTTCCTCTGGAATTTGTGGGTAACAAATAAATTATTATTATTATTATGAAAATGCAACTGGAAACGGTCGTTTGGAAACGATTGCTTTGCTAGTGGCACCCCTGAAGGGAACAATTATGTGTTACCCCCCTTAGTAATGATCCCGTAGGTCATAAAGCACTTGGAGAGTGGAGTAAATAGTGCATATAAAATGGTGGTACCCCTTGGACCAAAAACGCCGTTTTGGTGGCCAATAGTCTGCAAACGGGCTATTAGTTGGCTTTTGTTAGGTTCGCGAGGAGAGATAGGCCATCTTTTTTTTCCTATCAAAGTCGGGTTATGTTCCTCGAAAGTTGCCGTTTGTTTGTATTCCGTTCGTATGTCAGGACGTTTGTCTGAAGACTGAGTGTCATTTTTTCCTGGCCTGTAAATATGTAATTATTACCGATGTTCTATAATGTGATCCTTGATTTTGGGGATCGTTGAGGCCCCATGCAAACAAGGCGTTTGCATCTGCAGGTGCGTTCAAAGAGTACGAAGTACGGGAAGCAAAAGGAGGCTTTAAAATATGCTTCATCAGATTGTTGAAGTCATTCCGAGGCTCCAATATAAGATTTTCGGACGCCAACCCTACAAAGATGATGGTGGTAAAACAAAAGCACGCGATTTTGATCGTAGGCTTGGATTGAGGCCAAGGGCAGAAACACTTGCCCTTGGTCAGTGGGGTTGCATGTCGATATGGTTTCTTCCGTGTCTGGCGAGTTGTCTGCCATTTTTCGAGAGTAAGGGATAACGAGCGAGCATAGTTCCCAAACTGGTTTCGACAACCCCGTTTTATCCGGAAAAGTTAAATCGTATAAGAATTCCGTCAGAGACGAACAAAAGGATATCATGACACCCGCAAAGCAGGCGGTACCGATGTCTTTGGCAGCACTAAAATGTGTCGCCGATCATTATGGCAGGTGATCTCGAGTCGACAGTTGCAAAACAAAGAAGTTTTGGGTTTTAGGAATAAGGCGTTTCGTTTAGTGTTGCATTTTACCGGTGCGCGTTTTTTCCGATGTGAATAGATTGACCAGCAGTTCCTTGTGAAAAGGGAAAGTAGGCGGGGTTTTTATTCTAGTGCAATTTGAAGGTAAAACCTTGGAAAGTGAGACGGGCAGAATTCTAGGAATTCACGAGTCTTCGGACAAGAATCTTTGCCCTGTTGAAGCCCTTACTGAGTATATACGTTTTGCAAATTGCCAGGTTTGCTACTACGAAAATCTTTTCAATTCCCAAATACATTGGCGGGAAATTTGAATGGACTTATTCTATATGATGATATATATATTATTCGTTGAAGGAGTCTCTCAAGTCATTGGGTATTTATCAAGGGGAAACGCCTCACAGTATCCGTGCTGGGGCCACAATTTCGCTGTTGAATTCCGGGACCGAGGCTGGTGTAGTACAATCTTTTGTTGGTTGGAAAAGTTTTGTTATGTTACAGCGGTATACAACTTCAGATCGTTTGATTCACGTATCAGAGGAGCAACAACTCCTGAAGCGAGTACTTCGGTTAGGTCTCACGATCCAGCTTTGCATTGAGGTAACCGTTGTCAGTGTCGTAGATATTTGTTTGAATTCAGGAAATTCGTAAGACCACCCCCCTTTTTTGGTTGGTGTTGGGTTGGGGGTCTGTGTTAGAAAGTATTAATTAGGTTCTGATGAAGGGTAGAGAGGGATTTGCGGGCGTCCCCAGTTTAAACCCCGACCGTGAACGGAGAGTCCGGCATAATATACTAGGCCGGACCCGTAGAGAGCGGGTGGGGGTATAATTCTTCTTCAGTCGTTGGTTGAATGGCTGAGAGTTGGGAGTCAAAGAGAAGAAAGTGAAAGTGAAAGTAAAAAAAAAAAAAAAAAAAAGGAGAGAAAAGTAAAGAAGGAAAAGTAGTTTGGTGGATTGAAATCCATTTTTGTTTCTGATCACGGTCACTCTTCCAGTCCGCGACCTCTTCGCGGGCGTCCCCAGTTTAAACCCCGACCGTGAACGGAGAGTCCGGCATAATATACTAAGCTGACAAAAATGTAACCAATTCAACTTGATCAGCTCTACAAAATGCCCAAAGCTTCAACGCCATAAGTTAAGCGGTGGGGATAAAGAATTTACCAAAGTTTGTGGTTCCTGAAAGAACCTTCAGGCATCAAAGGGATGAACCAAAAATAACATTACTGTAATTATTACACAACGTTACTGTTCTTCTACAACTATCCTGTGAATCCACGCCCCGATAGCCAATGAGCGCGTTCCTGGTGAAAGCACGTTTTCGTCGTTCTAGACCAACCTAATAGGACCCATCGCACTACTCGAGTTCCAGGAATCAAGAACAGTTAATACTTTAAACTAGGCTCTGCTTTTAACAAATTATCCATGGCTTTGGCTGTTCTAAGCCTTTTTCCATGCCCGTTGGCTTCCAGCAAAAACAGGGACAAATTTACTAACCAGTTTTTCTGATGAATAAACTTTTCTCGAACAACCGTCGACAGCATGATACGCATCGAAGATAGCGAAAGAAGTTAAGTGAGAAAACCAGTGAGGTTTCGTTAGGGGATTGTTAGAAGATACAGTCCGAAATTTGGGTCTCCGGGTTTCAGAACAGATGGAGCGATTACTGATGTAGCTTGCATTGGCATTTATAGGTAAGATAGGTCCTTTAAAGCCAGGCAAACCAAATGATACCCCACCACTTGCTGTTGCCGTCAGTTATTTTTCATGTCCTTTCAGTTTGTTTCTTTAAAATACAAAAAAAGGTATTCACCTTTCAAACCATGGAGCACGTTACGAGAAATAAGGTCGGAATCCACGCCGACGTCAGTTATCGAGGTCAACAACTCGATTTCTCGGTTCTGTTTCCAGGTCCTCTACATCTGGTAATTTACTACCTAATAGATAAAAAAAAAAAGTGAAAACGTGTACCTGTAAATCCTGATAGATGGCCAGAAGTCCAACAAGACAAAAGGCAACGTAGTGTAGGCCAGACCAATACGAGATCCAATGAGAGTCAGTAAGTCGTAGAGCACCGTCATTTCTCTGCTGCCTTGAAACAAGGGTCGAATGTGGCGTCGAGCCTATTACGAAAATAAAAACCGTCAGTGAGGGTCGGACACAAACACATTAGAGTAGTTCGAACCTTCACAACCATTGTCATAAAAGAAGTCTGGCTTCCCTCAGTCTCAAAGGATTCATGTTTGAAATAATGAGTGCGCAAGCGCTGAAATTTGCAGTTCTAAAAAATAATCTAAATATTACAAACGGTGAAACTAGATCCTACTTTCACTTCTGGCCTATAGTTGGCTTATGGAGCGAACAGACGGTCAATTTTCCTGGCCCCATTTCCTTCACTTTCATCACGGAGTAGACAGATTTCATCTGCTCAGCACTTTCTGGCCTACAGTTGGCTTATGGAGCGAACAGACGGTCAATTTTCCTGGCCCCATTTCCTTCACTTTCATCATGGAGTGGACAGATCTCATCTGCTCAGCACGGAACTGATGTCTCAAACCCTGGCAGGAATTCCAGTCCACGGCCACCCGATCATGATCGTCTACTCTATCTGTACCAGTGGACACCTCCTCTCCTTGAACCAGAGATTTGTTCTGGTTGACAACCGGAGATAGACTGCACAATAATAGTTGCGTTTTTGCGGATACCATGCTGAACTTCTTTCTAACCATGCTGAACTTCTTTCTAACCAATTTGACAAAATATGATGAAAGTGAGATGACTTTTCAGATACCACGACCAGATACCACGGTCGGACCGTGATATCTGAATATCTGTTACCACGGTAACTGGCCAGATACCACGACAACTGCAAAAACGCCTTTTGACCGTGGTATCAGATACCACGATAACTGCAAAACGACTTTAGACCGTGTATCAGATACCATGGTATCTGCAAAAACGCAACGAATGAAACGTCGCTTGTACGCTAGGCCTTTTTTCGTCACTGATTTGGTACATTTTCTTGAAGCGTCCTTTAGGACAATAAGCGCTTTGGTTTCAGTTTCAACACATTTTTGGAGCTTACAACTCGAGAACTATCCGTGATATGACGGTGAAACTATGAACACTTGTAGTGGGCTACAGCAGAGGTATTCTTATTTGAACACTTATCTTCACTGTTTCCCTACCCTAGTTGTAGCACTTGCTTATAAAACAGTCAAATGGAAAGGAAAAGTAAAAAACTTGACATCACTTAGTAGAAAACTATTTCAGGTCGGTCCTGGCACAAACTTTGCGATGAAATTTGAGCATTCGGATTTTATATTGGATGTATAAATGTGCTTTTTCTTCTATTTGAGATGTCACTTGATCTGAACCGCCATCTTCTTCGTGAAGGTATTGTTTGTTTGTTAAGCAAATGATTATAATTGCAAATGGCAATTAACAGACTCAACAGCAAATTTTTCTAAAGAACAGGGAAGCATGACAAAACATGAATGGAACAAACGTTTTTGGTAAGCATTTTGCAATAAAAGTCGACGACGACTATCAAATCAGCATACCTCTACTATACCTGGGGTGCTTTTTCTGGGTCTCTCCCACACTCTCCGATCCAGGGGCAACTATGGACATGGGATTTTTACTTGAGAACTTCTTGGTTTCGAAGGACTACTATTGCATCTTATACTACCATAAGCTTTTTTTTTTTGCGGTTCTTCTGTTTATTAACAGCGTTGACCAACAAACCACTGTTGACCGCCAAAACGTCCCTGTTCATCAACAGGGGTGAATCATCGCCAGAACTCTGTATGAAAAACCTGGCTGATTACTCCACAAACTGACCAACAGACTTGATCCAACAACTCTTTCAGTTGTTGGTCGTTTTGGCCAACAATGTTGGCCACAAAGATTTCTGTTGGTCGCTAGAACGCACTGTTGATCAACATTGGCTCAATGTTGAACCGCTAAAAAACGCCTTACGGAATCTCGGTAAAATGTTTCAATCTCGGTAAAAAATAACAGATAAATCAGAGCACTATACCCGCTGAAATAATTCTAACAGGCGACTATGGCAAGTGCGATTCTTGCATAAGCGGAAATAAGCCGATAGTCTAAGAAAGATAAAAAAGCAGAATACCAGAAAGAGGGTTTGAAAATTCCAATCACACAGAATTTCGCAACTCGAACTTACCATCCGTCCGGCTCCGGTTAAAAGAGCACCACAGAAGAAGGTGAGGTAATAGCCAGGGTAGAATCCATGCCAAATGGCTGACAAGGCATATGTTGCAGCTGTAGGGCTAAAAGGAGCCCTTTCATAGCCGACGTATCGCAGCCATTTCATGGTTCCAATGTTCCAGTTTCCCAGGGTATCACGAAAGTTCGTTGAAAACTACGGAAAAAGAAAACATGTTTTCAAGAAGTGTTAAAAAAAAAGCATGCCTCTAGTGAACCATTGATTGAAAAACCCAAGCGGGGATTGATTTTTTTTTTCGCTGCAAACCATTTTTATCATTTTATATTAACGAACCTTCAGCTCTAAATCGCAGTGGTCTATTAATGAATGACACAACTTGCCCATTAAGCAAAAGGTAACTGAACTAACCTTGTAAAAAGACACCGCCACCGAAATAGAAAATAAAAATATCGGTAAATCAAAGAACGGAAAAGCCAAAATCTTTCGTATATGGATGTGCTTATTTTGAAAGCTTAAATGTCCAGACAGCTTTATGCCTAGACCTTAGTCGGCTAAGTAGGACTTGCAGGCTTTATAAGATTAGATGACCTCTAAAGGGCTAAATCTTTGTTACAATTTCATTACCCATCATACTGTATAACTGCACACAAAGACGGAGTAGTTAGATCAAAAAGAAAAGAAAAAATTCAAACCAACCCTTGATTATTCTACTGGGGTGATCAACGTACGTCTTACGGTGGCGCTAGCTGCCTCTTTTCTTGTAATCCTAAAAGCAGGACTCAGAGGCTTCGACCTCCTTTTTTACTCCCTCCCCCCACAGTCGTCTTGACTAGTCCGAAAACGTGCTAGGGGATTTTCCGCTGGCAATTGCGGCTCAATACAAACGTGCATGTGTCTAATTTTACGTACAAAGTCCACGAGCCACTTCAACTTTATACTCGGTGCTAGCCATGAGTTCTAAATTGAGTAGCCCTATAACCCACCTCTACTTTATTGACGTTAACGTTCGTTACAAGATCCCATTTCGAGGTTCCGTCCTTATTCCAGCCGTTGAACCCCAGCCCAGAAGCGTTGCATATGGCATCAGACAGGAGCCAGGCGTGGTAGTACTTTGCCCTCGCAAGTGACGTTATAAGCACAACATAGAACAGCCGAGCAGGGTAGCTGGTGTTGGTGAAAAACTCCTCCTCTGAAAACAAAAATCCAGTTTTGAATTTATAGTTTCTCTGTTCCTTTTTACCATCTTAGCTTCTACTAATAGACGTTTCCCTGCTACATGTGTGCTGTTCCGCGAATAAGATGATAGTTGAAATTTTGCAGATACCATGGTATCTGATAATGCGGTAAGTGAATCTGCATTTTGTTGTTTTTTAAGTTACCATCGTGTCTGATACTACGGTTGCTTCGCAAAAAACAACAAAATGCCGAATTTACTTGCAGTCCCTCACATCACAAATACCAAACTTATTTCCTACCAATTTGACAAAAACCCAGGGTCTTGTGTTCGAGATGATGAAAGTAAGGGGACTTTTTCAGAAACTACGGTCAGCTGCTACGGTCGGGTCCGTGTTATCTGAATACCAGATACCATGGTGACTGGCTAGATACTCAGTAACTGCAAAAACGACTATCTGCAGAAATGCAACTGGTGTCCGGGCTCCGGTCAACTTGTGAAATGATTTGGCGTCGAACAATGAAGCTGTAGTAGCAACTAAGATATTACAGTAAGAAGAGGCATCATATATGGGGGGGGGGGCGTCTCAAAGTGGTCGGCTACTCGGTAAAAAGAAAAAAATGGGTCGGCGAAGCGCCACGGGTTTTTTGAAGAAAAAAAACGCCGTTTTTCTTAAAACAGTCGGTAAAATGCCAGTCAGTCGGTAAATACTTTGTCCCCCTCCCCCCACCGGCAAACATTTTGGCTGGTGACGATCAGGGTCGACTCTTCTATAACCTTTTAATTCCTGCCGCACGCGTATCCTGCCGCACGCGTATCTTTAAATCCGCCCGGTCGGGAAAACGCTTGTCTCGCTTTCCCCACCGACCGAGGCGAAGAAAATCGAAATATTTTATATGAATAAAAGGTGTGTTTTGCTTCTCAAAATAGATAGAATTCTCACCTCTAACTCTTCCAACGGGAAACATCGGGCAGACGAAGAAAAAGATGACGGCAGAAAATGCGCTTACGCTAACTTTTGCGAGCACGGCCCTGACTGGTGATGGGTCGTCAACTGGCACGGTAGCGAACCGTGAGCTTTTCCGGCTTGCTTCCTACAAAAAGATATCCTATAGTCAAGGAAGGGGTGAGGAAACGGGGAAATGCCACTAATCCTCGCCCTAAAGCAAACGGTGGGCAACACCGTAAGACAAGTCAAAAGTTCACCCAGCTTCAAATGGGTACCCAGAGAAATCAGTGAACAAGCATGGGAAGCGTCGGATGATTAGCCCCCAACCACGCATCACGCATCGCACTCCCCGCCGAGAGCGGAGTATCAGGAGATCAGCGCCTGCGCTACGCGAACCTTAACTGGTTTGCAGGCGAAGTTTGCTTTGCTTTTTGAAGGAGTGAGGACAATAATTTATTTAGTGGTCGCTTCTCGACGAGTAGCCTGTGGCCATTTCCATTTCTCGGTTTCACGGAGCGAGTCCACCAACCTGGAATGTAACGGTCTGACATCTTGCACACGCTTGCCTACTCTCTATCTCTCTGTTGACACTGCTTTTGACTGGTTTCCTAGAATCGCAGCATCGTCCAAAATTACCTAGCCGAGATAAGCCTGGCTCTAATCCCAAATTCCACTACAGGAGACACGAAGCCCTATGCTGACTGGATAGGATATCCAAAATCCGCTTTCTCGTTATGCCCGTTCTCACAGTACAAAACATTCCCTGTATGATGCGACGGTGCTATAGTTTTCTTCGTTTCAGTTTTTTTAGTAGTTCTATTTCTCTTCCCTCTCTGATTTTTCTTGTTTTCACTTTTTTACTCGGCCTTCTCCACTATGTCAAGTGCAGTTGGTCAATAAAATGCATTCACTCATACTAAGTCGAATTAGTCCATACTACTGCCCCATGTGCGGGGATACGGACGAGAATATGGTACACTTGTGAATGTAAAGAACTGGATGAGTTGAGGGAAGAAACGTTTGGAGAAGGAGTGTATGACGAGGAGTGGATGGGTACAGTTATAAAGGATGAATGTTTATGCTGTACGCATTCTCGCTTACTCATGTCAAATGGGGGGAGGGTAGATGGTAGATAAGAGGTTATATTATACAGGTCAGATTATTTTAGGTTAGGTTACATTTTTTTTAGGTTTATTATAGATTTGAAGGGTACGTAGTTTTTTTTTTAGGGCAAAATAATTAACAAGCATTACATGTACGAATTCTATTCTCCACAGTGCTTGTTGTATTTGTAGTTTACTGTTACAAACTAAAATACTTGAACTTGAATGCTTTACGGGAGTTCGCCAGTTCGGAAGATTCTTTTTGCTTTCAATAAAGCATCGAGAGGGGTTTATTCAGTTTGAATTTAGAAAATAGATAAGGTCTTCCTTTGTTTTGTTTTTTTGTCTGGCTTTTTGTGTACATATTTCACATCATATCATATACTGATCGGATTAGCGGTTGTCACTCCGGACCTATCCTACCTGATGAATCATGCTTTCCGTTTCTGAAAGATATGCCTGGGGTTTTGCATAAGCGTTGTAGTTGGTCCCCTCAATGAAAGATATGTAGTCCTTGTAGAGAACCGTCGGTCCCGCCATACAGGCTTGGAAGTGAAGAACGTAGCTGAAGTATTCAAGCATAGACGGAAGCTTTCTGCAAAAAAGAACGGAGCTAAATACAAAACGAAATCAAATGAGACAGTTGAGGATGCTATAGGGCAATCTTACCACGGCGGAAAGGACTAATTACTATTAAATGTTTATACTTACTAGGACTACCACCCTCGCACTCAAAATGTGACGTTACAAATCCATCAAATTCAATTATCCCAAGCATAAAGCGCAATGCAATTCAAGTAACTTTTTAAGGACAAAGTAAATAATGACACAAAGTTCCAAACTGGCAGAGCGAGTCGCTAAACTAAAGACTGAGTATCCACTAACCCGCCTAATGTATGTTTGCCGTTTCTTTTAATTTTTTTGCAACGCGGTTTTATTTGGACAAAATCAGAAACTGAAAAATCAGTTATTTTATGATTATTTCGGGAAAATATCGTTTTATCATTTTATGTCAGGAAATAATAATATATTTTAAGTAGTTATCGTTTGGTAAAAAGTGTTTTATTTTTGCACTTGGCTGCGATGATGCGCATTTTAAGACCGCTAGAAATTCAACTGTAAGCAAAATCCGGCAAAAATGATGATATGCTCATCGGGATCATGAAAATGTATATTTCGCTCAAAGGTATTTCTTGTACTTTAAGGAATTCACTTGTAGGCAAAACCCATGAGGCAAAAATGATCATGGGCCCCTGGGGATAAGGAATATATATTGCTTGGTCAAAAGTATTTTTTCACTTTTCGGTTACGATGCGCACATTAAGGGAGCTCAATGTTCATTTCTAAGCAAAACCCTTGAGGCAAAAATGATCACGTACTGATGGGGATCATGAAAATTTAGTACTCTAAAGCGATGGTGGGATCTGGGAACTGACAATTTCTAAGCCAATCTTGTCGAGTCTCTGATGTTCCAGCAAGTATTATCGTCCTAGCACATCTGGAATTACCTTAGCTCGCGATCACCGGAATTCCAGACCCCCCTCCAACTCCCACACAGTGCCCGAATCCGGTCCGGTTCTGTCACTGATCTACCTAAGGCTTGTGCTTGTTCTTCCCACCAAGTTTCATCCCGATCGCTCCACTCTAAGCGTGTCACAAGATTTCCGGTTTTCCCCTCCACCCACCCCACCCCCACATTAATCGGATCTGATCCGGACTTGAAATGGGACATTTGAGACAAGAAGTCTTTCCAAATATCGAGTGCATTAAGATCCGATAACCGTTCGAAAGTTATACCTGCCTCAAGATTCTGGATTCCCCTCCCCCCACGATGGTCGGATCGTGGAAATGACGATTTTCAAGTTAATCTGCTCGGGTCCCAGATATGCCTGCCAAGTTTCGACATCCTAGCCCACCCGGAAGTACCTTAACTCCGGATCACCGGAATTCCGGAACCCCTTCCAACTCCCCCAGAGTGCCTGAATCCGTTCCGGTTCTGTCACTGATGTACCTAGGACCTGTGCTTGTTCTTCCCACTAAGTTTCATCTCTGATCCCTCCACTCTGAGCGTGTCACACGATTTCCGGTTCCCCCTCCAACTTCCACCAAAATGACCGGATCCGGTTCGGACCAGAAATGGGACATCTGGGACACAAAATCTTTCCAAATATCAAGTTTCATTAAGATCCGATATCCCGTTCAGAAGTTAGGTATACCTCAAGATTCCAGATTCCCCTCTCTCCACTCCACCACGATGGAATGATCGGGGAAGTGACTATTTCCAAGTTAGTTTGGTCAGGTCCCTAATACGCCTGCCAAGTTTCATCGTCCTAGCAAATCGGGAAGTACCCTAACTCGCGATCACCGGATTGACCGACAGACCAACCGACTGAGAAGTGATCGGTATATGACAAGAAAATTAAGAGGAAAAGAGAAAAGATACTATGCGGGTTTAAAACTAAACTTTGCGAACAAAAAATCTATAATATTAGTCTTATACATGGAACATCTCGGCGACAGAGGACATGCTTTAGCGGTCAATCTTCCTCGCAAATAAAAATAGAGAGAAACTTTGCTGCTCCAGGCTATGAAATTTTTTTTTTTTAAAAATCCTACAACAGGCTGTGCTACCCACACATAAATAACAAGGACGAAACACGGAAGCCGGTTATCAAACAGTTAAACTTACAGATTGAAGGCTCACCTCGTTGCTTGGGATTTTTGCAAGGGCGTTAATTTTTCCTGGTCTTCTGACACGCCATCCTTCCAGGCGAAAGCGATGCTTGTTACCTTCTGTACAGCAACCATGACCGGAGCTAAAAAGGAAAAAAAGGAAGTTATGAAAATCGGGTAATATGGTCCTTATGGGTGTCCTAACAAGTCCTTACTTCTGCCATGTGTGTGGCCTGAGACTTTTGGAGATAGCGTGTATGATAAGGAATGGATAGTGAGAATGAAGGGTGAATGTTTTGCGGCGATTCACAGTTTGAGGAGATACCTCAATCTGAAAGTTTCCTGTAAGATTTTAGTCAGTTTGTTGATGTAATGGAGGTTTACCATTTGATTTATATTTTCGTGTCGTATACTTTGTGTTGCCATGGCCCTTGGGCTTTGCAAGTTCAACTTTTTTAATTTGTGACACTAAACCACAAATACATTAAACAAGCACTGTGGAGAATAAAAATACCATCAAACAAATATCATATACATGATGCTAAAATGCACACAGCAGGGGTAGGTAACTTTTGGAACCAGACAGCAGTGCGTATGGTATTGGAGTTCGGAAGGTGTCGAGTTACGCCTTTTTGCAATATTTAGAAGAACCTCGTGAGAAGCGAAGTCAATTGTGCTAATTATACATCACTTATTTACTTAAATAAGCCCGAAAACCCGATACAAATCTTTAATTCCGTTGGTCCGCTGCACGGGTAATAAATTTTATCGAACGAACTTATTGTTTCGGATCTGTGGTACCTCCATGTGCTTGACCCTCTATGCTTGATATCAGTAATTAAAGCACAACTCTTACTAGAAGTAATAATTTCCCTATGAAATGGATCAGAAAGAAACATTTTCGAAAATACCATTACTTCCCATCTGAAATTAGCGATTTTCTTGTTAGCGCCTGTCGACTAAGTCCAGCCTTCCTGCTCTCCGACGCGGCGGCTGGGCGCAAAACATTTGAAAACTGATCGTGCCGTGGTTCAAAAGTGTGAAAACTAAGCAAATAAAAGAAGTAATAAACAAAAGCTTCGCAGATCCTTATGTGTGAAAGAGTTGTCAGCAGACGCTGATGATCCCGGCAAACGTTTCGTTGTGTGACGGGCAAAACTCGGCAAGGCCAAAAAAGCGCTAAAATTTCGTAGGCACAAAACGAAACAATGGAGAAAGGTGGTGATTTTAGAAGCTTATAATTCTGTATGGGAGCTAGATATATTATAAAAAGCAGAATAAGCAAGAGGGGTCCTTTAACAAAGGTAAGCCATTTCCGAAAAATTAACTAAAAATGGCAGATTTCGTGCAAAACATATATATCATCACTTTCCTAATTTCTTTCAGCGGTGACTTTCCGGAGCTTGGCATATTTTACCATAGAAATGCAGGCTTCTATTCAAATTCAAATTCTCCGCGTCTAGGTGAATTTTGGGTTGTCGTGCAAGCAGCGCACATTCTGAACGTTATTACTAGACCCCCGGGTAAAATAATAATACAAAATCCCTTAGACGAGTCAAAATAATTCAGTGTATTTTAGTATCAGATGTAAAACTAAGCTGCCTTTTCCGTCAAACTTTAAGAATCGCGATAACCCACCAGGACCATCCCGCCGTGTAAACGAACCCCTTGGTTTTCTCTTCGCAAATTATAGGAGATATTAATAACGAGACAGGTTAGAACGGAAAGTTTTGGACAATAGGATTATTCCCGGACCCAGACATAAACGAGATTCCCCCTTGTAGCTTTTACTGAAGCCCAATTAGACGAATGCCATGGGGAACGAAGCTTCTCTCGTTTGTATCGATCCCATTCGGTCTTTCGAAGACGGAAGGTCCTCCCTATCGGCTTCTACGTGCTTTGTCTCACGGCCACATCGTCGGAAAGTTTTATTTAGCCGCGTGAACGATGATAAATTCCCATATCACCGGACAGGCATTTTAATATTAGTAATTTTGATGTGTCAGAATTTCGGCTGAATTCCTAAAGCATTTGCCATCACAGAGTGCATGATTAAAAAAAAAAAAACTGCATCGGTCATTTCCTGGAATTCATAGAAATTACGTCCCGATTTCCCGTCTGTCGACAAACTGTTTCCGGATTCACGATAAGGACCTACAGGAAAGACATGACGGGTCTGGGGGAGAGACAAGATGGGTGTAAACAATGGGAAAGGAACGGTGGGATGAAGAGGAATGGTATAGGAGAGCGCATTCGACCAACACAAACTAAAGTAAACCAATCTCTAACCAAGGCTTACTTAAAAAAGACTTTTCGGATCTGGGATAATCCCGCTGTATCAAGGGGAGCAATAGCTCGTAGTTTATGACGACACACCCCTCCCCCACATCCCCATAACCTGGATCGTCGGTGAAGCACGAAGGGTAAGCAATAGTACCTGAGACATCCAGCGAATAGGCAGTCTGTGCCACCATCTGTCGGCGTAAATGCATGAAGGCTAGAAATACTAGGGAGAATACCATGACGGTCGGTGGTGCCACTTTCGGTGGGAAGATAGCAGTGATGAAGTAGCAGACACCAGTAAGGAACAGCACGGAGTAGGCATGCCTAAAAATTCAGCTAGATTAAAGTAAGCTGCATTTACCTAGTACACTTATACCAAGTCAAGCTGCATTTGATATGAGCTGCTAATGGCAAAAATTAAATGAGAAATGTTTCATTATGCGCAGGAGGGACGCTCTAGGGTACATGACATACTATACTCTGTTCCAATCATCCATTCACGAATGGTCAATTGTCCTTCTGAAGTGGTTTTCAACTGAGAGCGTGTTCCACCCTTCCAACAATAGTAACTATTAGTTACTATTTTTGTTCCAACCTCGCCTCAAAGTTACTACGGTACACTGACCGTTCCAACCGTCTCAAAATAGTAAGTAGTAGTAACTATTTGCTTACCACGCTCAGGAGCGTAGTTAGCGTGGTAACTACGATATATGTGACGCGACTGGCCCGATCAGCCCGCGGCATGATATTTTGACGAAGATAGAAAAATGCGTTCCAGCCTTGACGCCAAGAAGCGAAGATTCGTGACGTCATACGGTAAGAAGGGCGGAACAAGCTCTAGGTAAGCTGCATTTACCTATATATAGCGAGTCAAGCTTCATTTGATATAAGCTGCTAAAGGCAAAAAATAAAATGAGAAATGTTGCATCCATGCGCAGGAGGGATAATCTAGAGTATGTGACATATTAGACGTATTTGACGTAATTCACGAATGGTCAATTCTCCTTCTGACGTGGTTTTCACTGAGAGGCAACTGAATCGGTTGCGAGATAACAATCGCTGTTGGATCTAAGCTGAGAAAAGCAATCTGAACCTAAAGGTTCAAACAGACAATCAAATTTACCCGGACCGATTTACTGCACTTTCAATGGAACGTAAAAAAATGTCAGCTTTTCCGTACGGAACTGATGACGCAGGTGGCAAAGTTCTGGCACGCTTTCCAGCGCACGATCGCTGTTCACAAGAACAATACTCTTGTGCGCCGTTGCCGTTTCTTAGTTTTGTCCATCAATTTCTGCAGCACAGAAGACAACAGAAGAGTCCAGGAAGTGATTCTTTAGCCAAATTCTGGAGAACAATTAAAATCCCGGAAAAATTTCGTTTCACTCTTTTTGGCTCAGGAAGTCTCTTACGACAATCGAGCAATGGAAAAAGACAAAAACCGTGTCAGCACGATTGCCCGGATCCCGTCATGCATGAAACCATTTCTGGCTGGGTTCCCAAGGGAAAATGACGAAAGAGAGAAAGTCACCAGAATTCCAAGACAACTTCCGGTTCAAGCTGCTAATAAATGATAGGGATTTCCCGAACGGATTTCCTGAACTTTCAAGATAAGCTGGAAAAAATCTCAGCATTTCCATACGGAACTGACATGGTGCCGAAATTCCTGGCAGGAATTCAACTTTGCAAGCATCCGACCCTGATCGTCTGTTCGTAGCACTAAGTATTTTAGGATTAACCCTTTCGTTAGCTCGCCCATTCGTTCGTGCAAGAAGAAGGGATCAAGGCTCGGCTACGACTTCCATCCCACTCCTCAGAATAGCTTATTGCAAAGGGTCAACTACACCACATTCCTTAATTGCAGGTACCTGGCAACAAAATAATCATGCCAGCACTATGCTACAGATAAAAAGATGAAAGAAAGCAGACATTTTTCAAAAACCCTGACGCGCACAAAGGCCAAAGGCGAACAATAAAATCGCTACTGATAAAACAACCGCCGATGTTGTAGAGCACGTTTCCGTTCGTTAAAGGGTCAGGTCGGTTCCTGAAGACAAACGATCGGCTGATGTGCGACAAAGCTCAAATCATACGAATTACAAACAACGGACACCACAGGCGAAAAATTTTATGAACTGCAATTAACTAGCAAGATTTTCTTTTTTTTTAGATTAAGCACAGGGTCTTTCATAAGTAACAGCAGTGCCAACAGGCCCATACTTCAGCTTTCACTGGACGGAGCAAAGGCCCGGCAGCAACTTGTAACCAGTGAGCCCAAGACATGATTAACCTGAGCGCCCTCGGGAAAATTTCAAATTCCCTTTTTTCTGGTGAAATTCAACTACCTTCTAGCCTTCTGCGTGACTCGAACTCCAGAATCGCAAACTTAAAGCCCTGCCTAAGTGACGCTCCTTTCGCTGAACAGAGAATACTACTAAAAGTGTTGCCCACGAAAATTTTACAAAATATTTGCGACAAGAGCGTATTTTTGGGATAAATGAAATTAAGGGTTATCTGTAATATCATAGAGCTGTCGGTCTGTCTGTGACCATGATATCCCTAAAACGGAGTGAGATATTTTGACGGAAGTTGGTACATGGACTCTTGACGGCGCGAGTGAGGTCGAAATTTCGTGGACGGGCTGGTCCCTCAATATTTAAGGTAGTGTTCGGGAGGGCTTATGGACGGGAAAGTATCTTTCGATTTATCGATTCGATTTTCTTTTCGACAAACAGACACGATGAACTACGAACTACCATTATTTATTGCCTAGGGCGGATAATTCTGCCGAAATCCAGACTATTCATTTTCCGCTGGGGGGATGAACCAAAAACTACTTGTCATACGACGCAAACATAAGTAAATGCGCCATTATTTTAATCAAATTATGCAACATGCGACTAAAAACTGTACATTTGTGAGCAAAGCACGAATTGGTAACTGTCTCTTCCATCGTGTCATTCTGATGTAATGCTGATGTCATTCTGACTCTGACAAGCTCAAAACATGCGACTGAGAGAAGGACTCTCTGAGGATACGGTGCGAGCCAACCCCACCCCTCACCACCCTCTCAAACTGGACACATAAGACTGATCATCGCTTATACCAAGCAAGAGCTGGTGGCTTACGTGTCACTCGCAAGGGTAGGATGGATACTAAATATTTCCGACTCGAAGTGGTGCTTTCAGCAACAGGAGTCCGGTGTACGAGACAATAGTCCCCTAGTTTGATGCCGCATCTTTAGCTTTAAGATCCTTAATACGAGTAACAGTCTTCCTAAGACAAGAGAAGGAACTGAGGACCAAGGAAAATAACCAAACATTTCATCAACGATGATTTGCCTACTATGTGCGTGCCAGAACCAATCGAACTAAGAAACTGTATTGCTCAAACTGAATAGAGACTTGGCAATAGGACTATGCCCAGGCTTACAGTCCAATCTTACTTACACTCTCGTCCTTTTTTGACAAGTTTGCTAAGAGAGACAAACTTAAAACTTGGTAGCCATTTACCCGTGAAGATCCCCAATATAGCAATTTTACTGGGATATACGCTAGTTGCGTTTTTTTTTATCAATTCTCCTCGTGTTTCTCCTCACAATTCTCCTATTTTACGTTTTTTTACTACTGAGATTAGGTCAATTCTCCTTTTCCTGCGCTGCAATTTTATCAGAATCGAGACGTTGGTTGGTCACTTCTCGCTTCTCCGTTTCTCGTCCTAAATGGTTCTTGATTTCTCAGTCAGAACACTAATTTGCAAGAGAATTGACTAATGAGAAGTGAGAAATGAAAAAACGCAACTACTGTATTCTTTAAATAGCTCAAATTTCCAGAGGAAATGTTGACTGTGCCACTCTTGCAGGTGGGCAGGTGGGGCGTTCAAAAATGTACAAAATGGGCCTAGGAAGTAACACACAGGTTACCGATTAGGCCTGGCACTGAATTCGTGGTCATATGTCTAGCTGGGTTAGCCTTCTGTTCAAGAAAATGTAAATGTTCCTAGAAGGAAGATTATTTGAACAAAATAGTATTACTGGCTGTCACAGACTCCCGAGTCTCGCATTGATGCAGGTAAGCAGATTAGCTCTAGCGATTAATAACGATATTTCAGTCTTTCTTGAATAGAGTCCTAGTCAGGCCATACTTGAGAGAAACAAACTTGCTCCTGATAACATGACATTGCTCCGTATAACATGAAAATATGTTCCAACTTACCGTCCAAAACAGAAGTAAATCAAAGTTACGCCACCAACCAGAGCAGCACAGTGCCTCTTAGTCGCAGACGCTTTAGAGGGATGGAAAGCTACCCGATAAATTGCTGCAAACAGTAGAGAAAAGAGCTGCCCAATTATGAAGTTAACCTGAAAGCATACAAATTATTAGTCCTGGGCACAACTATTTCAAAAAAGAATTTGTAAAATACGTTCAATCTAGTGGTAAAACAAGCAAATGAAGATGTCCATAACCAGAAAACCCCTCATCAGAGCAGGCATCAACCCTGTACAGGGCACATACTTGGCACTGTAGACAAGAACACTCAGAGAAGAACTCCTAGGTTGTAACAAGTACCGTACAAATAAGCCAACAGAACCTCCGTCTTTGGTCCGAATGCACCGACTTTAGATGCACCGACAAAACTGAGCAGAGCTAGAGCTATTTGCTGAGCTTGAATTGACGCCCGTCTACTTCCCTCTTAGCCGGTGCATATATAATTATTAGTTTACCTAGAATAAGACCTTTGAAAGCTGCGTATTTAGAGGCTTTAAGAGACCCTTCAGGTGATTCATGGCCACTCCAGATAAAAAACATCCTTGATCAATGCGGGTTATCTGACCAGTGGTGTGACGGCCAGGGTCCAGGTGCCTCCCAAGGCGAGGTAAGTAAGGTGGTTCAGCGGGTCCTACAAGATCAAGAAATCCAACAATGGCATCATGAGAAGGATTCTAAGCCGTCGATGTATCTTTACGCTAAGGCCAAAGAGTGTTGGGGTTTAGAAATGTTTTTTAAGGGAGGGTTATCTTCTGAGGAATTAAAATTAATGGTAAGCGCTCGTAGTGATAGCCTTCCTTTGGGAATTCGGAGAAATTATATGGGTAGTGCTAAGGGGCGGTCTAGTGGTCTTTACTTTTGTCCAATGTGTGGTTGTGTGGATGAGAATTTGTTTCATTTCATGTGCGAATGTGTGGAGCTGAATGATTTAAGAGTTGAAATATTTGGGGAGAGAATTTTCGGGGAAGGTTGGTTGGTTGAAAAGTTTAAGGATACAAGTTTATTTGGGGTTAGGCAACTTGGAAGGTTTTTGCGGATAGGATGGAAACACAGGGAAGAGTATTTGTAATTAGGATTTGTGGGGGGAGATATTTGTTTGTTTGTTGTTGTTGTTTTTTCTTTTTTGTATTTTGTATGCGATGGCCCTTGGGCTTTAAGCAAATAAATCATATCATATCATATCATATCATATCATATTGAGAGGAAAAGACCGTAGCAGGCGTGTATGACCCGCCTCTGCAGCGCGTCACACGTGACGTCACAATGGTATGCAACCAATAGTCTGTTTACTCACGGCTTTTCTTATCCGGGGCTCTACTGCGATACAGCTGTTTGTAGAGGTAGCAAATTTTGATGTTCCACGTATCTCCTACCGTCCGCTCGTTTGCATCGGCAATATATTCTACTCCAACATGGTCGTGTCGGATTACAGAGATCGGGAGACGGAGGTTCTACTTCTTATTTGTTCTTCGTTGTAACAAGAACAAACAAGCACCCGGTCTTTGTCATACAAACCATGCGGTCCCAGGTCATCGCAATAGAGCTCCGGAGAAGAAGGTCAAGAGTAAAAGACTATTGGTTGTTTGACATTGAGCGTGTTCCACCCCTCTACCAATAGTGACTATTAGTTACTATTTCCGTTCCAGCCTCACGAAAAGTTACTTCGCTGACCGTTCCATCATTCTCAAAATACTAACTATTTGCTTACCACGCTCGGGAGCGTAGTAACTATTTGCTTACCACGCTCGGGAGCGTAGTAACTACGCATCTCTGTAACGTGATGGGTCCGATCAGCCCACGGCCTGATACTTCATTGTGACGTCGCTGCAGAGCCGGTCAACAACGCCGGCTACGTTATTTTTCTATCAATGCGCAGCGGTTAAGAGGAAAGTAGACGGGCGCCAGCTCAAAGCTAAGCAAGTAGCTCTAGCTCTGCTCAGTTTTGTTGGGGTATCCATAATCCGCGCATGGGACCAAAGACGGAGGTCTTGGCTTATTCGTTCTTGGCTGTAAGCAACTTTTCTCCATCCCAGCCGTTTATCAAACCCAAATCATAAAATCATACAGCACCCATAGTACGATTTTCCCTCGATGTGGCTTCAAAATGATCAAATAGATGTCAGGACTTTATTCTGATTAAGTATCACTGTCTGGATGCTGTAATGCCGTAGCCTTCTCTACAGCGTGAACAGCCAGTTGCATATACAGTAGGCCAGGAAGTTTGTACGACTGCTAACAGCTGAGTTTCAGATCCTAGCTGGCTTGGATATGCTAAGCAGTACTTGAATTACTTTTGTTGCTTCTACTGGACAGTGGCGTCGCAAGTTCATTTTCGTTGGGGAGTGCAGAGCCAAAATTTTACTGAATCTTTCAAAATTTTTACCGAATCCTAGAAACTGGGAATTCGAGTTTAAATTATTTTAAATTGCTGAACAGAAAGGATTATGTACAAACAGTAACACTAGAGGGCAGAACGAAAGGTGATTGGCCAGCTACTAGGCGTCGTTTATGCGACGCCTATTGGGACAATTTATTTCCGGGCACGATTGCAATAGTAGCTTCTATTTATTATACCCAATACAAAATTAAATCGAGCGCCGCCGGCGAAATTTGAAAACTGCTTCTCGTACAAATTCTATCCTATACTGCAGATTACACACAAAGATACTAAGAATTTCCAGACAGCGGATGGAGCGTCGTCCTGGCAGCAGCAGCAGCTAATGTAAGGCTAATCAATCCTTCCCATGATCACATAAAGGGAGCGCTGCAGGCGAGATTTTTTTTTAGTTCGCTTTTCTGCCAAATTTAACTTTTTCCATGCAGCTTTTAATTCACAAATTCCAATTCTAAAACCTGCTTAAACCCCAGTTAAATGACGCGCCCTTCCAGAAAACAGAGAATATTACGAAAAGCGCCACAGACGAACTTTTCTAAACATTTATGATGAGAGCATGTTTTTGGGATTGGGATAGCCTACCGATGAAATCATAGATCAGTCCTTTTGTCTGCGACCAGCGCTTCACTCGACCTCTTCGAGTTTCGAGGTTCGTTGTAACTAACGAATCCTGGTAACTATACAGAATAAATTACCGAATCCCAGTTATTATACCGATTAAATTTAGACCGATAGCCTATTCGGGATTCTGTGAGTCTGGCCAGCGCTTCACTCGACCCCTTCCCGAGTTTCGGGGTTAGTGGTAGGCTAACTACCGTATCCCGGCAATTATCCCGGATAAATTACCGAATCCCAGTTACTATACCGAATGAATCCCGGTTACCATACCAAATAGTCCTGGCATCAAAAAACTCCCGAATAATATTCGTATTCGGTATAATTTCGTGGAAAGTGGATCAAGAGTCAGGATTTGCGGTAACTACCGAAACCTGAAAATTATGCCGAATAAGTCACCGAATTCCAATCATGATACCGAACATTTTTGGTCCTATTCGGGATTCTGTGTAACTACCGAATCTCCATAAATATACCGAATAGTTCTGGCATCGAAAAATAACCAAATAATTTCAGTAAATTCGCTCACTGAATTCGTGATAACTACCGAATCCTGGAAATCTATGCCGAATCCTGATCATTATACCGAATAGATAGGTACCGATAGCCTATTTAGGATTCTGTATAACTACTTCATGTTGATTAAGTAACATGGTCTGGGTGATGTAGGGTTGCAGCAGAGGGCGTTAGACCAGAAGCTCTGCAGAAACACAGATATACACATCAACTGCCCGAGACGAAGCATCCTATGGGGGTGCAAACACTTACCAAGTCGATTGGTACACCAGTTGCTTTTGAGACCCAGAAGAACAATCGCGAGCCATCATACAAAGGAGGATCTAGGAAGTCAGTTCTCTCCATTTTCCTCTTCTTTTCTTTTCATACGGGCTGCAAGTTCAGAATAAACGGAAATACTTTTTGAGACATTTTGTGGTCAAAGAAGCTAAAAAATGATGTAAAGATTTTCTAAGAATTGACTGATATTCTATGCAAATTCTATTGTCATATCTGTAATTTTCACTTCATTTCCCTGCCTAATTTCAGCAGTAACCTGCTGAAATAATTACAGATTATGTGTCGTAGATAGCTAACAGAGTGGGCTAGACAGACCATTTACGAACTTCACCTGTAACACGACCCAAAGTCAGATAATCCTCACACTAATAGTTGCGTTTTTGCAGATACCATGGTAACTCCATCTTAATTTTGTTGTTTTTGCAGTAACTGTGTTATCTGATGCTATGGTTGCTTTGTAAAAACGACAATTGCCGAATTTGCACTTTAAGAAGTCATCCCAAAAACTGATATTCAATCACATCACAAATGCCAAACTTCTTTTCCACTAATTTGACAAAAACCTCGAGTCTTCTGTTGGTGATGATGAAAGTGAGAAGAATTTTTCAGACATCATGAAACACCTTTTGACATTGTCTTAGATACTACAGTAACTGCAAACACAACTTTTGACTGTATCAGATACCATGATATCTGCAAAAACGCAACTTAATTTTAAAACCAGATGCCTAAACTCTTTTGAGAGTTGGCCTACTGTAGGGTACATGTTACTTTGGACAGCGATTTAATACCACACAGATTTGTAACACAGCATTCCTAACAAAGACCGCCTACAATATGGATTTGCCTATCAAGGGCAGTCTACTACAATCAGTCTGGACCACATTGGCAAGGGGAGTAGCAAAATAAGGCGACCATTCTCGATCTAAAAGTCTCCACTGCAAAGGATTGGCCTGGCTGGCAAAGGATTGGCCTGGCCTGGCTGTTGTGATGGAGAGTCTCTGGCCAGCACAATCCTTTTGAATGGAGCACAGTCACTTTATTTGGCTACTCTCCTTGCCGTGGGAGGAGAATGTGGTCCACACTGACTATACAATGCCCAAATAATCAAAGGTACCTAATGTTTGGGCCTGCCTAGCCTATCCAAATAAAAATCAGCAACTGTTCTCTCAGTGAACGAACTATTGCCCTAGGAATTCCGGATTTGTTCCAGACCTTGCTTGTTGTCCATTATTAGCAGGATTTTATGCTTAATGTACTGTACAGGAGGGGTACCCAACCCTATGCCAAACGCTGGATATTCCCAGTGTCTGGCATAGCCTATGCTTAACCCTGGAAACCCTACGCCAAACGCCGGATAGCTGTTGCCACCTTAACCCTGACCTACCTCACTACAGTTGAATTCTGATGGGTTGATTTTTGAGCTTCACTCAAATCATCAATATTTGACTGGGCCCCAGTATCCAGCATCTGGCATAGTGTATCCAGCGTTTGGCATAGGGTATACCAAATTCTAGATATACCCAGCGTTTGGCATAGGCTTTCCCAAATACCACACCACAGTCTGACCCGGACCCTGGTAACTGATCATAGTATCTGAAAAGTCATATCACTTTCATCAAATTCTGTCCAATTGGCGAGAAAGAATTTTAGCACTTAGTGATATAACTGGATACCAGTTTTTCTTTTTGGATGACTTCCAGAGAAGTCTTTCCTTTAGAATAATCATTTGGCTTAAAAAGGAACCAACAAATATGACAAAAATACTACATTGAAGCTAATTAAATGGCTTACATATTGGATAAATAAATATTGCTTCTGAAGGAAAGACTTCTCTGGAAATTTGAAATCTTGTCTGAGGTTAGATACCCCTCCTGTAGTTTTGTGCCTACCAGGATTGCTCTTATTACTTCAGATAAGGTAAGCTTGTAAACACTATTAGTAATATAGTTTAATATGATTCGACTTTCATTCAAAGAGCTCATTCAGTTACATTTATATTACAAATATCAGAGTCATGTGATGGAAATGCATTGGCAATTGCTGCTGAATTGCTGTGATTGATCATTCATGTATAATTTTTAACACACAAAATAAGGTAAAACATTGAAATTCGGACACATATTTATGTTCTTTTTCTTCTTCGACGATCGTGAGGACAGCGTTGAGGGTATCGTTTCGGGAATTAGGTTTGTTGAAAGAGCAGAATGTCGGACGTTTTCTGGGCCTCTCCTGGGGTTTTTATTTCTACGTGAATAAAAGCTTTCTGGCGTGGAAGGGATGCCCCTCTGCTTTTGTGTTCGAACAGGGAGTAACCATCTCGAACAGCTATCGGACATTACGGACATACACTTGTTCGTTATGCTTTTAGTAGCGAACAGACAAAATGCAACTGTCCGAATAGCTTTATGTCGTCAAATACGGTGTCCGAATAAATATTTATCACATAACTATTCGAACAAAACTAATTCCACGATATATCGCAATCAGTGCAACATTTACCAATTCTAGCAACTTAGCTACGTTAGCCACCTTCAACAGAAGCACTGACTTTTTCCCTGCAATTTTTCGCTTTACGGAACCACTTCAAAACAATTAAAAAGTAAAATTTGGCAAACCTTTTAGTCGAATTTTCCTCGCCGAACTGTTACAGCGTTGCCATAAAGTAGCGGCGGTCGAGTTTTTGGTTCTTGCAACTAATGGCTATTCCGTTTTGTCTGCAAGTGCTAAGACTTTGCCGTGAGAGATGACAGAAAACGTCCGATTTGAAATGTTCGGTCAACGTGTCCGAATTCCGATGTGTTCGAATTTCAATGTTTTACCTTAGAAACCATTCCTATTAATTTTTACCACAGCAAGCCTCGGGATGAAAGTTTTACCACACATATTTGCGGATAGCACGCATAGTTCAGAAATTCTGCGCCTTAAACGTAAGCTTGAACGGTCCTTTACTAAGGACGTAAGTCAAATTCTGCTTCTGCGAGGTTCAGATTGTGCTTGTTGTAGTGTAGGTCAAGACAGTCAAGTTTGTGGCACAAAAAGAAGCCACGCAAAACGCTTAAATACACATATACTGTACTGAAGGGTATGTACCAGTTCTCACCTTCTCCAAATTTGCTGCAATGTTGTTGTTTACAATTGCATCAAAATAATGTCCATTCTAAACCGTAAAAAGTCAAAGGACAGGGAAATTTTGGAAGGCACTGGTGGAAGACCAAAGCGCAACTTGCCTTTTCCGTCCCAGCGGCTTGCCCAGCGTTACCGAGACCGCTGACCAAATGTGCGCTGGCAAAAGTTTTGAATACAGATTGAAGCATTAGGTTAGATTAGAATAGAAGCTTAATCTGAAATCACACAAAAAGTAAATGTATGAACCTAGTATGAACAAAGTAATTTGAAGAGGTAACGTGGTATGAACATCACGGATCATTTACAATGAGTTCTCTATAATATACAAGGAAGCCTGATATGCATTCTTACAGAGTAGAAAAAACTGCTGTTTTTCTTGTGATCAAATATTGTTTGCTTGAAGGACTTGTTAGTAGCCAGCAGCTTGATTCAGCAATAGAGTTCCATCCCAAAGATTCTTCAGGAAATAATGAAGGCTTCTATACTGGGAAAAGGTAAGTCGGATTGAGCCGGATAGCCTAAATCTGACATTAGTGACATTCTGAGCACAATTGCCAAGCCGTAGCAATTGTGCTAATCTTAGCCTAAGATTATTATTGTAGGCTATTTCAAACAGATTTCAAAGCATAGACTAGGCTCTATTATTATAGATAGACATTATAGTAGGCTATTTTCAAACAGATTTCAAACCATAGACGAGGCTGTAGTCTAGTATGTGTTGTAGTGTAGGCTAGAACCTGGCTAGAGCTGGGCTAAGCTAGAAGTAAAGCACATAGAAGAATTTTATTTTGAACAGCGCCTAACTTTGAACGACATCAAGAATATTCTTATTATGAAAATCAACCCCAGCAAATGCACATATGCGTAAAAAGTATTCTGATTGAATTACAGAACAAGTTGTAGCCATAATCTGCTATTCCAATAGACTTACCTTGAAGCGTGAGAGTGCTTTCCAGGTCGTGTGCAACAATTCTTTAAGATGGTTGCATGGTTCTCTTGGATTTTTAGTGCTGTGGTATGTTTGTTGGTGAAGGTCGTCCATTTTTGGAGAAGTGAGGCGGGCATTTTTCCTATCACTTCAGACACAAATTCTGTGTGCAGAGAATCCTCTCCTTCTGTTGATGGTGAGTTCCCATGTGAAGCTGAGTTTGCTAATTTGGCTGTTGTGGGGTACTCTACTATGTTCTGGTTTCTCCCCAGGTTGATGTGCTGATATTTTGTTTTTCTTTTATTTGCAGTTTATTGTTATCCTAGTGTTTTTTATTTATTTGTCGTCTGTGGCCCTAGTTGTTTCTTAGTTTAAATAATATTCCTTTGACTTTGTTGCTCTTTGTTGCTCAGAAAACTAAATGGGTGGTCCGAAAGTGGGATAAGCGTTGAAAGAAGCATATCTCTACTGACTACTGCATTCTACTGTGGAAGTTTTTTCTGTGACCTTGCTTTTGTACTATAGCCTACTTCTAAAAGAGGTAAATGAAAACAATGAATTAAAGTTTCAGTCGTTTCAGCTGTTTTGGATATAACAATTGAAACGAAA
Source organism: Branchinecta lindahli (assembly GCA_023053555.1). Taxonomy (NCBI): domain Eukaryota; kingdom Metazoa; phylum Arthropoda; class Branchiopoda; order Anostraca; family Branchinectidae; genus Branchinecta; species Branchinecta lindahli. The sequence goes on along the minus strand of JAKZAO010000007.1, from coordinate 12,311,493 downwards.
CTATTTTGCTGTAAAATGTTGTTTATTCTTAAAGTTTCTCTTCTTCTGGTGTAGAGACAAGACAAGACCAAAGGTTCCGATGGGATCCCAAAAATTCAATATTTGATCCAGACAATCAGGTTTTGTCTTCGCCAGATCCAATCTTCAAATATGGATTCAGCATGTGTGTTTACCCCTATAAGCCGATGGAAACGATCCTACTTTACTTCTGGGAATTTTGCCGTTTTGGTGAATTCAAGAACTACTTGTCCGGCGAAAAACTAAACATCAAAAACAAATTCAGCGTATCTCCTTACCTCTATACCCAACATCTAATCAACTTCAAATAAAATTTTAACTTCTAACAAATTTTCCGGTTTCAGCCGGATTCCGGACGAACTATATGTCCGGCTAAAAAATGATTGTCATATACGGATTCAGCATCTCTTCTTACCCCTAAAGCTATCATCTAATTAACTTCAAATAAAACTTTCACTTTTGACAAATTTTCCGGTTTTGGCCGGATTCCGAGCGAACTACTTGTCCGGCGAGAAAATGGTTTTCGTATTTTTGTTCAGCATGCCTTCTTACATCTAATCAACTTCAGATAAAACTTTTACTTTTAACAAACTTTCCGGTTTTGGCCGGATTCCGAACGAACTACTTGTCGGCGAGAAAATGGTTTTCATATTCGTGTTCTGCATGCCTTCTTACCCATCGATCAAATATCCAATCAACTTCAAATAAAACTTTTACTTTTAACAAACTTTCCGGTTTTGGCCGGATTCCGGACGAACTACCTGTCCGGCGAGAAAATGGTTTTCATATTCGTGTTCAGCGTGTCTTCTTACCCCATAATCGACTATCACATTAGCTGTTTAAAAATATTTTGCTTATCCCTTAATTTGAACCCCCTCCCCCACCCCTAAATGTAGGGCTACAGAGCCCATCTACGAACTCGACCTTACTCTTGACCCAAAGAATGCTCACACCAAGTTTCATCAAAATATCTCATTCCCTTCGAGAGTTATCGTGCTTACAGACGGACGGACGGACAGCTTTTGCGATGTCATAGGTATCCCTCCACTTACGTTTTGGGATCCCAAAAAAAAGGCTGTCATCTCTAAAATAATACAAGTTTCAGATAGGAAACATTTAACTATGTCAGTAAAATTATATAATGTAGTGGACCTAAAATCAATCCCTGCAGCACTCAACATTGAATTGCACACTATTTCAGTATGCTATTACCATTCACTACTACTTGTTTCCATTTGACAGAAGCCACTCTAATGCTTAACCACAGGGGCTTCAGGTCTGGGGGAAGTGGGGACGCCCCCGAATCCGAATGCAAAAACAGTCGGTAAATACCTTGCCCCCCACAAACATTTTGGATAGTAACGCTTCTGCTTAACCCCCGATTCCAATAGACTGTAACGAGTTAATGCTTAAAAATATTGCAGCTGGAAGGAGGGCTTCGCCAATGAATGAATGCCCTTACATACCCATTTACACGGAAGTGTGTCAAATAGATTATCAGAAAAAAAAGAGAAAAGAAAAAGAAAATGGAACCACACTTGCCGAACAAAAAATAACAAGGACAAATAGCCTACTTTATGAATACCTGGTAGTTTAGGGTCTGTCTGGGGATCCAACAACGGCAGAAACTTTTCCCTTCGGATTTTGTACTAACTACCCTGCTAATTCCAGTACCCAGTTGGGTACCGGGGTAGGATCTAAATTAAACCCAAGTAACCGCAGGGGTGTTCTTACTGTCCTGCAATTTTTACTTAGGCTAGGAGGACTTAGGGAGCCGGTTTTTTTGTGATTGGGGTTGCAAGGGATCCCTATCTCAGGGCAACTCAGGGTCAGCCCAGCAGAGAGAGAGCTTTTTTTTGCTTGATCTTTGCGTCTACTATCTAACGCCGCATGTACATATGTTGTGTTTCACAGCAATGGAATTTCTGGCTTCAATATTACGGAAACAAGAAGACTGCTTGGGAAGATGGGTGAAGAACCTGTGTCCTATCCCCTTGCTTGTAGAAGAAATGCAACGTGTGAGGGTATTCCAGCAATGAACTCAATTTGCTATGGTCTCCGCTTGTCTTACACTTCTACAGCTTTGGGAATCACGTCTGATGCGAAGTCGTTCGAGGAAGTCCAAGTAGGTATTTTGGGAATGATGTTTGTAAAAATTACTAGTTTTTTCTTCTTGTTGACTTAAAAAGAAGCTTTCATGTTCTGAACCAGTTGAGTGTGTTCTCTGTATTTTGCATGTTAAAAAAAGGATAATGAATAATTTTGTCACAGTACCTACCTATATTTGCAGAACTAACCGTTTTTGTATCTATGTCGATCAAGCCCTGGTTATGGTGTTGGTACGAGAACGATTGGTCTGGCTCATTATTAGAGATCCTAAAAACGGTTTGAGATGACGTTTTCACTTTGTCCACCCTTATATATTGGGTTGTCATTGGTACCAAATATTCTTAGTATAGTGAATATCCAGCACCCTCACTCAGTTCATTGCAGACGGCCATTTAACGGATGGTACTTTTTCAGGAGTCATTGAGCCAGTGGGCTGCTCTGAGAGCGGTACCAAAATGTTGGGCTGTTATACAACCCCTTCTCTGCTCCACCTACCTTCCAAAGTGTGAAGAAAACCTGGTAGATTTGCCTTCACAGGTATGATAGTAAACCTTTTTAGCCATACAGACCAAACAGAAATTGGTTTTGTTTTCCATTCGGAAGGTTTGTTAGTTTTTAGTGCAGTGTCTTTTCAGTCAATACACACTTATGTTAGCTGTGTAGCCGGTTTCCGGTTTTCACTGATATTGTGGGGCTCGTATTTCGTGAACTAAGATGAGCATGACTTTAAACTTTGGGTACTTCTAGGTTTTAATGGCTAATCCCGCTCCCTCATCCTCCCGTTCTCCCGTTCTCCACGTTATGTCTAAGAATTTACTAGTCGCGTGTTCAGTTGATAGGAATCAATATTACGCCTCGAGGATGTAAGGCGAACAAAGTAAAGCGAACGTTTAAAATACTTATTAAAAATGCCACCCTGGACACGCAACAGGTACCTAGTAAGAAAATTCAGCCTGGTAGAACCCATCGAGGCTGTAGATAAGCTAGTTCATAAAGTTCTTCGAACGGCCGCACACCCATGGTTACCAATACTCTGTGCCCAATGGATGACCACGAATTAACTCGCCTTTTGTGTTTTTCCTCATTTGTAGTGCTGTACATATTTGTCATTGATTAATTGTCTTTTCTCTTTTGTTCTTTTTTTCTTCCATTTACTCCGTTCTTGTTCAATTTGAATGTAACGGGTTATAAGGAATATACATACATACATACATAGTAATGCTGACAATGTGGACTGTAGGAGAGAGACCAGTGGAATTTTGCTACAAGGACAGTTTGTAGTTTTGGCTTTCTGTTTGGGATTTTGCCACGTCGCAATGGTCGAGATTTCCTGATTGGTTGGTTGGGAATGGAAGTGGTTGATTTGATAGTTTAGTGGTACCAATTAACATTGACAGCTGTGAAAAAAAGATTAAGCTCCGTAAAAAATGTTACTCGGTTGTTTGTGAGAGGGGTAGTTAACGATTAAAAAAAAAAATAACAAAATCGTACAAGCCATGGGTACGTCATAGCTAGCGAGTTCTTGCTAGCGATTAGGGATTAGTTATGACGTCATTTGATCAGTGTGCTCTTAGATAATTCTTTAATCGGAGGGAAACGTACTAGAACAGTGTTGGAAGCAGTGATAGGTTTCTTTGTGTCATAGGTTGACTCATTTACTTCGGTTAAACTGTTGGGGAGACTTCAGGTTTGAGTGCTTGCATATCTTTGGCTTTATTATATCTGGAAGTGGGCTAAATCTCCTATTAAGCACTTTAGTAAGCAGCAAGTAGATAGACCACATAGACGGACATTAATATCTTGTTACAAAGATATTACAGCCCCCCCCCCCTTCCATCATCCTCATTCGCATATTTCTGTGAGCATGTTGTTTAAATGCTCCCCTAAGAGCATGCAGTTTAAACCTTTATCTTGGTAAAGGAAACACCGGGTCTGCATCTATGTCATATTTGAAAGTTAGGAACCATATTGATGACAAACTGCCATAAAGATCCAGTCTTCTTGCAAAGTATGCAGATCTGAATCTCCGTTTCTACATGGGCCTTTATCTCATAGGAGATGTGCAAAGCGACCAGGGGACCTTGCCGGATAGTGCAGATGGACCGAGGATGGCCAGACTTCTTAAAGTGTGACAACATTCAGAGATTTCCTGTTGGGTGTAAGGTACGGCTTTTGATGACATAGAGTGATATAAGGGTTTTCCATCCTCTTAATCACTCCTCATGATTAAATTGTTGTTTAATGATAAATTGATTATAATTGATTTAACATGATTAATTGTTGTGTGTGACAAAGTGGGCGTACGACATATGTTCCGTAAAAATATGTCGAATCCCAATGACAAACTGGCCGTACGACACATGTTCCATAAAAACCTGTTGAATCGAAAATCTGAAACGAAAATTTGTTTTTCAAACAGATTTCCTTGGGTTCTGTGCCTTGCTCCAGAGTATGGTGCCCCAATGTATGAGTACTGTGCCCGAAAATTGGGAGTTTGTTTGTGACTGGGAGAACCGCTGGAACGTTAATCCCTAAAATTGGAGAACTGTTCCCCAGAATTGAGGACATGGGTTCTCCTGTAGTTGAAAAAAAACAAAAAAACTGAGGTTAGATGAATCATCTAAGATGATCCAGGATGATTCTCGTATAGCCCTTCCCCCTTTATCTGTTGAACTGCAGCAGTATTTTAAAGGCTCACGACGAAATGCCCTTACCCGACATGTGAAAACTGTTATCGAGCTGAAAGACGTGTGTCATTAGTTGCGTTTTTGATCTGAATTCTCGGTCCTCGCGTCTCTATTCTCGTCCAAATTACCGTTTTTGCTCCTCTCAATTCTACGTTCTCGCTTTTGACAAAAACACTAATTTTGCTACCCGTTAAAACCTATTTATACGGGTTGAACATCCGCCCTTCGTTGACCAATCAGGAAGGAGAACGGAGAAGGGCAATCGAGAATTGACTATAGAAGCAACTTCCCGATTCTGCACAATCGTGAAGCTTTGCTCGTTCTCGATTCTGACAAAAACGCAAAAAAAGGAGAATTGGCTTCATCTCAATAGTCATAAAACGCGAAATAGGAGAATTGCGAGCAGAATCGCGAGGAGAATTGAGATAAAAAAAGTCAGTTATTGCTTTCTTCGTTTCAGAATGAGTTCCAGAACACAAAGATATCACCGGGAAAATGTAAAGCGCCACTTATCGAAGTCGAAAGTCCTCTGAGCATGCTAGATGGAGTTGATGGATGTGGATTACCCTGTGAGCCGCCACAGTACAACGCTGAGGAACTTGAGTACATTCGTACTTGGACGTTTTGTGGGATCCTGCCCTCACTGCTTGCTAATTTTTTTGTTTTGGTAAGTTCTGACGCTGAAAAACCCTGGACGAAAAACCGCTGAAAAACCCTGGACTGAAAAAGACCCCGTTCGACGAAAATACCTAGATACCGCAAGTGGAAATTCAGTTTAAAGGACCCGTCTTACTTATTCTGTATTTTCTGTTATCCCTGGCTTCTCTGTGGAATAATAAGGTTGAGAATTCCACGAACTTCGCCATTATTTCATTGCGCTCCTACAGCTTTTTCGTGCTTATGTGGCTTGGCCGAGCTTGTCAATCAGGGACCGCTAACTTCGCCGGAAGCTTCGAGGTCCGCCGATAACTCTTTTAGAATTTAGTGCGTCAGAATTAAATGACTGTGTTCTTCATCTTAGAATTCAGTTTAGGCCGACAGGTCTGTCTTGTGTTTTGAACTCCTCTCCATTTGCTGTGCCAACAAGAAAATCGCTAATTTCACAATGCAGGTTTTGGAACATTCGGAAAATGGTATTTCTGAACCATTTTGTCGTGAAAACATAATTTTTAGTAAGATTTGTGCCTTAACTTTGGGCCGGAATCTGTGTTACATTAGTCTAGACAAGCCCCTTTTAGCGGCATCATAGCCAGTGGTTGAATCTCTTTATACAAGATTTGATCCATTTCAGGCAACTTACGCACTGGATTGGAAGAATGCAAAGCGGTTTCCGTCTGTGATGGTTTTCTACTTGAATCTGTGTTTCTTTATGTCAAATATGGTTTGGCTCTACTCCTACTATCCAGGAACTCGAGAGTCGATAGTATGCTGGAAGAACGGCGCACCTCGGAAGTCTGAACCTGTGAGGTAAAGATATTTCACGATTAGGGAAGTCAGTCCAAACCTTGGAAAGTTACCAGTCAAGAATAATAACTACGTGCGGGGTACGTTGGTAGACTTAAAATACCTTTGTTATATGCGACACCACTCAAATGACGTGAAACTCAGAAAGAACAATTCGACATGTCTTTTGCAAGTGAGAGTTCAAGAGTGGTTTTCGTTATGGAGGATGTTTCAGAATGGCTTTTTGGGATCCCAAAACGTAAGTGGCGGGATACCTATGACATCGCAAAAGTTGTCCGTCTGTCCGTCTGTGCGCACGATAACTCTCGAAGGCATTGAGATATTTTGATGAAACTTGGTGGGAGGATCCTTCGGGTCAAAGTACAAGTCAAGTTCGAAGATGGGCTCTGTAGCCCTATATTTGAGGGTGAGGGAGGGGTTTCAAATTAAGGGGCAAAAAAAAATTTTTTTTGAAAGCTATTTAGGTAGTTGATTTAGGGGTAAGGAGACACGCTGAATCCGAATATGAAAGTTATTTTCTCGCTGGACAAGTAGTTCGCCCGGAATCCGGCTAAAACCGGAAAGTTTGTTAAAAGTAAAAGTTTTATTTGAAGTTGATTAGATGTTTGATTTAGGGGTAAGAAGACATGCTGAACACGATACTGAAAACCATTTTCTTGCCGACAAGTAGTTTGCCCGGAATCCGGCGAAAACCGGAAAATTTGATAAAAGCAAAATTTGTATTTGAAGTTGATTAGATGTTGGATTTAGGAGTAAGAAAACATGCTGAACACGATGCTGAAAACCATTTTCTCGCCGGACAAATAGTTCGTCCGGAATCCGGCCAAAACCGGAAAATTTGTTAAAAGCAAAATTTTTGTTTGAAGTTGATTAGATGATAGATTCAAGGGTAAGAAAAGACGCTTTAACCGGACATATAGTTCGTCCAGAATCCGGTTGAAACCGGATTTTTTTTTAGAAGTTAAAGTTTTATTTGAAGTTGATTAGATGTTCTTTATAGGGATAAGGAGATACGCTGAATTCGTTTCTTAACTATCTTTTGTTTTTGCTGGGCAAGTAGTTTGCTCGGAATTCGGCCGAAACCGGAAATTTCGCAGAAGTAAACCAGGAAGTTTCGATCACTATCGTCAAAATAGATATGGCTTATACAGGTATATCTGAACTTGGTTTGCTCAGATGATTAGCCTGGCGAAGACAAGACCCAGTTGTCTGGTCAAATTTTAAATTTTTGGGATCCCATCGAAAACTTTGGTCTTGTTTTGGCGGAGGCGGTCAGCTCAACACTCTGGATGCGAGAAGAATATCCTGTGCCTGCCTTCAATTTAGTACCAAACCAAGACCCTGTCACAACAGCCAGCAAAACTAGTCAGGGTTATTGCAGAATAGCTTTGTTTTTGTCTTTGACCCTTTTAACTATGTTTTATTTTGTTTTATGTACATATTCCATTGAATTTACGTTTGAATTATTTCTATTACTGCTTTATATCTCCGGCAAATAAAGTAGCTCACATGCGATTCTGTTGCAGTTTGAAAAAGAGTTTGATCTGGGTGGGTTTGATTTGACCAGTCTTTCGTTGACACTTAAAACTCTCATCCCCTAATAACTTTCTGTTCTGTTTGCAGTAGTGAGTCTTTCCACTGCACGCTCACGTTTATTTTGTTCTACTCCCCGACCATGACGGCGTTTGTATGTTTGTCAGCTTTAGCGTATGCATGGTATCAGCTGTCGATGCATCAAGCAACTGGTAAGGTTCTGTTGTTTTTCTTACAATAGCCGCGTTCGTTTTCGTCGTTGTCGGTACGAAAAACGTCGTTTTAGTTTTTTGTGTTAGCGTTTTCTTTGCCACGTTGTATAAACGTCGTTTCAAGAATGAACTAGATACGAAAGTCGGAGTAACCATTTGCAACAGTAGCCACAACAAATTACAAACACGGATTTTAGTATAGCAGGCCTACTGTTTTCAAATTTGGTTTACAAGTTTAACGGCAGTTCGACCGAGCAACGAAAACGCCTTATTCTCGGCAGTTCAGCGTCGTACCTGAACGGCGTTATAAAGAAAACGCTTATATTAAAACGACGTTTGGAACGGCAAACCGAACGACGAAAACGAACGCAGCTAATGTGTACACATTTTTTATGAAGCGCTTCATGCAAGCACACACCCTCCTTTGCAACTCCCAAGGAGACTTCCTCCCCCGCTCCCCTAACACAAATTGTTCTTGTATCTCTTTGGTTTGTGTCCTGTGGGAATGCAGCTGAAGCATAGAAGCATACAAGGAATTCTTGTTGGGAGGGGTCTAAATCTAGCCTGTACACTGTCAGAAGTTTCGTAACAGATAACACAAGGATGCTCGGTCTCAGCAGGTAACACTTACAGCATTAGCTTTTATGTTTTTCAGACGTTACGCATTAAAACGTTATTCATACAAGAAGAGCCGAAAAACCGCCGAAAAAACATCAGCTGACTTTTTTGTTTGTCGTCGTGATATCGGAAAAGTAGCAAATGCTTTTTCGGCTCTTCCTGGCAATACTCGTCATGCATAAGGTTTGATTCAAAAGGTTTGCAAAATCGTAAGAGATAACATCCCAAGTGTTATCTGTTGAGACTGCGCATCCTTTGTGTTATCTATAAACGCGAGTTGCATCTAAACGCGAGGATGTTCTGACCTACATCTTGGCTGTTTTCCTAAAGTCTCCTTGACAGCGAAACAAAATTGTCCCGCATTTCTCTTGCACCGCAGCTTAAGAGCACTTTAGTCCCCATTTCAGGTTTCAGCCTCGTTTATCGGCACATTGGCTCAACGGCTCTTTCCTATGTTTTAGACATGAGATCGAAACACTTTAAAAGCTGTTTTGATCAACTTGATAAACATCATCACCCAGTTCCATTGCTGAATTATAGATCATTCAGTCACCCAGTTAGCACACCCTCTTTTTGGTCTTCGTTAATGCGGATAGCTTGAGAACTGCAGTGACATTTCATACACCAATAAGATTAACAAATGGATCTTATTTTTGTTTGGAAGCCAATTTTCGCTTGTTCGTTTGGGAAAATAGGTTGCAAAAGAATCAGGGATTATTTACCTTTTTTATGGCACTTGCAGCCTCTGGCTCAAGTGCCATATACCGATCGCAATTCCGTCTGTCGGTCGGTCGGTCTGAGTTTTTTTGTCACACTTTCTCGAGTTAGGGTACTTCCATATGTGCTAGGACGATGAAACTTGGCAGGCATATCAGGGACCCGATATAACTAACTTGGAAATAATCAGTTTCCCGATCCGACCATCTGGGGGGGAGTGGTGGGCCGGGGAATTCTGAAAATTATGTAGTTTTTGTCACACTTTTTCGAGTTGGGGTACTTCCAGATGTGCTAGGACGATGAAATTTGGCAGGAGCATCAGGGACCTGACCGGACTAACCTGGAAATAATCAGTTTCCCAATCCGATCACCTGGGGGGGGGGTGGAGGGCTGGGGAATCGGAAAATTAGAGTAGTGTGTAACTTTTGAACGGGTAATCGGATTCGAATGGAACTTAATAACTGAATAAATGGCATACCTCTGATGTCCCACTTGAAATCCGGACCGGATTCGACAGCTATGGGGGAGTTGGGGGGGGAGACCGAAAATCTCGAGAAACAGTTAGAATGGAGGGATCGGAGTGAAACTTTCTGGGAAGAACAAGCACCTGCTCCAGATGAATCGTTTATACATTTGGACTGGATCCGGACACTGGGAAGGGGGGGGTGGAGGGGAGTTTCCCGGAATTCCGGTGATGGCGGTTTTGGGTATTTTCACGACAAAACTTGGGAGGCGTATCAGGGACCCGATCAAACTGACTTGTAAATAAAAATTTACTCGATCCGATAGTCCTGGGGGGGGGGGGTCGAGGGAGGAGGAATCCGGAATATCGAGTCATGCGTAACTTTGGAACGGGTGATCGGATTCGAGTGAAATTTGATAATTGAACAGAGTACATGTCTCTGGTAATCTGTCTTGTGTCCGGACCGGATCCGACCACAATTGGGGGGGGGGGGAAATACGTGACCGGCTTAGAATGGAGAGATCGGGATGGAACTTTGTGGGAATAACAAACAGATGCTGTGGATAAATCATTTACGGAACCGGATTGGCTCCGGCGACTTTAAGGGGGGGTTGAGGTTGGGGGGGTCCGGAATTCCGGTGATCGCGAGTTAAGGCACTTCCAGATGTGCTAGGACGATGAAACTTGGCTAGAATATTATAGATTTGACAAGATTGGTTTAGAAATCGCCACTTTTCAAATCCGACTATTCCTTAAAGTACCAATCTTGACCGCAAAGTAAGAAAAATACTCTTAAGCAAAATATACATTTTCATGATCTCCATGAGCCCATTATTATTTTTGCCTCAAGGATTTGCTTACAAATGAAGTTCTAGTGCGCATCTTAACACATGAAACATCTTTATATATGAAGCATCTTAACCACAAGGTCGAAAAGGACTTTTTATCAAACGGATTTGTGAAACAAGGGTTCTGCTGAAAAATTTCTTTTTAGCACCCTTAAAGTGCGCATTTTTATTGAAAAGTGAAAAAATACTTTTGACACCAATGATCCCTAAGGGCCTGTTATCGTTTTTGCCTCAAGGGTTTTGCTTACACATGAATTTCTAGCGCCTTTAAAGTGCGCGTCGTAACAGCCAAGTTCAAAAATAAAATACTTTTTCTCTAGCTCCCTTAAAGCGTGCATCTTAACCGCAAAGTCGAAAAGTATGTTTGATCAAACAATACATCTTAACCCATGCAATTGCCATATGAGCTTACAGCTCTTGTTTTTGTGCGAGGCGATGTGCAAAAAAAAAGTTGCATAAAATGCTTCTGTGTTGCTTGTTGCTTGTTGGCGTTGTCAAGGCGTTGCTGCTGGTAAGAAAGTTGGTGCGAAAGAAACTTTAAAGCGTGGAAAACATTGGCGGAGAGGGGGAGGCAATCCCTCCTCTGACTAGGATCTTCAGTACTGTAAACTGGTAAAAGTTTGGGGCAAAACCCAAACTGAAAGCGCAACTTTGCCAGCTACCAATTTCGCCGTTTTGCAAAAAAGCGGGGGAAAAGGGACAAAAACTTTTGACAAAAATGGCAAATTGTCAAAGAGCGCTGGACCATTTTATGAAAACGCAAAAAGTAAAAAGCCGCCGAAACGGCGAGTGAAAAGGCGAACAAAAACGCAACTATTGACAGGTCGTCAAGTTGCTGTGCGGACCGGCGTGTACTAATATATCCTTTCAGGAAGTCTCCGTGACCGTGTGGAAGGAAGAGACGCGTATTTCTACTTGACTGCTTTTACCTTCACCTTGGTGATGACCATCATTGCACTGTCAACTGTACAGGTAGCCTTTTTACATCTTTATCTTTTTAGTAACATTTTTTTTTACCAGAACTAGAACTTCTATAGATTTTAATTGAAAATCATCGGGAGAAGTTGGAATCGTAATTAGATTTGAAAGGCTGATTTGTCGGACAGGCCACATATCGCTTATAGCGGCCAAATTAAGGGGCAAAAAAAATATTTTTTGAAAGCTTTTTAGATAGTTGATTTAGGGGTAAGGAGACACGCTGAATCCGAATATGAAAGTTATTTTCTCGCCGGACTAGTAGTTCGCCCGGAATCTGGCGAAAACCGGAAAATTTGTTAAAAGCAAAATTTGTATTTGGAGTTGATTAGATGTTCGGTTTAGGGGTAAGAAGACATGCTGAACACGATGGTGAAACCCATTTTCTCGCCGGACAAGTAGTTAGCCCGGAATCCGGCCGAAATCGGAAAATTTGTTAAAAGCAAAAGTTTTACTTGAAGTTGATTAGATGTTCGATTTAGGGGTAAGAAGACATGCTGAACACGATGGTGAAAACCATTTTCTCGCCGGACAAGTAGTTTACCTGGAATCCGGCCGAAACCGGAAAATTTGTTAAAAGTAAAATTTGTATTTGAAGTTGATTAGATGACAGATCTGAGGGTAAGAAGAGACCGTGAATCTGTATATGACAATCATTTTTTACCCGGACATATAGCTCGTCCGGAATCCGGTTGAAACCGGATTTTTTTTATAAGTTAAAGTTTTATTTGAAGTTGATTAGATGTTCTTTATAGGGATAAGGAGATGCGCTGAATTCGTTTCTGAACTATCTTTTCTTGGCTGGACAAGTAGTTCGCTTGATATTCGGCGGAAGTAAAGCAGGAAGTAAAGCGGAAGTAAAGCAGGAAGTTTCGATCAGTATCGTCAAAATAGATATGGCTTATAAAGGTATATCTGAACTTGATTTTCTCAGATGATTAGCCTGGCGAAGACTGGATCTGATTTTAAAAGCTAATGAGATAGTCGATTTAGGGGTAGGCAGACCTGCTGAGTCCGTATATGACAATCATTTTCTACCCGGACATATCCTTCGACCGGAATCCGGCTGAAACCAGAAATTTGACAGTAGTATAGCCTAAGGCAGGAAGTTTTGATCAATTTCATCGACGCCATTGACCTTAATCTGTTTCTAAGTTTTAATATTAAAAATGTTCATGTAGTCTGGCGAAGACTGGATATCTACAAGACCCAATTGTCTGGATCAAACATTAAGTTTTTGGGATCCCATCGAAATCTTTGATCTTGTTTCATCTGAAGCTCATTATATATATCATGGCTCTCAATAGTCATGAGCGGTACCTGTCGGGCATTAGCGCAACTAGCTCTTATGTGACTCAGCCGTTATGCTGGACTTTCTATTATTTGTAGTGTATTTGTGACGTGTTGACTTAAAATCAGCTAGTCAGCTCGCTCCGTATTCAAGATTCTTAAAGTTTAACTGAAAAGCCAACTTATTTTTGTGTCATTTAGTTGAATACACTGAATTATTTGGATTCTGCAAAGGGATTTTTTTTTCCACTATCTGCTCTAGTTATGACGTTCAGAATATCTGCGGCCGTCCCCACAGCTAAAATTCTACTATGACGCGGGAAATTTTTATCTAAACACAAACAAGGCTTTTCAGTGTGCAGTGGCGATATTGGTGAAGATTGCTCAGTGCCTGAACAAAAAAAAAAGTCATAAATCTTTCTTGTAAGGCATACAACAAATTAGAGGTACCACAAATCACACGGAAATTCCACTATTTGAAAATCGATTATTCCTGAATAGCGGAACAATCAAGTAACGCATTTTCAGCGGGTCTTCAAGCCATTTCAAGTGAATAAGTGATGGGTAACTAGACTGTCCTATCCCACTCCTTTTCGGTTAAACTTTAATGAATAAAAGAAAATGAAACGAAATGAATATGATTCCTGTTTGTTAGTCATGCGGCAGGAAAGTCCTGGACACTAGCACGTTTTCAAGGATATAACGAAAGCCTCTAAAGGAAGAAACAAATGTGTTTCTGGCTAAGTGCAGACGATGGAATGATAATTTTAGTAATTTCCAGGACTTGTTGGGTACATTTCTGATTTATTGCCTCTACAGGTCGGGAAAAAAAAGCATCGACTCGGTCCCCTCGCACAATGACCAGAACATCTGACCACAAACACCCATTGTGCGAGTTGACCGACTCGATGCTTTTTTGGTGAAAATTTGACGATGTCCAGAGTAGAAGCGGGGTTCGTTGACCGAATTTTTTTTAAATCCAACGCCGGAGGTGGGGCCGTGTTCTTGACATCTCCAAGAGGAGTCCAAAGTCCCTCAACGAACAAGGCTCTGTCTTCGGACTTAGCGGTGGCTGGATGTCCCAAGAACAAATAATCTGATCGAACCTCCATCTTTGGTCCCATGCAGCAACTATGGATACCCCGATAAGACTGAGCGGAGCTAGATGTACTTTCCGTGAGGTTTGAGTTGATACCCGTCAACATCCCCTTTCGCCGTTGCATACCGTAGGATGCCTGCAGGGGTAGAGGACCCGGGTTGCAGCTTGTTAGACGTGACGTCACAATGGTAGACAAGCAATCAGTTGTAAATGACGATTTAGACGGCGTTCGGATTCTTCTGCTGAGTTGTACAGCGATACAGCTGTTTGCAGAGGTAACAAATTTTCAAAAAGCTCTTCCTCCGCCCGTTTGCATCGGGTAGGGTATCAGGATATATTCAACTCCGCATGGTCGTATTACAGAGATAGGGAGACGGAGATTCTATCAGATTATTTGTTCTTGATGTCCTCACATCCCCTTGAACGTGTCCCATCTTGTTTTCAAGATTAAGTTTTTTTTTTTTTACAGGTTGACGCTGACCCGTTGTCTGGGATTTGTTTCGTCAGTTCGAATGCCGTTACTAGAAGTTTTCTGTTACTGGCGCCGTTGGGGCTAGCCTTAATACTGGTCGAGACATTTCATTTGTTGGGTAAGTTCATACTTGCCTGAATCTAGTACATAGAACTTAGAAATAGTAATTTCTGTGCGTTTTTTAAAGCCTCTTTAATTTTTTTCAGTTTTATAGTGTTTTGCGGTTGATATTACCCAATAAAAATGTGGTCTCTTCCGAAAAGGAAAGGACAAATTTGTTAATTCATCAAAACTGGTGTCACCTGTGCCTTCAGAAATCTTTCAACAATAGAAAGTTGTTGATGTACGGACATACTTTGTCTTTAATCTTTATGCCTCACTCTTTTCGGCCAAGGAGACGGGGCTTGTGTGTATGTACTTAAAAACATCAAGGGCCATTGTACAGTCAACTAACAAGTTAGTAAAAATAATTAAGTTACCTTAGAGAAAAAGTGATCTGTGTCTAAAAGTCGTTATAATTAAGAAGGCATGCTGCTCAGCAGCTTTTGCAACCAACCCTCATCGCCAGTAGATCCGTGCAGGAACTCCAACCTTCGTGGAATTCCTTACAATTCAACATGAAGTGATTACACTCTCTTCTAAATCAAGACACATAGGACCCTGTAAAAACTATCTAGAGCACGCTCTGTCTCTCTCTCTCTCTCTAAATAATGTATCGTTATCCCCGACGGCAAAAAAATTGTTCTTTTAAACCCATATGGACTATGATTTTAATTGTTATCTATTTAGGACCCCCCAGACACTCTTCCACTGTAAATACGATTTGATAGACAGCAACACCGAGTCTCACACGACCACTTTGGTATCTCTTGGCAATTGGCATTCTAAAATCTTTTGCAACTATGTGTACGAACATAAGATTGGTAAGCTCTAAAAAACACAGGTTTGGATAAGCACTTTACTTATGTCGTTCCTTTTAGGCTTCTTGAACTTCCGTCGAATTTGCAGTCATGCATCTGGAAGCGAAAGCAAGAAACTGACCTGGTACATTGGCCGCACCGCGTGTCAAGCTATAATATACCTTCTGATTGGTGTAATTGCCTTCGGCCTTCATATATTCGAGTTTCTAATGGAGAGCCATTGGACGAAGGAGCTTAGAAAGTTCATCATGTGAGTGGCTCTTTCCGTTCTTACTCTAACCCCAAAGACACACCTCTCAGCGGTCCATTGGGTTACGGGACTAGATACAGTCGATATTTCCAGTTGTGCAATTTACAATATAATGTCGTTGTCGTGCGTGTTCCTACACATTTTGTTGTCTGAAGCTTGCCATTTTTTTTATAATGTCAAGGTCTACGACAAACTTTCCGCCCCTGTTGAAGTGCGTATGATCCACGGGCAAGTTAAAATGAGAAGCATTTTCGCCAAATCTGGTTGTTGTCGTTGAAGCGGATAAGGTAGCTTCTTCGCTTTCGATTCAACGCTGAAGTTGCTAACCCCGCTGAAACTTGCTAAATGGTATGTCCCAGAAGATTTTTTTTCCTTCAAGAAAACTGAGGATACATCCCATAATCACCCGATTAAAAGCTATCGCTCAGTGTTGAAAAAAAAAAAAAACAGAACATCGGTAGAAAGGAGACGCCTTGCGCCTCGGTGGGTTGCGTATTTGTGCCTTCGAAGCCCATCTTTCATTTTGAATCCTCATCACTCTTGTTTTAGTTGTAGCACCGTCCGTGAGGACCACAACCCTGAGTGTTCCGTGCCTGACCGCATGAATCCGTCCTTGGTTGTGTTGAAGCACTGGCTCTTCTTCGTTACAACGATTTTGGCATCGTCTTGTGCGTGGACAAGTGCTTCTGCAAATATTTGGAGGCAGTTTTATATCAGGTATTGTATTTCATTTTATCTTTAATCAGTATCGTTTAATATAAAAAGTGTATGTTTTCACATATTTCTAGGAAATATGTGAAAGCATAGCTGATTATTATTTGGTTGGAAGCCAAATATACTATTAATATGTATGTCCAATTGTGAATTAATTGTGACGCAACGATCTTAAGTTTCTTGTCTAAGTATGGTTCTGACACTAAACTAAAACTTACAAAACGTTATATAGTAGAAAATAGAAACTAATTAATATATAATTGGAGAGTCATAAATTCTCAAATCATAGGCAGCTTCTGCCTGCCAAGAACTGGTGGCTTACAATCCTAGATCCGTCTTAGTGCTACCGTGGCAGTCGAATGGACTTTCCATCTGTTTTATCGTGGGTTTAAAGAAGATTGAACTAGTTCATAGGTAGATAAGAATTTTCAAATCTGGGTGAGGCAACGAGAATGCTATGGACTACTTTGACAACTCGCAAAAGCCCGGTTCTTCTTTCACGGATAGCTCTCGTTATAGTTTTCATTTGTTACCTGACCCTGGGTTTTTATAGTTTCGCATAGCTTCTGCGGAGCGTTCAACCTTTCTTGTCCAGGCCTTGTTTTTCTTTCATAAACAACTAATGTATTGCTAAGATGAAGCTTTTAAGCCTCTTCGATTTTTGATACTAAAAAAAGAAAAGTAAACGAAAGTAAAGCTTAAAACAATAAAGCATTCTGGACCGTAGTCAAAACAGAGGTATTCTTGTTGTATGGATATTTTCAGTACATGCCTCTCTAGTTAGTAACAGTCTTGTCGAACAGTTTCTTTTTAGAATAATAATACTGCACCTACAGTAAATAATATTTTAATAGTTCCCATATGTTTTATTGTTCCTATATAATACATGTCTTTATATTTTATAGATAAGTATGTATACTATATGTTGTGTAGGTTCCGTATGGTTCTTGTTTTTACAGGAAATTTAAGAAAGTCGAGTCTGATGATGTTAACAGACCACAGAAACATAAGGTAATCGCGGAAGCATACAAGAAGCGGTTTCACCTTCAAGAAACGGGTCGTCTGTCCATCTCTATTGCCAGCGAACATCCAGACCCAGCGGGTGAGTAGCAATTTGGGAGCCATCTCTCCGTATGAGAAGGCAAAGCTGGACTGAATGTTTAGCTTCTGATCTGTCGTTTACCCCTTGACTGACAGGGCATACTGCAATTAGCAGAAGTACACAACCTGCGGAAGGGAGTGAAGCGCGTTGTTTAGTGTTAAACCCATGGAACATTTCCTACAGTCTCAAGTTTCCCGAAAACTGACTTTAAGCTGGGCTCTAGTAGAGTCCGGTGCGAATTCGAGCGCAATTACTCTGGGAAGTTGAAAAACAACATTACATTGCAAAATAAAACTAATTAAATTATGAATGTATGATAGACATTCAATTTATACATCCATTCACGCCTGCGAAACTAGGATTAGCTTTCCCAATTTTTTACTGATCAGGTCAAAACTATATTCTTAATTTTTTTTTCAAAGATAAACCAAATTTTCTTTCAACAAACATATAAAGCTTTTTAAATTTGAAAATTAGTAACTATATTTATATCCCTTAGGCCTGAGCTATCGTCGCTTCCTTCGAAACGTGATTTCAGCCTAAACCAGTCTGTAATCTGGTTCGGATAGCCCACAAAACTATTTTATATATTTTATTTTTTCCATAAAGGAACAAAATTCTCTTTCAACAAACATATAAAGGTTTTTAAAATTGAAATTTCATAACTAAGTGTATCCCTTAGTTTTTCTTTCAAAATAAAACGTATGTTCTTATTACAGCAATTAAAAAAAATTTGAAACTAGTTTTGATGTTCTTTTTTATTAAATTTTCAGTTTTTCCACAAAGTTTAACTGAAAAGCCGACTTATTTTTGTGTCATTTAATTGAATACACTGAATTATTTGGATCCTGCAAAGGGATTTATTATTTTCCACTATGTGCTCTAGTTATGAGTCTCAAAATATCTCCGGCAGTCCCCACAGCGTAAATTCTACTATGACGCGGGAAATTTTAATCTCAACACAAATGCGGCTTTTCAGTGGGCAGTGGTGAGACTGGTGACGGTTGCTTAGTGCCTGAACCAGAAAAAATGACAAATCTTTCTCGTAAGGCATACAACAAAAATACAAGCGCATAGAGGCACGACAAATCACACGGAGATTCCACTATTTGAAAATCGATTATTCGCGAATAGCGGACCAACGAAGTAACTCATTTTCAGCGGGTCTTCAAGCCAATTTAAGTGAATAAGTGATGGGTAACTAGATTGTCCTATCCTAGCCCTTTTCGGTTAAATCCACGTTCACACACGAGCCTTATTTCAGGGTTGGCACTTGATTTCAACAACTCTACCAGCAATGTAAGCTCGGTATGGGCTGCTGCTTTGCCGCACCTCCTAAGAAGACGAAATGCGGTCGTTGGACCTGGCGCCCTTGGACTCCGTCGTTCGTCTATGGATTCCGAGATGAGTAATTGCAGCCAAAAGAGGTAAGCTAAAAGACAGGCTTCACCCTCCAGATTCACGTCAACGAGTGGATGAGTCGTGCACAGTTCCATGCATTCCGTTGTTTGTAAGATGGGTGGAAAGATTTTTTTTTATTCCATTTTTCTTAAAGCCAAGGTGGACACGGAAGGTGAACCAGGCTAGAAACGTCTGGAAGACCGGGGTGCTGGACGTCCCAGATTCCGGAGTGTGGAAGGGTTTAAGAGAAACAGTACTCAGCAATTTTGGTTTTGTTACCATGAAAGTGTGAGCGAATAAATCACTAGTCTATTCTATTCTGTTAATATGCAAATGTTTGGTGTAGGAGAAAAAGTAAGAGCGACTGAGAGTTGTGATGGGGAGGCAAGAGGTGAGCGAAAGGGACGTAAATACTCCCTGAGCCTAAGCTGACTGGGAAACTAATATTAGACAATGGCATAAAACGAAAAGTCAGCTACGATGTTCTTGGCTGCAGGTTCGTTTTTACCAGTCCAGGAGCAACGAACCGGACGAGGATCGCTGTCGATCATCGTAGCTGACACTTAGGAAGCAACAAAAATTAATATTTATATATCTGTTGTAATACCAGGTTACTTCTTTCAGGGGCTCATTCCTGGATCTCAACTTTTCAAGAAGACAATCGCTAGAATCTCTTCGTTCAATTTTCAAAGGAAAATTCAAATCAAAACGTCGCTCCAAGCTACAGCGTCATGGAAGTATTACTTCGAAGGAGTCAACCGGATCTCTGGTACGCTATCCTAGTGTACTGTATATCATACGATATTCTTTATTTATTCATTTATTTCCCTCAAAACTGAGGAGTACAATATATATAGATTATAAAACAAAACCATTCCTGGATCAACTGTAATTGCCTTTTTTTTCTGTTAGAATGATTTGCAATATTCTCGGAAGACCTTTGAGCCGCTTTCCTCGTATGGCTCCAGTCACGTCTGTGGACTGGATATGTGCTATGACTTGGGCGGGCAGTGCGACAAGCAGTGCCGGTGGTTAGTTTGATCCGTCATTACGGTCCTCTGTGTGGCGGTTTTATCTGAGTCGTGGTGCGGATGGACGATGAAAATAAGACCGAGACTAGTGGACTGGTTATGGGTATTGAGAAATATGCCAAGTTAATAGAATAGTCCAGGTCTTCAGTATTACTTTAGTAAAGGCTGTTTGTGTTTTTGGTAATCGTAACTTTCGGACCATATTTTAGGGAAATTCGTCTATCAAGATGAAAGGCATATTGGCTGGGAAGATTGACGCTTCAAGCAGTGATATAGCTGCTCCAGTTCACGAGCAGAAGAGTTTGAAGAAACGCCTTTCAAAGAGCAGGTTAGTTTTCTCCCTGGTGCACCATTCCTGTCCCGCGAGTTTGTCCATATAGACATGTCTAACTCTACTTTATTTCACAAATTTCCTACAGATGAAATTTTTTCAGTGAAGAAAGACTTTGGTGCGAGATCAGGACTTCCTCAAATGCGTTAGATAGATTGAGCCGTTTGGTCTCTGATGCCTTTCAAAGGATAGGTCAGTCTTCACTCCCGCTAGACATGATCCGTTTCCTTAGAAAAAAAAAAAAATGAATATGAACTATGGACCAGAGCTTATGATAGTTGTAGACTTGCAAGCTAGGTCCTTTAGCCTATCTCAGCCCACCGTCAGATACCTGAATCTTCTCCCTTTTGCAGTTCGGACACGTTAGCTCCCCGGGTTATTCGAACGAAGCGTAGCGTGATGACGTCTTCGCGGAAGCGACGTCGCTCGCGTCGGAAGCAAAAGCACGACGTTGCAGTTCAGGTGGAGCCCTTGGCAATCCCAGCGGCGACCCAAACGTCACCGCAGACGGTTCAGAAATCTGTACAGACAGTCGCATCTCCCCAAAGCATGGGAACCGGTAAAGTGGTATGTAAAATGTGTATTGCTTCAGCAATCTACGGAGGCTTCCGCTGCATGTGGTAAGAGTTGGCCGCTGCATGAAAAGGAAGTCTCATGGGATCGCAGATCATGCAGCGGCTGCTGCATGAAAACGAAGTTTCACGGGATCGCTGATCACGCTGTGGTCACTGCATGAAAAAGAAGCTGGACAAAAGGCTAATCATGCAGCGGCCGCTGCGTGAAAACGAAGTCTCACGGGATCGCTGATCACGCGGTGGCCGCTCCGTGAAAAACGAAGTTGAACAAGGGTCGCAGATCATGCAACGGCCGCTAGTTGTGATATTCCAACTCAGTTTACTAATCAGGGCTTTGCAGTGGCTGGCGCGTCAGACAGAAGATAACTTATTTACCTCACCTCTAAAAGTATTAGTTGAGTCACATGGAGACTATCATCAGTTTTCGACAAAAACGAATGGATGCAAAACTGCATGCTAACGCGGGAAGCGAAGTGATTTCGTGGGTTTGAAGCGAAGTGACAAGGGATTGTCCGGCAATTTTCATGATTTTGAAATAGATAGCACGACAGACCAACAGAAAATATAAATGTTGAAAGCACAATTGTAACAGTACCCTCTGATTAATAAGGAACTGTACGACAAGCGTGATCGATACAAAATGTTGCGTGATTCTGTCTCATTTACCTTAGTTTGAAAATGTGACTTTCCCCAGTTCTCCAACGGAGTAATCCTCAATGTTTGTTGGTTTAATATACAAAGTGTTCTTACTTTCTGTTCGTTTCAGCGTCCTGCAGATTGGACTACAACCGACGAATCGGATGACGAATCAACATCTTTATTGACCTCCTCACCAAGGTAAAACAAACCTTGAGACGTTCGTCGGCGTTGGTTAAGATCGCTAGTCACCTCTATTATTATCATTTGTACAGACGTGAGGTTCAACAGGCTGTTCGACTACAAGTTAATCTCCGTTATCCGCGCATCCGAAAGAGGTTTTTTTTAAGGTCGGGCTTCACTACCCAGATATTTCGCCCGGATTCTGGGTTCCGTTTTCTTCGATATCGGTATGGGTAGTGAAGACAGGTCTGAAACGGTCCGAAAACACCCTGGACGCGTCCGGGAATCCGGTAGAAACAATCTACCAGATTCCCGGATTCTGGGTGAAAAGAAACGGGAATTTGAAAGTAGTTTTAATTTGACTTGGAGAAATTATTGTGCTGAGGTGGTAAAATCTAAGAAAATGACAGAAGTGCTGAAAAATACCCAAAAGTGGACTGTTGAAAAGACATTTGATTTGATTTCTGTTTGGGACCGTCTTCACATAATCCGGACCCCAGATTCTGGGGCGTCTGGGTAGTGAAGCCCGACCTTTAGAGGCGTTTTTCAGCAACCAGCAAGGTTTTTGTTGGTCGGCGTTTTGTCGGTTAGAGGCGTTTTCCGCGACCAACAAGGTTTTTCTGGCTAGCACTTCGGCTCAGATTTGACAGAAAACTCCGAGATTTTGTTCGATGTGTGGGTCGAAATTCAAGTTCAGCGGCAAATTAAAGCCCAAATAATAAAATTAGTTACTTTGCCAAGCACAGAGACATAAAACTCAGGATCTTTCCAGTACAGAATGATGAAAAGCGTAAGCCTGTCTGATTTTCTATTTACTGAGATTGTATGTGGATTTTTTTCAAGCAGCCGAAATACCGCCATTAAAACAGACAAAACAGCATTTCCGCAAGTCTCAACTTGTGGGTCGAGTGACGAACACTCCGATATGTGTCGGGCACAAATATGACTTGTGTAAGGTTCTGTGTACCCAGATGATAGACATTCTGCGTGGTGCTTTTTCGGGAACAAGCCTAGTCGTTTCATATTTGGGTTACTGTAGGTTACACACTTACTATTATTGTAAGTGTGTGTGAGTTCGATTGACATGTTGTTCTCTCTCTCTTTTTATATACTAATCAGTTTTGAAGGATTCAAATAAATAATAATAATGCCACACGGAATGGTCTTTTAATTACGGCGATCATAGAATGCTGTGTAGCCTATGTGGGTGATGAGGGTGCTTATCTGACTAGCTTACTCTCGTTTCAGGCCTACTGTTGCGCGTCCAGCTGCCTTCGCTTCTTGCCAGCATTGCCAGCCATCTACCGAGTGTCAATGTGCCATGTTTAATCTCCTTGGATCTCCAATTGCCAGTAATGCGCCGACTGTGCGTGGCAGGAGGGACGCCATTGTTAGCGGTTACCATATAGAGATGGAAACCCTCAAATATAGCGAGAGCGCCAGTCTTGCGTCAAGTCTCACTAGCAGGGGCAGTGGTCTCAAAATGTCTTCGTAAAGATAGGCTATGTGTATTAAGCAACATGCTACTGTGATCTGCTGTGCCTCTTAGTATAATTTTAGTTTTCAGTATTATGCTTGTGAATGTCAGTGTAAAACTACTTCGATACTCGATTGGAAAATCATGACCCGGGCAGTTCATCAAATTGTGTGCTGCTGACATCACTAGAGTTGGTCAGAAAAGCTATAGAAGCAGATTTTGAGTTGAATGTCTGTTTTGTGTATTTATAAGGCACAATTTTTATATTTACAACCTTGCAGCTAGATGCAGTCTTAGAAAGATCTGAAGTATAGGGTACTTATTATCTCGAGTCTTTTACTGTCTTTTTTCTACCTTTTGTAATAAAATATTGACCGAAATCAGGCTTCTAGGATGTGCAACAAACTAATTTGAAAAAAAAAAAGATAGATGAACTTTTATACTTTATTGATTTCGTTGTCGCAAGATACTTTTAACGGCAATGCGAGGATTCTTGCTCCGTCACGGTCTCTCGTTATGTCATTGGCTGACACGGAATGGCTTTTATCCAATAACTCGTTCGGCCCGAGATAAAACTAGCTCGCTTATGCTACTGGAGCAGACACAAACAATAAAGAGGGGTTATAGTGTCCTACTTTTTCGACGTTCACGATACCAAGTGCAAGAAGAAACTGCTGGACGAGGTAGTCAACTATCCTAAGCTATCCACTTGATAGGTCACCCATAATTTACGCAGACGCTTTTGCAAGGGATACAAACGGTGCGTAAGGGCACGGCCGTGCTGTACGCTGTGATCCGACAGAAAAACGATACAGCTCGCTGCGACCGCCACAACTTTAAAATGGATTTTGTTCGAAAAAAAAATTTGACGAAATTTCTCTGGATCCATTTTATTTTTTGGTATTCCTTATCCTGATTGTTTTTAATCAATTTTACCTTGCACCAACACCCAGCAAAAATTGATTCCCCTCAGAATCTGAAAGGGAGTCATTTCTGATGATGGTGATGATAATCGGAGCATTCCCCGTCCGTGGGGACTCGGGAGAATACGGGGAACAAACAAAAAAAGCGGGGACTCCTCAAGTGGAGTCCTCGGGGAACGGCGAGAATACGCCTTTTGTTCAACGGTAAATATTAGATGCTGTTCCGGAATCGACTCTAACTCGCAAAAACATGCAGACAAGGACATTTCACATACGGACAGTCGAACATCTACGCACACTGGTCGTCCCTTACATGAAGGATATCAAAACTGTGGTTGATCGGGGGCCAACTATCCAAAACAAGGAACTGCATTTTCAGTGAAATGAACATGTAATTATTAGACATTATGCTGAATGGCTCATCATAACCAAAACACTTCGGATAACGGAAATACACGAATTAGGACACTTTTAACCACAAATTAATACCTGAACCAAAGTCTTCAGTTGCAGGTTCGCGAGCCATCCAATGAGTCACTTCCGGTTCACTCGAAATCCGCTCACAGAGCGTTCATTTACACAAAGGGTTATGCTTCGAACCGCGTTCATCACAGATAGCAAAATAACATGGGAACTCGGAAACTGTGAACGCCTTTCACGCTATTGCTATAACTCGAATCACTAAGAACACTTTTCCATCGTAAGACGCACAAATCACCGATCTCTCCTTGGGGCTGTACGGGCTTGCTGAGAGGCAAGCTGCTTGCAGGCTTTCAGCAATGGCTAAGGCATGCAGCCAGGATGGTGACGTATTGGATCACAGTCACTTATTCGTTTCTTTTTTTCGGCAGAAGAAGCACGTTTCCATGGAAGGAAGCAACAATCGCTGAACTCTCGTTAGTAGGTGTATTCTGAAAAAAAATTCCATTACGGAAAATCCTATTCACAGTTTCGCGAACAGACCGTAGTTGCGTTCTTGCAGATACCACGATATCAGTTACCACGGTAACTGGATCTGCATATTAGTCGTTTTTGCAGTTACCGTGGTATCTGATATACGGTTGCTCTGCAAAAATGACAATTGCCGAAATTGTGCTTTCGAAGTCATCCCAAAAGAAAAACTGATATCCAGTCACATCATTAAGTGCCAAACTTCTTTCCCATACAATTTGACAAAAAAATGATGAAAGTGAGATGACTTTTTGAGATACCACGGTAACTGGCCAGATACCACGATAACTGCAAAAACGCCTTCTGACCGTGGTATCAATAACCATGGTTTCTGCAAAAAGGCAACTCGTGAAAAGCGTTGAAAACAGCTACGTCATCAATCTTGTCATCCGAAAACCTAAGGGCGAGCGGTGGAACTGAGATAGAATTTGCTTCATGAAAATAGCGATGGGTACTCACTCCCAGGCATCTGCTGTACACCCTTTCTCGGCACCGGGCGAAATTAGTGATAACGGCACCGATGGCGGCAATAAATTAGGCAATTCCCGCTTCTAAACATGCTGATTTTGATGTTCTTACACGTTGCAACCGGTGCCGGCTGGTGTCAGAGGGTGCCGGCACCGGGTACTTGCTCTACACCAAAGCCGAGAGTGGGCAACCCCTCTTCAAATAGGGCACACGGATTTCCTGTTGGCACACGACTTGAGCCTAAGCTGACCGGGAAATCGAAATCATTGGTTGCAGGTTCTAGTTACAGCCTGTCGAGGACGCACTTGCCAAGAAGGGCCAAGGAAAATCGTCTGGCACGACATCCTGAAGTCGAGGAAATAAACTATTTTTCGTCTCCATAAAAATGCGACAGACGTCACAACGGCATCCCTTCTACCACTACAAACGGTCGCAATCTTGGGTGAAAGATCAGCCCTAGTCCTAAAGGGACGTGCACACACAGTCTGATTTTCGTAGTCGGATGCGAATTTCCTCCTTAGCTCCGGAATTTTTACCCATCGTATGCAGGTTTCCGAATAGTGACGCGAATTTCGCATGCGAAATCATAAAGAACTGAGCGTGCAAGTAGCTTAAGAAACCCTTCCTACCCTCAAGGGCTTCCTATAAATAGCAAAAAGCAGGTCAGATAAAGCTGGGAGATGGCATTGATACAAACTAGACGCGTACGGAAATTTCCCGCCTGAAATCGACCGCGAAAAAGTGAAACAGATTTCGACCCGATTTAAGGTTAGTTTCTTCCTCGGGTCGACCGGACTTTCGGCCTCCGGCAGAAATCGTCCCACCAAATCGCCGGAGGCCGACAAAATTCTGGTCCACCCACGGAAGAAACTGACCTGAAATCGGGTCGAAATCTGTTTTACTTTCACTTTGTCTCGGTCGATTTCAAGCGGACATTTCCGTACAGGGAGTGATGGAGTCAAAATTGTCCTACGAGCCTCATCTTCAACTCCATGGGAGAGAGGGGGAGCTGAACTGCCTATTCTTTCAGGAGAATCGGCAGGCCAGTCGCCAGAGAGACCTGGGATTTGACTTGTTCTTGACAGCTTCCGCTCTTGATCACCGAAGCACATGCACACCAAAAAGCTTCACAAGCACCACAGCGACAAGACTAAATATTTACCCCATGACTAATTACGACGAGCTGGAAGCTGCATTTCCACCAGAGGCAAAGAGCCCACCTGAGAAGGAACTCGGTTGTAGGAAAGCGCTGGTTGAGCTACTGCTAACGGTCGATGGTTGTTGTTGCTGTTGCTGCGCAGCCTGTTGAGCCTGTGCTGCCTTGGTATGCTTGGACAGCGGTGGCTGAAGGTATTCGTTCTTCGACAGGGTCAAGACCTCGTCGCGGTCTTCTTTCCGGTAAGCCAGGCAGCGTCGAATGAAGTTCTGAAACAGACATTAAAAGTATATTTTTCTGGTAACCATACTACAGCACTGAATGCAGTCAGTCGTCTTTCTTGTAAGCTCAGACGCTGGCAAAAGGACTGAAACGAGCCAGTAGCTATCCTTTCGCTGAGCACGCTTCTATATAGACAGCTATGTGCGCAAAGAGCTATCGTGACACGGATGAAGCTTTCCTTCAGCTAATTAGTTTAACGAATGACGTGGATGTCAGAGCCAAAACTGGCTTCACAAATTTGCGAATTAAAAAAAAATTACTAAACACATTCTCACTGGTCTATTCATCCCAAAGCACTAATACTTGTCTTATTACAGCTGTAAGTCATTTTGGTTTGAGAAAAACTGATTGAATACTTGATTATATAGAAAATCATAGGGGTTAGTCCTATTACAAGATTGTGCGAGTTGGCTTTCTCTGTCAACTCCTCCACCACGTAGGAATATAGTAATGTTCGACATTCTGGTACTTAAACCCAGTCGGTCTGGCATAGCATTATGATAGTATAACAGACATTAATTATAATATATATGCAGTAAATAGCCTTTCGCCTCTATAAATTTCTCAGAACACTAGACTGAATGTCAGCGAGGTAACCGTACACGGCTACACGCCCGTCTTGACTGGCTTAAGAAACTTGACTGGCTTAAGAACTGATTAGTAGTTTCTGCGTCGTTACACCCTTGCGGTGTTACGAGCATGTAAATAGACAAAACACGGACATGTTATTTCAAGGTTTTGAGAGAAATACGAGACAATTCCGTGCGCGTAGTTCACGTTCTTGAGTTTACCTTAATCATTTTTTCATGAGCAGTTCACTGCTTGTGTTGCTTCAACAAAAATCGTCGAACTTCCTCGATTTTCATCAGAAGCATTTGAAGAAAATTACAAAGCGATATGGTCCTTACTACTGCCCGGTTCGTGGAGGAGAATAAAGTCTCTTCCACTTGATGCGTGAGTGTAAAGAACTGGGTGGTTTACGGAGGTACGTCTTTAATAGGGTGGAGTATGGGCTGGATTGGGTTCAAATAATACGAAAGTATTGGGGAAAATAAGGGGATTAGGGAGGTTCCTGAAGATAGCTATGGAACGATCTTTTTTAATTTGACTGATTTTAAATGTATTGGTTTATTGAGTTGTTGTGGTCTTTCGCTCCGCAATGGCCCGACCGACTTTACTTTGGAGTTATATCATAAGAAATTATCATCCGACGAGTACCCTGCAGAACCCTAAATAAAACTGACCTTTGCTTCCGGAGAGACGACGGGCTTGGCAGCAAACTGCACGTCGGTGGCTTTGAGAATTGTGTTTTCTTCCAGAATAGTTGCTTGGGACTGATTATGGCCGAACGGCTTTTTGCCATATAAACACTGATAAAAGATTACTCCTACACTCCACACATCCACTTTGGAGGAAATTTTCGGTGGGGTCTTGCCGACCACGAAACATTCTGGAGGCAAATACCTGCAAAGAAAGTGAATTAAGTTACAAGAATATGGCACACAGCCAAAACTGCTTGTAATTTTTAAGATTTTCGGCAGATGTCTTTCCTTACCGCCCCAAACAACGAATACGATACAGAAAACCTGGGAACCCCTGAAAGTGGCAGAACCGATGAAGTAGGTAGAAATCGAGGATAAAGGGAGAAGGTTTGGCTAAATTCCGGCCAA
The DNA here is from genome assembly GCA_023053555.1 of Branchinecta lindahli. Lineage (NCBI taxonomy): Eukaryota > Metazoa > Arthropoda > Branchiopoda > Anostraca > Branchinectidae > Branchinecta > Branchinecta lindahli. Next base: position 12,282,918 of record JAKZAO010000007.1, on the reverse strand, counting down.
CCTATCAATCGAGGCAAGAACGACCAGCATTTCTCAATTCAGCATATTATAAGGGACCCATAAATTTCCTTACAGGGGAGGGGGGGCCTGTCATTTCCTATGCTTCTATATTGATATGATGACCGAACCATCCAGTTTCCAAAAATCCCCGCTTGAGTCGATCCGCATTCTTGTTTGCCTCATTGGACGTGCGCGCCAAAGAGACTCCTCCCTCAAGGCGCCAGCACTCCCAGCAGCCAATCCCAAATTTTGTCTATTTGGTCTTGAACGTCATTGGACCGTGGGTATTTCTCGAACTACATTCCGACCGGTCAAGAGCGCATCAGAAATCTCCCTGTAAAGGAAATTTATGGGTCCCTGATAATATGAACTTCCCGATCAATTTTCTTTTGTGTCGATACAGCCAGTGCATCTTTCGCGTTGGTGTCGAAGCTTTTCACGTTTTTTCTGGAAACATTTAGCCAATTTACGTTCTTCTGTCAATTTGTGTTTTTTTTTTCTCTTTTATTTTATATTTTCTCTTGTAGTTCAGTGGGTTAACAAAATTAACATTCACTCATAGACCAACTTTCATTAAAATAACACAATCCGTTCAGGGATACCGAGATCACAAGATAGACCGGCGAAAGGTCAGCTTTATGCTCTCATAGGTTTCCATTCCGCTTGTTTGGATCCCAAAAAGTTATTTAAGCCCAGAAACTTACCAGTATGTTCCCGCTCCCTGGGACGTTAAATCCATTCCTTGGTCGGGGTTGTAATTATCCTCATCCATAATCTTACTCAGTCCAAAATCAGTTATCTTAATATCACCACAAATACTCCCACTCGTCAACAGAATGTTTCCAGGCTTCAAGTCATAATGAATCACGGGTGGCTTGATCTCATTGAGGTACTTCAAAGCCGAAACCACTTGCATCACAATTGTCCGTGCTTCACGCTCGGGAATCATCTTGTGCTGTAAAAAAAAAAAATAATAATGATCAACTCGGGCCTCCAAAAACTTTAAATCTCTCTAGAAGCCTATCACATCAGGCGTTAAAGCTGACAATTTTGCATAAAAACAATTTTAATTACCTTTCTCTAAAAAATGTAGTTTTCTACTATTTTCTTCCCTTTGCTTGAATTTATTTTTATTTTGTTTGTTTTTTTGTGAAAAAGGAAGCTTCAAAAGTCTTCTTAGCTTAGGCTTGTACATCTTTTACGTATCTGATTCCAAAGCAAATCAGAATGATTCCAATTAACTGTTCTTTAAGGACAAAGGATGAAAGTTCTCTTTGAGTGAAAAAACAGATTTTAATGGTGAATATATAAAAAAAAAACAGGGGATTTGGAATGGTATTGTGTGTACTCATGTCAAGAGTTTAAAGAGAAGTGTCAAAGTTCGACGCATTTTCAACGCATAACAATTTCACAGCCAACATCTATTTTGATTCTCTGACACCCCATTGATATATAGCCACATTTAACGAACTGAAGTGATATTCCCAGAAGGCAAAAAACGGAGCTACAATGAAGAAAGCAAAGTAACTGTTCTAGCTGTGAGTTACTTTGCTGGAAAATGAACAGACTGACTTTAACCCTGATGGAGACACCATACATCCGAATCAATCCCTCCCTTCAATGTCACATCCCTGAGATAATGTTAACGTTCACCTCCCCACCCTCTTCCGAACAGAAGACACGGAACTAAAGAAAAACTCAACCCACCTGTTTCAAGTAGAAATCCAAGTCATGGCCATCACAATACTCCAAAACAGTACAAAACGAATTCGCATCAATCTCAAACACATCATATAACTTGACAACACGAGGGTGGTCCAGCGCCTTGTGAATATTATACTCTCGCAAAGCGTGCTTGATATAGTTGGCCTTCTTGTCATCCTTCCAGTCTTTGTTCAGCTGATGCACTTTACACGCCACATAGCGCTGCTCCTTCAAGTCAAACGCCTTATGCACTTCACTGAAACCACCTTTGCCTAAAAGCATAAGGAGCAAGTACCGCTCGTTCAACACAGGGTGAGAATTAAATCGGCTCTGGTCCTCGTTGTGGATCCTTTTCAGTTCACGGATGTGTAGGTTTCTCTCCCGTTCCAGTTTTTCCACTTCCAGCTGCAGATCGGCGTCTTCTTTCTTGAGAGCGTTTTGACGTAGCTGAAAAAGACAGATTCATTAGCCATGGGCCATCAATCAAGCCCAGAACAATACCCGGTATTTCTTTGGAGAGCACAACCTCGCGTGATAAAATAGTATGCTACGAATATTTCCTTATGATTACTCCCAATTTCCCAGTTATTTAGAGGCGAAAGCCTTCTCTGTTGAATTATTGTTATTAAAGTTCAATGGGCGGATCAAACAATCATGATGCCACATTCTAGACTACCATGTTACATCAGAAATCAGCAGATTCCTCGAGAACTTATTTTCGCTAATATATCGTTACGCCATTTTTTGCTGACTGCCATACTCCGATTTACTAGCTTCGACAAATATAAGCTATCTTTTTTCTTAACTATTCAATGTTATCATATAGCCTACTCCGGATTATTTGTATTCTTAACAAATATTAATATTAACGGTGTTACCTGAGAATTCCTTTCAAGCTCTGGAATCAGCTGCAAGTAGGTCGGTTATATTTGTACATTTTTGGCAGTGTTGTAACTTTACATCCAGAAAAAAAAAAAAAAAACAACAGAAAGTTTCAACAGATAACACTAGAGCAATCTGCCAGCTACAGAGACGGTTTATTTTAGCAAACATGGCACACTCGTCCCTAAGCTCTACTAAACGATTGATTTTCGTACAAGGCCGAGAGTTTTTGAATTTCCGCGCCTTGCAATACCATATGCTTTGAAATCGTCTCCGCCGATACCCCGAAGAGTCAATGACAAGCGATAACAAGAAAACGGCTTATTTTTGAAGCTCTATCTAGTGGAAGTCAGAAATGTATATGTGTGAAGCATGTTATAAAAATTATAGCATTGTTAGTGCCCATTGTGCTTTAAACATGGCGAAACAAACGACTAGTCAACTCGTCGTTTTTTTTTGCTAATGTCACGGGTGGGGGAGCCGCGGTCACACACAACCGTTCAATCGGTAGTTATAGAAAGGTGAAAAAGATAATACGCTGGATTTAAAAAAATAAAACAAATCAGGAAGAGGACTGTCGAAACAAATTCATCACTAAAACATTTTTTTCTTATCCAAACAAACATACCAAACTGCACAAGTTTTTTTTTTTTTTTTACCATCACACAGATTGAAACTAGAACAATTACTGCATGAGAATATCAGCCTAGCTCAGGATTTCCCGAGAAGACGTCACCTTTAGCTCTCGGTCGACACGAACAGCAACTCTACTGGGAAATTTCTCTGCGAACTCTCGTTCCAGACTAGCGACTGCGCTGAAATAACCGAATTTGGAGCTGCATAGACTAGAAGTATTGCCGGCTTTCGCAGATCTTTCGACTTCTTGAATACCGATTCTCTGCCACGAATTAGTCATAAGAACCCGTTCCAAAAACCTCTAAGAAAGAAGAAAACACGGACCTTAAGGATTTCGTCCGACTCATAATACTCTTGCATTGTCAACTCCCTGTTTGGGTCCAGCTTGAGCACGCCATCTGTCCCGTTTAGGACGGTGGACGCGTTGCTTCCGGACTGGCTGCCAGTGGTCGACAAAGCGCGCTTCCGAGCACTGGTGGTAGATGACTCTGTTGGTTTCCGCTTCCCAAGGATTTTGCGGTGACGCTCAATCTCTTCCCGCATCTGAGCAAGCTCTTCCTGTTTCCTAGGGAGACAAGACGCACGTTTAACATTGACAGTGGCGAACTTGCTTTTTCGCGGCCCCTCTACAAGACCTCTTGGTCGATATCGGAATATCGATTGCTGAACGTCATCTGAAGCTACAGTTGCACATTTCTTATATATTTTTTGGATTCTGAGAAAATACAGCAAAAAGATGGGACAGCCTCTCAACCGGTTTACCAATCCTTTAAAGGAACAGTAAACTTAACTACGCAACTTTCGGCCATCGAATCGCCTGGGGGGCTTAGATAAATATACAGGGTCTTATTGTTGACAGGCCCCCCCCCCCTTCTTTGTTATCTCGAACCGTCTCGAACCCCCTACTTAGTGTTCCCAAAGCTAGCTGGCAGGCCCTTGCCCCTTATGCACTGTAATTATGCACTTATGTACTGTAAAAGTTCGCCTTTTTACATGTAGACCACAGAGAAACGACCTCCCCGACAAGACGGCCGGGGTTCGATTCCTAGTCGCGGCACACAAACCTTTTGCTTGTGCAAACCTTTTGCTCAAAAGTCGAATTCTCGGAAACTGCCCGGAAACTGCAATGGTCGTAACGAGAATTTTTCTTACTCTGAATATCGACTCAGGGTACATTCTTGATATGTTAGCTAGCTCCCCGAGTCAAGTTTGAGTCAAGTTTTCTGTTCCTTTAACTTCGACAGTCAAGGTCACGAGTTTGCACACAGCTTGCGAACAGACATGACCGGTAATTCTGGACAAGGTAAGATGACGGCAGCACCGACATAGTGAAACATGAGTTTCTGAGCATGCTAAGAAAAGGTTAAAAGCTCGTAAATACCCCTTGAGCTCAAGCTGACTGGGGAACGGGTACGTCAGTAAATGAAATGAAATAATTTGTGCCGATTTATTTGCCCTTGATTCTTTTACTGTTTCAATAGGTATAAAAAAATATTTCTAATGTTTCACTTCCTTTAACATTAATTTGTCCCTTTCTTTTGACTTTCCGTATGATACCCTATCCCCTGTATGAATAAATAAATGAACCAGTCACATCATCTAGTATGGAAAAACACAGTTTTTCGATCACTTAACTGCTTGCACCCATACCTTCCGCCCAATATTCGTTCTTAGTCCTTTAGTAATCCACACTCATACATACCCATTTGTCTCAGTGCTTGCCCTCGTATGCGAGCTGTTAACATATTTTCAAACGGTGGCTAAAAGCGGATACGTCAGCTACGATGCTTTCATCAGCTACGAACACGGATACGTCAGCTACTATGCTTTCGTCAGCTACGAAGCATCGTAGCTGACGTATCCGTTCTTGGCCATTGTTGAATATATGTTAACAGCTCACACACGAGGGTAAGCACTGAGACAAATGGGGATGCATGAGTGTGAATTAATAAGCAGGATGAAGAACAAATATTGGGCCGAAGGTACGGGTGCAAGCAGTTAAGTGACAACAAAAAACTATGTTCTCCCAATTTAGATTATGTGACTGACTCATTTATTTATTCATACAGGGGAGAAGCATACTATTAGGACAGTCAAAAAAAGGGGCAAATTAATGTTAAAAGAAATGAAACGTTAGAAATACTTTTTAACTGTTAAAACAGTAAAAACATCAAGCGCAAACAAATCGGTACAAATTACTTCATTTACTTTACGGTAACGATAGAAATGCGGCACGAGTCTGACGAGTCTAGTTGCAACTAGAAATGCAGGCACTAAATGCACTTAAGCCTGGACAAATACTACTTCCGGATTCTGCTTTAGTACTAAAAAACAGGAGAGTATTACATACTTGGCCAGCTCCTGGAAGGCATAACCATCCGTCCAGTTTTCTTGGAACGTGGCTCCCACTCGCTGGGTCACAAACTGACCTAAGCGCAATCGATTCTGCATGCAGCGACTGCGGGCATCCTGGAGGGAAGAAAGAAGTTTAATTGCGTTTTTAATTTTTCTTTTTAGGGATTTGAACAATAACGGAAAACTAGACATAAGGGAGTAGGGGAATAATTACATTTGCAAACAACAAAAGAAGATCCACCTTCATTCGATGCCCTATCTACTTATCTTAAAGGACACCTCGCACCTCTTAGTGTTCCTGCTAAGATGTTCTGAGATAGTTTACTACTTTAAAACATGGCAATGCTTGCAGAAAATTACACAAGGCCTCTTTCCATGTCTCTTACCTTGGACGGCAAAATTGGCAAACTTTGCTTAGCCGGTCTCCGGGCCAATAAGCTTTCACCGACACAATGATCGGGAGCGTGATATGTCACGTAAAGAATTACTAACATAAGTACGACGTGTCCTTTAAAGTTTAACTGAAAAGCCCCTTTATCTTCGTATCATTTAACTGACTACACTGCATTATTTTGATTGTGTTAAGGGTTTTTTTTATTTCCACTATTTGCTCTAGTATGATGTTCAGAACATCTACGGCCGTCTTCACAACGCAAAATTCTACTATGTCACAGAAAAACTGAATCTCAATACAAACGTGGTTTTTCAGTGGTCAGTGATCAGCTCGAGGAAGGGGGCTCACTGCGTGAACACTTATTCTTCGTAAATCGTTTTCGTCAAGCATACAACACAGACACAAGCAGATAGAGGTACTTCAAATCACAAGGAAATTCCACTATTTGAAAATCGATTATTTGTGAATACCTATAAAAGAACGAAGTAACGCATTTTCATCGGGTCTTCAAGCCTCTTTAAGTGAAGACTGATTGTGCTATTACATTCCTTTTCGGTGAAACTTTAAGCTTATAACACCTACTTCTGATACGTTTACCTAATCATAATTTCTTCCTTTTACAAATTAGACGTACCTTTTTTTCTATCGTCGATTTTTCGACAAGAAGCCTTTTAACAACGTCAATACACTTGGTCACGTTGTTCTTGTGAGTTTCAATTAACTTCTGTTGGGACTGAAGCTGCCGCTGAAGTTCTTCGTTAAGCTAAAAGAAAAACAAGTACTTTAAAGCAGAACTGAAGCCCTAGACTATTCCCATCTTTCGACCAGCCTTCGCGCCGAGTCACACTTAATCTCTGCACGCGCTGTCGTGATGTCGCTGTGAAGCCAAGTCAAATTTCTCCACAAAGATTTCCACCTCTCACAACATGTGCCTTAAGCCCCGTCTGCATTACCGTAAACCGACCGTTTTACGGACGGTCCGTAGCCGCAAAAATGTGGTCTTCATTAGGTCCGTAACCGCAAAAATATGGTCTACATTAGTCCCAAATAGGTGAATCTTGGGTTAAAATTTAAAAAACAGTTTATATGTGACTTGAAAAACAGTTGAAAAACAGTTACATGGGACTTTGACAAAAAAGCAGTCTTCACTACGTCCGTTTTACGGTTACGGAGGGGTCAGTACCGCCGTTTTACGGCTACGGCCGTCCGTAGAGAAAGACCCGTCTTCACTGCCGTAACGGTCAAACGGTCGGCCGTAAAACGGTCGGTTTACGGTAATGCAGACGGGGCTTTACAGTTTGTCAACGTTTCAAAACAAAATCAGTCGGAAGAAAGAATAAACCGTTCCCCACGGACTCTCTCCCGCACTCCTGTGAAATTAATTTACAGATACGCTACATGTCCTCCTTGCGCCCAAGCTGACAGGAAAACATGTATTGAGAAATGAACGGAAGGTCAGCTACGGTGTTCGTCAACCATTGTAACTCACTTTAAGTTTTTAACGATTGCTTAATCCCAAGAATCTGAACGTCATGGAAATGTACTCAATGACCTACAGGCGGTTGAATTAAAGAAATTGAAACTAAATTAAAGGAAATTGATTGACGGAATTAAAAGAAATTGATTGGTTGATTGATTGATAAACGTCACGGAAATGTATTCAATGACCTACAGGCGGTTGTGTAAGCGCATCTAGACCGGACACTGCGACTCGACTGTGGAAACTCTTTCGACGTAGGCCAACTGGGAACTCTGTAAAATGCCACCCTGTAATCAATAATTTCTTTGGAGATTTTACTCCGCCACGCTCTAAACTTTAGCTTAGTGCACTAAGAAAGAGTACATACATGAATGAATAGACATTTCCACCAAAATTCGAGACTGCTCGCGAACGACCTGCAAGAGCGGCCTCAATAGCCATCCCAAAACTCCAACAGATAAAATGTGACCATACGCGGTTTGAAGAAACATCTGTACCGTCATTCGTGAAAATTTGTAATCTTTGTTAGTGTTTATATTTTTGTATATACTGGCGACCTCGACAAACTTGGATTTCGGCATGATAGTTTCGAGAAGGATAAAATCCTGTCCATCTATATCTATGTCTATTTAAGATAATATTTGTAATTCTATATAACAGTTATTTGGGGTGGCGTCATCATCTTCACCTAAACTAATATGCTGCTGGGATGTCCGCTGGGCTTCCATCCTTTTCGGATCTGAGCAGGAAATCTTTCACTTCAGCTTAGGGCCAATTTTGATGTTAACTAATGTTTATTTTTAGTTTTCTTTCGCCTATAATGTTATGAGTGACACTAGTTGACCTTTGGTCTAGTTGATTGTTGTTATTACATTAGGCCTACTATTAGTACAAATTGTGGTCTGTGTATAGTAAACTTACCCGCTGTAACTCCTCTATCCGACTATCTCGCGCCTCCAAATCGGCACTTGCTTTTGATTCTAGCTCTTGCAGTCTCTGACCAGTCAGGTCAGTCTGAAACGAAAAGAAATCGTTCAGTTAACAAGCAAACCATCGTCCAACAAACCTAGGGTAAAACCCAGGCTTCACATACAGATCCCAGACACCCATTTTGGCCAAACGCCTCAGGATATCGGGAGGTGGATAATCTAGGTTTCAGGATGTGGGACCTGACTTTGGGGGTCCCAGCGCAGGCTTGGCCCGGAGAGGCCTAGATAGATATACATGGACATCGAGTTTAAGATCAATAATAAGCAGTCGACAAATAAATGACTTTGTGTAAATTCTGAATGGTTAGCTTGTCTGTCCGAAGGTCTAACACCTGTAATATCTGGTAGTGAAGCTCGGATTTTTAAACTACGCTAAATCCGTTCTTTCTCTACAACTGTAGCACGTTCCAGCCAGCAGACACGACAAACGGGAGAAGTAGTTCATAGACATCAGTGGTCAGTAAGACGTAAGATGGGGCGAATGTCTTTCGCTACAGGCAGAAAGGAGTCTCCAAGAAAAAGGATATGAATCGAGCTAAGGCCTAGACGCACCTCATCTGTCGCCAGCTTGGCTGGGGGTGGCTGAGCTGCCTGGGGCGACTGGCCAGGCGGCAGGGCTCCGATGACCGGTGGTCCAGGCCCCTTGCTCGCGACTGGTGCTCTGTCAGCTTTGCGACGGCTGCAGGAATCCGCGGCAGGGGAAGCACGGCTCTACAGAGAGAATAGCTCAGTAAAATGCGCAAATGACTTGATACTGGGCGGATTTTATCCCGGTAGGTAAGTAACTACGAGGTCTCCCTCCACGGGCTAGTAACCACAATGTTACGCGACTGTGCGGTATTACTAATCCATCTGTGGCTGTGAACCTACGCCATGCCGAATTTGTTCCATCTTTCGACCTGAGTCAACCCTTTTATAGTGCGTTTAGTTTAGTCGGATTTTTTCTTTTACCGTTTTTCAAATGCTCCATATGGCCACGCCTTGTGCCATTCCTTACATGGGTTAATGCAATTATTATTGGTATAGGTAAACAGCAGAACGTACCAAAATTGGGTGAACGTCAGAGAATAAAAGCTGTGTAAAGCGCCAATACCGATTACTCTTATGCACGGTTAACAGCTAAGCAGAAACGACCGGTAACGAACTGTGAAAGGAAGGACAGACCAATAGTGGCCTTGTGGGGCCAAACACCCAAGTGCATGCAAGTATAACATTAACATAATTTTACTACACTGTCCGAAATGTCATTACAGATAATACAAAGATGCGCAGTTTCAACAGATAACGCTTAGGATGTTAGCTATTATGCTTCTCAAATGCTACTGATGCTACTGATAGGTTATGCATACAAGAAGAGCCGAAACACAGCCGGAAAACATCTGCTGACTTTTATGTTTGTCATAACGATATCGGAAAAGTCAGCAGATGATTTTTCGGCTCTTCCTGGCAATGCTTGTTATGCATAACATTTACTGCATAACGTTTTCAAAATCACAACAGATTACATCTGAAGTGTTGTCTGTTGAAACTGCGCATCCTTGTGTTATCTGTTATGAAACTTCTGATAGTGTAATCAACTAAACCTGGTCCCAGCAAAGCCAGATACTTACGCGACGGCGGTAACAGCTGGGATAACCGATAGAATTATACATCATCCACAGGCAAGATCCCGTAAGCATTATGACCAACAATGTGACGATAAAGGCATGCGATTTGCGACCGCGACTGTACTCTCCAGTACGACTGTTCTGTACTGATAAAAGCGCAGCGAGATGCACTATAACCAAAATACTATGGTGTAACAAACAGAGAAAAGGTGACGTACCTGAGCCGTTCGAGCGGCTGACGGCGCCGGAAGCCTTGGCGGCTGCATCATGCTGTAGTCAGTCGATTGCTGTGCTGGGTTCGGAATGACAGGAACCGTTGCCATTCGACTAGCGGGATTCGAAACGGCCACCAGCAATTCAGGAGGCTGAAAAAAAACAAAGTAGGCTTAAGACTTAGCATTAGCATCGCAATTTAAGTACAGAAGACTCTCTACTTCAGACATTTCAGCAGATTTCAGAAGTGCAAACAACATGGAAGAGAAGAAAGCTTTTAAAAAATGGAGGGCTTGCTTCAAGCTAAAACAAAATCCAGCTCAGAATAACTAAAAAATCCTGCTTCAGCAGACAAAGGCAGCACTACTCTGAGAGCAACTTTTAAAACGTTCGTCATAGAAATGGCCAGTACTTCAAAACTGTACTTGCGCAGTACAAAGTACTTCCAAATTGTGTAATTAAGTGTCAAAGTACCTGACAACAAATATACTTAAGTAATACTTAACGTACATCACGTTTTAAGTAAAGTACATGGAGGGAACATAGTCTTTGCAGCTTTGAATGGAGCTACGGCCGCCTAGTAGTCTTCCCAACACTGTTACCAGTTACCAGCTAGGGCTCTCGATAGGTCTTTTGAACAATATCATTAAGTCCTAAATATAAAGCGAGGACCCTCTGATCCTAACCCTCTCTTTCCTGTCCTAATCAAGTTGGAGCATCTCCATAACGTCCTGCATTAGTGTGGATCGATCGATCCCGTCGGAAACCACGAGTCTCTTCCACTGTAAAACAAACTCCCTTCTGGCAGGAAACCTTGACACGCCAATGTCTTGTCAGAACCGTTGTCAGAAGAAGTGAATTTTATATATTCCTATCCGCTGGAATCTCGTTAGGTGCTCCGTTCATGGTTGTCGTCGCCCGTAATACTTTCACAGAACTCATAAAAGAAGAGTTTCTTTGTCGCTCCCATAATACAAAATCACGCCTAAACCACCAACGGTTTCAAATTCTTTACCTTCGTCCCTGAGATGTTGGCAATTTCAGGTGACGAGAAATATATAAATAAGTAAAGCATATCAAAAAAGGACTTGGTACTTTATGACACAACCGGAATATCGTGCTTACGCAGCGACATTCCGGCGCTAGACCAATAGATAGGATCTTTCTTACACGTGTTGACCGTACATTTTAGGAGAAGAAAAAACACACAGCAGGTCAGCTGCAAACTCTCAAAGTAAAAAAGACAGTGAGTTAATAGGAACACGAATACTTCAGCAAATATTTTGCATCATGGCGAAGACAAAGAGGTGCTGACCCCTTGCTGACCAAAGGAAGAACCCCTTCTGACAAAGCCATTATGACCCAGACGTTTCAGTAAATATTTGCACACACAACTAGGGCATACCTGGTACTGCTGAGGCGAAGGCGACTTGGCTCCACTCCCCCGCCCAGGACTAGTTCCAGGCTTCGGGAAGTATTCATTAATTTTTTTACTATCCTGTCTCCCCTTATCCCCTCTTGCTGCCTTCGTGGCACTGGACGGCTGAGGGTCGTCATTTTTCCGCCTCCGCTTTCTCTCGGCCGGGCGACTTTTTTCCGGTGTGATCGCAGCTCCGTCCTCTCGGTCTGAAGATCCTACGATATAAAGCGCACTATTAGCATCAGACAAATGACAAGAAAAATACTGAGACTCCCCAAAATTATATAGAGCGGCACTGGTTTCTGAGCTTCCAGTATAAGCTGTTTCTTCGGCTAAAATATAACACCGGCTAGTTCATCGCTTGCTAGATTAGCTAAGGAGTCTAAAGGTGCCTACAGTAAAAACGAAAACCAAGCCTCGTGTCCACGGATCCCGGATTTGCGTTGCGTGGCTAATCCGCTACCGTCTTGTAGAAGTCCCGACTCCATGCCAAGTTTCCCCTTTCTAATCGTTGTCTGAGGAAAAAATTTGACCTGGACCTCGAGCGGCGCAAATCGAATTATCTAATCTAGGTGTCGCTAGATTCCTCGACGTAAACTACAGTCAATCAGCTTAAAACCGAGGAGGTTTTACCGCTTGCTTAAAACCGATTGGCTGACATGACGTGCGAACCCAAGACACATCACTTTCTCTATCCACAGCTTTATTCACCACTTGCCACGTGAAATTAGCGATTTTTTTCGCTTGTCGACTCTTTATCTGCTGGGAAGAGACTGTAATACTGTATGTTCCTTCTTTCCTTCAAGCGGACACTGTCCGTAAGCTCAACCCCGTAAGAAATCAGCCAGACCTTCTTTCAGCTAACACACAACTCCGGCGCAAAACTGGCCAACAACAGCCAACCAAACTGCGACCCCTAATAATGAAAAAAAGAGGGCATCACCTGTACTCAGGTTTGAGTCCTGTTTCATCACTTCTCCCTGTTCGATGGCCGTGGACACATACTGAGGAACGCCACCACTTGAGCTACTCTTAAACGGAGGAATGCCTTGGTGAGATAGTCCTAAGGAGAAAGGGCTGGGGTTCGGGTCCATCTTCATCAGCATATTTCCATCAGGCAATCCTACGGGGGTTGTCGGGGTAGATGACGAATTCTGAAGGGGCATGTAACCAGCCACGTTCGTTTGAAGGGTGAGGCTGGGGTTCTGTTGCGCAAAGGAACTCCCCTGAGACGAGTTACCGGCCGCAGGCGTAAAGCCCTAGAATGAAATAAGGTGTTAGGCGTATATCCTTTTGAGCGAGACTACTGCGATCGAACAGAGTTAGAACAAAACTAAAGAGCGTAAACATGAGTATCTATTTGTTTGGTTTAGGGTTTTCATTCGTACCTTTTACTTTGTTTAATTTTACTCCGCTACAACTAAAAAGCGGTCATAAACAAACAAATAAAAATAAAATTGTGGACAATCGACGGGGGTTAAAGAGCGGTCGGCTCGTCGCCAGGAGGTTGTGGGCTCAACTCCCGCTCCAGCAGCATTTTTACTTAAAGGACATGTCGTACTTATGATAGCAATTCATTCTACTTCAGTATTATTTCCATCCATTCATTCATCCATTCACTGAATGTAGATACTTAGGTTTCGTCGTCAATGAAGATTTGAAGGATGATACTCACCTCCGTGACCTTGCGCACGGTGTTTGTAAGAGAGGGAACGATTTAACATGGAAATTTGGTTTTGTGAACAGTGCAATTAAGATTAGGCTGTTTAAGACGTACTGCAACCAGTTCTTTGCGTTAGCTTTATGTTATAGGTGTACTAACAGGTCATACTATAATCTGGAGGCTTGTTACAGGAGAATTTTTAGGCGTCTGATTCGTCTGCCGGCTCGAGAGTGCATAAGTCAGGCATTCGTCCAGAACCATTGCTGCAGTTTTGCAGAACTTACTCGTAAAACCCGGTCATCTTTGGTTGTAAGGATATGGCGGTCAGAGAACTGTCTTGTTCTCCTGGCAGCAAACCCCATTTTCCACAATCTACCAGTTTGGAGGCATTTGTTGGAGACCCGTAATGTTGTGCCATAGTCTTGTTTTATGTTAATTGTTTGTTTGTTTGTTTATGGCGAAAGCTGAATTAAAAAGTTAACAATAATAAGTATATCCTATCTCCTCTATTAGCAATAGACTGATTATGACGCTTGCCACGATTTCTTGTCTTTACGTGTCGTAGTAGGCACCCGACCATTGTTCCCTGGGCGCTGCCTTCATTCGAAAACGGGGTATGCACATTTTGCCGAGATTTTCGTCCAAGGCAAGGGGCATTGAAAGAGGCTAAAAACAGCCGAAGCCGTGTGTAGTTTTCTGCAAGCATAGCTTTGTTCTAAAGTGGTCAACTGTCTTAGAACATTTAAGTAGACACATTTCGAGGTGTCCATTAAAGTTTAACCGAAAAGGGCTAGGATAAGACAATCTAGTTAGTAGTTACCTATCACTTATTCACTTAAATTGGCTTGAAGACCCGCTGAAAGTGAGTTACTTCGTTGTTCCGCTATTCACGAATAATCGATTTTCAAATAGTGGAATTTCCGTGTGATTCGTGGTGCCTCTATGCGCTTGTATTTTTGCTGTATGCCTTACGAGAAAGATTTATCAATATTTTTTGTTCAGGCACTAAGCAATCTTCACCAATCTCACCACTGCCCACTGAAAAGCCGCATTTGTGTTGAGATTAAAATTTACCTGGTCATAGTAGGATTTACGCTGTGGGGACGGCTGGAGATACTCTGAGCCTCATAACTAGAGCAGATAGTGGAAAATCAAAAAATCCCTTTGCAGAATCCAAACATTTCAGTGTAGGCTATCCAATCATCTGACACACAACCGAGTTGGGTTTTCAGTTAAACTTTAACTGTTTACATCTGTCATCTGAGCAGAAGTTAGCAAAAAATGCACGACACAAATCAAAAGGTCTTGTGCGATTACAAAGTGGTCACTGTCTCGGATTGTTGTCTATTTATCTTTGTTTGCGCTAGGCCACTTCATCAGGAAATTTCGCAAATTCTCAGATGCGGCACCAAATACCACGCAAAATTTGGATCCAGGGGAAAACCCGCAGGTTACTACAAAATATAGTGAAACAGACAACCTATCTGAATGGAATAATTGATTTAGACTGAAACAAAGACCGGCTCAAAAACAAGCAAATACTGGCAGGGACTGCTTACCCGGGGCCCGAGAATCCTCGCTTCAAGTAGCTCCTGCTTCCTTGGATCCAGGGCTTGAAGGTTATCCATCCGCTGAGCTGAAAGAGAGCGGTATTGACTGGGAGACAAACTATTTAGGATCTCAAGTGTTAGTCTCACTATCACTTCTCATTATCGAAAACAAAAAAGCGACAGTTAGCTTCATATTAGAGGCATTCATACTCGATGCGAATCACCGTGCTCCGGAATTGGCAGCGATGAGATCGTCCTTATCCTCCTGCCGGCTGCGGCCAGCCTCCGGCTATTGATCAAAGGCAACGAAATTCTTCAAAAAATACACACAGACAAAATACTATCTCTCTGAGCCGCACACGAAAACAAATCAGGTCCCCAGTAAAAATGACTGACTGTGACTATACTTGGCTCGGAAACAGTTTGCTTCTCAGAGTACACGTCATTACACGATACTCTCGCACATGAATGCAAAACAGCTGAATCGATATGCAAGAAAGACGGCAGTCGGTGCACCAGTCGTTCGGCCAAGAGAGTAGGTAAAGACAAGGGGCATTGGGGAGTGGAGTCCCATTAGCAAGTTCCCAGGCTCTTGCTTCGCCACTGAGCGAGTGAGCATTGAGCAACCGATCTTCTCCTAGCCCTACTAGCCGGAAACATCAATGCCACCGCGGCAATTCGGCGTTCTTTCGACGTATGTCTCGGTCGCGTTCCAATGCCGTGTGATAACAATGAGCGCAAATCAAAAATGCGTGCACGGGGGTCAGCTCTTGGCGAGTGGGGAGGATGAATATTGCGTCTTCTGACAATCCGAGTGAGCAAGCACCCTCCAGGCAAAAGGGCAGATGGTTGTTAAGAGCGGGGACACGAGCAAGGTACAGAGGAAGTATTAAGATTATCGATGAGGTGTTCAACAGAATGCCAACGTTACATCACACACAATTTATTTATAATGAAAAACTTGGTGATGGTCGGCTACTCTGCTGGAGCAAAAAATTTGGAGAAACAGTAAAATTAGGGAACTTTCGTTTGTTTCTAGGCAAAAGCATAGGCCTGACGGAAACCTTGGCATTGCGTAGCTGTTGACTGTGGTTTGATTTATAAATCCAACCCTGCTACATGCCTCGAGAATCTTTGGACCACACCTCGATCAATCTTTCGTAAGATATGAGTTCATGCGCAACGTCAAGCTAGTGAAACATGACTTAATAAAGCTCGAAGGGACAAAGCGAATTGCCCAACTAACCCAAGACAGGGATCAAGATCAGGGAGGGTTCGTGTGTTCAACTGCACCAGAAAATATAGCGGAAAATATCTCATAGCCGACCGTAAGGAAAACCTCAATGAGATCCTATTCAAGTCGGTGAAGTTCTCGGTGAAGTTAAAGACCGTCGGATTTGTGAAGCACGCTTAGATGATCTGGGGGAACGCGCAAGAGCGTCTGTTGTTGTGTAATGCCAACTACATCCGAGCACCCTCAGTGTCACTCGCTATACACCAATTCGCATCCCCTGGCACTCAAGAAGCCATTGAATACAGCAGAGATATGCTTCTTTTGACATCAGTTTAATACGGTGCCGTTGTTCTCCCACTTGCTGTTATAGGTTCAACTTTTGGTGAGTCAAATTAGTCATTTGAAGAGAATAATGATCCTGAACGATGTTCGTGGTCTGTTTTACGATTCACTCAAAAACTTAACCGTGCCAAGTAACATGCATCTATTTAATAAGGAATTATTAACTTACTCTCAAAATCCATAATTAGCACCCTGTAAATCTCATCGAAGAACTGAGCCTCATTAGCAGCCAGAAACAAGTTCCCTTCGTCGCTCCCCACAGAATCCTTATTCAGAAGAGTCTGACGCTGCATTAGCCTTCACTCTCCCCAAATGGGTTTGGTGCAATCCTTTAACTCAAATCCTTTAACAATCCACTCCTTCCGTCTAGGAATCTCTGACACACATAAGGACTATCACCATTCACAATGAAACCGGCACGGTTGTTCGATGCAATCAAACTGGCAGCCTATATGGTGGCACCTTGCCAAACACCTAGCGAGAGAACAAAAATGACGCGTAGTAGTAAACCAACGCGGTAATCACTCTGGTCGGGGACAGATGAAGACTAGACTAGTTCCTCCTCGTGTGTGTTGTATGCAACCGGCGAGCCACCATTTTGAAACGAGATATGGACATTAGACTCAAGTCTCAACGGGTGTCGCCCCTGAAAAGAATAGCTCTCGATCCGCTTTTCCGGGGATGCAACGCAAGAAACCCTACTGAAGTGCGGACGATTAGGGTTGGAGACCGGGCCCTAAGACACAAGTTGGGACACCAGTACAGGCGTGGGGGCTGTAGGGCTAAAGGATAGCGTTCGTAACCCTTCCGTAAACCTTTACGACGGCAGACAGGAAGTTGAACTTTGGCTAACCTTTTTCGTAGTCATCCAAAATAATATTTAAAAACAAATTTGGAAATGCGGAATGAGGAAACTGAAAATTGCTAAGATAATTAATACATGGTGTATAATAAGGTCGAAAATCTTAAACGTTTTTTTCAAAAACAAATTGTCATATAAAATCTACGTAAAGTTCACAAGGTCAAATTCTCGTTTTCAGGGGCGACAAACTTTACGGAACATATTTTGCGAAAAACTTAGGAACCTTGCGAAAGCCGTCTGAGTCGTCTTTACGCAAGTAAATAAAGTTCCGTATGGGGCGACCAACGCAGAGGGAGTGACCGGGTTGAGTATTATTCAGCCTTTCGCACCAGGGTTGGTCACCAAGAACCAGGGTGTACGAGTTACTTGCTTACTTCAGGATACTTTGGGTTACTCAGGGTTACTTTGGGTTACTTTGGGTTACATTGGGTTACATTGGGTTACATTGGGTTACTTTGGGTTACATTGGGTCACGAGTCTTGCGCACAAATGGCGTACATCACGCTTGCAATTGTCTCAAAAGTAACCCAAGTATCTCAAAGTATCCCAAAGTAACCCAGTGTAACCCGAAGTAACCCAAAGTAACCCAAAGTAACCCAACGTAACCCAAAGTAACCCATATAACCCAATGTAACCCAATGTAACCCAAAGCAACCCCTCGTGCGCAAGACTTGCGTGGTGACGTTTCAAACTTTTCGTCAGACGAGACGAGGCGCCGATTGCAATATCTTGAAACTGATGCGAAATTCCTTCACGAAACAATTGAAATTCACGGAAACTTAGAGATACTTTGGGATAATGTGGGTTACTTTGGGATACTTTGGGTTACATTGGGTTACTTTGGGTTACATTAGGTTACATTGGGTTACTTTGGGTTACATTGGGTTACTTTGGGTTACATTGGGTTACTTTGGGTTACATTGAGTTACTTTGGGTTACATTAGGTTACATTGGGTTACTTTGAGATACTTTTGGGTTACTTTCCAGGGTGTACGAAGTTACTTTTGGTGACCAACCCTGGCTTTCGCACATGGTCATAAGATAACCTTCGTAAAAGGGTACGGAATTCCAAAATTCTAAAATAATGACTCGCGTTATCCAGCGCTATTACGAGAATAAACCAGAATGCATGCAAATGTCTCAGACAGCAAGCATTTACAAATCAACGAAAGCTCTGAGCTGGAATTTGGGCAAGTGTTAATCGACACTGAATCTAGGCGGAACTGAAAACGGGACTTGAGCTTGTGACTGAATCACGAAATCCAAGCTCAAGCAAGACTCACATGGTTGAATTCAAACACTACTATCTCTTTTTGGTAGAAAATCACGCCAGTTGCCGATTGGCTTCACTTGGATCAATTCAACGCAAATATTGTAGCCTCAAGTCAAACTGCTTACTAGTTGACCGGTAGTGGACCGGCTACAGACACAACAAGCAGATAAAACACAGCGATCAGCTTCGTCTTTCTGCTTGCACGGGTGCTATTTCCACGGCAGTAAACATAACAATAGAGACAAATTATGAAAATCTTACTCGATACTCGATCAAGCCCTTACGAAGAAGACCAAGGAGACAGCTAGCGGCTGTAGCATGAATACTTCGCCGGAGCTCGAGGCTAAATGCCAAGAGATTCCTTGATCGGCAACAATCTGGTTCACGAAATGAACCGACGAAGAGAACGGGGCAATAGGAAGCAAGGTGTGTGTGAGCTCAAGAGAAAATCAATATTCCTAAGGCATCCGGTCATTTATGCAGCGCTACTACGGTCGAGTCAAGCTGGATCTAAAGGAAACCAAGCTGCGAACGCACCGAGAAGCTGCAGACAGGGAGGAGTGAAACAAAAGAGGCAAGCTGAGCTGAGCGAGAGTTCAGGTAGCCTAAAGCTTGGGCCCAATGTTATCACTCAATCAAAAAATACTAATGAACCATTACACCCTGCTCAGACGCATTAATTCCCAGTCACGAGACGGTGTCACGTCGTCTTATTCTGCTTTTCGTTAGAAGACGGCTTAGACCGGAACCAAGACCAAACCTCCGGCCGTACTAGGAATAAGCGACCACAGCAATAATCTAAGTGAATAGAAATCCAGAAATCGGCACTCTTCACAAAATCTGGAGCAACAGACGGGAAGACAGTCTTAGGCCTAGTACAGACGTCTAAACCTGATAACCAATCTACAACAGTCAGGCTTCACAGCTAGATTGACTCGCAGTACAACCTCACCGACACGATCCTTTAAAGAATGTGCAAATTCTCGGCTCCGTCGCAATACAACTTCAACGGAAGTCGTATCCTCTCCCTCTAATCAACGAAGGGGCGAAACTTTTTGCCCAGAGACAATATTCTAGCTATCTGCAGGTCCTAGTTCTGCCACTGCCCTACGTGCACAAGACTAGTCAGACCTTTTCCCGGAACAATCAATACTGCTGACGCGGATAGGGCACCATACTGCTAAAATGAAGCCACAACTTTCTTTAAACAAATCGGCGTAACCGAAGAAACGAAGATCAACGACGCATCCCCCGGGAATAATACAAGGACTGGATACGGCTGCTTTCGTTTCTTCCGGCCTCAGACAGTGGACTTGGAAACGCCAATACTCCGGGAATCTCAGGAAGGTAGCCGAAATCCAATTGGAGAGACACCTGCTCAACTACAGCATGCTGAAGACAGGTTTTCGCCGTGGCTCATAGTGTACAGGAAAGGACAATAGAGGTTAACTTGCGTAGGAATTCCGAACTGACAACATTTGGCAATTAATAAATAGGCTAAAGCGATCAGCGATTTGCAAAACAAAAATCTGAATTTTTGCCCAGAACAAAGTTGATTTGTTTTCTTCCCGATACCTATTAGTGACGCACTCGAAAAGTTTTTTCTCTCTATTGAACAAAAGTGCCCTGATAGATTTTTATCTCTTTCTTTTTATCTTTTTTTTCTCTCTTCTGTTTTTGATTGCAGATTAAGTAAGAATATGTTTGTACGTTTGGTCGGTTACTTTATATTCGTGTAATTGTTTGTCAACTGACACATGTGCTGTTGTCTAGAATTCTTCTTCCCTCTTCAGTGTCGAAGGAATCAAATAAATAACAGCCGAGGCCTAATTATAAACCGTTCAAGCAGTTGCAGGCTTCGTAGTCCTTCCATCCGTACTATTCCGGAAATAATCCTTTACAATGTTGCTGGACAATGCTGCCGGCGCTTGGGGGGGGGGGTCAACAGGTCAATTGGTAAGGCTAATAGTTATAGCCTCACGAAGTCACTGCAAAATTCTTGCAACCGAATCCGTCTTTCTACAAGGCCCATCAAAAATGGCATACTAAACTAGACTAAGTTGGAACTTACTTGGGAAAGTTGATCCTCGTCAAACTTGGCGAAATTAGAAGCTCCAGGGGAGGCGCACAATACTTCACTTCAACATTTAGGCAGAAATTCACTTTTGCTATTCAACGGCCGGAGAGATAGCTAGCCGGCTGGCGTCCTGCACAGAGGTTCTTTGCTTTCACGTTAGAGAAAAAGATCGATTCCACTATCCAAGGCAGAGAGAAGTCTTCTCTTCCTGTCACTCCACTCCACGATAAACCAAGATTTGTGCCAGGGCGAGATCTGTAGCCTGGTGACGACGTTCCTTAATTATCGATTCGGCTCCAGCGAAAACTCAAGTCCGCTTAATAATCTGCAAAACAGAGAGCAATGAAAGGTTTTGTGACGCCTGCTTTCAGAAAGGAACAGAAGTAATATTACTCAGCGTGCCTGTTAGATTGGGTAGACAATAATGGCCAAAACTCACGAAGCAACGGATCACCGCTTAATGCCCCACATCATATCCGATTCCCTCTCCCTCAACCCTCTCTATCCAACCGATGGAACCACCACACTTCGTCGCAATTTTGATGATCGAATTATCCAGCCATGGCCTAAGCCACTGGATTTCTAAGCAAGTGACAGCTAGGAAGGAAGCTTAAACCAACACGCGACTACAACGCGGGAGGGCCGGTGACTTCAACCTAGCCATCAACCCCGCTGCCGGTTATGGTGAACACCTATTTAGAAACTCTCGAAAGATGACGCTTATCCGTCGCAAAGAAGCTTGGCAAATTAAAAGAAGAAAATTCGAAACATGACCATCTGGAAGCCTAAACCGACAACTTTAAAAACTTAGCAAACGTACCAGCTTTCGGGGTTCCCCAAAGGCCTTCCAAGAAGATAACAGTTCTTATTGATAAACGTTTCATCCATGAACTTATATATTATACTGCGTTATGACCTGGCGTAAATACCGTACGAATCATAATCCCCTCCGACGTGACTGCATCTATCACGAGAGGCATAGCAGCAGCTCTCCAAATTACGCCAGGCTTTCATTTTCTATACCGCCATCAGGCAAGGAAAGCTAGACGATTCGACTCACTTCCAGCATATATATGTGTTACAGATCTATCTGCCATGAAACAAAAACCAAGCACAAGTGCCTCACTTGCTACATGCACAATCATACCAAAAGTAAAAATTACAACATAAAAATCCAAAGATAAATAATAAGTGAACTATCGAGAAGACTACAGTAAAAAAATTCGTTTGGCAAAGTTAAGGTAACTGAAGAAATCAATTTACTGTTTCACAGTCGTTAATTGAACACCTTTTGGTTAGAAGTCTATCCGGGACTACAGCAAAGTTAGGTTATACTGCGATCGGAATTGCCAGGTTCCAGCATCCTGTGCCCAGATTGTAAGAGCTTTCTCCAGCATCTACCGACAGATTACACCAGCTTATAGTTTTGCTAACCACCTGGTAGTTTTTGCAAGCAGTTCCCAGTTGATTCTTCAAACAGTTGAACACAATGATTGTCCAACACTCACAGCTCCAACACTCACCAAATTTCTTTTAGCTTAATTCCAAATCAAGTGCAAACTAGAGGATTTTCGAATGCCTTTTTAACTACTCCTAGGGATGCCCCAGATCCAAAGACAAAGAACCTGGTCACTTTCTCACTCAATCCAGTAAGTCAATTATAGTAATACGCAATTACACCACGGATGGTGTAAAAAAATCGGCACTTTAAATGGAAAATTATTTACAATATCAAAAAATGTTGCTTTATAGTGTCTAAACAACAGGTTGCCTAATTTTTGCCTGGATAGTGATCAAAGCAGTGTAAAACTACATCTGAATCTTTTTGGTTAAACACTAGGTTCTGATCAATGTTCCATGTTAAACCATATCCCCCTAGCAAACATAGCCAGAATATTCCTGGTGTGGTTAAATGGAACAATCCCCTGAAATTATTCTGGGATATTTGGCCAAGGTTCTCTTCAGCCCACAGGTAGCCTAAACTCTAAACCTGCAATCAGAAAAAAAATGAATCAAGCCTGCAAGATGTGCAAATTTACATTTTTTAACAAAAGTGATGCTTCATCCACTCCCCAGAATGAATACCAAGAAAACTCTAAAGCTAAACTAAAATCATCATTTCACCAAGAAAATCCAAAAGCACACCAAAATCATCATTTCAAAATCTCTAACAACCCATGAATCCATTATGTTTCTGTAATCCTTTCTTCTAGTAGTCCAGACCCTCCTCAGAGTAAGTGCCATGCATTTGAGTATAAAAATATAATTGTTAAAGGAGATGCATCATAAGCATTCTAGCACTTGCAACGTCTAGACCCCCCCCCCCCACCCAAGATGAAGACACGACTCGATCCGACCGCTGGGTCATCTAGTGGCGCGGGTCGGAAGTGCATAACATGGAGAGTTTGACTATGTATCTAACAAATTGTTTTTATTGTATCAGGCACATGGAAAATGTGTAGAAAAATCAAACTAACTATTTGCATTATCGATTTCTTTGAGTATTTTGTTTTCTGTTTTTTCCTTGATAATTCCCGAAGTCCAAAGAATTAAGGATGTAACCAGATCACAATAAACAAACGCCGTAAATTATACTAAATTCGTTATAACGATTTCTTAGAGATTTTGAAAGTAAGCAAAATAATATTCAGCTTCCGATACCAAAAATTGTCAAACTAGCCGAGGGTTTTTACTTCTGACATATCTAAACGTCCACAGGGTGATATACATCGTTGTTTTAATCCTCTTACACGCCCCTCGATCTTCTCGAAGATTCTAGTATAACTCTGACCCGCGTCGGGAGATCAGTGAATATTTAATGAGTAATGGCGAGTTGACGAACTTGTTTTCAAGAGTGAAAGTAATTTGTGGATTACCATGGAGATTCTGGAGAAATCAAAGATAACTTGGTGTTCGTAAATATTCGACCCATCGTAAAATGATAGTGTGTCCTACCTTCTCGGCCCACATGAATCAACTACTTTAGGTCTATTGACAATAAGAGTATCGCATTTTTGAGAAAATTCTCCTGAGCACAGGGCATCTCCTACTTAGGTGAAAAAGAATCCCGTACATAGGAATCTCCGGCGAGAGCAAGGAATTACACGGTTCCTGTACAAGTCATACATGATGGTCTACAAAGCTCTACCAAACACAGGAAACTTAGCTGACTACTTAGGGTGAGCCTGAAAAAAAAGGCCTTTTTCACAAGCTCTTTACAGTTTTTGGGGCTTCCAGAAATAAAACTGGAACTGAAACATGTTTAGTCTTTGGCAAGGATTCCTTTCTAGCTACTGTCCAAGGTCAAAATGAAATCCTGGTTTGTTTAGTTAGGTAGAGAAGTACCTTATACTGGTTGTCAAAAAAGGGCTTTGTGTGCTAGACTGGTCAGGTTTCCTCCATATTTTCTTTTACACAGGGGATTCCTTGTCAATTAATTAGGAAATTCTCTGACTCAGAAGAATTCTTGGAGAATCTGGTGCCCATCAAGTCTTGCTTCGGACAATCCTCTCCTTCGGGTGCTTTCGGGGCCGCTTTTTCGGCTATCTCTGCCACTTTGGCGGACTTGGTCCGGTGAGATCTATACACAACAAACTTGATGTTCAAGCACCTTTTTTGTTGTTTGTGTTTTTCTCTCTTATTTTGTTACTGTTTGATATGTTGTTGTTGTTTTTTGTATGTTTTTGAGTGGCCCTAGTTGGTCCTTAGTTTGATGAAAATAAATAAATAAATAAATTCCATTTACAATCCAGTCTGCCACAACTTCCTGCTTTTTGGGTTGGCTACTGGAGCCTATATTATTTCCATCACAATTTAACTTGCCGATACTGTTGCCCAGATTAGCTTGTCTTTATCTCACCAAAGAAACTTCAAAAAAAGGTAAAAATTATCTCAAATGAAAGCCAGCTTCTTCTTCTTCATTGTAGGTTTTCTTACGAGATACTAGCACACAAGCTTCGTTGCCAGTAGGCTACATGAATTTCTGTGAGGCCCAAAAATGTTTTGGTTACTTTGTACTACCATAATGGCTGGTCACCTGAATTCTGTTTCCATCACAACATCTGTTCAACCATAGAAACTTGGAAATAAAATGAAAACAAACTGCCTAATTGTTCAAAACAACGGCGAATTCAGTCTAAGAAATATATTTAGTGTTGTAAAAAGAAAAATCTTTGTCTTTTTGGCTTTCAGGCATCAACATTGACTCTCTTGTACTGTAACAATCCAAGATGCCGTGACTTCATTTCCATCACAACAGTGCCAGAATTTCTGAATTAAGAAAGATTTATCAGTGAATATGTTTTTAAACACACATCTTTCAACAGGCTTAATTAGTTTAGACAGGTTGTGGTGCATCTAAGGCACATCTAAGCTAGAAAAGTAATTATGTAGGGTGCTTAAGGAGATAGAGATCAATATAAATAGTATAGGCTCCAGTATGCCAAAGGCTCATCTAAAGGAGCTGTCCGGGTTCCTTCAACCGACAGGAAGACTGGACAGATTCAAATCAAGGTAAATGTGATGACAAGTGTTATAACAAGTGGTGTTTTCATCAACGTTTACTGTACATGTTTGCCATCAATCATAATTGTGGCAAAGAATCCCAAACAATAAGATTTAGAAATGGAAACAAAGGATCAGAAGATTTTTCCATCACTTTCATTTTGGGCATATAATATAGGATCATATGATTTTTAAATAAATTTCTTATCCCGGACATGTGCCAGACAGAGGCGTCACTACTGGGGGTGTCTGGGGGAGGGGAGGGGTGGGACGCCCCCCCCCCCCCCCCAATGTTGTCGGCCAGTCGGTAACAAATAGCCCGAGTCGGCGCGAAGCGCCGCGATTTTTAGCAAAAACAGTCAATTTTTGTCTTAGAAATCGTAGTTTTTTCTTAAAAACAATCAAAAACAGTCGGTTTTTCGTAAAAATAGTCGATTTTTTCTTTAAAATAGTAGTTTTTTCTTAAAATCAGCCGATTTTTCGCCAACACAGTCGTTTTTATCCGCAAAAATAGTCGGTAAAAACGACCAGCCAGTCGGTAAATACCTTGTCCCCCCCCCCTCAAACATTTTGGCTAGTAACGCCTCTGGTGCCAGACATAACTTAAATACACAAGTTGCTGCTGACTCTGCCAAAAAGGAGTTGCTGTTGATGGTGGTTGATGGTGCCATAAGATTGGAAATCAAACACTAGGGCATACAATTATTATGGGGTTGACTAATAGACTGCAAGTATTTTCAACCACCATTTCGATTTCTCCCCTGACAGAAAGAAAGTCTGCTCTAAAATTTGCAAGATTAGATGATATTGTTCTTAGAACTATTAGACTTAACATATAGCGAGCACATCGAAGATCTGAGAGGTATTTATGTTATTTTCCTTCACTGATGTTAGCGAGGACAGCATTACCTTCATTGCTATGTTAATTAAGTTGGATGAAAGAACAGAATGTTGCATGTTTTCTTTGCCTCACCATGGGTTTTCTTACTATAGAAGTAAGGACTTTCAGGCCTGGAAAGGGCGCCTGTTTGTTTCTGTATCTGAACACAGAACAACCATCTCAGACAGCTATCACACACTCAGCAACTGTAGAATACACGTGGTCAAATGCTTGTTTGTTATGCTTTTAGTGGTGAACGGATGAAATCCAGTTGC
Source organism: Branchinecta lindahli (assembly GCA_023053555.1). Taxonomy (NCBI): domain Eukaryota; kingdom Metazoa; phylum Arthropoda; class Branchiopoda; order Anostraca; family Branchinectidae; genus Branchinecta; species Branchinecta lindahli. Next base: position 12,256,579 of record JAKZAO010000007.1, on the reverse strand, counting down.
CCAAATCTGTTTATGTTGCTGAAATCTGTTTATATTGCTGAACATAGATAAGGTATACTACTATGTCTGAGTAAATAATTTTCACACAAACATTCAAACAAATGTCATTGCCCGACATTAGGGAAATAGTGTGATATTTAATTAATTCTGCAACTTTGAAAAGTTAGCCCTTTTCAACAGAAACATTGACCTTTTCAAAGCCATTTATTGCTTAGCAGAATCATCTCAAAAAAAAAATAAAAAAAAAATTTGGCCAACCTAAAGTAAAAAAAGACAAAGGCTTTGTCTTTGACATAGGTTACTTTGAGTTTGATTAAATTGTTCTCTCATCAAAGGTTACAGCATGCCAATAGCTAGCTGCAATCAATTTTTTTTTTTTTTTACTTTTCCCTATTCTAGTTTATTTACAAGTGCAAGCACTCTGCAAGCACTTTCGCAATGAGAAATGAAATAAAGTGTCTGATTTGTATAATGCAAATCAGACACATACAATGTATTATTTGATCAACATGTTTGAATTTGGATGTGTTAGAATTTCTATGTTTTACCTTAAAGTTTAACTGAAAAGCCAACTTATTTGTGTGTCATTTAATTGGATACACTGAATTATTTGGATTCTGCAAAGGGATTTTTTGATTTTCCACTATCTGTTCTAGTTATGAGGCTCAGAATATCTCCGGCCGTCCCAACAGCATAGATCCTACTATGACGCAGGAAATTTTAATCTCAACTCGTACGCGGCTTTTCAGTGGGCAGTAGGGAGATTGGTGAAGATTGCTTAGTGCCTGAACAAAAAAAAAGATAAATCTTTCTCGTAAGGCATACAACAAAATTACAAGCGCATAGAGGTACAGGACGTGCCATAAATTCCGCCCCCGTCTGATTTCCGCCCCCTAGTTAAATTTGACAGATACTGAATATGTTAGCAGGTTTCTGAATGACCATAACTCCACCTATCTACTGATGTAAAAATCTCCCTTCAGATCCTTTCAAAGAGAATCTCTTTCTTCTCTGAAGGTGCGAACGGCGGAAATGAGACCTCTGGTGGACGGATTTTGGACAGTGTAGAAAACGCTCAGATCAGAAATTTCACTGACATGTCTGGAGTAGCGAGCTACTGAAGGCATCTAGCGTCCAAAACATTGGTTCATCTTGGTTAAAAATGTCGATTTCACTTTCGACAACTAATAAAATAATTGCCTGCTGTGATGCCTACATTTGATTACAGATGCTTTTTTGCAGTACGACGAAGAGACACAATAGTGGCGTTTTTGATCGCCGATCAAATTTGCCCGGTAGACGAAGCGAGTTTGCCGATTCGTGCATATTACTTTTTCAATAGCCGATAGCCGTTGGCGATCGCCGATGTTTCTGGGTGCGCAAAAACGAGTTTTTCATTTTTGAAAATACCGCCTGATCCTCAAACGAAATCCATACGTCAACGGCTAATGGCGAGCCCTTGGCCGATCTGCGATGGACACGAATTTAGGCGATAGACGTTAGTCGATCAGATCAAAAACAGAAGTGGCGTTTTTGAACGTCGATTAGTTCAGCGATAGCGTAGCCATTTGACTTTTTGGCATTTTTGACGTTCGCCAGAAGCCGATAGCCAGGCCCGTATCTAGAAATTTATTTCGGGGGGGGGGGGGGTTTGCCCACGGGTCGGGCCAAAAAGTACAAAAATTACATAGATCAGAGGTTAAAGCCTACAAAAACTATTACTTTTGTGGGTTCGGGGGGGGGGGGTTCGAACCCCGTAACAACCCCCTGGATACGGCCTTGCCGATAGCCGTAGCTGTTTCATCTAATTTATGTTTTTGTGCTCAACAGCTAACGTCTATCGCCTAAATTCCTGTCCATCGCCTATCGGCCTAGGACTCGCCGGTAGGCGATGGACGTTGCCTCCAACTCCTAAAAGCTATCGAAAACAGTAAATAAGCACGAATCGGCAAACTTCCTATATTTGTTTGCGAGTTGTGTGTTTATTGGCTGTAAACTGTAACACTATGTATTACCGTACTGTAAGAATTATAAAAAAGTTACAAGCATACAACGCTGAACTGTTTTTTCTATTTCTTCGGTCAGGCCCTCCATCAAGCATCAGATAGCACAAATGCTGGTGTTTTGTTTGAGCCCAAAAATAAACGGCCTTTCATCTCAGGTCCCTTGCCAAAATTAAAAATTTCCCCCGTCGCTGCAGCGAATACTGATTCTGCAAAGTCGCCATCTAGTATGAGATAGATAAATTTGACGTCAACGGCTAACGGCGAGTCCTTGGCCGATGGGTGATGGACACGAATTTAGGCGATACACGTTAGCCGATTAGAATGAAATCAGAAAATAGTGCCGTTTTTGATCGCCGATTAGTTTCGCCGGAAGCCGATAGCTGTTTCTTCTAATTTCTGTTTTTGTGCTCAACGGCTAACGTCTATCACCTAAATTCCTGTCCATTGCCTATCAACCTAGGACTCGCCGATAGGCGATGGACGTTACCTCCAACTCCAATGGCTATCGAAAACAGTAAATAAGCACGAATCAGCAAACTTCCTTAGTCTACCGGAGAAATTTCACCGGCTATCAAAAACGCCACTATAATAAGATAAACAGCTACGGCAATCGGCTTCCGGCGAACATCGAAAACATCAAACGGCTACGCTATCGTCTAATTAATCGGCTATCAAAAACGCCACTAATATTTCGCCGCTTCTTATCTGGCAACAACACAACAGCGGAATAAGAAGCAAATGTTTTAAACACATCGGGAAAAGAAGCACATCTTGTAAAATTAGCGGGAAAACAAATCGAGACTTTAAAAGAACTCTATCAAAGCCAATAAAAGCTTGAACTGAATCAGATCGCGACCTGCGAAGTAACCAGCATGACTTGCCTATAGCCTAATCAGCATGTTTTATTCAGCGTCTTGGATTTTAGGGCGGAATTGATTGCAAAGTGGGCGGAAATTCGTTTCGGAGGCGGAATTCAATTCTGCCCAAAAAAATTGGTCCTTCTGCGAAACGCTTATCTTGCAACGCTGAGACGCATTGCCAGATAGAAAAAATAGTGTCCGGAAGAACAGAAGCAGAGCTTTCTTTCAAGATATTAGAAAGTAAGGTAAAACATTGAAATTCGAACACATCGGAGTTCGGACAAGTTGTTCGAACAATACAAATCAGACGTTTTCTTTCATCTCTCACGGCAAAGTGTTAGCACTTGCAGACAAAACGGAATAGCCATTAGTTGCAAGAACCAAAAACTTGACCGCCGCTGTTTTATGGCAACACTGTAACAGTTCGTGAGGGGAAATTCTGCTAAAAGGTTTGCCAAATTTTACTTTTTAATTGTTTTGAAGTGGTTCTGTAAAGCGAAAAATTGCCGGGAAAAGGTCAGTGCTTCCGTTGAAGGTGGCTAACGTAGCTAAGTTGCTAGAATTGGTAAATGTTGCACTGATTGCAATATATCGTGTCATTAGTTTTGTTCGAGTAGTTATGCGATAAATATTTATTCGGACACCGTATATTGACGACATAAAGCTATTCGGACAGTTGTATTTTGTCTGTTCGCGACTAAAAGCATAACGAACAAGTGCATGTCCATAATGTCCGATAGCTGTTCGAGATGGTTACTCCCTGTTCGAACACAAAAGCAGAGGGGCATCCCTTCCAAGCCAGAAAGCTTTTATTCTCGTAGAAATAAAAACCCCGGGAGAGGCTCAGAAAACGTCCGACATTCTGCTCTTTCAACAAACCTAATTCGCGGAACGATACCGGCAACGCTGTCCTCACGAACGTCAAAGAAGAAAAAGAACGTAAAAATGTGTCCGAATTTCAATGTTTTACCTTAAGTTTAGACAAGTTTAAAGCACTGAAATTAAATGGGAGGCTGGATTTAGTACATATTCGCGGCCATGGTGGGCGGAAATTTGTGCACGTCCTGTATCACAAATAACACGGAAATTCCACTATTTGAAAATCAATTATTTATAAATAGCGGAACAACAAAGTAACTCATTTTCATCGGGTCTTCAAGCCGATTTAAGTGAATAAGTGATGGGTAACTAGATTGTCCTATCCTAGCCCTTTTCGGCTGAACTTTAATTAACTTTGTCTTTCTTTAAAGCAAAAAGACAAAAGCAGTCGAAAATGAGCAGTGAATGTGAAAATAGAAGGAAGGGAATCAAAATTTAACGCAAAAGCAAAGCTTACCTTCACAGTGACCAGCTTCTTGCGATAGCTGTTACTAGTTTGTATCTCTACGACGTTGTCAAAGCACATACCCTAAACAACTTCCGATGACAGAAAACCAGTTATAAAATTCTTTTGAGGATTCACTTTTATTATCCTCTTTTCATCCGAAAGATTATAAATAATGATGATGCTGAGGAGACACTTTGACATCAGTTTTCGGCGCCATCTAACGAGTACCTTTGTTAGTGTAAGAAGTCTAGTGTTGTTAAATACCGATAGTGGCGTGGCGTAGACTGGGCACGCAAAAACTGAACGACCAGCCGTTCGAAAGTGGCGGCGCTTCCTTTCCCCGCCACGAAACTGGGACGGCAAATATTCCGATTTGACTCCGCTATAGCGTCTACAGCTTAAGGTTACCGAACAGAGGCAAACCACCTCATGGGTAGGGGTAACTAAGGGAGAAGTAACTGCCAAGAGTTAATACTGACAGAGGCGTCACTACTAGGGGGGGGGATGCCCCCCCCAATGTTGTCGGCCAGTCGGTAAAAGATAGCCGAGTCGGTGCGAAGAAGTGCACATTTTAACCGAAAAGTGAAAAAAAAATACTTTTTACCAACCGTAATATATCAATGATCCCTAAGGGCCTGTGATCGTTTTGTCTCAATAGTTTTTCTTACAGATGAATTTGTAGCGCCTATAAAATGCGTATCATTACAGCCAAGTTCTAAAACAAAATACTTTTTCTCTAGCTCCCTTAAAGTGCGCATCTGAACCGCAAAGGTAACCTTAAAAGTACTTTTGATTAAACGCTACATCTGAACCCATGCAAGTGCTATATGAGCTTACCCCCCCCCCCCCAAATAAATTCCTGGATACAGGCCTGCAGAAGCTACTTCTACTACGATAGAAGTAGTTTACCGGTGTTTTCGGGTGTTTCTATTTTTTTGGGATCCCAAAACGTTAGTGACGGATACCTATGACATCGCCAAAGTTGTCCGTCTGTCTGTCCGTCTGTGCGCACGATAACTCTCGAAGGGATTGAGATATTTTGATGAAACTTGGTGGGAGGATCCTTCGGGTCAAAGTAAAAGTCAAGTTCGAAGATGGGCTCTGTAGCTCTATATTTGAGGGTGGGGGAGGGGTTTCAAATTAAGGGGCAAAAAAATATTTTTTGAAAGCTGTTTAGATAGTGGGTTTAGGGGTAAGGAGACACGCTGAATCCGAATATGAAAGTTATTTTCTCGCCGGACAAGTAGTTCGCCCGGAATCCGGCCAAAACCGGAAAGTTTGTTAAAAGTAAAAGTTGTATTTGAAGTTGATTAGATGTTTGATTTAGGGGTAAGAAGACAGGGTTCCGGCTAAACCCCCCCCCCCCCCGGCGAAAACCCCTCGGACAAAACCCCCCGCCAAACCCCCCCCCCCCGGCTAAAAACCCCCCGTTACCAAAATCCCCCCGACCAAAACCCCCCCGGTACCAAACCCCCCCCCCCCCCCCCCCCCCCCCCGACCAAACCCCCCCGACCAAACCCCCCCCCCCGGTACCAAAACCCCCCGGTACCAAAACCCCCCCGCATAAAAAAAGACGGGTATGCAAGAGTGGAGTAACTGGTAGGTAGAGAGTAAGAGTAGAATAAACTTCTTTCGCAAACTTGACTACAAGAATGTCTGAAGTACAGTGGGTATCAGAACAATGATAAACAATGATAAAGATTCGATCCGGTGGTTGGGTATTACACTTACAAAAAATCTTAAAACCCTTCGGGAGCGTGCTGTACGGGATGCTAGAGTGAAAATCCAGATTGGTTACTCTAAAATTGTAGCCAATCGAGGGAAATACAATCGTGTCGCCCTTGGTAAGCTTTATTCTACTTTCTCCGACCATTCTGTTCTTTACCTTTCTGGGCTTTACCATATATTTAAGAAAAAAGATATTAGTGATATTCGATCTTCTTATTTCCGGTTCTGTAAATTTCTTCTCTATCTCCCTCTGTGGTACAAGAATCGAAAGATAGTAAAAAAGTTTTATCTTCCGAATATTACCGAGAAGCTGACTGATCTACACAAGAAGCTCTCAGAAACAGCGTATCGGCGTCTGTCGCCTCACCACGGTTTGATCCGTTTGTTTGATTAATGTTTTGTCGACTTTAGTTTTTGTTTCATGTCTTTTTCCGTTTTTCTTTTTCTTCAAGTTTATACTCCACTATTAATCTGTCTGATGTAAGTGGGTAATAAATAAATATTATTATTATTATTATAAAGGGAGTGTAAGGCGAAGGTGAAGGTTGATCATGGTGACAGACTAATTGCTGAAGTCACCAAACACCCGCATTCAACTGAAGCTGTTGTCAGTGAGGTGTTAAATGTGAATGATCAAATCAAAGCCAGTTCCACTCTGTGTAACGATCCCCCCAACAAATCCTTTCCCAATGCCTCACCCTTCTTGGCGAGGAAGCTGCAGTTTCGATGCCACCCATTGGTGCAATGTGAAGCTCCCCTTGCCTGATTGCTCTTTAGTTATCCCTGATTCATACCAGAAACTCGGAGATGGGCAATAAGCGGAGGGATACCTATGACACCGCAAAAGTTGTCCTGCTATCCGTCTGTGAGCAGGATAACTCTCGAAGGGAATGAATATTTTTATGAGACTTGATGGGAGGATCCTTTGGGTCAAGGGAAAGGTTGAGCTCGTTTTGTGATAGCACTTTCAAGATAGTCCCAGAAATATTGTACCAGCTCTTCACCTTACTCGTGCTTGTCAATGTTTAAACTGTCACATGGTTGTTCGTTTTGTTGCCCAGTAAATCCCAGTCTTAATATGTGTGAGTGTCTAAGGATTCGGGGGGGGGGGGGTCGCCGGGGGGTACCGGGCGGTTTCTATTCTTCTCTTTCTCTCTACCTACCCGTTACTCTACTCTTACATACCCGTCTTTTTTATGCGGGGGGGTTTTGGTACCGGGGGGTTTTGGTACCGGGGGGGTTTTGGTCGGGGGGGTTTTGGAACCGGGGGGGGGTTTGGTCCGGGGGGTTTTGGTAACGGGGGGGGTTTGGTTCGGGGGGTTTTGGCGGGGGGGTTTTGTCCGGGGGGTTTTCCGCCGGGGGGGACCGGAAAATTTGATAAAAGCAAAATTTGTATTTGAAGTTGATTAGATATTCGATTTAGGGGTAAGTAAACGTGCTGAACACGATGCTGAAAACCATTTTCTTGCCGGACAAATAGTTCGTCCGGAATCTGGCCAAAACCGGAAAATTTGTTAAAAGCAAAATTTGTATTTGAAGTTGATTAGATGATAGATTTAAGGGTAATAAAAAACGCTGAATCTATATATGACAATCATTTTTTAACCGGGCATATAGTTCGTCCGGAATCCGGTTGAAACCGGATTTTTTTTTTAGAAGTTAAAGTTTTATTTGAAGTTGATTAGATGTTCTTTATAGGGATAAGGAGATACGCTGAACTCGTTTCTGAACTATTTTTGTTTTTGCTGGGTAAGTAGTTTGCTCGGAATTCGGCCGAAACCGGAAATTTGGCAGAAGTACACCAGGAAGTTTCGATCAGTATCGTCAAATAGATATGGCTTATACAGGTATATCTGAAATTGGTTTTCTCAGATGATTAGCCTGGCGAAGACTGGGTTTGGCGAAGACAAGACGTAGTTAATATCAAATTTTTGGGATCCCATCGAAAACTTTGGTCTTGTTTTTAGTGTTGTTATGTATTGTATGGCCTCGTGCTGAGTAATAAATTTATTGACTGATATGGTCTTTCCAAGAAAATTGGTGGACTGCTGGAACACCCTTCCATCTAAAATAGTTTTGAGAGTGTGAAATCCCCTGGAAATCCTGTATGCTGAAAAAACGGGAAAAGTGTTTTCTACGTACACTGTAAAGGCCATGGCCTATTTTTTATGGCACTTGCCCGATCCGAGCAAACCTTCGGGCAAGTGCCATATAGCGATTGCAATTTCTGTCCGTCCGTCGGGCTGTCGGTGCATTTTTTGCTAGTTCGGGCACTTTCACATAAGCTAGTTCAGTTCAGTTCAGTTTTATTTATAAAAATAATAAGCACCATTAACTCATCAACTCATCAATCAATCGTTTTGTAGAGCTGAGTCATGAGAGTGCCATAGCTGCTAAAACAAGAGCTACGAGCTCATATGGCACTTGTTACGAGTAAGCGGTACAAGAAAGTAGAAGAGAACGTCACAAACTACACCCGCCATCCAAAAATGCGGTTCGGACCTAGAAATAGAATATGCAGTTTCACTCAAGTCTGAGCATTTCTGGCATCGCCTCGGATCATCTGGGGAAAACGACTGTTGTAACTTCCAAGTTTCAGCACAATAAATCCACTTGTATGATCCCTGGACGTCCCACACGTTTTCCGTTACCTCCCTCCAACTGCCCCTACCGCGGCCGAATCTGGCTCGGACACGTGAATTGATCATCTGAAGCATCTTCTCTCACCACCTATCAAGTTTCACTAGAATCTGCGCGTTTTTCCGTAGGTTCCACCCCCCCCCCACACAGTGGTCGGATCCGGTTCAGACAGTAAAATATGTCATATAGGGCATATGCTTACTCTACACCAAATTTCATTTGAACCGCTGCACTTGTTTGACAAATTTTATGATGATGAAGACAAGAAAACTTATGAAAACCAGTGCTACCACGTCCGGGGTTTTATCCGATGACCATACGATACCATCTACCGCGTCCGGGGCAGCCGACGAACCAGATACCGCGTCCGGGGAAGCCGACGGTGTGACGACCGGCTCCGCTGGAAGGATTACTGATGACCTGACGACCGGCTACGCCTCAAACGCAAGCCCCAACGTGACAAATCCTGCATCGGACGCTCCGCCCTTTTTTACCCCTAAAACAACATTGGCAATAGGAACTTTAAATGTAAGGACCCTGGCCAAGGAAGGAAAGAAGGATCTACTTATAGGAGAAATTAACGGGTATAAATGGGACATCATTGGTCTGTCAGAAACCCATCTCCCAGTAACTGGTGTTGAAAAGATTGGGGACGCAACTCTACTTCTGTCAGGTCGCAACGATGGAATTCACCGCCAAGGAGTAGGATTTATTCTTTCGAAGAAAGCAAAGAAATCACTTATCTCTACAACTCCAGTCTCAGAGCGTATCATGGCCATCCGGCTGAAAGGTTCGACTTCGAACCTGAGCATCATCCAAGTTTATGCGCCAGACTCTTCTCGTAGCGATGAAGACTCGGAGGAATTTTACAGCCAACTCCAAAGCCTCATAGACTCCATTCCAAACAAGACCAAAGTTTTCGATGGGATCCCAAAAATTGTTTTCGATGGGATCCCAAAAATTTAATGTTTGATCCAGACATCTAGGTCTTGTCTTCGCCAGATCCAGTCTTCGCCAGGCTAATCATCTGAGAAAACCACGTTCAGATATACCTCTATAAGCCATATCTATTTTGACGATACTGATCGAAACATCCTTCTTTACTTCTGCCAAATTTCCTTTTTCGGCCGAATTCCGAGCTAACTACTTGCCCAGCAAAAAAAGATAGTTCAGAATCAAATTCAGCGTATCTCCTTATCCCTACAAAGAACATCAAATCAACTTCAAATAAGAGTTTAACTTCTAAAAAAAAAATCCAGTTTCAACCGGATTCCGGACGAACTATATGTCCGGGTAAAAAATGATTGTCATATGCAGATTCACGTCTCTTCTTACCCTTAAATCTATCAATCAACTTCAAATAAAAATTTTGCTTTTAACAAATTTTCCGGTTCTGGCCGGATTCCGGACGAACTACTTGTCCGGCGAGAAAATGGTTTTCACCATCGTGTTCAGCATGTCTTCTTACCCCTAAATCGAACATTTAATCAACTTCAAATAAACATTTTGCTTTTAACAAATTTTCCGGTTTTGGCCGGATTCTGGACGAACTAATTGTCCAGCGAGAAAATGGTCTTCACCATCGTGTTCAGCATGTTTTCTTACCCCTGAATCGAAGATCTGATCAACTTCAAATAAAAATTTTGCTTTTAACAAATTTTCCGGTTTTCGCCGGATTCCGGGCGAACTACTTGTCCGGCAAGAAAATAGTTTTCACCGTCGTGTTCAGTATGTCTTCTTACCCCTAAATCAATCATCTAATCAACTTCAGATAAAATCCGACGAGAAAATAACTTTCATATTCGGATTCAGCGTGTCTCCTTACCCCTAAATCGACTATCTAAATAGCTTTTAAAAAATATTTTTCTTGCCCCTTAATTTGAAACCCCTCCCCCACCCTCAAATATACGGCTACACAGCCCATCTTCGAACTTGACTTGTACTTTGACCCAAAGGATCCTCCCACCAAGTTTCATCAAAATATCTCAATCCCTTCGAGAGTTATCGTGCTTACAGACGGACAGACGGACGGACGGACGGACAACTTTTGCGATGTCATAGGTATCCGTCACTAACCTTTTGGGATTCCAAAAAAGACATAATCATGGTCATTGGAGACTTTAATGCAATTGTGGGCGCGAATTCCGTCGGCAATGAAGACGCCATGGGAAAATTTGGACATGGAACCAAAAACAGAAGAGGCGAGCGCCTTCTGGAATACTACCGTGACAACGAGCTAGTAGTGGCGAACACTCTTTTTAAACACAGAGAGCGACGTAAAGTCACACGGAGATCACCTGACGGAACCACCAAAAATTGCATCGATTATGTACTTGTTCCGAAACGCTGGAGAACTAGCACGCTAGACACAGTCGCTCTCGCAGGAGGAGACTTTGACAGCGATCACACACTGGTAATGGCATCTTTCCGCCTCCGTCTGAAGTCGGCAACAAGTCTCCAGAAAAAAGTCCCGAGATTCCGTATCGAGCTTCTGAAAGACGAGTCAACTCGCAATCGTTACCGGATGAATCTCGATCTGGGTCTCAAAACCCTATTAGAGAGTTCTTCAATGAGTCCAGAAGAAATACACATAGACGCACTAGTCGACAAGAGCACCGAGATCTTCATACAGACAGCCGAGTCAGTCCTTGGAAGAACCAATGGCTCCGAAAAAACCATGGATCACCGATGAGATCATTCAGCTCTGTAAAGACAAGCCTGCTGTCGCTAATAGGCAAGACCCAGAAAGCAGAGACACTTATAAGCATCTTAAGCGGCTAACGGAAAAGAAGATCAAACGCGCTCTAAACGCGTACATTCAGAACAAATGCGACCAATGCGAGCTTGACTTCCGAAAAGGCAATACCCATGCTGTGTACAAAAGAATACGAGAGCTGTCGAGGTGCAAAACTACACTTACCAATGTACTTCTTGATAAAGACGGGACTCCCATCAACGACGCAGCAGGAATAAGAGAAAGGTGGAAACAACATTTCCAAGAAAACTTGAACCCCCCAATTAATCCTGACCCTGCTGTTCTTAGGAACTTAACTATCTCCCCATCGGAAGCTAGCCCACCACCACTCAGAAGCGAAATCGAAGCTGCCTTGAAGTCACTCAAATCAAATAAGTCGCCTGGACCAGATGGATTGGAAGCAGAATTCCTGAAAGTCGACTCAGAAGTCGTAACAGATCAGCCTGACAAGCCAACCTGCCAAAGTGTTGACTAAGATAGGCCTACTACTGGACAGAATAAAAGCATTAACCAGCCACATCATCCCTGAGTATCAGGCGGGTTTCCGAGCGAACCGCTCAACGATAGACCAGATCTTTGTCATCCGTCAAGTAATGGAACAAGAGCTGTAAGCTCATATGGCACTTGCAAGGCTTGGTAAAATGATGAAAGTACGAATTCGCCAATGCGTGTGTTTGCTGTGATCATTTGTAAGCAAAATCCGACTGTTCTTAAGTGAAAATTGTACTCGGTTTAAGTGAAAGCTGTACTCTAATTGTACTGAAAATTGTAACCCCACAGTACTCGGATCCGGTCCGGTCTTGTCAATTATGTATTTAGGGCTTGTGCTTATTCTTCCCCCAAAGTTTCATCCCGATCCGTCCACTCTGAACATGTCAAACAATTCCCCCCCCCCCAACTCCCCCCAAAGTCACCGGATCCATCCCGGACTTGAAGTGTGACGTCTGAGACACGACATCTTTCCAAATATTAAGTTTCATTAAGATCCGGTTCCCCGTTCAAAAGTTATAAATACGTCAACATTCCGGATTCCCCCTCCCTCCATCCCCCCCGGTGGTCGGATCGAGGAAATGACAATTTCCAAGTTAGTTTGGTCGGGTCCCTAATATGCCTGCCAAGTTCCATCGACCCAGCACATGTGTAAGTATCTTAAGTCGGGATCACCGGAATTCCGGAACCCTCCCTCCAACTCCCTCCACAGTGCTCGGATCCGGTCCGGTCTTGTCAACTATGTATCTAGGGCTTGTGCTTGTTCTTCCCACCAAGTTTCATCCCGATCCGTCCACTCTGAATATGTCACATGATTTCCGACTCCCCCCTCCAACTCCCCCAAAAGTCACCGGATCCATTCCGGACTTGAATGTGACATCTGAGACACGAGGTCTTTCCAAACATCAAGTTTCATTAAGATCCGATTCCCCGTTCAAAAGTTATAAATACGTCAATATTCCGGATTCCCCATCCCTCCACTCCCCCCACGGTGGTCGGATCGGGGAAGTGACTATTTCCAAATTAGTTTGGTCGGATCCCTGATACGCCTGCCAAGTTTCATCGTCCTAGCTCATCTGGAAGTACCGTAACTCGAGATGAGTGGCCTGACAGACCGACCGACCGACAGACAGACCGAAAAGTGATCGGTATATGGCACTTGAGCGAAGCTGCAAGTGCCATAAAAATACCTCGAATATGGTCTGGACCTCTATCAACTCTTCATCGACTTAAAGCAAGCTTTCGACTTAATTTGGAGAGAAGGCCTCTGGCATATACTACTGCACTACGGCGTCCCGTCAAACATCGTCTCACTCATTCGTAACATGTACGATCAATTCAGAAGCCAAGTACAAAAAGTTGAGGGAACGACCGAAGGATTCCAAACTTCTGCTGGTGTTTTGCAAGGATGCATCCTCTCACCCCACATGTTTAATCTTTTCCTCCACTGTGTCATGTCGCATGTTGAAGCAACTAATGGGGCAATGATAGGAGGGATTGTAATCAACAAGCTGGCATACGCAGACGACATCGACAAGCTCGCCGGATCCGTCGATGAACTGCAAACCAAAGCAGATAACCTGGAACTAGTTACCCGAACCTTCGGAATGAAAATCAACGAGGAGAAAACGAAAGCCATGCGCGTGTCAAGATTCACGAATCCACCCCCACCAAAAATTAAGCTTAATGGAGCGGAAATAGAATGGGTAGACAGCTTCACATATCTGGGGAGCCAGATCACGAGCGATAACAATCAGTCAGTGGACATCAAAAGACGACTCGCTCTTGGTAGCGCCGGCTTCAAAGCTCTAATGCCAATTTGGAAGCAAAATCGAATCTCCGTGAAGCTAAAACTTAAACTATTCTGCTCCATCATCATCCCTATAGCAATGTACGGCTGTGAAACGTGGACAATCAGAGTAGATGATTCCAGACGACTCGCCGCATTTGAGACAAAGCTGTTGCGTCGAATCGCCGGAATAACACACGTAGATCGAGTGTCAAATGCCGACCTACTCGAAAGACTTCAGTACAAGACTACCATCCTGGAAAGAGTCCGCCTCCAACAGCTCAGATGGCTCGGCCCACGTCCAGCGCATGGCCAACGACCAACTGCCGAAGATTGCTTTCGAAGGTCACATCCACGGTTCTCGCCCTCGAGGTCGCCCTCCGAAGCGCTGGAAATAAAAAATTTCTCCGAGTACAACCTCCCTAGTCTTCTCAGATTGTCACACAACAGAGAGCAGTATAGGCGGCGTATACATTCGCTCGCGAGGTGAGAGGCCCCGAGAAGGCCAACAAGGCCGGATGGGACTTAAGTCAAAGTAAGTCAAGTCTTGTTTGACCCCTATGTGAGCCACAAAATTTTTCCGGGACTCCCCCTACTGTGGCCGAATACGACTTGAAAACATAAAAGTCGCATCTCTGACATCTCCTCTTCCCGTCCGTCAAGCAAGATCGACTGGAATCGGAGGGTAGCCTATCCAATCCCTCGATCAGAAGTGTCTCACGAGTTTTCCGGTGCCCGCCTCCAATTCCTTCACAAGTATTGGATCCAATCCGGACTTGACAGTGGAACATCAGAGACGATATTTCTTTCCACCTGCCAAATTTTATTTAAATCCGATCACCCGTTCAAAAGTTATGCATGCCACTAGATTCCGGATTCCCCATCCCTCGACTCCTCCCACGATGTTCGGATCGGGGAAACGACTATTCTTAAGTCAGTCTGTTCGAGTCACTGAAATGCCTGCCAAGTTTCATCGTCGTAGTACATCGGGAAGTACAGAACTCGCGGGATTGCGAGAAATCCGGACCCCCCAACTCCCGCACAGTGCCCGGATCCGGTCCGGTTATGTTAATGACGTATCTAGAACTTATGATTGTTCTTCCGACCAAGTTTCATCCCGATACCTTCACTCTATAAAATTTTTCCCATATTTCCGTTTCCACCCTTCAGCACCCGCGAAAGTCACCGGATCCGATCCGGATTTGAAGCGGGACTTCTGAGACACGAGGTCTATCTTAATATCAAGTTTCACTGAGATCCGGCCATCCGTTAAAAAGTTATAATACCTCAATTTTCCTGATTCCTCTCCCTGCAATCCCCCCCCCCCCCAGATGGTCGGCTCGGAGAAACGATTCTTTCAAGTCAATCTGTTTCATCCTATTTTCCTACTTGTTTCGCCTACCAAGTTTCATCATCCTAGCACATCAGGAAGTACCGAACTCGCGAGATCACTAGAGATTCGGATCCCCCCCCCAACTCTCCAACAGTGACGGGATCCGGCCCGGTTATGCCATTTACGTATCTAGTACGTGTGCTTGTTCTTCCCACCAAGTTTCATCCCGAACCCTACACTCTAAGCGTTTCCCAAGATTTCCGGTTGCCCCCTCTACCTCCCCCCAATATCACCGGATCCGGTCCGGATTTCAAATGGGGTATCTGAGACACGAGGTATTTCTATATTTCAAGTTTCATTCAGATCCGATCACCCGTTCGTAAATTAAAAATAGCCTACCTAACTTTTCCGGATTCCCCCTCCCTCCACCCCCCCCAGATGATTGGATCGGGAAACGACTATTCTCAAGTCAATATGTTCGGGTACCTGACACGCCTGCAAGTTTGATCGTCCTAGCACATCAGGAAGTACCGAACTCGCGGGATCACTAGAAATTCGGACCCCCCCCCCCCAACTACCCCACAGTGAGCGGATCCGGTCTGGTTATGTCAATCACGTATCTAGGACTTGTGCTTGTTCTTCCCACCAAGTTTCATCCCAATCCCTCCACTCCAAGCGTTTCCCAAGATTTCCGGCTCCCCGCTCCAGCTCCCCCCAAAGTCACCGGATCCAATCCAGATTTTAATCCGGTCGTCTGGGATACGAGGTCTTTCCGAATACCAAGTTTCATTAAGATCCGATCACCCGTTCAAAAGTTATAAATTCCTAAATATTCCGGATTCCCCCTCCCTCCACTCCCCTCATGATGTTCGGATCGGGAAAGTGACTAGTTCCAACTTAATCATTTGGGGTCCCTGATAAGCCTGCCAAGTTTCATCGTCCTAGCTTATGTGGAAGTGCCCAAACTAGCAAAACCCGGACCGACAGACCGACCGACGGACGGACAGAAATTGCGATCGCTATATGGCACTTGGCCGAAGGGCAAGTGCCATAATAAACCGTCTCTATATAGCCGGAAGATTGCTCTAGTGTTATATGATGAAACTTTCTGTTGTTTGTAGTACCGAAGAAAAGTTTTGTTTTCTGAATGTAAAGTTACAACACTGCCAAAAATGTACAAATATAACCGACTTACTTGCAGCTGATTCCAGAGCTTTTAAGGAATCTCAGTTAACACCGTTAGAACGAATATTTTTCAACAATATGAATAATCCGGAGTATAGACCAACAACAAATGGATAAGAAAAAAGAAACTCCGTTTATACTTGTCGAAGCTAGTAAATCGGAGTATGGCAGTCAGCAAAATACGGCGTAACGATATATTAGCGAAAATAAGTTGTCGAGGAATCTGCTGATTTCTGATGTAACACTGTATTCTAGAGGGGTTGGTAATGTGACATCATAATTCTTTGATCCGCCCACTGAACTTTAAAGCTACTTGTAGAGCTCGCCGGGTTGACACTATGAAACGGTAACACCAACATGTCAACACTAAATTAAAGGTTTGAAGTCTAAGGGATAGAATCATAGCCTATTGTCTTTCGTACAGTTTGATTGACATGAGTGTCTGATCCACCTATTGAACTTTAAGCGAAGGGAAATTTGAAAGGCGAAACGAAATCGTCCCAGTCGGAATAGGTTTAGTCGGAAGAATAAGTTATTGCTAAAGCTTTTTATCCGGGATGTTTCTTGATGGTCGGAACGTTGATCGCCAAAGAAACCATGAACTGCGGTAATTCGATGTATCATAGAAAAGGAAGATAATTAATTGATCATTGGTCAGATTTACAGATCTCATCAACTTCTAAAAGCTGCTCTTCTTCTTGCTTCAGCTCCAGTGGCAGCCTGTCGCCCCACTCTGATTTTCGAGCAATGTGATACAATCCACTAGAAAGAAAACTGGTTAGTGTCTTGCATCATCATATAAGATGAGGTACGTTAAAACGGTGTAGTTTTTGGCTGACTGTTGCAATAAAAACCTCAAGTCTTCAAGAGACCTTAAGTAGCTACTATAACTCGATAACAGTATCCTTTATTACAGCAGCTGTATGAAAATGGCAATGTACACACTTACATACGTCCGAAGCAACATATCTCTACTGTACTCATTCCCAATCACAATGCAAACAAAAGGATGGCCCCCAGATTTTCAGTCTATACCGTCAAGTTTTCAAAAGAGATGCGAAGTTAATCGCGTTAGACTAAGCAAAGACCCCCTGCCCCCCCCCCTTTTCATCAGTTTCTTTATAATAATTTAAAATAGAGCTGAAGCCCCGAACTTTCGCTTTCGGGTATTTCACACCACACTACTTTAGGTGCCGTCCCATCTAGACCATCCCCCAGCCAGTAGTTCCCTCGTAATGAAATCCCCAACAGACATTCCCGCATATTTCTACGGGCAACGGACAGAGGTGGCAGATAGCTGCCTAGTTCGGTACAACGCGAGAAAGAAAAGAGATGAAACAGATGCGTGTTTTGTAGAGGGGAGACGAAATGGCGAGACTTCGGGCCATTAGTGAATACTTCACGAAAAAGCTGCTTTGGTTTTCAAAGCTTAAAAAGACGCAGCGGAAAGCTCTGTACTTTTCTTAAAGGACCCAGCTTACTTATTCTGCCATTTATGTTATCCCTAGCTCCCTTTTCGACTTATAAGCTTCTGAAATCCTTGCCTTTCGCCCGAGGGGTCGACGACTCTCCCGGAATGGTGTACAAGTCCCGAAGGAGTAATTCGGAATGGTCAGGGATAATCCGGAATTGTCAGGATTATTTCGTTATTCTGGAATGGTGTACATAAAAAAAATTAGAGTCGTCGACCCCTCGTTCGCCGCAGGACACACCGAATGGGGTGAAATAAATGCGGACTAAACAAAAGTTGATGAATTACAAAACTCGATAAAGAATGGGAGGATATGGAATGGTTAGGAATAATTCGGAATGGCCAGGAATAATCCGGAATGGTCAGGATTATTCCGCTATTCCGGAATGGTGTACATAAAATTGAGAGTCGTCGACCCCTCTCTTTCGCCATTGTTTAGTTTGGCGCCTACAACTTTTTAGCGCTTTTTCGGCCGAGCCGACTTTTGCTAGTCACACAACGCAAACTACACCGAAAGCTTCAAGATCCGCCGACAACTCTTTTAGACATAAGGACATGAGAAGCTTCAAAGTGTTGTTTTCCATTTTGGTCAATTGTATCTCCTGTTTTGTACTTCTTTTGTTTTCTTGTTTTCCCACTTTGTAGCCACGGCGCGTTCTGTTTTCAAATATTTTGCGCCCAGCTCCCGCACCGGAGAGCCGGAAGGCTGGATAGGGTCGACAAGCGCTAACAAGGAACTCGCTAATTTCACGGGGAAAGAATGGTATTTTCGAAAAACGTTATTTCTGGGCCATTTCATCGTGAACATATCATTTCTGGTAAGAGTTGTGCTTTAACAACACGAAAGCCAACTGAGAGTAATCCTGGCTTTGCTTTCAAACTTTAGAAAGCCCTCCCAGCACTAGCGAAATTCATAGATAAGGAATACCTTACACATTACTCACCTATCGGAGTGTTTCCCTTTCGTGAAAGTCCACCGCTGGAGAGAGCCTTGACTCGTGCAAACTTCACACATAACATGTCTTGATCGGATTTTGGTATCACGAACAAGTCGTGGCCACCCTATGTCTTCCGTCTCCGGTAGCTTACCTGAAAAAGAAAAGGAAAAGTAGAAAACATAGATTCATGTATGGAAGAAACACAAAAAAGGCGAAAGCGATACCTAATTATCGCACAGTTTTACACACGTATTCTCGCCGTTCCCCGAGGACTCCACTTAAGGAGTCACCGCGTTTTTGTTTGTCCCGGGGACTCACTCCCCGTATTATCGCGAGTCCCCACGGACGGGGAATGCTCGGATATCATCACTATCATCAAAAAGGATTCCCTTTCAGAATCGGAGGGGAATCAATTTTTGCTGGTGTTGGTGCAATATAAAATTATCATAATAAACAAAACCAAAAATAAAGGAGATCCAGACTAATTTTGTCAACTGCATATTTGTTTTAAGAACAAAATCCGTTTTGGAAGCATTCCCGTGTTCTCGCTGTTTTCTGTATGCCGAGTCCGCGTGGAGCGAGTCCCTGTATTCTCACCGTTCCCTTCGATTCCCCGAGGAGTCCTCGGGGAACGGCGAGAATACGCCTATGGTCTTCTTTATACATAAACACTCCTCCTGAAGTTTTTGGAGGGTGGAAAGGCAAGGGCCGTGGTTCCTAGCGCGAACTGGTACGAGGTTTCAGTTTTTCAGTTTATTTCAAAACAACAACACAAATCGGGGCTTGGGGCCAAATGGCGTGTTGTCTAAGTCAAGATACACGCTATCAAAACAATGTCAATCAGAGCAGCAATAATTAATTCAGAATGAAAATGGTCTAACACAAAATCATAAAAATAAAACACACACAGGACAGACTAGAACTCATTGTTAACAAGACCAAAGGTTCCGACGGGATCCCAAAATTCAATATTTGATCCAGACAAATAGGTTTTGTCTTCGCCAGATCCAGTCTTCGCCAGACTCCTTGAACATTTTTACTCTTAAAATTTAGAAACAGATAGGCCAAACAGCTAATCATTAAGAAAACCAAGTTCAGATATCGATTCAGCGAACTGCTTGTCCGGCGAGAAAATGGTTTTCATATTCGTGTTCAGCATGCTTTTACCCCTAAATCGAACATCTAATCAACTTCAAATAAAACTTTCAAATTTAACAAACTTTCCGGTTTTGGCCGGATTCCGGGCGAAATACTTGTCCGGCGAGAAAATGGTTTTCATATTCGTGCTCAGCATGTCTTCTTACCCCATAATCGACTATCACATTAGCTGTTTAAAAATATTTTGCTTGCCCCTTAATTTGAACCCCCTCCCCCACCCCTAAATGTAGGGCTACAGAGCCTATCTACGAACTCGACCTTACTCTTGACCCAAAGGATCTTCACACAAAGTTTCATCAAAATAGATCTCATTCCCTTCGAGGGTTATCGTGCTGACAGACGGACAACTTTTGCAATGTCATAGGTATCCCTAACTTACGTTTTGGGATCCAAAAAACTAGTACAAATTTGGGGATAAAACTATTACAGTACCGCTCCGTACGGTAGGAACGGGTTTCAAGCTTGGGTATTGGCTCTGCACACTCTTTTTGTGGACGCAAACGTTGAGGTTGGAAGAGAGGAGGCAGGCTAGGGAGCGGAAAGAGGGATTGTGTAGGGATTTCATACCGAACTCTTTGCATAGCCTTTCCCGTCGATGCTCTGTGCTTGGACTCCCATGGGGAACCTATATTCCCCCGTCTCAACGCGAGTCTAAGACTCGATCTTTCTCCCCTGGCTTTCAGTGCCTAGCAGAAGGACGACCAATTCAACGTCTTCAAATCCAACGTGATGAAAACGTGCTTCATACCTAGATGGTATGAAGTTTGCGGGGCAACTTTCAATTTGTTAGTGAGAAACTGTACGCAAAACAATATTTTTTTTTTCAGTTCATTCATAAAAATAATAAGCACCATTAACTCATTATGACCCCACCATAAGGCCTATCATAAGGCCTGGCAATGGGCGGGGCTTATTCTTTATTCATATAATCTTAAGGGAAACGAACCAATATAATTCTATCCCTTAGATTTCGAACCTTTAATTTTAGTGTTGACATTGACATATTAGTGTTAGCGCTTCACAACGTCAACCCGGCAACCTCTACAAGTAACTTTAAGAGTGCCAGAAATTTAGTCTCTAGTTGTTTCGTAATGAGTAAAGTCATATTCCGAGTCTTCTGGAAAGTTGCGCTCGCTGGATCGCGAATACATATAGCGCGAATAATGATCGCATCAAAGCCTCACCTTTATGCAATACTACGTACGTGTAGCGTTCTTCGGAAGGCATCTTTGAAGTTCCCAGACTCTGATACCGAACAGCAAAATTGCAAGGCGTTCCATCGTCAGCTTCTACCCTTGGACACGGGAGCTGGTGAGGGCACTGAAACAAACAAAAGGTATAGAGCGGAAAAATAGAAATCTTGAAACGATAACGAACGATACAGAAGCCTAGACGAATCTATTGAGAGGCGATTTCTTAAACAAGCAAGTCCGTTACTCCGTCACTGAAACATTCCTACGCATCGTTCTAGCCAGACGGCACCTACCAAGCAAGTGAATTTGATTGTCCGGGTCCTGCAGTAAGTAATTAATTTAAGTAAACTCACCGGAGCTAGCACCTGGCACACTTGGTCACTGTCCCTGTCCTTAGTAGCGTCCATCAGAAAGCTTCGTATTTCCATTAATATCTGAAAAAAAAATCTCCCTTTCATTAAGTCGGTATAGGCTGACTCGGGCTTACGAAACCATATAAAACCACAGCAAAATAACACTAGGGAGTAGCTCCAAGACTTGAAAAAGTGACACACACTCGAATAGCAGAGACACTAGCATCACTAGCGATAGAGACCGTCCCTACTGAAACTCAATCAGTCGTGAACCAGCGCTGGCTCCACTAACTCCGTATTCCAAATAAAGGAAAAAAAAGATACAACCTCCCCTGTTTCCTCGATATGTATTGTGCAGACCGCATCTTAGTAATACCAGAAATTTTCTAAACCGTTGTCGGGGCTCCGAGTTAGGCCCGTTTCCAATGCACTAGAAGATTAGGCACTACTTAGTGACATTTTTCTCAAATATAAACCTATAAGACTACGCTGGAATAACAGCTTGCAAAAACTATCATGGGACAAAACTGCTCCCTACAAACAAACGAGAACCAGCTATGAGAAATAACTGAGTTTACAGTGGTTTTCTTACAGCATAACGTTTTGTTAGGGTCGGCACGGTAAAAAACGGAAAAGTTAAACGGAACAGAAGCACAGGAGTCATTTCGCTGAAACCAAGGATGGCTGCGTTACGCAGTGGCGGTGTGAAGTGCTCGGGCTGGGGGGGGTATACCGCAAAATCCAGCACGGCACAGCACGGCTGAAGAGTTAAGAGGTTTAGAAACAATAGACAAAGAACCTACTGCACCACATCGGTAAAACTAATCACATTTCAAGAAACCAGTTTGTGAAAGGAAAAGGTCATGCCTAATAACAGGAACTCGCTGGAGAGCGAAGCCACCGCAGCAGTATCTAATGAATGTGTAGAAACAAAATGCCAATGAGTGCCGCGGGAGAATTTTTTTTTAAACTTCATGTTTGCTAACAAAATTTCACTACTTCGTGGTGGTGCCCCCGATTTCCAAGGGGCCCTCAGCTATCCAGGAAGGAATCGCAAAGTGATAATCAAGGCCTTGTTATAAAGATAATGCTTCTCTTCTTATGCCGAATTCAGACACACAACAAACTGACCCAGGTTCAAACGCGCCTTGAAGAGATTTGATCCTCGAAGAAATTCAATTGTCATGAGTGACCTTGGACAGCTGATATTGCGCAACCAGATGTCACAACTCTGATGAGAAACTAATTTTTTCTGGCTATTTACTGTTTTTCCTGGGTAGCTCCGGGCCCCTTTGGAAGGCCAGAGGGGCAGCTGCCCCCCCCCCCCGCCCACCCCCAAATGACGCCCCTGAACAGAAACATCAACGATGAAAAAAAATGGAAAACTATTTTTGTTTTTCTGTTTTTATGGCACTTGCAGCCTCTGGCTCAAGTGCCATATACCGATCGCAATTCCGTCTGTCGGTCGGTCTGTCGGTCTGTCGGTCGGTCTGTCCGAATTTTTTTGTCCCACATGTTCGAGTTAGGGTACTTCCAGATGTGCTAGGACGATGAAACTTGGCAGGAAAATCAGGGACCCGACCAAACTAACCTAGAAGTAATCAGTTTCCCGATCCGACCATCTGGGGGGGAGTGGTGGGCCGGGGAAATTCTGAAAATTAAGGAGTTTTGTCACACTTTTTCGAGTTGGAGTACTTCCAGATGTGCTAGGACGATGAAACTTGGCAGGAGCATCATGGACCCGATCGGACTAACTTGGAAACATTCAGTTTCCCAATCCGACCACCCGGGGGGGGAGTGGAGGGCTGGGGAATCCGGAAAATTGGAGTAGTGTGTAACTTTAGAACGGGTGATCGGATTGGAATGAAACTTAATAACTGAATAAATGACATACTTCTGATGTCCCGTTTGAACTCCGGACCGGATGCGACAGCTATGGGGGAGTTGGTGGGGGGGAGACCGGAAATTTCGAGAAATGGTTAGAATAGAGGAATCGGAGTGAAACTTGCTAGGAAGAACAAGCATGTGCTCCAGATAAATTGTTTATACATTTGGACTGGATCCGACCACCCGGGGGGGGGGTGGAGGGCTGGGGAATCCGGAAAATTGGAGTAGTGTGTAACTTTCGAACGGGTGATCGGATTGGAATGAAACTTAATAACTGAATAAATGGCACACTACTGATGTCCCGTTTGAAGTCCGGACCGGATTCGAATGCTCTTTGGGAGTTGGGGGGGGGGGAGACCGGAAATTTCGAGAAACGGTTAGAATAGAGGGATCGGAGTGAAACTTGCTGGGAGGAACAAGCATCTGCTCCAGATAAATCGTTTCTACATTTGGACTGGATCCGGACACTAGAGGGGTGGAGGGCTGGGGAATCCGGAAAATTGGAGTACTGTGTAACTTTCGAGCGGGTGGTCGGATTGGAATGAAACTTAATAACTGAATAAATGACATACCTCTGATGTCCCATTTGAAGTCCGGACCGGATTAAACAGCTATGGGGGAGTTGGGGGGGGGGTGACCGGAAATATAGGGAAACGGTTAGAATGGAGGGATCGGAGTGAAACTTGCTGGGAAGAACAAGCATCTGCTCCAGATAAATCGTTTATACATTTGGGATGGATCATGACATTAGGGGGGGGGGTGGAGGGGAGTTTCCCAGAATTCCGGTTATGGCGGTTTTGGGGATTTTCACGACGAATCTTGGGAGGCGAATCAGGGACCCGATCAAACTGACTTATAAAGAAAAATTTACATGATCTGATAGCCGTGGGGGCAGTAACGGGAGGGGGAATCCGGAATATTGAGTCATGCGTAACTTTGAAACGGCTGATCGGATTTGAGTGAAATCTGATAATTGAAGAGAGGACATGTTTCTGTTGATCTTTTTCATGTCCGGACAGATCCGACAGCAATTGAGGGGGGGGGGGGAATACGTGACCGACTTAGACTGGTGAGATCGGGATGGAACTTTGTGGGAATAACAAACAGATGCTCTGGATAAACACTTACGGAACCGGATTGGCTCCGGCGACTGTGGGGAAGTTTGAGGGGGGGGAGGTCCGGGATTCCGGTGATCACGATTTAAGGTACTTCCAGATAATCTAGGACGATGGAACTTGGCTGTAATATTAGAGATTTGACAAGATTGACTCAAAAATGACCACTTTCCAAACCCGACCATTCGTTAAAGTACTAATCTTGACTGCAAATTTAGAAAAATACTTTTAAACTAAATTCATATTTTCATGATTCCCATGAGCCCATTATCATTTTTGCCTCAAGGGTTTTGTTTGCAAACGACGTTCTAGCTCCCTTAAAGTGTGAATCTGAACGGCCAGGTCGAAAAGTACTTTATTTCAAACA
Organism: Branchinecta lindahli; assembly: GCA_023053555.1. Classification (NCBI taxonomy): domain Eukaryota; kingdom Metazoa; phylum Arthropoda; class Branchiopoda; order Anostraca; family Branchinectidae; genus Branchinecta; species Branchinecta lindahli. The sequence goes on along the minus strand of JAKZAO010000007.1, from coordinate 12,231,985 downwards.
ATACATCTCAACCCATGATCATTTGTGCCACAAGGGTTCTGCTTAAAAATTTATTTCTGTCACCCTTAAAGTGCGCATTTGAAATGAAAAGCGAAAAAAAACTTTTGACGAAACGGTATACATCAAGGATCCCTAAAGGCCTGTGATCGTTTTTGCCTCAGGGGTTTTGCATACAGATGCATTTCTAGCGCCTTTAAAGTGCGTATCTTTACACCCAAGTTCAAAAATAAAATACTTTTTATCTAGCTCCCTTAAAGTGCGCATTTTAACCACAAAGTCGAAAAATACTTTTGATCAAACAAAACATCTCAAAACATGCAAGTGCCATATGAGCTTACAACTCTTGTTTTTTTTGCCGAAAACTAGAAACGACCTGTTTTTACAAAAAAAACGGCCTTTTTAACAAGTATTTCCGTTTTTCGTGGAGTGTTCCTTGGAACAATTCACTATTGCGAGCGCTGTAGCAGCTTTCAGCCTTCGGTTTTCGGTTTTCACCATATTTTGTGGAGCTCATAACTCGTGAACCAGCGCAAGTATCAAGTTCAAACTTGGCATACTTGTGGGTATTGGGGTCTAGTTGTGCCATTTGGGGGTCCCACCCCCCAAACCCACCCGATTCAGGGGCAAATGGGCCCAGATTGCCCAGTGAATTATGTTCATAACTTGACCGGAATTGGACAAAAGACGATGAAATTTCTTGTACTTGTAGATCCTAGGGATGGGAAATTACTTTTAAAGTTGCACCTCCCCCACCCATCCAGTTCATGGGCAACTGGGCCCAGACTGCCCAAAGTAATGTTCGTGACCCGTGACAGGAACCAACAGGTATCAAGTTGAAACTTGGTAGGCTTGTGAGCATTTGGGGTCTCTTTTTGCTTTTTGAGGGTCCCAAACCCCACTCCCACCTGGTTCAGGTGCGATCGGGCCGAGATTGCCCACTTTTCAATGTTTTAACTTCACAGTAACAGCTGGTGTAAGGGCGGTGAAATTCCTTGTGCTTTTAGATCTTGGGGTTGGGAATACATAGGCGGAGTTACACCCTCCCGCCCTCCACGCTCATGGGCATTTGGGCCCAAATTGCCCATGCCACCCGTGACTGGAATCGAACTCTAAGCTGGTATACTTGAGGAAATAGAGGTGTAGATACGCATTTTGATGGGTCCCGAGCCCCTCCCACCCTCCTGTTCATGGGCAGCTGGGCCCGGATTGCCCGTGAGTTAAATTCGTCTATGACAGGTCTAAACTTTACTCTTGTATACTTGGGGAGATGTACCTAACTACCTATAAATGAGGATTTGGGCGTAAAGGCAACAAATAAGACTACGCGACGTATATGCATCGATGTATATATCTTTAATGAACAGATGGAAACCGGACGGTTTTGTCAGATGATCGATGACACACCGTTCTTAATGAGATGTGATGAAGGGGGTATTAGGCTGTTACGATGTGGTTGACTGCACTTGGCATTACCTTGCTAATGGAAAAGATGTTTAAACGGACGGACTGGCAGGCAAGGGAAGAAATCAAATTGTTCGTGCAAGATCTTCAAGATTTCTATGGATTCATACTTGCGGTTTGTCGACATCTAAAACTTTTAATGCGGGATGATTTGAAATTAGGTTATTTAAATACTTGTTTGGTTACTGAAGATGTGAAATATCAGGGATCTAACGCTGTTTGTATATAAAATGTGATAAACATTTTACTTTTACACTCCACGTCTGAGCGCTTGCGCACTTATTTGACTTTGATTAGGTTTTTGAGATGAAAGTAAAGCGAACATTTCCTGATGTGTTTTAACAAAACAGATCAGTTACTGAATCACACGTAAAGCAAGTATTTATTAGAATTTATCACAAAGTTGACTTGAAGGAGCCACGCCGTTCTACCTTTTAAGCTCGAATGTGCGGCTTGAAACTTGAGTGACCCTTTCTGGGAACTTCTGGTTTTGGGGTCACCTAACGGAATTTAGGAGAAGAAGCCGACTTATCCTGACACACACTGTCAGAAGTTTCATAACACATAACACAAGGATGCGCGGTTTCACTTATAATGTTATCTGTTACGTTTCTCAAACGTTACGCCTTAAACCGTTACGCATACAAGAAGAGCCGGAACACCGCCGAAAATACAGCTGCTGAATATTTTGTTTGTCACGATGATATAGGAAAACTCAGCAGATGCTTTTCCAGCCTGGTTTTCACTGATCAGTTATTCAGAATTTGGGCTGATTTTTGGGATCCCAAAACGTTAGTGACGGATACCTGTGACATCGCAAAAGTTGTCCGTCTGTCCGTCCGTCCGTCTGTCTGTCAGCACGATAACTCTCGAAGGGATTGAGATATTCTGATGAAACTTGGTGGGAGGATCCTTTGTATCAAAGTACAGGTCAAGTTCTAAGACGGGCTCTGTAGCTCTAGGCCTATATTTGAGGGTGGGGGAGGCAAGGCCGTATCCAGGGGGGGGGGTTAGGGGGTTCAACCCCCCCCCCCCCCGAAACCCACAAAAGTAATAGTTTTTTGCAGGTTTTAACCTCTGATCTATGTATTTTTTGTACTTTTTGGTCCGATCCGTGGACAAACCCCCCCCCGAAATAAATTCCACGAGCAAACCCCCCCCCGAAATAAATTCCTGGATACGGCCCTGGGGGGAGGGGTTCAAATTAAGGGACAAATAAAATATTTGTAAACAGCTAACGGGATAATCGATTATGGGGTAAGAAGACATGTTGAACACGAATATGAAAACCATTTTCTCGCCGGACAGATAGTTCGACCGGAATCCGGCCAAAACCGGAAAGTTTGTTAAAAGTAAAAGTTTTATTTGAAGTTGATAAGATGTTCGATGTAGGGGGAAGAAGGCATGCTGAACACGAATATGAAAACCATTTTTTCGCCGGACAAGTAGTTCGCCGGGAATCCGACCAAAACCGGAAAGTTTGTTAAAAGTAAACGTTTTATTTGAAGTTGATAAGATGTTCGATGTAGGGGGAAGAAGGCATGCTGAACACGAATATGAAAACCATTTTCTCGCCAGACAAGTAGTTCGCCGGGAATCCGGCCAAAACCTGAAAGTTTGTTAAAAGTAAAAGGTTTATTTGAAGCTGATTTTATGTTCGATTTAGGGGTAAGAAGAGATGCTGAATCCGTATATGACAATCATTTTTTAGCCGGAAATATAGTTCTTCCGAAATCCGGCTAAAACCGGAAAATTTGTTAAAAGTTAAATTTTGATATGAAGTTGATTAGATGTTGGATATAGTGGTAAGGAGATACGCTGAATTCATTTTTGAGCTTTATTTTTTAGCCGGACAAGTAGTTCTGGATTCCGCCGAAACCGGAGTAAGGCAGGATCGTTTCGATCGGCTTCTAGGGGTATGCACACATGCTGAATCCATATCTGAACTTGGTTTTATTAGATGATTAGGTATTTGGCCTTAGTCTGTTTCTAAATTATAAGAGTAAAAATGTTCAAGGAGTCCGGCGAAGACTGGATCTGGCGAAGACAAAACCTAGCCTAATTGTCTGGATCAAATATTGAATTTTTGGGATCCCATCGGAACCTTTGGTCTTGTTCTGTTTTCTGGTCAGATTCTGATGCTGTGATTTTATTCGTTTAGTCTATGTCGCTGGCATTAGGATGTTAGTTCCAAGAGAGGGTATTGGGGTTACGCTAAACAAAAAATTCTGAACAGTGGGAATCAAAGTCTCACACTTCTCCTGTTGTTGCTGTCACCGGATTCACAGGCTTACATTCACAGACTTACCCTATGTCCCGCTTTGGTTCCCTGTTCGCAAAGAACCAGGTATTTTTCCGTTTTCTCCCATAAGGAAAGGGCTGTTTTTAGGCGATCCTCCGTGGATGGTACTTCGAACATACTGTGAGCAGAGACAACCATGTCGAACTTCGTCTATAAAGAAATATATACAATATATCGAGGGAAATTACGACATTGCTGTTGTTTTGGGGATCCCAAAACGTAAGTGAGGGATACCTATGACATCGCAAAAGTTGTCCGTCTGTCTGTCCGTCCGTCCGTCTGTAAGCACGATAACTCTCGAAGGGAGTGAGATATTTTGATGAAAGTTGGTGTGAGGATCCTTTGGGTCAAGAGTAAGGTCGAGTTCGTAGATGGGCTTTGTAGCCTTACATTTAGGGGTGGGGGAGGGGGTTCAAATTAAGGGGCAAGCAAAATATTTGTAAACAGCTAATGTGATAGTCGATGATGGGGTAAGAAGACATGCTGAACACGAATATGAAAGCCGTTTTCTCGCCGGACAAGTAGTTCGTCCGGAATCCGGCAAAAATCGGAAAATTTATTAAAAGTGAAAGTTTAATTTCAAGTTGATTAGATGTTCGATTTTGGGGTAAGAAAACATGCTGAACACTTACGTGAAAACCATTTTCTACTCGGACATCCGGATTCCGGAATCCGTCGGATTTCGGCCAAACTGGAAAAATTTGGTAGACGCAAAAGTTGTATTTGTTGTTGATTAGATGTCCGATTTAGGGTCAAGAACAGATCCTTATATGACAATATTTTTTTAGCCGGACATATAGTTCGTTCGGAATCCGGCTGAAACCGGTTAGTATAAGTCAAATTCAGGACATATAGCTTAGTTCGTCCGGAATCCGGTTGAAACCGGATTTTTTTTTGTAAGTTAAAGTTTTATTAGTTGATTAGATGTTCTATATAGGGATAAGGAGATACGCTGAATTCGTTTCTGAGCTATCTTTTTTTGCTGGACAAGTAGTTCGCTTGGAATTCGGCCGAAACCGAAATATTATGGGGTAAGAAGACATGCTGAACACGAATATGAAAGCCGTTTTCTCACCGGACAAGTAGTTCGTCCGGAATCCGGCAAAAACCGGAAAATTTATTAAAAGTGAAAGTTTTATTTCAAGTTGATTAGATGTTCGATTTTAGGGTAAGAAAACATGCTGAACGTTTACGTGAAAACCATTTTCTACTCTGACATCCGGATTCCGGATTCCGTCAGATTCCGGCCAAACTGGAAAAATTTGGTAGAAGCAAAAGTTGCATTTGTTGTTGATTAGATGTCCGATTTAGGGTCAAGAACAGATCCGTACATGACAATATTTTTTTAGCGGGACATAGCCTATAGTTCGTTCGGAATCCGGCTGAAACCGGAAAATTTAGTATAAGTCAAATTCTGGACATATAGCCTAGTTCGTCCGGAATCCGGTTGAAACCGGATTTTTTTTTTGTAAGTTAAAGTTTTATTAGTTGATTAGATGTTCTATATAGGGATAAGGAGATACGCTGAATTCGTTTCTGAGCTATCTTTTTTTGCTGGACAAGTAGTTCGCTTGGAATTCGGCCGAAACCGGAAATTTGGCAGAAGTAAAGCAGGAAGTTTCGATCAGTATCGTCAAAATAGATATGGCTTATAGACGTATATCTGAACTTGGTTTTCTCAGATGATTAGCCTGGCGAAGAATGGATCTGGCGTAGACAAGACCTAGTTGTCTGGATCAAATATTAAATTTTTGGGATCCCATCGAAACCTTTGGTCTTGTTTACCCATGAGTTGTTTTATTTATGCTTGACAATTCTAGCGTTCGTGTTTGACAATTTCCGTGCTATTTTTCATCACGGAGAATTCTTGGAAAAATAAATTAAATTTAAGTGAACAGAATAGGATTTATGGTTCCAAAAATCTGTACCCCTGCTTAAAGGAATCAAATCGGGAGCACTCTAACATTTACAATATCTAGATCACCTGGGACAAACCAGGACTCCGTATGACCGTGGGGCCATCTAGTGGCGCGATTCGTAAGCAACCGATTGGGCGAGTTCAAATAGATCTAAATAAGAAAATCAGACAAAAAGAAAAACATTTAGCTCGTATATGACCAAAAAAGTTTGGTTAAATATTTGACAGTGCTCATTTATTTTGATATTTTTATTTTGTTTAATATTTCACCGGAATAACCCGGAACATTATGACCCATGTAAGCTGCGAACGAATGATCCGATGCGCGCAGATGCGATATGTTACGTTTGTTCGTCCGATCCGCATGAGACCACGGTGGGGGGGAGTCGAGGGGGAGCCGGACATTATCCGGAAGTGCTCCTATTCGGGCGAAACTTGACGGGTCAGTGCGAACTTTAGATGAAACACATGCTAACTACCATTGCAAGTGCCTGTTCAGTCCTTGTCTTACGGTAAGTGATAATAACAAAAACAGATGGAAACTTACCGCGTGAGTAGCTGGAAGGTTTTGCCGGAAGGATATCCCCTTGAAGTTTTCCGGCTTGGAACCCTCCATACCTGTTTCTAGAAGCCGCGCAGCCAAGGTACTCATGACAGTCGAGGCTTCGATGTTTACACATTCCTTCAATGGCCTGTCGGACCAAACACCGGATGCAGCCCTGTAATCCAGAAACGACATGAGAAATAACCACGAAAGCAAAACAGCGACGGTCAAAACACTGAAAGCAAAACCAGGGACAGGTGACAGACTAGACAAACTCGGAACAGCTTTGTCAAGAGACAAAGAGCTGATAAGTATAGCACTTATTTGTTTCGCTGAAGCCCTGAACAGACAGATACTAGGTTGAATTTCAGAAACTATTTCCACAAGCCCCTCAGAAGCTCAATTGGCAGAGCGGTCGCCCTGTATGACAAGGGTCCTAGTTTTGTCTCTCAGTTCACGACCTACAAATGAATATCAGATACATACCAGAAGGCAGAGCCAAGTCCAGAACCAAAATCCAGAATCGTTTCAGGTACAAAACTCCCGTCTCTCAGTCTGATATCTTCAAATATTCGTCTGAGGGTAGCGTAGTTTGGCGCAAATCGCGTTACGAGATACACCAAGCCACTAGAAAAAAAAAATCATAAAAACTAACGTTTATGGTTGAACTTATCTGTCTAGCTGTGACAAGCTGACAGCCTTTTACGTTAATCCAAGGTCTAAAGTCGTTTTCGCAGTTATACGTGGTATCTGATACCACGGTCAAAAGGCGTTGTTTGCAACTGATTGTGGTATCTGAAAATTCATCTCACTTTCATCAAATTTTGTCAAATTGGTGAAAAAGAAGTTTAGCACTTAGTGATTGATTTGGATATCAGTTTTTCTTTTGAGATGACTCCGAAAAGCGCAATTTCGGCAACTGCCGTTTTTGCAGAGCAACTGTATATCATATACCACGGTAACTGCAAAAACGACTATTTGCAGATCCAGTTACCGTGGTAACATAAACCATGGTATCTGCAAAAACGCGACTCATGTGAATTTGTTCCGACGGTGTTCACGTTTCCCGCGAGTTCTTACCGAATATTTGAGAACAAGATGTTCAGCGACTCTAGCGTCAAGATGCCTTACTGTTCCACTACGCCTTACCAATTCCAATCGAATTTTCGAGTACGGTATAAGAAGTTCAGCGATGCCTTGTGAAAGGTCTGCGAAATATTGCAAGAAACCATCGGTGCTGTCACACGAGACTACGGGCGTATTCCACCATTCTAACAATAGTAAACTTTTAGTTAGTATTTTCGTTCCAACCTCGTGAAAAGTTACGACGCTGATCGTTCCAACCTTCTTAAAATAATAACTAATAGTAACTATTTGCTTACCACTCTCGGGAGTTTAGTTGGCGTAGTAACTACGATCACTGTGACGTGATTGGCCCGATCAGCTCGCGGCGCGATATTTTGCCAAAAATAGAAAAAATCGTTCCAGCCTTGGCGCCACCAAACCAGAATCCGTGACGTCGCGCGTAGTAACTACGGTATGTAGGGTAGAACACGCTCGAAAGCTACGTGCACACATACTCCGACACGATTTCACATGCAAAAATACGCAAGCGGAATTCGCGTCACTGTGGGGAAACCCCACGCGATCATCGCAATTCCGCAGCGAAGTAGGAAACACGCATCCGACTGCGAAGTACCTACAAGTGTGAGGGAAACTTTCTGCCGAAAGGAGAGTCGCCCATTCTATCGCACTTACCTGTCTTCAGTGAACTTGAGGGGTTCCCAGTGATACACACGTCGTTTTACTTTGTGTAGCACTTTTCGAACCACTTCAGATTCAAAATGATGTCTCTCTTCTTGAGAAAGATACTCGACACTGAGAGAGGATCTTGCAAATTTCTCCTCATACTTCTGAGCCAGTTCTTTCACAACTGAGTCGCTAACGGGTGGATGTCTTCCATGAAGGTGCTTCGCAAGTTGCTCACTTTTCTTCTTCAAGTCTTTCGTCAATGATCCTGAGGATATTCAGAAGGCTGACTTATGCCCGGGCTATATTCACTCACAGCTGTACATAATTTGGTTCGTAAATTGGTTATCCTCACTCTTTACGTTTCATCCTAGTCACGCTTGGAACAAAGAAATTCAAGAAATATTACCACGATCATCTCTCGTGGGTTTTAGTTTTGGTTCCAGTTTATTTATTTACAAAAAAAGGAGTTAACGGAAATAAGAAGAAAAGGAACTGCAAGAAAAGAAAAAAGAAGGGAAAAGAAGACAAACGTAAATTGGTAAAAAAAAAGTTAAAACATAAGGAACTATCGGTAGAAGGAGTTATGGTCTAATTCACTATTTTCTAATAAAAAAAGCTTTTAATCTTACTTTTGAACACTGGTATGCTATTAGCATTTTTCACATTGTTTGGCAGATTTCCATATTTTCGGTCCGGTAATCAGACCAATTTTTCTAAAAAAAAAAATTGAGAAGTGGATGAAGCGATGTGGATTAAACGCATATCTCAATACGCTAGGGTATTCACGCCCACATGAGAAGGTAGCACATAAATTTATTTTCATGACATCGGAAGCAGTTCACGAAAAGCTACGCCACGAAAAGTGTTGTAAAGAGGTTGAATGACGTGAATAAGAACAATAAATTGCCAGCTAACGCACAAGGAAGAAAAAAAAATAATGTAATAGCCTACCGACAAGCTCGGAATTGTCGGCAAAAAAGCAGTGCGAGTTAGTGCGACGATGCTAATTTGCAAACTGGAAGACAAATAGAGCTTCAACTTCTCTTCTGGATACCCGTAAATTTGCCACCATTTTTTGGGTACATAAGAAGGTAGCGCTTAATACGAAACGTTTTGGTGCACGACCCTTTCCGAACACAGAACTACTATAAGTATCACTGACCTTGAAGAATTTTTTCTGCAGCTGATACAGCTAGAGCTGGGAGATTAATCACTCTGTCATCTTGCCTTCCTGGATGTCTTGAGGCTAGGTTATATAAATCTTTTGATTGAGTGAAGTTTTCAGGACTACTTCTGTGGTTGCCGTTTCCACTGTCCAATTCTGAGGATGGCTTCTCCTGCGACTGAGATACAGACTGGAAAGGAACACAGGTTAGGGTCAGGAGCTAGAAACGCAGAGACATTTACTTGTTCTAGTTAACACAATGCCACGTAAACAAGTGACAAGCCTAGCTTTTATGAAATCAGCTTAAACCATAGATAAAGAAAGTAGTAGTAGTAGTCTTTGATACAAGATTATTGGCTATGTCTGTTATCCATATCTCTAGAGCCTAGATCATGCTCTCACAAAGAAATTGCCCAACCAGCAAAAAGGTGAGCAAGAATCGCTGGGGTGAAAATGGATGATCACAGAAACTTTAATTGGGATTGGTTGTCAGAGTAAGTGCTGCAAGAGTAAGCATAATTTAAAATGCAAATAATGAACACCTATGATCCATGAACTGCAAATATATCAAGGTTGCTCCCTTGATTAAAAACAATTATTAAATCTTCTTAATTTTTGCATTATATTTGGCTCACTTGAGACACGTGACCACTGAACACAAGTCCAGCTCAGTGAAAACATAGCCTATAGATCCATACTAACAGGAGCGTCACTAGCCTTTTACTTTTGGCGGGAGGCGGCATCCGGTCTGCACCGGCGGAATAAAAAATTTGCTGACAAAACGCGCCATTGCGCGGCAACGGCGTACATTTCCCTCCCCAATAGAAGAAATAGAGACCAGAAGAGAATAAAACGGAATTTCGTATATTAAAGTTCACAAATTTGGCTTTTCATTTCATCTTTCGCTACACGACACGTTAACACTACACAACGAGTTAAAGCAGGCGCCGCAAGCGAGATTTTTTAAGTCTGCCTTTATTCCGGAAAAATTTGGCTATCCATACCATACAAGCTCTTGCTTTTAACGTGTTTCAAACCCCCAAGAATTTCAATCATAAAACGCCGACTAAATGAAACATCGTTCTTCCAAATAGAGAATATACAAAATGCGCCGCAGTCGAAATTTTTGTTTGTGTTAAACTAACCTGTGATGCATCAGTCGAGATTGTTCCTTTAATCTAAATTCATATATTTATATTCACACATTCGACTTTCTTTTCACACTTCGCTAAAAAGCGAAGCTTCCAACGACTGTACCCAGAACAAGTTGAACTAAGCGCCGCAGGCAAAATTTTTCAAATTTGTTTTTTTTGTTCCGGAAAAATTTGCGCCCGACAGATACTTGCAGAATTTGATTTCTTACATATAAAAAGAAACCGATGTGCCGACGAGAATAGGGGAGAGTCGGGTAGTATGACGCGTTTTTTTTTATTTTTTTTTTCCTGAAATTTGTACATATGTTGCCAAATTTTTGGCAGCACATACTGGGTTCCCTATAGAATCTTTGGGATTTTTTGTCATATTTTTCTCTCTCACAGTTTTTCAGTACCGGTAGTAGGCTTAATTCTGGATATGGTCACTATGTGATACTACCCGCAACCCTGGGTTCAGTATGACAAATCTTAAAATTTTTGCGTTTTCTTAATATATTTCACTCAGAAATATTCATTAAAAATTTAAATATAAAAAAAACTTGGAACCATGAGGAATGGTTCCTCACGGTTCCAAGGCGATTCCCCTCCCTCCACCCCCCATGGGTGACTGAACACGAAAAACGAAGGTTTCATACATTTTTATTGCATATTATGAGTCTCAATACTTATATTACTGAAGAAATAACAGAATCATCCAGATACAATAGAAATCTGACACGTCATAAGGTCAGTCGGGCACTATTACATGTATCATACAAGCCGTCAAAAAGTGTGTCATACTACCCGACCCCCCATTTTTTATGGGATCTGCATTTTCTCCTAAATTATGTGAATATCCAGCAGTTTCTCAACTGCTTATGATAATTAAACACCTTACCTAGGTCCCTGCAAGAAATGGTTATCTTATGTTATAGCACCTTATCCACATGGGAGTTCATATTAAGACACACAAGATTACTTTGAGGATCAAAAAATATGTTTTTTCTAGCATAAGTTCTGAGTAAGTAATTATTTTTTTTTATGAAAACTCGTTTTCTCTCTTGTATAGTAGATGTTTCTTAGCTGCAAGCACAGATGAATAAAACCAATAGAACCAATAGTTCTGTGAGTGTGTCCTACTACCCGCCATGTCATTTTACCCGACTTTCCCCTATCGACGCCTGGCAAAACCATACAGCATTTGATTTCTTCTGTGTGTTTTGCCCAACTAGACTGTACAGAACTTGATTTATTATGTGTAAAAATAACCTGTTGTACCGACGAGACATTGAAATTCCCGGGTGCGCCTGAAACAGTTTGCAGAGGGGCAACCCTTTCAGTTCCTTGTAAACTTCTCTGTTTTAGCCAGAGTCTCTTGACATTCATCTTCTGCTGTTGTGTTCTTGTGACACTGTATGTAACATTAAGGCTGCTCAATCAAATTCACTACAGTTTTGATAGAAGATTCTTGGGAATCACAACTCTTGCGTCACGTCGACACGACCTCACTATGGAATTTGGACTGAAATGCCTGGCCTCTGAATTGCATCGTAACATCCTGCCACCCGAAGAAGAAAAAAAGATGGATACTCGTCCGACAAGAAGTGTCTCTCGGACAGCCAACAAACCTCAGCTAGTGAATCCACCTGCGCACAGCAGTGAACGTTATTTAAATTCATTCGTGCCTTATTTTATCCGTAGTTTTAATGTGACTTAACAGAATTTTAACCATGTATGACAAATCCCGTGCATTTTGTTAGATCAGAATTTTGGGAATAAATGAAATTGAAATTGAAAACTGAAATTCAGTGCATGCAAGATGAAAGAACAGAAAAAACACTTGTTCTTCTGCTTTATTTTTATTGTACTTTTATGGCACTTGCCCTTGGGCCAAGTGCCATATAGCGATCGGTTTTTGTAGTTCAGGCCTTCCACACAAGCTAGGACGATGAAACTTGGCATGCATATCAGGGGCCTAAGCAGATTAACTTAGAAAGAGTAATTTCTCCGATCCGACCATCTGGGGGGAGAGGGAATCCGGAAATTTTGAGGTAACTCTATATATACTGAACAGTGATCGGATCTTAATGAAACTTGATATTTGGAAACACTTCAAATCTGAACCCGATCCGGTGACGTTCGGAAGAGTTGGAGGGAAATCAGTCTGGGAAACAAGTCTGGAAATCTTGGGAAACGCTTAGAGAGTAGTATAGAGGGATCAGGATGAGACTTGTTAGGAAAAACAGGGACACCATCATTCAGCTATTTTAAGACTGATCAGTTTATGTATAAATGAAATGTATGTAGCTTATCATCTTATACTACATTTGCAGCCAATTAGTTGGCTACTCTGTGTTTACCCAATACAAACAAGCTTAGCAGCCAACTAGTTGGCTATACTTGTTCCCCTAGAAACACTCTGAGTAGCCAACTAGTTGGCTACAGTTGTACCCCCAGAAACACTCCATGTAGCCAACTAATTGGCTACAAAGAGTGTTTCTATGGGGACAAGTGTAGCCGCCTAACTGGCTACAAAGAGTGTCTGTATAGGGCACACCTAGAGTAGCCAACTAACTGGCTACAAAGAGTGTGTCTGGGGACAAGTGTAGCCAACTAATTGGCTACAAAGAGTGTTTCTGGGGACAAGTGTAGCCAACTAATTGGCTAAGCTACAAAGAGTGTTTCTTTGGGGACAAGTGTAGCCACCTGCTAACTGGCTACAAAGAATGTCTGTATAGGGCAGCACACCCACATTAGCCAACAAGCTGGCTACAAACGTTTGGTAGCATAATGTGATCAGCTACACACATTTCTTACATACAGTAGAGGTATGCTTATGACATGTGAACAGTTACTTTAATATGAACACTGCAGTTTTCAGACGTGCTGCGAGTCCAGCACTTACGAGTCCGAGACCGAGTCTGGGACTTGAAAACAAGACGAGTCCCCATACTAGTAGCATGGGGACTCGTCTCGTTTTTCGAGTCTGAGACCGGTCTCGGACTCGTAACCAGCTCGTAACTGCTGGTCTTGCAGCATCTCTGGCAGTTTTTGGGCTAAATGGTATAAAATGGTAGACTGAAGATCCAAAATACCTCTAGTTCTACAGCCACTACAGGTGTTTTCAGCTGTCCTTCCAGTCTAGTTCACTAGCCCCCTTTCAGTCATGGTGCTCAAACGTCTAGCACCATGCCTGGGTGCTAGACATTCAAGCACTGTACCTTGGATTTCATGTATGGTGCATGGATTTCAGTATACAGTGCATGCATGAAAAACACAGTTTCTGTCATCACAACTGAGAACCGGCTCGGACAGGGATGAAATTGCTACCATGAATTAGAGAAATCAAAGACAATCCTATCATTTTTTCATAACAAAAACAAAAGGACGCGACTGATGATGGAGATGAAAAACCTCATTTCCTTTTCTACACAGTCAAGGCTTTTTCATGTAAAGTGTCCTGTGCCTCAGCTTTTTCTACCCAGCAGCCAACCAGAATATTGGCTCCTGGGGCCTGCCTGAGGCAGACTACATGGAAAATAGATAGGGTGCTGTCAGATTTTTCATCTCCATCATCAGTCGCGTCCTTTTGTTTTTGCTATGAAAAATATGATAGGATTGTCTTTGAATTCTCTAATTCATGGTGGTAATTTCAGCCCTGTCCGAGCTGGTGCAGAATTGTGATGACAGAAACTGTGTTTTTCATGCATGCACTGTGTACTGAAATCCATGCACCGTACATGAAATCCAAGGTACAGTGCTTGAACGTCTAGCACCCAGGCATGGTGCTAGACTTTTGAGCACCATGCCTGAAAAGGGGCTAGTGTACTAGACTGTACTAGACTGTGTCCTTCTTACCTACTTTGGCTAACCGTGGCTGACTGGTCGCTGACCGTGGCTAACTGGTAGTTAGCTTTAGACACAGCAAGTGCATGAAAATGGCAAAGTCCAAAGCCAACAAACGTTCACACAAGCCAGACATAAGCATATCTCTACTGACTACTGTGTATAAACAACTAAATTTTACTTTAGGTTTAGCTGAATAGTGGATATCCACCAACCAGGTCACAAGCGGTCTCGAAACTTAAGACTAGCCTATCGATCTGTTACTGATTCACTGAATTAGGACAGTCTGCTTACACGAACTAAAACTTTAACACCACATAAAATCCTCAAATCCTTAGAAACTGTACGAAGCATGGTGGGGAGGATTCAAACTGGGCTATCATTGGCATAGAGCTAATACCATCAACCAGCCATCAACCATAAGAAAGTTCACGGTATGCTAGTGATACCCTTGATAACTAAGTTTTACAGTTTTCTTGATTCCTTTATAAAAGTTTTTCTCACCCTTCCCCTGGGATTCGTTAGGGACTGGGGGTGGGGAGCCAACAGGAACCACAAGAATAAAGGGAGTCTTTTCCAGGGGACTCCCAGGCCGAACGGAAACAATTAGAACACGGAGAATGCCTTGTCAACTTATTCTGGTAACGCAATTAGTCTGTATATTGCCCAATTTATTTTCAACTTGTGTTGATAGGATTTTTTTTTTATTTAGTTGCACAGTTACATTATTTTCAACAAAATATCAGAATCACAATACAATAGAGGCCTTTTTTCTCAAGATCAGTCTTATCCATTTCAACTCGATCCCATAATTACTTTTCAACTATCAAAAAACAACTACACCTGCAACTCCCCAAATCGAACTCCCCCCGAATCAGAAAGGAATCCTTTTTAATAACCGGAGCTTGTCCCGTCCAAAGCCAAGCCAAGGGACCCGTGCGAATGTCGGGTGCAAGTCCTTGTGACAGATAAGAACGGCGAGACTGCAGCTTGAGCTTTGGCTAACTTCCTTTCATTCCACATCGCTCTATGAATTTTTTCGAATTTTCTTCAGCGTGCAGAATCGTAAATTTGCTCTTTCCCCTTGATTTCAGTCATGGTCAGGGGCGTCGCAAGGGGAAGGTGCAGCCCCCCATCTTTTTTAGATTCGGCCCAAAATTTATTAAACTGTTCGGTATTTTTTTCCGATAGCAGAACTATTCGGTTCGGCAGTTATACAGAACCCTAAATAGGCTATCGGTACAGATCTATTCGGTATAATGACCGGGATTTGGTATAATTGCCAGTATTCGGTAGTTATCAGGAATTCGGTGAGAGAATTTACTTCAATTATTTGGTAATTTTTCAATGCCAGAACTATTCAGTATATTTATGGAGATTCGCTAGTTACACAAGATCAGGAATAAGCTACCGGTTCAAAATTATTCAGTATCATGATTGGGATTCGATCATTTATTCGGTATACTTTTCAGGATTCGGCAGTTACCACGAATCCCGACTTTTGTTCCAGTTTCGACGAAATGATACCGAATACGAATATTATTCGGTAGTCGTTCCGATACCAAAACAGTTGGGTATAATGGCCGGGATACGGTAGTCGTACAGAATCCCGAACATGCTATCGTCTGAACTTATTCGGTGTAATGACTGGGATTCGGTAATTTATTCGGTATAATTGCCAGGATTCGGGAGTCACCACGAACCTTGAAACTCGGACGAGGTCGAGTGAAGCACTGGTCGCAGACAAAAGGACTGATCTGTGCTTTCATCGATAGTCCTTACTTTATTTTGGATCCCAAAAAGAAGGTCTAATCATAAGTGTTTTGGAAATTCTGCCTGCGGCGCTTTTCGTAATATTCTCTATTTTGTGGAAGGGCGCGTCATTTGACTGGGGTTTTAAGCCAGTTCTAGGCAGGGGCGTCACTATGGGGGGGGAGGGGGGGACTCCCCCCCCAAAGGTCCTGAGAAAGTACTTTCGTCGGGCGAAGCCCGGTGAAAGTTCACTTGTTTGTCGGCGCGGAGCGCCGGCAAACCCAGAAGAAATACAATTTTGAATGCTTTTTGTCGGGCGTCGGTCGACTCGTCGGAACATCGGGTTCTTTTTATACATAAGAAATTCAATTTTGTACGCTTTCGTCGGGCGTCAGTAGACTCGTCCGCACATTGGGTTCATTTTATACGCAAGAAATCAAATTCGGCAAACATTTGTCGGGCAAAACACAGAAGAAATTAACTTCTGTATGCTTTTGTCGGGCGTCGGTCGACTCGTCGGCACATCGGGTTCTGTTGATCTGTGATAAATCAATTTCAGCCAACATTTGTCGTGCGCGCCGGGGAAGAACGGGAAGTTCAAGTATCGTCGGCACATCAATACGTAAGCCAAATTCTGTAAACGTAGTCGGGCGTCGGTACTCTTGTCGTCCCATCGGAATATTTTTATTCGCAAGAAATCGATTTCTTCAAACATTTATCGAGCGCACCCGGAAAGTTTCCGTTCGGAACATCGGAATCTCATTACACGTAATAGATCAAATCCGTAAGCTTTTTTCCAATCCCGAAAGTTATGTCTCGTCGGCAAATCGAGAATTTTTTACACACAAGAATCAACTTTCTGCCTACTTTCTTATGGATGGCCAATACTTTTTTGACGGAAAGGTCTGTGATTTCACTTTTATTTGGGATCGCTCATAAGTGTTTCCACAAAATTTCGCCTGCGGCGCATTTCGTAGTATTTTCTATTTGGAAGAATGGTGTTTCATTTAGTTGGTGTTTTAGTATTGAAGTTCTTGGGGGCTGGAAACACATTAAAAGCTAGAACCTGTAAAGTATAGATATGGAATAGAATAAAATTTTCCGGAAAAAAGTTAAAAAAATTTGGCCTGCGGCGCTTGATTTCACTTGTTCTGGATGTCTGGATGGACATTTTAGCGACAGGTGAAAAGAAAAGCCGAATATGTAAATTTGAATATACGAATTTATATTAAAGGAATAATCTCAACTAATACATTACAGTTAGTTTTACAAAAAATTTCGCCTGCGGCGCAGTTCGTAGTATTCTTTATTTGGAAGAACGGTGTTTCATTTAGTTGGCGTTTAAGATTGAAATTCTTGGGATTTGGAACACCCTAAAAGCTAGAACTTGTAAGCTAAATATTTCCAGAGAAAAAGTCAGTTTTAGAAACTTCGCCTGCAGCGATTAATTTAACATGTTCTGGGTACAGCCGTTGGAAGCTTCGAAAAATTTTCCAGACAAAAAGGCACATTGAAACATTTCCCCTGCGGCGAATACTTTTTCTGCGTACAGTCGTTGGAAGCTTCAGTTT
Source organism: Branchinecta lindahli (assembly GCA_023053555.1). Classification (NCBI taxonomy): domain Eukaryota; kingdom Metazoa; phylum Arthropoda; class Branchiopoda; order Anostraca; family Branchinectidae; genus Branchinecta; species Branchinecta lindahli. The sequence goes on along the minus strand of JAKZAO010000007.1, from coordinate 12,214,541 downwards.
TTAGCGAAAGCTGCAATGAACACCCTAATATGTGAATTTAAATTTACGAATTTACATTAAAGGACTAATATAGGCCGTTGCCGCGAAGCGGCAACGGCGTTTTTTGTCGGCACATTTTTGAGTCCGTCGGCACAAACTGGACGTCCCCCCCCCCCAAAGGTAAAAGGCTAGTGACGCCCCTGGTTCTAGGACTGGGATTTCGAAACATTAAAAGCTAGAATCTGGATAGAAATAACTAAATTTGGCGGGAAAAAGCTAACTTCAAAAATATCTCGCCTGCGGCGCTCGATTTTTGTGATCATGGGCAGTATTGACCAGGGGCGTAATTTGCTATAGGGCAGGGGGGGCAACTGCCCCCCCCAGACCCCAGTCTGCCCCCCCCCCAGCTTGATGTTTGCCCGTTCGGTCCTTGAGGCGTTTGACCTAATTTTATCGCTTCCTGTGTCGTTTTCGCCTTGGTCGATTAGTAAACTATCTCTTTGTTTCTTTGTTTTTATTACGTTTTTCTTCTTGAAATAAAACTGCTCATATTCACTTGATTTGGGAAAGTCGGCTCCAACTTTGCCCCCCCCCCAGGATTTTGACGAAATTACGCCCCTGGTATTGACTAGACCAGAGGCGTTACTAGCCAAAATGTTGGGGGGGGGGACAAGGTATTTACCGACTGGTTGGTCATTTTTACCGACTATTTTTACGGATAAATGCGACTATTATTGAGAAAAAAAACGACTGTGTTGACGAAAAATCGGCTGATTTTAAGTAAAAACCGCTTTTGATTGTTTTTAAGAAAAAACGACTATTTCTGAGAAAAAAATAGACTGTTTTTACTAAAAATCGCGGCGCTTCGTGCCGACTCGGCTATTTTTTACCGACTTGCCGACAACATTGGGGGGGGCCTCCCCCCCCCAGTAGTGACGCCTCTGGACTAGACTACAGTAGATGCTGCTGCCAGAACATCGCTCCATCCGGTTTCTGGAAATTTAATCCACCGGTAAATGATAGAATTTGTGAGAGAAGAAGTTAAATTTTAGCCTACAGGAGAAAAAAATGGATTTCGAAAATGTTCGCCTGCGGCGCTCGATTTTATTTTCTCTAGGGTATAATAAATAGAAGTTGTTACTGCAATAGTACCCAGCAATATATTCTCCAAATGGGCTTCGCCAAAACGCCACCAAATAGTTGGCCTATCGTCTTTAATGCTGTCCTTTAATGTTACTCTTCCTATATGTAATCCATTCTGTTCCATAATCTGAAGCTTGAATTCTCAGTTTCTAGGATTCGGTAAATTTTTGAGAGATTCGGTAAATCTTTGGCTCTGCCCCCCCCCCTAACGAAAATGCACTTGCGACGCCCATACCAAGAAATCATACTATACTACTAAAATTTGGCATTACAGAACTTGGAAGCGTTTCCTGTCTCTGACCACCTTTCCGGCATGGTGACGCCATTACTCACTCTATTTTCATTTTTGCTTGTATTGACTTTTCTTTATTTACGAGTTGTACAATTGCATCCTTCAGTACAAAAATCATTATCACCATAAGATAGACTCTTTTTTCTCAAAACTTGCCTATCTATCACAACAATACTAAACATTGATCTCAGACATTCCGTTTATCCCCCCCCCCCCCCCAAACATCTACTTTCCAAAAGCCAACGACACCAGCAACTCCCCACCGAATCTGATAGGTGGCCCTTTTTTATGGCACTTGCCCTTCGGCCAAGTGCCATATGGCGATCGCAAATTCTGTCCGTCCGTCGGTCTGTCTGTCGGTCCGGATTTTGCTAGTTCGGGCCCTTCCACGTAAGCTAGGACGATAAAACTTGGCAGGCATATCAGTGAACCCAAATGAGACTAAGTAGGAAATAGTCACTTTCCTGATCCGAACATCGTGGGGGGAGTGGAAGGAGGGGGAATCCGGAATATTTAGGAATTAATAACTTTTTAACGGGTGATCGTCTCTTAATGAAACTGGATATTTGGACAGACCTCGTGCCCTAGACGACCCGATCAAAATCTGGACCGGATCCGGTGACTTTGGGGGGAGCTGGAGGGGGAGCCGGAAATCTTGGGAAACGCTTGGAGTGGAGGGTTTGGGATGAAAGTTTGTGGGAAGAACAAGCACAAGTCCTAGATACGTCATTGACATAACAGGACCAGATATCCGGTCACTGTGGGGAGTTGGCACGGGATCCGAGTTTCTACTGATCCCGCAAGTTCGGTACTTCCTGATGTGCAGGACGATGAAACTTGGCAGGCTTGTCAGGGACCAGAACACATTAACTAGACTAGAGAATAGTCGTTTTCCGATCCGATCATCTGGGGGATGGGGGTGGAGGGAGGGGAATCCGGAAAAGTGAGGTATTTTTAACTTGCGAACGGGTGATTGGATCTTAGTGAAACTTGATATGTAGAAAGATCTCGTGCCTCAGACGCCCCATTTTAAATCCGGACCGGATCCGGTGACATTGGGAGGAGCTAGAGGGGGGACCGCCGGACCGGAAATCTTGGGAAATGCTTGGAGTGGAGGGTTCGGGATGAAACTTCGTGGGAAGAACAAGCACAACTCCTAGATACATAAATGTCATAACCGGGCCGGATCCGGTCACTTTGGGAGAGTTGGGGGGGGGGGGGGTCGAATTTCTAGTAATCCCGCGAGTTATGAAACCTGATATTTAGACAGACTTCGTGTCTCAGATGTCTCATTTCAAATCCGGACCGGATCCGGTGACTTTCGGGGGAGTTGGAGGGGGGGAACCGGAAATATTGGGAAACGCTTATAGAGTGGAGGGATCGGGATGAAACTTGGTCGGAAGAACAATTACAAGTCCTAGATACGTCATTAACATGACCGGCCCGGATCCGGGCACTGTGTGGGAGTTGGGGGGTCCGGATTTCTGGCAATCTCGCGGGTTCTGTCCTGATGTACTAGGACGATGAAACTTGGCAGGTGGAGGATAGTCCTTTCCCCGATCCGACCATCGTGGGGGGAGTGGTGGGATGTGGAATCCGGAATCTAGTGGCACGCATAACTTTTGAACAGGTGATCGGATTTGAATGAAACTTGGCATGTGGAAAGAAATATCGTCTCTGATGTTCCGTGTCAAGTCCGGATCGAATCCGATACTTGTGAGGGGGCACCGGAAAACTCGTGAAACACTTGTAGTTGAGAGATTCGATAGGCTACGCTCCGAGTCCAGTCAAACTTGATGGACGGGAAGAGGAGATGTCAGAGATGCGAGTTTTTCAAGTCGTTTTCGGCCACTGTATGGGGAGTCCCAGGAATTTTGTTGCTCGCATAGGGGTCAAACGAGTTCAGCAATTTAAAAGAGACTTAGAACGTTGAGCAAGCATATGCCTTAGATGACATATTTTACAGTCCGAACTCCGAACCGGATCTGACCACGGTGGGTGTGGGGGACCGGAACCTACCGAAAAACGCTCAGATTCGAGTGAAACTTAATATGTGGTGGGAGAAGATGCTTCAGATGATCCATTCACGAGTCCGAGCCAGATTCGGCCGTGGTAGGGGCAGTTGGAGGGAGGTACCGGAAACCGTGTGGCACGTCTAGGGATCAAACAAGTGGGTTTAGTGGGCTGAAACTTTGAGAGTTACAATAGTTATTTGTCCCAGATGATCCGAGGCGATGCCAGAAATGCTCAGACTTGAGTGAAACTGCATATTCTATTTCTAGGTCCGTTCTCCTTTACTTTCTACCGCCTACTCGTAACAAGTGCCATATGAGATCGTAGCTTTTGTTATGAAGATCGGAGCATTTCCCGCCCTTAGGACTCGCGAGGAGAGGGGTGGTAATACCAAGAATAAATAAGGGGAAACCTTATTTATTCTTGGTAATACCCGGGACAAACAAATACGCGGGGATTCCGCTGAACGAGGATGGAAGAATATCCCAAAGATTTCGCATTCGGCCCCATTCGTAGTATACTCTCTTTCTGGTGGAAGGGCGTGTCATTTCGAGGGTGGGGGTCTTAAGGCTAGGGTTTGAGCCACATTAACGAATTACCTTTTGCATGATGTTATATGAATCGGTGTTAATGTTGACATTCCTACAATTTTCTCCTGTTTCTTAGCTGTATAATTCTTGTGGCTTTCCAGGCATGAGCCAGTTGTATTTTCTGAGGTCGGCCCATCAAGTTTCACTCCAATCGGATCACCCGTTCGCAACTTACGCATGTCATAAGATTCTAGACTCTTCTCTCCACCCCCACCGATGGACGAACCCAGAGGAAGGAAGGTTTTCTAGCGCATTTGGTCGGATCTTTTATACTTATGCCAAATTTCATCGCCCTAGCTTATGTGGAAGTGCCTGAACTGGCAAAACCCGGACCAACCGCGGACTGTTAGACTTGAGCCAAAGGGTACAAGAGCCATTAATTCAACTGTCCAGACACCACCAGGGATTCCAAAATCGGTTTGATCAAGATAAGCGCGCTCAACCATAGGGAACGACTGCAGCGACCCTGAAGCTATGGCCCAGAAACAGACACCACCATCAACTGCAGGCCTTCGTGGTCCTTATTGCTTGCAAGTTCAATTTAGGGAGTCGAGGCAGGACAGATCGCAGAAGTCTCTTCTTCAAAAACTGTTTATTAACAGAAATTTACTTATTCTTTACAGTAGCTTACAGTAAGGAACTCAAGTAGAAAACAAGAAGATGCAATTCAGTACTTCCAATAATTATCAGCACTCCCATACCAACGAAGGGCAGATATGAGTTCGACCTTAGCCCCCACAAAAGCAAATACAAAGAAATGAATATTCCGAATCCTGTAGTATACAACTTCCTATGAGTCTGACTGATTAGAGCATTCTGCTCAAGCTACCGAATTATATAACCTATCATAATCATAATACCAACGACATAAAATCTGCCTCTGTCGCGCAAGAAACGAAACAGATTCTTTTCTTCCTCGGACAACGACAACTGAAAAACCATGCATTCATCTTTCTGCATAAAAGAAAACGAAAAATGTCAGTCTCTGACAAGTGCAACAAAAAGAAAACTAACTACAAGGAGGGAGACCAACTATAGGTAACTGACAGTGACCTAACTTCGAACAAGGAACTAGACCAACTCGAGATTTCTTTCACTATTTTTGTGTCTCGGCTCAAAAGGCAGTTCCAAAATTAGATCGATCTGCTTAACGGGAAGACTATGCACGGACGTATAAGAGTTTTCAATTTCTGCTCGTAAGGGGTTGGGGGATAGCCCCGGCCCTACTATGCAGACTGCCAATCTTCCGTCACACATATGCAAAAGCAGTAGAACCACACCATTAGAATCAAATCAAGGGTACGGTTGCTTGGTTGGGAGACATACGCTTTTGATACTAGAAGGTACAGGAGAAAATACTTCAATTCCCGATACACGAATGCCGCCAAAAGCACAACGACATTTCATCAGCTTACGACAGTCACTCTGAAGCAAACTGCCACCATTATGATTTCTCTTTGTCAACTCCGTTCGCGGATTTCTTTGCGGGCTGCTCGGCGTCGTCATCATCGTCTGTAAGGTTAACAGATACAGGAGTTAACGTCACACCACTTGGCAGTTTGGGCACAGAAAGGAGGCCTTTCAATAAATTCGGTCGACTACCAATCACTTTCGAGGATGGAACTGCAACTTCCGTTAACCTAGTCGGGCCAGAGTTTGAGGCTTTTGCCGGGAGCCGGACAGTGGTCCTTGCCCCAGAGGGTCCAGCTTCGTGAGCGCTGGAAGCCCTAGCTCCGCCGCTTGGCCGGCTGAAAGAGGATCCTAGGGACATCATTTGCTGCAGGGCCAACATACGTTCTCTCTCTGCGATGGCCTGCTGTTGCACCATAGCCTGTAAGGAAATGTACAGCATTAATACGACAATAAACTCGTAGTTTGGATACTATGCTTTTTGTTGCCATGGCTCCTGCTAGTGCAGTTGAAGACAGATTACGAAGAACAGGCTAAGCTTTGACATACACAGGTCTAAAAGCATTGGCAGTGTCCAAGCATTAAGCACTGGCAAGCGTTCAAGTTTGCAAAATCACGATTCTGCAAGGTTGTGTAAAAGTCGAGTTCTGCAAAAAGAATTGTTGGTCCTTCGAAAAGCCTTACTGAAGTGCGGTTCATGCTCCGTAAAATCCTCCTCCCTGAGTTTGCCAAGACCTCCAAGACTAGTTGCGAACCCAGTTCCAAAACTGCAACCTGTCCAATGCACCCACGTAAGATACAGTAAGAGCTTTGTTCCGGCATTTGTTTGTCTTCATCCACTATTAGTACAACCTTCTCAGTACAAAACGATGTATCGAAAAAAAAAACGTAAATATTTTGTGTTTTCTTACCCTGTACAGACTGACGTATTCAGTTAGGGCGATTTTCGCACGGGCATCCAGCTCTTCGTTGCTCATATCTGGCTTCTGTGCTTTCAGATACTCCCTCAAAGTCTCGTAGGATGGCATAATAGGGTTCATATTCATGGGCAACTGATACCCATAAGCTGCGTATGGATCAAAATGAGCAGGCATTTGCTGCGACACCAGACCTGGAAAAATAACTGAGTTAAACAAGACTAAAGGACGCGATGGGAATTCAAACTAAAAAAGCCTACCAGACAATCATGTTCATTAGTAAACCTCCGGTTCTGACCAGGTTCCGACCGGACTATCCGTCCCGAGGTGAGAACAAATAGTATTTCCTGATTCTCTAGTCTTTTCAGGGTTTAACAATTTTTCCAACCAATCTTGTTTGCCTAGGCGCGGCTCTTTTGGCTGCGCTCCCGATTTTCACGTCACACCCAATTTACAGTTTTTGCTGGATTTCGGGCGAACTACTTGTCCAGTTAGAAAATGAAGTTCAGATACGATCCGATCGATGCTCAAATCGACTTAAAATTTTTTTTTAAATCCTACCATGTTAGATTCCGGGCGAAGGACTCGTTAGGCGAAAATATAAAGTTCGATATGTATTCTTACCCCTATCGACGCTTCAGACTAAGCTTTTCCCTCTACCGATTTTTTTTTTTGCCGGATTCCGCACAAAATCCTTTTTGTATCGATTCTTTAGCATGCCTCTGCTTAAGATCATATTAGCTTAAAAAAATTTTCACCCCTTAATTAGAAACCCTGTCCCCCAACCCTAAATATATTGAGCTTATCTACGAGCTTGACCTGTACTTTGACCCACAAACTCAAACTAAGTTTGAAAAAAAACCCACCTTCGAGAGTTAGACAGATAAACTTTACGAAGTCATAGGTTAACCGTCACTAACGTTTTGGGATCCCCAAAAGGATAGCAAAACGATGATAGGACCGTCATCTAGTTTTTCGCCAACTTGCATAATATGGAAAGTGATCAACACAGGTTCACGGTCGTGCTGGCGAGTTCTGCACGCTAGCGGAAATTCACATACCATGTATCATCGTTAACCCAGGAATAATTTTCTATTTCTATGGAAGAGCAAATTTCGAGCTTTCAAACAATTCGACTCAACGCAGAAATCCCGCTAACGTATTCCCCGTGGTACGGCACATCTTTTGCCTAATGGTCAAACCACCAGTTGACCATGGTTACTACCGAAGCTCAAGCGGCTGATTCCGCAAATAAGGCATCATACGCATACGGTTATTCGTCAGCGGCACTGGCCTCTCGGACACTCCAGACTGCCCCAAGACTGCACAAAATGGGGAGCTGACGAAGCCTCACTCTAGTTCCCTCTATGCTGGCAAGTTTCTCCCTCAAGGAGCTCCAAGTGTGGGGCATCATTCACATGGCAACAGAGGCTAGCAAATCAGTCTCCCTGACACACCCAAGAAAGAACGAATATCAAATACAGTAGTGTAAGAGAGAACATTCCAGACAAAGGGAGGCAGACCTGTTTCCCTAACACTATACGACCGCTACAAAATGCACTAAATAAATGCCCACCTTTCTTTTCGTTCTCATACTCCTCCCACGCGGCTTTCCGTTCCGCCTCGTTGAGATTCTCTTCTTCTTTGCTTTCTAAAAGGGAATCATGCTCGTGATAGCTGACAATAAGCTCTTTGTGAGACTGGAGGAGTTCAGCCAAGAGCCTGTCCTTTGGTAGCTTTGGTATCGGCCTCTCTTTACTCATCTCAGGGTCAAACCTGTACAGTTCTTGGAGATCTGACATGCTGAAGTGCCGCTCGATCTGCTGTTCATCCACGACTCTACAGGCAAGCGATTGCTTCGCAACCTACAAAAATCAGGAATACCATTACCCCCAAGGCAAGAGGAAGTTCTTGCTGGCTGCAGCGGGAATTCTCCGTCGACTTCCTGGTCATACACTGTCAGAATTTCGATTTCAATTATGTTAAGAGGGAACCGCGAAGTGTTTATGTTACGACCGTTTTCTGCTTTATGTTATACGAAAAGATACATAACTTGTTCAGATCTAAATTAAACATGCGCATCTTTGAGCTATGTGTTATTAAACCAATGACAGTGCACTTCCTATGGCTACTACCCAGGACAGGAAGGAGATGAAGGATGTCCAACAAGATGTTCAGCAATCAGGGACACCATTTGCCCCTGATTGGCAAATGGTGCCCCACCTAGGAGGGTGGCGGTGTCGTTCCGGGTCATTAGCTCGACTCAAAAAGTTCAAAGTTTGGTGAGAGACCTTCTTACGATCAACTTTTCAAAACTGCCTGTCAAAATTTTGCTAAATCACTTTGTTTCTCACAGGCTTTATGATTTGTCATGGGTAGCTGCCCCCCTGCCCTCCCCTTGGGATGTCAAATGATTCCTCTGTCAGAAATGTCTGGTACCGGATCAAAACAACGACACATCAACGGTAAATACCATGACAAATTTTTATTTTGAGACTTCAGGCATTTTTCCGCGGCCTATTTCTGTGCCAAACCTTTCTGTCTGTTCTTCACGGAAACACACGACGACCTCGACAGTTGTTTGTCAAATTCGAGCCACCGAAGTCTTGTTGGTCGCGAAACTACACCTGTGGAAGACCGCCAAAACACTCCTTTCGAGCCAAAAACACTTTGCGGGATCGCGTCAAAACGCCTTGTACAGCTGTAGTACTTGAGAGTTGTTCAAGAGTTTATCAGCCCGTCATGCCCTGAGTGACATTATAACTATCTTGCGAGAAAGCCGGACTAGTGCACCAACCAAAGCAATGACAAAGAGTGTGTGCAGTGTGTCCAGCGTTGAACTGGAGTGCCCCAGCCGTCGTTCACCATCTCCCTCTTGCGGAGAGGAAACAGACATATTATTACCCTCTTTAAAGAGAGAAGGGTGCTCCAGTGCTAGATTATCCCAGTCACTATCATGGCACCGCATACTATCTCTTGGTCACGACCGAGAGTTGGAATAGGTTTCTCAAAAACGGAAGTTATGCAGTTGGCTGGATGACGGCGAGACAGAGCAGAAATTGGAAAAAAAAAACAGATTTACGGTTAGTTGTAATTCACCGGTCGGATAGTATTCAACAATCCTGCCTGCGCACATCAACAGCCTCCTCCTCCAAAACCTAATCCGTAGGGTAAAATTCCTCATACATTACCTTTCCCAATGGTCGATTATCTTTCAAGCTTTCATAGTTCAAGCCAATATGCACGGAACGCACTAGACTAAGTTTCCACCAAATTCTGGACTTTCCGCCAACAGCTATCACGTATCATTACAGCTGCTCGTGTATGCATTTGTTCTGTGCAAACGAAACCTAAGGACACAGCACCACAATCATGTAACCATTGACAGCTAACTCGGGGCGCTCAGGACAGGGGAGTGGCGATTGCGATAACTTCCTTATACCTTGTAATCCCTTATCATAATTTGTCTAAACCGAAAAGGGTACTACAAGCTTACCTGTCTCTGGTAGATCTTTTCTTCCATTGTTCCTTGGGCCAGAAATCTGTACACATAACACGGTTTTCTCTGTCCAAATCTATATACACGGAAAATACTCTGGATATCGTAACTGGGATTCCAACTAGCGTCAAAGATTACTACACGGTTAGCACCGACTAAGTTGATGCCGAGACCACCCGCCTTCGTCGAAATGAGGAACAGACGGGCACGGTGGCTGTCTTCACGGTTGAATCGGTTGCAAAACGTCTTCCGCTGGTCAGCTGCCATTGATCCGTCCAACCTGCAAGGGATACTAGCTTTAGCACCTGTGTTAAGACCTTAAAGGACCCGCCGTGTCTACAGTGCCAATGCAACCTAATTCCATAACTGCATTCATTCATTCTTTAGTCCGTAGAACCACATTTCATATGTTATGTCAAAACACTACTTGTGATATTGCCTGCACCTTTTACTTGGAAGGCAAGTGCAAACGCGGCGAATCATGCAATTATGTTCACCTTCCGCCCAATATAAGAGTTTGTGATAAGTATGCAAGTGGGCGTTGTTTCAGCAGTAATTGTAAATGTAGCCATATTATTGTTCCTAGAGAAAAGTCGACTCCTCTTAGTGCTTATACAAATGGACATGCCCGAATATCGAAGAAAAGCTCTCCAATATCATACGATAGAGCATTGGGCTCTGCCAATGTTCTGCCCCCTCTCGCACCTCCATATACCCCTTTTCATCAGCGTTATCGCTCCCCACGTCCCCTTTTTCTCGACCGATACCAAACCCCATTGGAGACGCTTGTTTAAATGGAATATCGTGTATTAGGACTAGTAACCTTAAACTCGACGAGCTCAGTGAAGAGCAATCAAGTTTTACGTTTTTTATAGATAAAATTAGTCACGTATCCCCAAGTTCCTCAAACCCACAAGAGATGGCATGTGATTTGGAACCGGCAGTATTCTTCCTCGATCCGAAAAATAACCACCGGAAACATCCATCAGTCATACCCACCGAAAATAAAATTAACAAAAAAGCCCCTCCCCTAGTTAGTAATTTCAAATGTCCTTCCACTTTTAAAAGTAAAACTTATTCCAAAGAATTTTGCGATCAAAGATACGTATTTCCATCTTTCCTTTATTGTAACGCCGAGAGTCTCAACCTTGAAAAGCTTACAGAACTTGAGTCTACTGCGTCAATGCTTGGTTCGAATGTAGTATGCGTGTCGGAGGTCCATAAACAAAATGTTAATATGCTTAGTATTGATGGTTTTAAATCTTTCGTTAAACTACGACATGACCAACATCCCCTTGGTAAAAAAGGAGGGGGTGTAATGGCTTTCGCTCTTGAAGAGCTGAAACCAGAATTACTCCAGATACCTATCATCGAAGATGAAGATGAAATTTTATGGATTAAAATTCGACCTAAAAGACTCCCGAGACCGTTATCCGGAATAGCTATTTGTGTTTTCTATTATTCCCCTGGCCAACCCGTTGCTGAAAGAAAAGCTTTTTGGGAAAAATTACAAGAATCTGTGGATTATGTTCAGAAAAACCACCCGTTTTTCGCAGTAAATTTACTTGGGGATGGGAATGAATTAAATACTGATTCACTAGCATCATCGGTAAAGCTAAAAAATGTAGTTAAGTTCCCTACTACAAAAGGCGGAACAAAACTTGACGTTATTCTGACTAGTATAGATGAGTATTACCAGACACCTAGTGAACTAGCACCGCTTGGAGGGAGCTATCACTTTATGATACAGTGGAATCCTTTAAGAAAAATTAAGATTAATTATTCCGTGACTGAAGTTACGAGCAGACCCATTACTGATTCTGGTCTTGTTTCTTTTGGTAATTGGATTACTTCAGAAAAATGGGGGGATGTTCTTTCGGTTCAGGATTTAGATTCACAAGTTGAAACGTTCCACGATAAATTGAGGGCACATTTTGAACTGTGTTTCCCTGAAAGAAAACGAAAGTTTTGTTCTTCCGATAAGCCATATATTAATTCAGAAATTAAACTTCTTATTAAGAAAAGAATGAGGTTGTTCAAGGAAGGGAAGCGCGAGGAGGCAATTCAGCTGCGTAATGAAGTGAGAAAAAGGATTAAAGATGCCCAGAGTAAATATTACGAAAATGAAATTGATCATCTCTTAGAATCAAAACCAGCTCATTTTTTTCAAAGAATTAAAAAAATTAGTGGAAAACTTACCCCCACAGTTGAATTTATGAGAGATGAAACACCCACAGTCACAGCAAATGAATTAAATGTCCATTTTTCTTCTATAGTTCAAACTTATCCTCCCCTATCCCATCCGGTGAATGAATCTCACGTGTCAAATACCCAGGATAAGAAAACACCTAGTCCCGGTGATGGTAATTACGAAATCCCTCTAATAACTATGTCAGATGTAAGAACTCGATTGTCTAAACTTAAAAGAACGTCAGTAACCCCTTTTGACATCCCTGTTCAGTTGATTAAAGCTTTCTCTCCAGAGCTGTCTGTTCCTCTTACGAATATTTACAATAAAATGACTCACCTTGGACAATACCCCAAAAAATGGAAGATGGGATTTATAACCCCAATACCTAAAAAGGGTGGGTCTAATGATTTTTCGGGGGTAAGACCAATAACTGTAACGTCAATTTTTAGCAGGGTTTATGAGGGATACGTCGCTTGTTGGCTAAAAGAACATATAAAACATATAATTGATAATAAGCAGTTTGGGAACATCCCGAAAGCATCAACAACCCATTATTTGGTTAGTTTACTGGATTTTATACTAAAAAATCTTGATGAACCGGGTAAGTGGGTAAACTTACTCGCAATTGATTTTAAAAAAGCTTTTGATTTAATTGACCACGAAATTCTGCTGAAGAAAATGAAAGAAAAAAATATTCCTGAATTTATTGTAAATATTATTGCGAGTTTTTTGACTAATAGAGAACAAATTGTAAAATATAAAAATTGTTTTTCTGATCCACAACAAGTGTTTTGTGGTGTTCCGCAAGGTACGGTTCTTGGTCCACTGTGTTTCTTGATTATGATTAATGATATCGCCGAAGATCATGAGGAAAGGTGGAAATACGTAGACGACCTGTCTTTAGTTGAAGTTCTTTTGAGGAATTTCAAAAGCCAGGCTATCTCCACAATCCAAGAGATTGCCTCTGAGGCAAGGTCTCATAATATGGTTGTTAATAACGATAAGTCAGCAATTATCCCCTTCTCCTTTCTAAAGTCACAGCCTCAGTACAACCCTCCAATTCCACCCCATATTCTTACTGATTCAATTACACTCCTTGGACTAATTATTTCTTCAGACCTAACTTGGCATAAAAACACTTCGAATATTATAAAAAAGGCTAATTCGGCGATTTATATGCTCAAAGTACTGAAAAAGTTTAAAGTGCCAAAAAAAAAGATGATATTACTCTACTGTATGTTTACTCGTCCTCTACTGGAATACGCTTGTCCAGCCTGGCATTATGGGCTAACTAAGTGCGAATCAGACAAGATCGAGAGGGTTCAAAAGCGATCCCTTCAAATTATTTACGGTGGGTGTAAAATGCCGTACTCATTCCTTCTGAATGAATTTAATCTTCCTACCCTATCGGCGCGCAGGGAACACCTTTGTACAAATTTTGGACTGAAACTCCTTGGTAATCCCACTTATCGCCATTTCCTGCCTCCTCCTCATGTTCCCGAAAGAAGCCGACCCGAACGAGATGTGGCTACGAAAGTTCCAAAACTCGCGCCTATCTCTTGTAGAACCGAGCGGTACCGCAATAGTTTCGTACCCCGATTTTTGGAAAAGTACAATCAGCTGATGTAATACGTTATCGGTTGTTTACAAGTTTATGTATTGGTTGTTCTTGTTTTGTATGTACAGTGACAAAGATCTACCAAATTGCTCGCGCATGAAATGTTGTATCCGCTTATTTATCATTAAACATCATTAAACACACAAACATAAGCCAGCTAACCATACTTCACTAATATTTGCACTTGCCACGATTCACTATTTTCCGTGCGCACTACGCTCCCGATGAGTGTTCGCGCATCATGATAATGATGCGTAAAACCGGTTATCTGAATTTTGCCGAGTTTTTGCTAGAAGTCAAGTATAGGCTTGGAAAAAGGCTAAAAACAGCCATAGCCGTGGATAATTCGTTAAAAGCATAGCCTAGTTTTACAGTATTCAAACAGTTTCGAATATAGGAACATAAATACTAAATAGTATGAGGTGTGCTTTAAAAGATACGGCGACAGAGCCTGTGCCAGTAAAGGACACTACCAAAAGATTCACAAAGTTTAGATTTGTATCGATCCGAATCCCGCACCCATAATTAGCCAATCGTGTTTGCCTCTAAGCCTATATTGTTTTATTTACCCATTTGGCGGTCGTTAAACGGCAGCTCTTATGTTTTCTGATGTTTTCTTTGTTTCTTGTTTTTCGGCATTTATGCACTGTCAGAAGTTTCATAACAGATAGCGCATAACACTTTCAAGAATAACACCTTTTCAATTAGAAATAAAGTGTATGACCAATTAAGTTTACACTTTTTCGTGCTTTTTCGTTCGTGCCTAGATCTCCAACAACACCTTCAATTGGTAAAAATACTAACGGGAACGAAATAAACATAAACAGATAACGTCCCAAAGTGTTATCTGTTGAAACCGGGCATCCCAAAGTGTTATCTGTTGAAACCGGGCATCCTTCTGTTGTCGTTATGTAACTTCTGACAGTGTAGTATTTTTACCGATTGAAGGTGTTGTTGGAGATCTAGGTACGAAATAGTGTAAACTTAACTGGTCATAACACTTTATTTCTAAGTGAAAAGGTGTTATTCTTGAAAGTGTTACGCGCAATCTGTTATGAAACTTCTGACAGTGTGCTGAATAAAGCTAAATGATTGATTGATTGACGACTTACTTCGAAACAGCTGACCAAAGCACAAAATATGTCTCTTGTATTTTCGCTTACGAATTATACTACAGCGGGAAATTATCACCCTGATCTGGCGGTGTCCAGCAGACGAACGGGCTCACGTTGTAATGTACCATAGAGCGGGAGTCGCCAGCATCCTCAATGCCATAGATCAAGTTGTGACAAGAGATATACCCAGCAGGACTCGCAGCGAGCAGCCAGGAAGCTTGTCAGATGTCCAGTCAGACTGTCATGCAACGACTGCAAAGTCTTGCCCAATAACGAAACAATAGGGATGTAAGGTCGGGAGTACATGTGACTATCCTGAGTTAGGTAAAGTTAAAAATTATCATCTATAGGTAACTTGTCACTACGTTCGAATTTCGGACACTGCTTAAACAGAGCTCTTGCCAATAAAATTATTTGTAGTACTATTTGTAGCAACAGCAAATATGTCGCTGCTGGCAGTCTAAAATCCTAAGAAAAATGACAGATAGCATGCATGACTAACCTGAAGTAATCGTAACCTAATTTCCAGGATCCAAAATAAGATCCATCCTTCGACGCCAGCTCGTACTTCTCGTCCTCAATCTTCAGGAACTCTTCAATGACATCAAGGGTGATCAAAGACTGGCTGAAGACCAGGATCTTGTCTCCGATCATCTCACACTCTCGAAGGATGGCCCTCAACAAGACAAGCTTCCCACTCAACTCTATGTTTGCCATCTCGTCTTCAGATACAAATTCTGCCCACCTTCGAAAAAAATTAAAAAAATCAGACCCTGGAGGTCAGATCCGTAAGAGGTTTATGCAGACTCCCTCCCTAATGCCCATGCGGAGCTAAAATATTCTGCGCCTTAAAACGATCTTCCCATACACACTTCTCTGCTTTCTCATTGGCGCTTGCAGAAATGCCCTGTCAAACTGAAATGAATAACAGTGCAACAATGTCTTCTTTCCTCTATAAGAAGCCAACGGGCGGTTTTAGTGTGGGATTCAGAAACTCGAATTTATTTTCCGGTCGGAAACGGAAGCTGAACCGGAACTCCACCTGTTGTGTTCAATTTTACTCTATTAAAAAAATGCGACGGACAAAGCTGATTATTGTTTTTTTGGTGATTGGCTAACCCGTGCCAGCTTATGTTGAGGTGAGAGGGTTAGAGGTAATTTCTTACCAAAAGATAGGGCAAGCTTTAAACAACGGGAGTGAAGGGATTTAATCTGAAGACATATGTATGGAGCCTTCGGGGCTTTCGAAATTATTAGTCGACCGCGATATTGCGCTCTCTCAATCATGTCAGGGTGCTCCTTAGTCAGCCCAAAAATAAAACAGAACAGCAGTACTCAAGGGTGGATTGAATAGAAGAAAAACAGACGCAAAGGAAACGGGAGGCAGGGATACCATGGCGAGCATGCAACTTCAGGGACGTGATAGCCGAATTGGCTTTCTATGGCATGGCGTCAACGTCTTTAGTCCACCCCGATCAGAACTAATGTGGACATCAAGTGGCTCGATCTCGCACGTTCCTAGCACTAGGGAATTTACCCAACTACCAAGCAGGAAACTGATGTAAAGAGACCCTTACCAGTGCTTTTCTTCCTTCTCGGCCACCTCGGGCTCGTCCTCCTCCGCGGCGCCGTTACGGGCTCCTCTCGTCCTTGTCCTCCAGTTGACGCCACTAGCTGCCAGTTTGTCGTCGTCTAAGCACTGAATATCGTCGTCCGACTCCTCTTCATCGTCAATGAAGTCGGCCATTTCGTCCTCCGAATCTTCTTGCTCTTTTCGAAGGTCTTGCCGCTGTTTCGCGATCTAAGAAACGATACACTGGTCAAAATGTTAGCCTACGATTCAGCAGCCTAGCCTGGAAACTTGGAACTTCCACCCTCAAACTTTCTATTTAAACTTTAACTGAAAAGCCAACTTTTTTTTTTTATCATTTAACCGAATACACTGCATTATTTGGATTGTGTAAAGAGCTTTTTTCTTATTTTTCACTATTCGCCCTTGTATCTTGTATACACCCTTGTACAAGCGCGGCTTTTCAGTGGCCAGTAATCCGCTTGCGGAAGGTAACTCACTGCGTGAACACTTACTTTTCGTATATCATTTTCGTCAAGCTTACAACACAGGTACAAGCGCATAAAGGTACCACAAATCTGACAGGATGATAACTGATTATTTGTGAATAGCGGAGCAACGAAGTAGCCTCTTTAAGTGAATAAGTGCTATATTATCCTATCTCAGCCCTTTTCAGTTAAGGTCGGGCTTCACTACCCAGATTTTTCGCCCGGATTCTGGGTTCCGTTTTCTTCGATATCGGTATGGGTGGTGAAGACAGGTCTGAAACGGTCTGAAAACACCCCGGACGCGGTCGGGAATCTGGTAGAAAAATCTACCAGATTCCCGGATTCTGGGTGAAATTTGAAAGTAGTTTTCATTTGACTTGGATAAATTATTGTGCTGAGGTGGTAAAATCTAAAAAAAATGACAGAAGTGCTGAAAAATACCCAAAAGTGGACTTTTGAAAAGAGATTTGATTTGATTTCTGTTTGGGACCGTCTTCACATAATCCGGACCCCAGATTCTGGGGCGTCTGGGTAGTGAAGCCCGACCTTTAAACTTTAGGAATATAGTGTTCCAGGACTGAAACCTGCAACTATTCCATTTCTCGTTTGCCGAGGAACTCAACGGAAATATCAGGGAGGGAGTTTCTGGAAAAATTAAGCTTTGTTATCAGACCAATGCATCAGACCGGCCCCGCAAATCGGAAATTTCAGAGAAAATTAATTACAACAAGAGCTGCAAGCTCATATGGCACTTGCAAGCTTTTTAGCTTGTATTCAAGTTATCGCAGTAGGATGTGAATGGATAGTAGCTTTGTCAGTGTGATGGGTTGTTTGGTACTACAGTTACGTGCAAAAGAAATGGTCACTTAGTTATATTTGCTGTTGTATAATATATTTGAACAATTTGTTTTAAATATTTTGACATCTTATGGAAAAATCAGCGAAATTTTCAAGCACTTCCTTTTCGACGGTGACGCTCGGGAGGTTTAGGTCGCTCCATTCTAACCGCGTCACATGATTCGGTTCCTCCCTCCGACCCCCCCCCCCTTTCATCGGATTCGGTCTCGACTCGAAATGGTACATCTGAGACATGAGGTCTTTCCAAATACCAAGTTTTATAAAGATTCAATCACCCGTTCGAAAATTATGAATGTCAATAAAATTCCGGATTCCGGCTCCCCTCCCTCCCCCCGCTATGGTCGGATCGGGCAAGTGACTATTTCCATGTTAATTTAGCCGAGTCCATTATACACCTGCCAAGTTTCATCGTCCTAGAACATCTAGAAGTAACTTAACTCCGTAACACCGGAATTCCGGAACCCCACTCCAACTCCCCCCGTAGTGCACGAATCCGGTCCGGTTCTGTCAATGATGAACCTAAGGATTGTTTTTGTTCCTCCCAACAAGTTTCATCCCGATCGCTCCACTGTAAGCGTGTCACATGATTACCAGTTCCCCCCTCCGACCCCCCCCCACATTCATCGGATTCGGTCCGGACTCGAAACAGGACATCTGAGACATGAGTCTTTCCAAATATCAAGTTTCATTAAGATCCGATCACCCGTTAGAAAATTATGCATGTCACTAAACTCCGGATTCCGCCTCCCCTCCCCACCCCCACGATGGTCGGATCGGGCATGTGACTGTTTCCAAGTTATAGAAAATCATCTGTAATAAAAACTCTTGAAGCAAAAAAGATGATCATCAGGAGCACGAAAATGTATATTTTGTTCAAAAGTAGGCTATTGTTTGTACTTTAAGGAATTTTTTTGTAAACTAAACCCATGAGGAAAAAATGATCATGGGTTCATAGGGATCACGAAAATGTATATTTTGCTTATAAAAGTATTTTTTTGCACTTTGCGGTTAGCATTAGTACTTTAAGAGATGGTCGGATCTGGGAACTAACTATTTCTAAGCCAATCATGTCAAGTCTTTAATTTTCAAGCCAAGTTTCATCGTCCTAGCATGTCTGGAAGTACCTTAACTTGCGATCGTCGGAATTCCGGACCCCCCCCTCTAACTCCCCCATAATGCCCGAATCCGGTCCGGTTCTGTCACTGATCTACATAGGGCTTGTGCTTGTTCTTCCCACCAAGTTTCATTCCGATCGCTCCACTCCAAGCTTGTCACAAGGTTTCCGGGCCCCCTCCGACCCCCCCCCAGCTTCATCGGATCCGGTCCGGACTTGAAATGGGACATCCAAGACATGTTGTCTTTCTACATATCAAGTTTCATTATGATCCGATCACCCGTTCGGAAGTTGTACATACCTCAAGATTCCGGATTCCCCCTCCCTCCACTCCCCCCACGATGGTCGGGTCGGGAAGCTGACTATTTCTAGGTTAATCTGGTCGGGTCCCCGAGTTTCATTGTCCTAGCCCACCTGGAAGTAACTTAACTCCGTATCACCGGAATTCCGGAACCCCCCTTCAACTCCCCCCCACAGTGCACGAATCCGGTCCGGGTCTGTCAATGACGTACCTAGGGTATGTGCTTGTTCCTCCCACCAAGTTTCATCCCGATCGCTCCAGTCTAAGCGTGTAACATGATTTCCGGTTCCCCCCTCCGACTCCCCCCCCACATTAATCGGATTCGATCCGGACCCCAATTGGGACATCAGAGAAATGACGTCTTTCCAAATATCAAGTTTCATTAAGATCCGATCACCCGTTTGAAAGTTCACTCCACTCCCCCCACGATGGTCGGGTCGGGAAGCTGACTATTTCTAGGTTAATCTGGTCGGGTCCCCGAGTTTCATTGTACTAGCCCACCTGGAAGTAACTTAACTCCGTGTCACCGGAATTCCGGAACCCCACTCCAACTCCCCCCACAGTTGACGAATCCGGTCCGGTTCTGTCAATGATGTACCTAGGGGTTGTGCTTGTTCCTCCCACCAAGTTTCATCCCGATCCCTCCACTCCAAGCGTTTCCCAAGATTTCCGCCCCCCCGCCCTCCAGCTCCCCCCAGAGTCACCGGATCCGGTTCAGATTTTAATCGGACCGTCTGGGGACGAGCTCTTTCCAAATATCAAGTTTCATTAAGATCCGATCACCCGTTAGAAAGTTATAAATTCCAAAATATTTCGGATTCCCCCTCATTCCACTCCCCCCACGGTGGTCGGATCGGGAAAGCGACTATTTCCAACTTAATCATTTGGGGTCCCTGATATGCCTGCCAAGTTTCATCGTCCTAGCTTATGTGGAAGTACCCGAACTAGCAAAATCCGGACCAAACCGACCGACGGACGGACAGAAATTGCGATCGCTATATGGCACTTGGACGAAGGGCAAGTGCCATAAAAACTATAGTAGCGTTTTTGCAGATACCATGGTACCTGATACCACGGTCAAAAGGCGCTTTTGCAGTTATCCTGGTATCTGGCCAGTTATCGTAGTATCTGATATTCAGATACCACGGTCCGACCGTGGTTACTGATCGTGGTATCTGAAAAGTAATCTCACTTGAATAAAGTTTTGTCAAATTGGTGAGAAAGAAGTTTAGCACTTAGTGGTGTAACTGGATATCAGTTTTTGGGATCCCAAAACGTTAGTGACGGATACCTATGACATCGCAAAAAGTTGTCCGTCTGTCCGTCTGTACGGTCTGTAACTTTCGAAGGGAATGAGATATTTTGATGAAACTTGGTGTGAGGATTCTTTGGGTCAAGAGTAAGGTCAAGTTCGTAGATGGGCTCTCTAGCCCTATATTTAGGGGTGGGAGGGGGGGTTTAAATTAAGGGGCAAACAAAATTTTTTGAAACAGCTAATGTGATAGTCGATTATGGGGTAAGAAGACATGCTGAACACGATGGTGGAAACCATTTTCTCACCGGACGATTAGTTCGCCCGGAATCCGGCCAAAACCGGAAAGTCTGTTAAAAGTAAAAGTTTTATTTGAAGTTGATTAGATGTTCGATTTAGGGGTAAGAAGACATGCTGAACACGATGGTGAAAACCATTTTCTTGCCGGGCAAGTAGTTCGCCCAGAATCCGGTCAAAACCGGAAAGTTTGTTAAAAGTAACAGTTTTATTGGAAGTTGATTAGACGTTCGATTTAGGGATAAGAAGAACACTTTTTCTACCCGGACAACTTGTTCGCCCGGAATCCGGCCAAAACCGGAAATTTGGCAGAAGTAAAGCAGGAAGTTTCGATCAGTTCGTCAAAATAGATATGGCTTATAGCGGTATATCTGAACTTGGTTTTCTCAGATGATTAGCCTGGCGAAGACTGGATCTGGCGAAGACAAGACCCGATTGTCTGGATCAATCATTAAATTTTTGGGATCCCATCGAAACCTTTGGTCTTGTTCTTTTGGGATGACTTCGAAAGTGCAATTTCGGCAATAGTCGTTTTTGCAGAGCAACCATGTATCAGATACCACGGTAACTGCAAACAAGAGCTACGAGCTCATATGGCACTTTTACGAGTAGGTGATGTAAGAAAGTAGATGAGTGATCGTCACAAATGTGGTAGGATCCTAACACGCGATCGCCGGAATTCCGGGAAACCCTCTTCAACTCCCCTCAAAGAGTCCCGATCCGATCTGGTTCTGTCTGAATATATCTAGGGCTTATGCTTGTTCTACCCACCAAATCCCATCCCGATCCCCCGACGCTAAGCGTTTCACGAAAATTCTGGTGATCCCCTTCACCCCCCCCCCCCCCACAAGTATCGGATACGGTTCGGACTTGTCACGGAACATCTGAGACGGCACCTCATTCCGCTTGCCAAGTTTCATCCAAATCCGATCGCCCGTTCAAAAGTTATTAACGCCACTAGATTCCGGATTCCCCATCGCTACACTCCCCCCACGACAGTCGGATCATACAAGCGACTATGCTCAAGTCGGTTTGTTCGAGTCCCTGATATGCCAGCCAAATTTCGTTGTCCTAATTCATCAGGGAGTACCGAACTCGCGGGATCACCGGAGTTCCGGACCCCCCCCAACTTCCTCCACAGTGCCCGAATCCGGTCCGGTTATGTCAATGATGTATCTAGGACTTGAGCTTGCTCTTCCTACCAAGTTACATCCCGATCCCTCGACTCTAAGCGTTTCGCAAGATTTCCGGTTACTCACTCCGACTCGAAATCCGGTCACCGAATCCGGTCCGGATTTTAATTGGGTCATCTGAGACACGAGGTCTTTCCATATGTCAAGTTTCATGAAGATCCGATCACCCATTCAAAAGTTACGAATACCTCAAGATTCCGGATTCCCCCTTCCTCCACTCCCCCCACGTTTGTCAAATAATGTAAGCGACCATTCTCAAGTCTTTTTCTTCGAGTCCTTGGTACGCCAGCCCAATTTCATCGTCCTAATACATCAGGAAGTACCGCAACTGCGGGATCACCAGAATTCCGAACCCCCCTCAGACTCCCCCCACAGCGCCCGAATCCGGTTCGGTTACGTCAATGGTGAATCTAGGACTTGTGCTGGTTCTTCCCACCAAGTTTCATCTCAATCCCTCCTCTCCAAGCGTTTCCCAAGATTTCCGGCTCCCCCCAAAGTCACCGGATCCGGATTTTAATTGGGTCGTCTGGGGCACGAGGTCTTTCCAAATATCAAGTTTCATTACGATCCGATCACCCGTTCAAAAGTTATAAATTCCTCTATATTCCGGATTCCCCCTCCCTCCACTCCCCCTACGATGTTCGGATCGGGAAAGTGACTATTTCCAACTTAATCATTTGGGGTCCCTGATATGCCTGCCAAGTTTCATCATCCTAGCTTATGTGGAAGTGCCCGAACTAGCAAAACCCGGACCGACCGACGGACGGACGGACAGAAATTGCGATCGCTATATGGCACTTGGCCGAAGGGCAAGTGCCATAAAAACGACTAATTGCAGATTCAGCTACCGTGGTAACAGATACCATGGTATCAGTAAAAACGCAACTTATGCTAAATTCCAAACCCATTGATTGACTGATAACTTCCTTTCGAGAAGCTTCATTTAAAATGCAGTTACGGCATGGCAGCGGGTCAGAAAGCGATTTCAATTAACTTTTATTGCACGAATGTCGAAAGAATTTCCAGTTGGTTTCCGGCCGTGTTGTTCATACTGTAAATCAGGTCCGTATCCAGGAACTTATTTCGGGGTGGGGGGGGGGGGGGGTGCCCGCAGGTCGGACCAAAAAGTACAAAAAAGACAGAGATCATAGGTTAAAGCCCACAAAACGATTATTTTTGTATGTTTCGGGGGTGGGGAACCCCTAACTCCCCCCCCTTGGATACGGCAATGCTACAAATTCAAACTAATGCGTCATGCCAATTGCTTTGGACACTATTTAATGGTTTTCTCATGGTTTTCAGACCACCAGTGGCGACCTACGTGGTCTACTGTCCTCCGAAATCCCCGTCTCAAAATCCTTGTGTGCTTTATTTGGATTTTTCGAAAAACTTTGTTTTTATCTTGAGACGTGGACGAGCAAGCACTGACAAACCTGATTTCGTAGGCGCCCGTGGAGGGAGGCGCCATGGGTCGCTATGATTTCTCAGCAGCTCACTTTAAAGACCCTCGCACTACATACACTGTAAAAAGACATTTTTATTCCTAATTCGGATAATTAAAATCCGAGTTCGGAGAGTTATAATCCGATGAGGATTAAAACGCTAGAATGCAAAATACTGCAGTATACACCTGCATCGGATTATAACTCCCCGATTTCGGATTTTAGTTCTCCTAATTAGGAATAAAAATGTCCAAAATCGGTGACGCACAACTACTAAAGTCTGATAAAGGAGATACTTTTTACAGTTGAGTGCTTCTGCTCAGATGTTCTGAGAGTTTTGTCCGAAAATGCGAACGAACATTGCTGTAAACGATAGCACGAAGATGTTCCTATAATCAATATTCCGCATACGGAACTTCAGGCTAAAATCCCCCGGATTTTTTTTTTTAATACTCTGAGACCCTCTTCCCCTGTGGAAAGGGAGAAGCTTGGAAAGTCCACAGGGGTATACGGTAGTTAAAGAACGCTTGAAGAAGCATGGGGGGGGGGGAACTTCTCTTATACGAATACAGTGTCACAGACAAATCTTGGGTTACCTTCATTGCCAATGGATGGGTCCAGAGCCTCGCGAGCGCTTGGAAATCAGCAAATAGCCCTCGCCCTCGGCCGACACCGCCCTTGCTGAGGTTATCCAGGTAATAACGATACATCTTAATTTGCTGGTCGCTTAAGGAGATTGACAGCACGTATTCCTGTTTAGGAGGCAGAAACGGTGTGAGGACATTGTAATCTTTCCTCTGAACAGACCCTAAAAGTAAAGACCCGCGTCAATTATGGGAAAACTGGAATTTCCATTATAGAAGAAAAGACCGGCCAGATTTCTCAAAGAAATCTGGATAGCCTATAGTCGTTCGTCATCGGGTCTACTGGGAACAACACTTATCACACAGAGAGAATTCAAAGTTTCCGAGCAGTATTTTGGCGGCTGGACAAATTAAACACTTTTGGTGCATAAGCTTCGGGTCGAGAGCCCGATTTTTTAATCCTGTTTTCACCCTGTTTCTCCGTGCAACCGGTAGCCGCGATCGAAATATTAACTGATTTTGTTTCCTTATTTATAATAGCAACAATATCATGGAATGTTGTTTCCCCCGCATTCAATGCCCACTGTTTCGACCACCGTTACCCCTGGCCAGCCGTATTCCACAATCCTAGATAAACCAAACCTTCCGCCGACACTATCGAATAAGACTGAAGCTGCTATAATGTTCAATGTTCCATCCACGATTGGACAAAACATTTGCAGCTTTAATACAATGAATTCCGTGTTTTCAATTAAAAAAAAAAAAAAATATTACTGAATCACCAGGATTTATAGTAAAAATCCGTGGTTCACTGGCTCTCTCTGACGCCTCGGGGGATAGAATAAGTAAATAAGGTGCGTCTTCAACGCTTGTGAAATGTAAAAAAGTGGAATGCAAAGTTCTGAAAGAAGCCTATGGGGTACACAGCACTAAAATAATAACGATAAAATTCGGTAGGCTACTTCCAAATTTGTAACAACCGTAATGTCAGACCGATGGTTTAAAGACCCGTACCGTTCTGCACACAACTGATGCACGACCGATACGCGAAGAATTTCAATCGGTCCCAGCCCACGTGCCAAACAATCAACATGCCCTTTAAATCGACTAGAAAAGTCACTGCTTTGGAAGTATCAAATTACTTAAGCTAAAGCGTTGGCGAACAATTTTACTTTAAAGGTGGGGGGAAACGACTACGATTACTAATCGCAATCGTTCAAGTATGTTCCTCAGTTTTAACTATTTTAACGAAATAAAAATCAAGTCCACTCACCCTCCATCATTGAATGTAGTACGTGGGCTCTTCGTTTCATGATTTTGACATCCCGCTCTGTAGCATCGGCACACTGTCCATTCATAATAGGATTCACGAATCGATTCAGAAACTCTTTCTTCGTACCAAGCAAATTAGGTTTTACGAAGTTAATCATGCAGTGATACTCCTTCAAATTATTCTGAAGCGGAGTTCCTGTCAGAACAACTCGTCTCTTTGTATTGATTTTCATCATTGCCTTACTCAAAGCAGAGTTTTCGTTTTTCAGAATGTGCCCCTCGTCACATATGACTATATCCGGTCCTGGGTCTACAAGGGTCTTCTGGAAGGTCTGTTTGTACGCCCCCTTGATTTTCTTATTTACGTCATTCGTATACAATCTGTAGGCATCATACCCCATAATCATCACGCCTCCCGTCCGAAACCACGCGTCCAGCTTGATCTTTCTCATTGTGTTCTGCTTTGCACTTGCCAACTCATAAACTTCGAGTTCCAGCTCGTCTTTTAGCCACATACTAAACTCATTCACCCAGTTGAGCACAGTGCTCAGAGGACACACGACCAGGGCAGTCCTTGTATTACACTCCTCGTGCGTCAACAAGGTATGCACCAATGTCACAACTTGTAAGGTCTTGCCTAGTCCCATACAGTGGGCAAGGATACAACCAGATCCCTCGCGTGTCTTCGCAAACTCGACAGTTTCATAGCAGGCATCCCACATGAACTTAATGCCGGAGGCTTGATGGGGCTTTAAGCTTTCACAGAGTCTAGGATGCACCGTCACAAGTTCTTTCTTGGTCTCTGGGTCGAAATCAAGGACTACTTTTGTGACCTTTTTGTTAGACTCGGCCTCGGGGCCTTCGAAGACAAGGTTGTAAAGGTTCTGCCGTTCGGCGATTCGGCAACGCCTTTCTTCTTCCTCTTTTGCAGCCTGACGAGTCTCATCCTAAAAAAAAAGAAGAACATTAATTTCAACCGTCTTGTTAGTGGCCTTAGCGGCTTCCCACGTAGTTCCCCAAAACGTAGCGTTTTTTTTACATACATGTAGCATTTTTCCTAATATACTTTTGCTTTTTGGGCTATGGCTTATACTTCAGTATATCGTTCAGTTAATATACTACTTAAATCGGTAAACCTGGGGTAAACTATTATTTCCGAGGAGTGGTGTGCAACTCTTCCCTGATTTTTATGGCACTTGCAGCCAAGTGCTATTCTCTCAAATATACAGGACTCGTTATAATATAAGCAGCCATAATAGAGATTTAGATTGTGGAGCTAAAAACTTTCACTGTTTCATAACCTTTTCCCTCATTAACCAGGTCCATCCCCCCCCCCCCGCTCTTACTTTTGGTCTCCATTTGTTCCTGCACCATAAACTGCCAATCTACCCAACCCAGGATGTTCCTTAGCCAGCAGCGTAGGCCAATCAAACCGTCCCGTCAAAAACGTCGATGGCGACTGAAATCTCAATAAACAGACTAGCCAGCGTAAAACTCGTAAAAGAAAAGGAAAGAGATGAAACGGGAGTGTTTTGTGCGAGAACGTTAGATATTGGATTATTTACCAGGTGTCACTATAGATAGGTAGATAGATAGACAGTTTATTGCTATAAGCAGCCCGAGGGCCATGGCAAAAATTTAATAGACAAAAGAAAAAAAAAAAACACAACCACTGACATATAATAATACTCGAACATAATTTCCGTTCAAATTGTTTTACTTATTCCAAAAATCTACTTCTGTGTTCCATCGCTAGCCTCAAAAATCGCCCCATTTTCTTTATACCAGCAAAACACTCGTCCTTAAAAATTCGTTTTAACCACTCTTCGTCAAATACGCATACATCATACTCTTCTTTTCTCCAGTCACTCAGCTCAATACAATCGCAATGCATGTGAATCACACTCTCATCTACGCACCCACACATCGGACAGAAGTCCCTCCGGTTAGCCCTTCATACAACAAGACGAAAGGCCTCGACCAGATCCCAAACGGGAATATTTCAGACTTCTACATACAAATAGTCCGGATCTTGCAGGGTTTTTTTTTTCGAGTTTCAGGTCATAGGGATCCCATAACTGACGTTTTAAGATAAAAAAAAAACAGAAAAAAAACGGTAAAAGACTGTTATGAAGTCTCCATCCAGACCAGTCTATGATCCAGATTTCAATCCCAGATTCAAACCGTTATAATGTCATATAACCGTTATAATGTCATAGATCCAAACCGTTATAATGTCATTATAATATGTGTGCTGCGGAAAAGCAATTTCTCTTAGAAATAGTGCAAACCGCCATATTCTTATCCGATTGTTGAATGCTCTCGTTCCAACTCGTGTTTTAAATATTTCCCCCCCCCCCCCCATTGAGATTGGTTCGTTGTAACTGTAAAAAAGAAAGATGCGAACGCAGTACTACAAACTCGCAAAGTTCCTACTGCACCTCCCTTTGTGGGAATCAAATAGGCAAATTAGTTGTCGGTTCAGTATTGTTGAACCAAGCCAAAAGTGTCCTGAGACAGAGTCACGGGCTTGTCGCAGAGCTTTCTTTCTTACGAGTCAGTCCTGACACATATTATTTACACTTATTGAGCTAAGTTGTGCGTTTTTTCCCTTATCTAGTGTTTTTTTTTCTTTTTGTTCTATACTCCGCTTTCTCTTTTTTGTTAGTTTTAATAAATTATTATTATTATTACTGGACTCGAGCCTAGTGATAAACTTCAAGTCCTTACAGGCTCAACTCAGCCTATCTTTCAGTGAGACCCCAACTTCCCTTTGAGGAACCGTTCACACACAACAGTAAAGTATACACAGTAAACCATTTACTCTGCAAACATCTCCGTAATTAAAGCATACGAGTACGCAGTGAAATGATCAATACGGCGTTAGCCGGGAGGAACCCTTGTTTATTTGACGTCCATGCCGCCCTATTTCAGTATCCTCGGCTTTCTTGTCGATGATATTATTATTGGAAACGACAGATAACGGATCAAGACTGGGGTTGGAGGGTTTATAACAATAATGACTTAGCCAGGGCCATATCCAGGAATTTATTTCAGGGGGTGTTTTTGTCCACGGGTCGGACCAAAAAGTACAAAAAATACATAGATCAGATGTTAAAACCTGCAAAAAAATATTACTTTCGTGGGTTCGGGGGGTGTTCGAACCCCCTAACACCCCCCCCTGGATACGGCCTTGGACTTAGCCCAGACTTAGCCTATTCCTACATCTTCAGTACAACAAACTATGATAGCCTACTGATTTGCATATTACGGTTATAATGTTGAGTGGTCCCCTACTCAAGGTCTGTAATGCCCCATGCTGAGTATTGGACATTTATTTTACGGTTCGGCCAGCGCGAAAGGATACTCTAAAGTTGCGTTTTTTTGGATGTAGTTTCGGTGTAGTTTCGCTTAACAGCATTTTTTTTTTTGAAAAAAGTTTTGCTTCATGCCCTTTTATTTGCCCATTCCAAGGACTGTAGTTTCGACCCTGAAACTACTTAGCTCAAACTACAAACTACCTCGCATATGTAGTTTGACTAATAGTTCGAGTTTCGGAAACAAGAACTCAATAAAACACAAGTAAGACGAAACAAGAGCCAAACTACAAACTTTGACCAAACAGAAGTGAATCCAATAAAACGCAACTTAAGTCTACTGTATGGTTGGGATATGATTCTTTGCAGGTTACTGAACATCGGACGGTGCCCCTTTTACCCATTTACTGTGAGAGAAATAAGCACTAGTCCCGTAGTTGCTTACTTAGGTCTAATAGTAACATATGGGTTAAAGGTCTATACTAAATTCTGCCATAAGCCAAAGCTGTACCATTCGAAGGTTAAAGGTCCCCGATTAGCTACAGTTTTAGAGTAAGCACTCTGGATTTCCATCCATTCCAGAATTGAAAAGTTCCGACAAAGTTTAAGGTCTGACAATAGTCTCACTGAGGCTATACGTTACTAGTTGTGCTTTTGTTTGTAAATATGGGTGTAAATAGTTGAGTTGTTACGAGTTAAATGTCTGAGTGCCTGTGTTGAAGTGTTTTTTCTTTCTTTTGATGTTGTGAAATTTTTTGTGATTTTGCTTTCTGTCTTTTCCTATACTCCGCTTTTGTGCTTTTGCCTTTAATTAGCGGGAAATAAAATTCATTCATTCGTTCATTCTGGCATCACGGACAGCTCCAGGGAAGTCTGAAAGCACAACTCCTACTAGAAATTATCTTTTCACGATGAAATGGCTCAGAAATACCGTTTTCCAACAAAACCAATACTTTCCACATGAAACTGGCGATTTTGTTGTTAGCGCTTATTAACTCTATCCAGCCTTCTCGCTCTCACAACACTCGGCCGCTGGACGCAAAATATTTGAAAACTGAACGAGCCGTGGTTAAACAAGACCAAAGGTTCCGATGGGATCCCAAAAATCTTCGCCAGGCCAAACAGCTAATCATTAAGAAATCCAAGCTCAGATATGGATTCAGCATGTGCGTTTACCTCTATAAGCCGATCGAAATGATCCTGGCTTACTTCTGTGAATTTTGCGGTTTTGGTGAACTTCAAGAACTACTTGTCCGGCGAAAAACTAAAGCTCAAAAACGGATTCAGCGTATCTCCTTACCCCTATATCCAACATCTAATCAACTTCAAATAAAAATTTAACTTCTAACAAATTTTCCGGTTTCAGCCGGATTCCGGACGAACTATATGTCCGGCTAAAGAGTGATTGTCATATACGGATTCTGCATCTCTTCTTACCCCCAAATCTATCGTCTAATCAACTTCAGATAAAACTTTAACTTCTAACAAACTTTCCGGTTTTGGCCGGATTCCGGGCGAACTACTTGTCCGGCGAGAAAATGGTTTTCATATTCGTGTTCAGCGTGGCTTCTTACCCCTAAATCAAACATCTAGTCAACTTCAAATAAAACTTTTACTTTTAACAAACTTTCCGGTTTCGGCCGGATTCCGGGCGAACTACTTGTCCGGCGCGAAAATGGTTTTCATATTCTTGTTCAGCATGTCTTCTTACCCCATAATCGACTATCACATTAGCTGTTTCAAAATATTTTGCTTGTCCCTTAATTTGAACCCCCTCCCCCACCCCTAAATGTAGGGGTACAGGGCCCATCTACGAACTCGACCTTACTCTTGACCCAAAGAATGCTCACACCAAGTTTCATCAAAATATCTCATTCCCTTCGAGAGTTATCGTGCTCACAGACGGACGGACGGACGGACAGACAGACAACTTTTGCGATGTCATAGGTATCCGTCACTAACGTTTTGGGATCCCAAAAATGGGAAACCAAGAAGTCCAAAACAGAAAATAGACCTGATGCTCTACCATGACTTCCAAAATGGAAAATAATACTTTGAAGCTTCTCATGTCCTTATGTGGGAAAGAGTTGTCGGCGGACCTCGAAGCTTGCTGCAAGTTTGCGTTGCGTGACTGACAAAACTCGGCTCGACTGAAAAATCACTAAAAGTCGTAGGTACGAAACGAAACAATGGCATAAGGCGGAGGGAGCTAGGGATAATATGAAAGGCAGATAACCAAGAAGGGTCCTTTAAGAGATTAGGTTAAGAAGTTAGGGCAGGAAGCTCCGCTCACCTGCAAGTGCTTATCCTTGATGATTTTCTTGATGTTTTTTCTGCCTTTGGCGTCTTTCTTCTCAGCGAGATCATCATCACTGTCATCCGAATCTTCGGCTGCCTTGACACGCTTCAGCCTTTTCCTCTTTTTCTTTTCTTCCTTCTCACTTTCATCGGATCCAGGTTCGGAGCTTGATTCTTTCTGCGAACGCTTTTTTCGTTTCTTGCGTACTAGCCCCTCGCTGTCGTCTGGAAAAATAACAGACACTTTTAGGAAGGATTTATCTACAAACCAAAAATAACACTGGCCTTGTCAACTTAGAATCTACAAATCGCTAATTGGTCAATTATTAAAATAGAAAAGAATTCGGATGCATGGAATAACAAGAGCTACGAGCTCATTTGGCACTTGTTACGAGTCGATGGTACAAGAAAGTAGATGAGAATGTCACAAGACACCCTAGGATCGGACCTAGAAATAAGGTATCTAGTTTCACGTGAGACTGAGCATTTCCGGCATCGCCTCGGATCATCTAGGGCAAATGTTTCATCATACTAGTTTGATCCCTAGGAGTGCCGTTGACTTTCCGGTAGCCCTCCCCCTCAAACTCCCCCTACCGCGGCCGAACCTGGTTTAGCCACATAAACAGATTCCGGCTATCAAGTTTCACTCGAGTCTAAGCTTTTTCTGGGGAAAATCCTGTACTGCCCCCCCCCCCCCCGTTCAGATCCCGTCCGGACTCTAAACTATGTCATCTAGAGCACATGGTCTCTATACTTTCCAAGTTTCATTCAAATCACTCCACTCCACTTATTTTTCTTTGTCTTTTTCTACTGCACTTATGCCCTTGGGCAGTGCGTAATAAATCATTCATTCATTCACTCGTTTGACCCCTACGCGAGCAATAAAATGCCCGCGACTTCCCCTCCAACTCCCCCCACTGTAGCCGAATACGACTAGGACACATAACTTCGCATCTCTGATATTTCTCTTCTCGTTCTTCAAGTTTGACTCGAATCGGAGCATATCTGCAAATTTCCGGTTTCCGTTTCATCCTCCTCCTCCGTAACCGGATCCGATCCAAAAACCAAATAACAAACTAGGCCACATAAACTGGGTACCGTCCAATTTGCATCCCAGTCGGCCCATCTGTTTGGTTTGTGTGCATGTCACACAGTTTCCGGACTCTCCCCCCCCCTTCCAGCACCCCGAGCCATTGCCGCGTGTGGTTCGGAGACATGGTTTGCATATCTAGCTCATTTGCTCTTATCACTCATAAAGTTTCACTCGAATCGGACCATCCGTTCGCAAACTACGAAAGTCAGTGATTTCCAGATTCCCATTCCTTAAATCCTTCAAAAATGGTAGGATCAACAATTACTGATTTTTTGGGATCCCAAAACGTAAGTGGAGGGATACCTATGACATCGCAAAAGTTGTCCGTCCGTCTGTAAGCACGATAACTCTCGAAGGGAATGAGATATTTTGATGAAACTTGGTGTGAGCATTCTTTGGGTCAAGAGTAAGGTCGAGTTCGTAGATGGGCCCTGTAGCTTTACATTGAGGGGTGGGGGAGGGGGTTTAAATTAAGGGGCAAGCAAAAATTTTTAAACAGCTAATATGATAGTCGGTTATGGGGTAAGAAGACACGCTGAACACGAATATGAAAACCCTTTTCTCGCCGGACAAGTAGTTCGTCCGGAATCCGGCCAAAACCGGGAAATTTGTTAAAAGTAGAAGTCTTATTTGAAGTTGATTAGATGTTTGATATAGGGGTAAGAAGGCATGCTGAACAAGAATATAAAAACCGTTTTCTCGCCGGACAAGTAGTTCGTCCGGAATCCGGCAAAAACCGGAAAGTTTGTTAGAAGTTAAAGTTTTATCTGAAGTTGATTAGATGTTTGATGTAGGGGTAAGAAGGCATGCTGAACAAGAATACGAAAACCGTTTTATCGCAGGACAAGTAGTTCGCCCGGAATCCGGCCAAAACCGGAAAATTTGTTGAAAGTTAAATTTTTATTTCAAGTTGATTAGATGTTGGATATAGGGGTAAGGAGATACGGTGAATCCGTTTTTGAGCTTTAGTTTTTGGCCGGACAAGTAGTTCTTGAATTTCGCCAGAACCGCAAAATTCACAGAAGTAAGCTAGGATCGTTTCGATCGGCTTATAGAGGTAAACGCACATGCTAAATCCATATCTGAGCTTGGATTTCTTAATGATTAGCTGTCTGGCCTGGCGAAGACTAGATCTGGCGAAGACAAAACCTAATTGTCTGGATCAAATATTGAATTTTTGGGATCCCATCGGAACCTTTGGTCTTGTTAAAATCAGGAAAGAATAACTAGTAACCAATGCATCAACTCCCCCCGCACATAAATTATTAAGAGTCAGAATGTATTCTATTCCGTGCTCACCAGCGGTTGACTGTTGGCAGAAATGACGTAAAAATCCCATAACAAATTGTAGAAATAAACGAACAGCTAGTTGCTGATTCTGTCAGATAGTAATCTCTCTGCTGCTTTGGTTTACTGGTTGGACAGGTGGTCATAATACTGGTTAGGGGTGTTGGCAAACTTGGTAATGTACTGAATTTATGTTTTTGCTGGTTTTATTGTTGGTATAAGACAAGCTTTCAAGTAAGATACTAAAGACGCTGCATTTTTTTTAATTAAAAGATCTACTCAGGCCAAAAGTACAAGGATTGCCACAAAGGCTGGTTAATGGTTTGGTACCCTAGATAAAGAAAGCTGTTGACAGCCTAGATCGACTTGGAGAGAGAAAAAGGTCACAGCCTACCTGAATCAAGCTGGGCTTCGGGGTCACTTTCCTCCTTCTTCTTCTTTTTCTTCTTGGGTTTGGGATCGGCAAAGTCGCTGTCACTGTCTTTGAGTAGTTTTTCCACCTCCTTGTCTTTGGATTTCTTTTGCTCTTTATCTGATTCACTGGCGCTCAGAGATGCGCTTTGTTTCTTCTTCGACTTGCTCGACTCTAAGAATGAGATAAAGGGCTATAACAAAGGTGCATGTACATTGTGCTTTTCACGCTGACTCCCCTTTTTACGGAACTTATGATATTTCCCATAAGCACAACTGGTTTCTACAATGCCTCTGTTTTCGCTACAGACAAGACAACGTTTCTCATGCCTACTTTACCAATAATCTTCCCCTCTTCTTGAAGGATCAAAGAAGAATGTTCCGTAAAGTTTATCACCGCTCGGATGAGAGCTGAATCATGTTTAGCTTTACAAAAATTTCATGGCAAATTATTCTTGAAAAAACTCCTCAACTATTCGACCTGATCATCATATTTTGTATACCATAGCGCAGTTTCATTTTATTTATTACATTAAAAATGGTAAGACGATGAGACTTCAGTTCCCTAATTCCAGACTCGATCTCTTCTCCAATTGGACAACCTTGTGAGAAAAGATAGTTGAACTTCTTGCCTACTGCCATGAAGGATTTAGTTAAAAACAAATTTGCGAACGACTTTACGCTCTTGACTAACGCCATCTGAGCCGTCATTACTGGAAAGTATCACCGCCGAGACGGGTTTTCTCTTCAGTCGGTAAGAGGAAAGGGAAATCCTGGTAAATCTAAAACAAGAAGACCCACGTTTGCAAACCGTAGATGTTTCGGGTTCTCAATTTCTTCCAGTTCAACAGCCAGGGAAAAATTCTATTGCCCAGGACCTTCACGTTTCTTCCCTTGGCCATTTCTCCGCATTCCATCTAGGAAGAAGATTTTTTAAACCCAATTAGTCCCTTTTCTTTTTGTTTGATGTTTATTTTTCGATCTTGTGCAATTACTACATTATTGAAAGCTCAGTGTATATTTTCCTTTTCTTTGTCTGTACTGCGCTATTTTTCTCTTCTCAAGTGCGTAAATAAAATTTCGTCATCACAGATAAATAAAAACACACACCAAAATGCGGTTTGTTGGTAAGCCCTCGGACTATTTTGTTTCTTACGAAAGGAAACTGCAAACGGCTACTCCGTCCGTAAATCAATTCTCTAAATCGAACTTGGCTGAACGTAGCCTACAGATCGGTCACGCAGACTAAAACTGTTCCCACACTGATTCCGTGTGGTCTAAATTACCTTCAATGAGCTAAGTTTTTTTTTCTTGCAAAAGCTGTTACACCAGTTTGAAAGCAATTTAACGGCTGTATTAAAGTCTAACTGGAAAGCCGACTTACTTGTGTAATATTCAACTGAATACACTGCATTATTTGGATTGTGTGAAGGGATTTTTTTTTTCCACTATTTGCTCTAGTTTGACCTTCAGAACATCTACAACCGTCCTCACAATGCAAAATTCTACTATGACGCGGAAAATTTGAATCTCAATCGATATGCGGCTTTTCACTGGCCAGTGATCACTTGCGGAGGGTAGCCCATTGCGTAAACACTCATTTTTCGTAAATCGTTCCGTCAAGCATACAACACAAGTGTTACAAGCGCATACAGGTACCACAAATCCGACAGGGAAATTCCTCTATTTAAAAATCGATTACTCGTGAATAACGGAGCAACGAAGTATCGGATTTTCATCGGGTCTTTAAGCCTCTTTAAGTGAATACGTGATGGGTAACTAGATTATCAGAGCAAGCATCTAATCAAAAAATGATAAAACCCACACACTGAAGAAGTTCCCGAGGAAGCCAACCCACGAGACTGGAAGACATTATGTGTTCTTGGCCACTAGAGCGGAGCATCAACCTTCCGAAGTACCAGCATAGCAGCATAATGTCAAGAGCACACTGGGGTTCACTAAACCCCCAAACTTATCTATGTTAGTGAAGGAAGCTGGCAGGATACTCAAATCAAAATATTCAAAATTACCTTTTCTGACTTTCTTCACATCCTCGTCCATTGCCTCTTCATCATCATCATCATTGCTTCCTTCGTCCGAAGACATGAGCAAGGCGACCCGGTCTGCCATGTTCTGGTCAAAAATCTCTTCCTGTTTCTCATCTTCCACCTTCGAACCGCCATTCTGCTTCGGCGGTGCGACCTCTTCGTCTGACGAAAGAGCTACCACATCACTATCGTCACTCATGATTATTCTTTTTGGTCTGATCCTCTTAGAGCCTAGCTTTCTTTCTAACCTTTGTCTTGGACTAAACTTGGTCAGTCGGCTGAGCATGCGATCAAAGTCACTATCATTTTCTTCCGACTTGACGGTAAGGTTTGAAAGTTGCGAATACTTGGCAACGCTAGTAGCAGTGAGTCTTCGGAGAGTGACTACACAGTCGGGAAGAGTGCGTTTTCCCTGATCGATCTCCTTCTGGAGCTGCGCAACGGAGATACAGTCTTCCAACGATCCTTTTTTGTTCTTTTTCTTCACGGGTAGAGTTACTTCGGGGCTGAAGTTGCTTTCGTCACTTGAAGAAGCTAAGAGATCACGTCTATCTTGTAAGTTCTTTCGTCTCTCCTTTTCTTTCTCCTTATTCCTTACTAGCTTTCTTTTCGAACCAACAATTTCAGAGTC
Organism: Branchinecta lindahli; assembly: GCA_023053555.1. Classification (NCBI taxonomy): domain Eukaryota; kingdom Metazoa; phylum Arthropoda; class Branchiopoda; order Anostraca; family Branchinectidae; genus Branchinecta; species Branchinecta lindahli. The sequence goes on along the minus strand of JAKZAO010000007.1, from coordinate 12,178,318 downwards.
GCTGGTTTTGTCGTTCGAACCTTTGCGGTTCAAAATCAGTGAATCTTCTAGGATAGATGGAGTCTCCTGGTTATCTAAAAGTTTATCTGGAACTACAGTTGTTTCGAGACCTTCGCGGGTTTCACTCTCACTGCCACCGGACTTGTCTTTCAGTCCGGACAATTCCCCGTCTTGGCCTGCTTTGTCGTCTTTATCCGGGTTGACAACTGCCTCAGGGCTTTGTGCGCGAACTGGCTCAGCGCTGACCTTTGAAGTGTCGTTACTTCTTGGGCTTGTTTGGTTGACACTCACCGGAGGGAGTTCTACGCGTTCGAGTCGCACTACAGGAGATTGCTGCGACACTGGTAGGACAACGATGGGTTTAGGCTGTATTTTGCACGAAAGAATACTGTGCCCAGAAGCTTCCTTCGAACTACTTTGTGCGCTTTGATCGGTCGCAGTCCCAGGAGTGTGGTTTGTTCCAAACAGATCCGACCGAACTTTGATTGCAGGATGGCAGTCACTCTCTGTTTCACTGCTCAATGGGCTTATCGGAGTGTCGGACAGAGGTCGAGGGGAATCAGGATGAGAGGGACTACTGTCCAGCTCTTCTACACCAGCAGAGTGATTAACAACCAGATCACTTTCAGAGTCAGAAGTCTGATGCCTTTCAGTTCTCGGGGCTGATGCGTTACCTAACTGCACCGAAGTCTGATGGCTTTCACTACTCGTCGCTGATGCGTTACCTAACTGCACCGTACTTTCAGTGTCCACGTCGCTCAAATCAGTCGCGAGTAGAGCAGCTTCTTCAGCTATTTTCTCCTTTATGTTTGTAGGATACACTAGCTCTGCTGAATCGTCCGTGCTTCCAGAAGGGTCTAGAACAGCAAGTCTTTTTGGGCTTCCACTGACTAAAGGCTGACCGGAAGTTTCTGGAGAATCAACTGAAAGGTCAGCTCTGCTTATTACCAATCGGAAGTCTTCAGGGGGGTCTCTTCCGTTTTCAACAATTTCTCCACTACTATCTTTCTGACGTGAACTGTCTATCTGTGCACTAAGAATTTCCCGGCGCTGATTTTCCTTTGCTTTGGAAGATGATGCTTTGGAAGATAATTTCACAGTCCTATTCGACTCGTCACTAGATGAATTCTGCTTATTACTGGCACCAACAGATTCCTTTTCCGACAAAACAACCTTGGCTATCCGTGACCTGAGTTGTCGTAGATGAACAGAAGCTTCGTCCAAAACAACTTTCAGAGTTTCACTTGAGTCGTGCTCGAGTCCTTCCACGAATGAACACAGTGATCTAAAAAGCTCCAATGCCTCATCACGGATCACTCCTGTCTCGCAAGGTTTGGCAGTATCGCTGGAATGAAAAATCGGGATTACGAAAATTCAGTTGCATATGAAAGGTTACGACGGTGTCGTAGCTGATGGAACAATGAGTGTCATATCCCAACTCAAATGCACAGGAACGGCATGCCCGGTCACACCTGGTAATGATGAATAGCGCTGGTAGTACGACCGTTTCACGGTCGAAATCCGGAAGGATAGACGCTAAAAACGTTAGATAATCGAGATGGAAAAATCCGTTTCTGCCATTTTGAAACGTATCTTTGGACCAATCACAGACCACAGTTACTGAGTTTTGTTAGTTTTGTTTTCCCATGAGTGATGATGGTGATAATATTTCTTGAATACCTTTGTTCCAAGTGCGGCCAGGATGAAACGTAAAGAGTGGGTGATAACCAAATTAACGAGCCAAATTACGTACAGATGTGACTGAATGTGGCCCGGGCATCACTGTCCCTACCTCAGGCGCAATTCAACAAGAGGAATGTTTGTTCAAAATGTTGCTTATGTCCCCGCCCCATCCTTCCGCTGGATCCTTCTCTTTTATTTGAGGGGCTGGTTTTGTTACTGGTATATTATCTTTAAAGCACATGTCACAGTAGACCTCCACCAAGCCTTCAGCACAGACGTCACAGAGCGGACATTACTAGTGCGTTCCGCATTAACAAATCATCGAGAACATCAATGCATCCCACACTGTCAGAAGTTTCATAACAGATAACACAAGGATATGCTGTTTCAACAGACAATACTTGGGATGTTGTCTGTTGTGATTTTGAAAACGTTATACATTACATGTTATGCACAACACATTGCCAGGAAGAGCCGAAAACCCCCCGAAAAAGTATCTATTGACTTTTCCGATATCATGACGACAAGCAAAAAAGTCACCAGATGCTTTTTCGGCGGTTTTTGGCTCTTCCTGGCAATGCTTGTTGTGCATTGTTGCGCACCACCATGTCCAAGAGAGAAAATTAGAATTCATTTTACAGCCGCGTTTTGAAACCATGGACCGTAAACCTTACAAACGGGCAATTCGAATGCATTTAAAACTCCAGTTTGCATCAACAAATTCCAAAATCAGGTATTTGTAGACCCGTTCTAGTGTATTTGTTGTAGTTATTTTTGTTTGGAGTCTTTTACTTATCTTTTTGTCAGTGCTGTCGTGATTATTATTGTAAGTAAGTAAGTAATTTTATTACCCGAAAATTTACATGGAACACTTTCTATTCGCAACAGCGACAACTTTTTAGCTTACCGTTTTTTTTAACGATAAATAAAAATAAATGTACATTCCAGTAGACACTTTCTATCTAACATTTAACTTTATATAACTATATAATAGACCAAAACATTACCGTTTTTTTTAACGATAAATAAAAATAATGTACATTCCAGTATTCTAAGAAACTTTATATCTAACATTTAACTTTATACCTAACTATCTAATAAACCAACTCATTCTAAAGCCCCGTCTACATTGCCGTAAACCGACCGTTTTACGGACGGTCCGTAGCCGCAAAAATGTGGTCTTCATTAGGTCCGTAACCGCAAAAATGTGGTCTACTTTAGTCCCAAATAGGCGAATCTTGTGTTGAAATTTAAAAAACAGTTTATATGTGACTTGAAAAACAGTTGAGAAACAGTTACATGGGACTGTGACAAAAAAGCAGTCTCCACTACGTCCGTTTTACGGTTACGGAGGGGTCAGTACCGCCGTTTTACGGCTACGGCCGTCCGTAGAGAAAGACCCGTCTTCACTGCCGTAACGGTCAAACGGTCGACCGTAAAACGGTCGGTTTACGGTAATGCAGACGGGGCTTAACAGAAACTTCGCCGTTTTTTTTTTAAGATTACAATCCCGTCATGGCTCTTTTTAATTCAGCCATATTCGGCCCCCTTGGCTTCGAAGAGAAACACGTACACATTTGCATAGCCGAAATTCCTGACCAATGAGCTCACCGGAAACCGTAATCGGAGAGTATGACCCAACTCGAGAAGAGTCAAACACTGAAGATGCATAAGTCAGTGTAGTGCCGTTGGGGGATAAAAGTTTGACATACCGGAAAGGAGAATGGATGGAACAATATATTTATTTATTTCAAATTACTGGGGCTGCTATGGGTACAACGGGTCCGTTAAGACACCGATGACATCAATTTTTGTTCTTTCGGACGCGTTGTACTTGTCGTTCAGGCATTCCTCAGTGTACACTGCAAGTTCTAAAAAAATATATTCCCAAGTAAACCACGTGGATGGCTCACAGTCGCTCTGAAAACTGTAGCGTTCTATTGTGCAGGATTTTTCAAGATATTATGTCCAGGCAGAAGGTCTTGGCACTACTTAAAGGCCGATCTGACGGATTCGCTTTCCAAAAAGCAAGTCGAGAATCCGCCGAGCGCCAAAACTAACGCAAAGTGGTTGCGCCTCTGTCACACTTTCGATTTCGTGCTGTTACGCCACTTTCCACGTAAAAAGCAGCGGAGCGCAAGAACAGCGAAAGCGAAGTGAGTTTCTGCCAGTCGCAATAACACACGGCGGATGAACAAGCAGAGCTTCCCAGACCGCCAACATCGCCCTTAGGTTGCGCGATAAGCAGCTGACGGAAACACTGTCAAGCAGAAATTGCTTTTCTAGCCAGTTTTGTCACTAACTTAAAACTCGACTTGAACTGTCGGAATTACTTTACACTTTTCCTTCAGTTCTTTATGTCCAAAACCACATACATTAAAACTGACAAAGTAAGCATATAGCTTTACAAGAAAACCCGTAGTTTTTTTTTTTACATCGTCTGCTTCAGGACTATCCTATTTAGTTAGTGACTGAAAATATGCAGCGGAAGCTGAGAAAAAGGATTAACGGACATAATTACTGACATTGCGATTTTAGTCAAAATAATGGTAAAAACTGAAGAAAAGGGGACCGCATTTTTCTTTTGTGTTCGAAAAACACGTCTTTTCTGCTGTGTTTGAAAATTATCCGTGAAAGTTTCCATTAACGTAATGAACCATTGAACCTTTTATACTTTAGGGGGGGGGAGAAGGTACTGTTAATCCATGTGCAAATTTGTCTGATATCACGGTCATGACTGAAACATTTGAAGATCTGTATAACAGAACTCTTCTACTGTGCAAATGTACTGCGCAAATGCCTTTAATAGGCTGCACGTAATAAATTCATTCATTCTACCAGAACAAGGTGTACGTGGAGTGGCAAAGTTTCTGCCCCCTCCCCTCAAAGAGAGGTGTTTCTCTTTCCAAGTTACTAATGCGCACGTGAGTACACAGAGTTCCGCACTATCATCAATTCGAAAGTCAAGTCTCGTACTTTTGCTTGATGATAGCGCAGAATACGGGCACGATATCGTCATGTCTCTGGCCGGTGTGTCTGCATCGTCCACCAACAAATATTATAAACTAAGCGCAGACAAAGAAGGATACAAAGGCCTCCTAACACTTTAGGGATTGAGGGATTATTCTTTGATAATTTTTGAAGTGTCAGCGCGATTTTGTTTGTTTTCTGTTTTGCTTTTTTGTGTGATATTTTGCCTTTGTGTTAACTTTACTATTCACAAACTCGCTAATTTTCTTTTTCCTGTACGATGGGTGAACAACAATCATTCACATTACATTTAGGAGGAATAAAGACAACTCTCCACCAAACCTCAAGCAACCGCTAAAATCTAACAATCCACGTAGCACCAACCTGAGTAACAAACATCACAATTTATTCAGTACTGACTGCAAAGCATCCAATGGATAACGTCACGAAACCTGAAATTTCGCTAAGCATTTACACTTTACGCACAAAAAACTGCACAGTCGGATTCCCTCCCTTGCTCGTTGTCTCGACAAGTCAGGCTTTTTATGAAGATCCGCACACGCATACCAACGGCTGCCTGTAGATACACGAAGGAGGAACAGAGCAACCGTTCTATCTAATTCGTTATTGATTTACGAACAATTTACCTTCCAATGGAGAAGCGTAGTGGAAGGTTCGACGGAGTCGCAAACTGATACCGACGACCTGGACTAGCCATACAAGACGGACTTTCCAAGACCGTAAAAAGGAAAGGACTCAACCAAGCTTAGAGCAATGCGAGAGAGAGAGGTAGAATTTAGCAACAGCGAAAAATATTACTTTTATTTTCACCAAGGTTCCAAAAGGATCGAAAACGAGCACACGAGCGCATATCTCATGCAACGGGCAAACCCGGGTTGTCAGTAAGGTCAACTAAGCCTTTATTTTGCTATTCCTAAATTTTACATTAAACGTTATTGCTACCTACTTAAATTTACTCCTTTTTTTTTTTTTTTGCGCACCATGTTTGATGGCAGTTAAAGCACACCTCGCACTATTTGTTGTTTGTGTTGTTTAATGGAGATTCCAGAATTTCTTCTCTATGTTCCACCGCACTATTTACTGCTTATGTTCCAATATTCAAAACTAAAAAGCTAAAACTTGGAAAAATTCAGAAAACCGGTTTTACGCATCAATAGCATGACAATCGAACACTCGATGAACGCTTCCATGTGCATACAATGCACATGGAAACTAGTGAATCGTGGCAAAGGCAAAGATTAGTGAGATGTCGTTAGCGGGTTCAGAAAGTAAAATATAAATTTGGGTCTCCGGGTTTAAGAATTAATGAGTGCAGTTACGGAAATAGGCTGCATTAGTTACGTTTTTTACCGTCATCCAGTTAACCGACCTACAAGATTTCCCACTATAAGTCGTTTTCTTCCTTCGGTAACCGACTTAAGTTTTTCTAAGCTCTATTTTTTGCTCCGTTCGCCGGTCGGTTAACCGACCTGTGGACTGAGGCGGGAGCTCCATCCAACCGACCTACGCTCTTGGCACGGCGCGAAATTCAAAATTCTCACTGGAGGGATAGGCGCCGGCGACGGGAAGACGCCATTTTTTCTTATAAGCCGTTTGTAGAGCTCAGTCTTACCGACCGGTGAGACGGAAAAACGGTCAATAGTGGCAAATAGGTAGGTTAACCGACCTATGGAAAAAAGGCAAAAAACGCAACTATTGCATTTATAGGTACGACGGGTCCTATAAAGGATAGGCCTGCTGAGATTTTATTTCGGCCCTTCTTTGCGAGGGTACTCTTCAGACTCAAGCTAGAAATGTGAACCTTCTGAGAAGGAGGAGCCCAAATAAAGTCTCAGCCAGCTCATTATTGCCATCAAATATGAATCGCAGTCAGCTTGCGCAGAAGGAATAAACAAAATAAAAGAAATGTGAGAGCCACGAACACCTAAAAGACATACAGGAATTACGTTTTCTGAACAGACGAATATTAGTCGCAAAAGGCTACAGGCTGCTTCGAATAAATTGACTCGTTCATTCGCGTTTGGTTTTAAGAAGATAAGAAACAGTCTTCGGACGCTTCACCACATATTATCCCCCTTTTTTTTTACGAAACAAGCGTCGTGTAACCTTGTTCTTTATCTAATATGAAATAAATCAACTCATCAAACTTATTTCATCAAACGGAACAAAATTCAGATTGACGCTAAAGTATATATAGAGTACTAATATTTATTATTTTCGAAAGTAAACTGATTCCATTCTCTTTGTATTCCTTTGCCATACAAGCCCTATTCTCCATGAACGAACTGCATCTTCCTCAGCACTATCTTTTCCAATTGACGCTACGGTACGGATAATTTACTAGTATTTATTATTTCGGATGAAAATGATTCCATTATACTGATTTTCTTTGCCATAGCCTACAAGCCCTGTTGTCACCGAAAAAGCTGCATTTTCCTCGGATTTCCTCTAAACCTTGGATTCTCAAGTTCACCCGGAAAGTTAGATAGTTATATTTTTTTTTATCATACGGGACTGATGGAAGCGCAGGAAATCCAGGCATGTATTCGAAGCTTCCAGCAACAAATTCACAAATACAACGGCAAACAGCGCCAACTGATCGACAAACTTGAGGTGAACCTCAGTTTTGACAGGAGCCGAATTTATCGCTAGCCGTATTTTTAAGTTGCCTAGCAATGATCCTGCGTTTCCCCAACCGACTACTCGCGTCGCTTGAAAATAACGCATCGGCGGATGAACCCCGTACAGGAAGCAATACAAAAATATGTTAAAAGTGTGTGCCTCCAAACTGTGTTGCTTCCGGTTGACATTGCCTTTAAACTACCAATGGCACAAAAAGAAACACAGGATTTTCGTTCTTTCAGTTTACATCGCTGCAAAATTTTGTTCGATCTGTCATGAGGAGCGTGTTCCGACCTTCTAAGAATAGTAACTATTAGTAACCATTTTCGCTCCGACATCGTTAGAAATTCCTACGCTGACCGTTTCAACGTCCTCGAAATATTCACTGATAGTAACTATCTGCTTACCACGCACGGAGCATAGTAAGCGTGGTAACTACGAATATCTGTGACGTGATTGGCACGATTAGCTCGTGGCGCAATATTTTACCGAAAACAGAAAAATTCGTTCCAGCCTTGACGACAAGAAAACAGAATCCGTGACGTCAGGCGTAGTAACTACGGTAAGTAGGGCGGAACACGCTCGAGAATGTCACAAGGGGGCGTCGCGCGAAGAGTATCAAGGTTTTCGTAAAATCTCAAGTTCTCTTACCATCTGTGCTCACGACGAACAAACCTCACACATCCCGACAATTCACAAAACGAGTTTCCTCCGTGCCAAAGCTATTCTTCCGCAAATCTCAACTGGACAGGGAACAATATCACCCTCTAGACGTGAGCAAAGCGCAGCGATCTTGCTTCTCGCTATCGATTTTATGGACTTGCAATTTGACAGTACTTAACCGTGCTCGGAATGGGAATTAAAGCAAAATCTATAAGCGACAAGACATACGAGAGGGGGAGATGGGAGATGAAAGTGAGGGGGGTGGAAGAAGAGCGTACGCGATTCACAACAGCACGAGCCTGTGGGTTAGAATACGACCATAATTCCACTTTTTAAGAAGCCACTCGAAAGAACTATTACAACAAAAAGTCTGATTTTTCCAGACACAGGCTCCAAAAAATGTCTCAATGCTTTTCACATGTAGTTCTTCCCTTATGACACAGCCTAACAACTACTAGCCTTCTTGACGCGTGCGATACGAGGGATCTAGGAACTATCCTTGAAACCACGGCTTTGTCCGACAAATCCCCTGGTAGCGTCACCAAATGAGCTCCTTGTGCCACGCTGCACGTGAATCAGTTGTGTCTGTGTATGGGAGGTAAAGACGTTGCAGCATATTACAAGCCCTTTCATCTAAATATGCAACAATTCATGAAGTCTTCCGACTAGATAATTACTGAGCTATGCAGGGGGGGGGGGCAACAAAAAAGAGCAACTATACCCTAGGTGCTTTCTGATATTTCTAGGTCAAACAATTTGCGAGTTAAGAACGTCAGTCAATTTGGCAAGCTTGAACTACTTGCACCTTGAACCGTAGGTGGGAAGGGATGGCGGAAATAAAGATGTAACCTAGGAAATGTACGTGTGCCAAACTTTATCCTTGCCGGCCCTAATAGTTTACGAGTTTGCTCTCACCAGGATGGCACAGCTAAACTCGACAACATACAAAGTTTCTAACGCCACCCGCTAAAGCAGCTGCAATACTGCCTTTAAGATAGAAGAAACTGCAAGAAAAGGGACAAAATGGGAAGGAGGAGCGACCAAAATGTGAAATGATCAAAATATACCAATTGGTGGGAGATTTTATCCTGACTGGACATCTAGGCGGAACGTTACCACTGACGGTCGGAACGTCTGGACAGTCTACTGAAACAGCATCGTTGATATACTTTTCCATTAACCAAATACCGTCTTGGGAAGAGGAAACGGGTTGACCAGTCCCATTGGAAGAACAAGTTTCCCTAGAAAGAGACTAATGAATCCACGCAGGCGGCATCGCAATCGCCCCGCTGCTCGAGAGCTCATCAGAGACACTATCGAGGTCAATAATTTGTTGTTATCGTAAACCCGTTGAAGGTTCCGATGCAAGTGTGTTACCCCTGAAGAAACTAGTAGCTTTCTTTTTACAACACCTTGCTCCCAAGATGAAGGGCATTGGCAAAGTTTCGGTCGGATCTTTTAACCAAGAATTCGGAGGAAAAACTTGCCAGTCTGTCTCACTTCTATTCTTCCACACAACATTTTACAGAATTGCCAGTGAATTAGCCAGTAGCGAATGAGACAAGTTCTCCGAAAATAAACTCATCAAGTTGGACTGAAGTTCCACCCCAGGATCTTTAAGGGATTCAAATTTTAATATTACTCATTAAATTCCGACAAATATATCAAACAACTAAAGATGGATCTTCTCAATACGAAGGAGGTACACCAGAGAAGAGCTAGTCCGGATGGTTCAAATCAAATCACCAGTAAACAATACAATATACAAAGAAATCCTCGGCTCCTGGGCCAACCGCAATCGCACACATTAACAAAAGCGAGACCAATCCAAACGACACCAAACAGAATCAACAACCTCACGAAGCCGGCACTCTGGAGAGAACGAAATAAATAAGAATAGGAATACATTAAAAATCACAAGAACCCTGACGCCTACACACAGGAACAACAGTTGATCTAGCTCTTTGTTACAAGAAAGAGGAAGCCTGTGGCAGAAGCAGAAAGGCCACACACATGCGAAAAATATGGTCACATGAAGGAAAAGGCGTAGTAGGGACGAAACAAGACAGGACGAACCTAGGCTACACTTACAATTTACATGTACCTACGAGTAGCGAGTCTAGGCGAAAAACCCCTGCGACCCCCCCACCCCACCGGCAAAAACCCCCTCCCCTGGTCAACCACGAACCCCCGAATGAATGCGCAATTAAAGCAAGCACAAGGACTTTCCATAGACGCACGAGTTAACTGTAAACGCGTGACAGAGGCTCGCTGGCCGCTCGTCTATATATATACTTTTCATAAAAAACATTTGTTTTTTAACTACTGACTGTGTATGTGGGGGGAGGGGGGTACCAGGGGGGTTTTCGCCTGTGTTTTTTAGCCAAAACCCACGAGTAGCATACATTCCTTCACCAAAGCCAGAGCTATGACCTATATACACAACTAGGCTATAATTCTGGGCTATCAATAAACGCAAAACCCATGGAATTTACTACAAAATATTATAGTTGGCTTAAGAGAAACAAGTGCGCAAGCGCTCAGACGTGGAGTGTGAAAGTAAAATGTTTATCATATTTTATATTCAAACAGCGTTAAAACCAAGACATTTCATATCCCCAATAACCAAACAAGTTTGCAATCATCCCACTTTAAAAGCTTTAAATGTAAACAAACCGCAAGTATAAATCCAAAGAAATGTTGAAGATCTTGCAAGAACAGCATGAGTTCTAACACTAGATCAGAGAATTAGAACACTGAATCTGAATGGTCTGCCAGCCAGTCCGACCCTTTAAACCTCTTTTCCATTAGCAAGGTAATAAAACAAGTGCAATAACCAAATCGTAGCAGCCTAATACCCCCTTTGTCACAATTCATTAAGAACGGCATATCATCGATCATATGACAACACCGTAAAGTTTCCAGCTGTTCATTAAAGATACGTCGCGTCGTCTTATTTCTTGCTGCAATACACCAAAATCCTCATTCATAGATATATCTCCCCAAATATACAAGAGTTGAACTTGAGACCTGTCATAGACGAACGTAACTCATGAAAAATCTGGGCCCAGTTACGCATGAACGGGAGGGTGGGGGGGGGGGGCATCAGTTGCATATATAGACCTAAATATCCTCGACTATACCAGCTTAGAGTTTGATTCCAGTCACGGGCCAAAAACTTGACTCATGGGCAAATTGGGCCCACTTGCCGATGAACGGGGAGGGTAGGGGCCAGGGGGTGGTTCAACTCCACATATAAATCCCCAACCCTATGACCCAAAAGCACAAAGGAATTTCATCGCCCTATCTCCAGTTATTGTCAAGTTGAAATCATTAAAAAATGGGCAATCTGGGCCCAATTGCCCCTGAACCAAGTGGGGGTGGGGTTTGGGACCCGCAAAAATGAAAAAGGTACCCCAATACTCACAAACCTACCAAGTTTCAACTTGATACCTGTTGATTCCTGTCACGGGTAACGAACTTTACTCCTGGGCAATCTGGGCCCAATTGCCCCTGAACCAAGTGGGGGTGGGGTTTGGGACCCGCAAAAATGAAAAAGGTACCCCAATACTCACAAACCTACCAAGTTTCAACTTGATACCTGTTGATTCCTGTCACGGGTAACGAACTTTACTCCTGGGCAATCTGGGCCCATTTGCCCATGAACGTGATGGGTGGGGGAGGTGCAACTTTAAAAGTAATGTCCCAGCCCTAAGGTCTACATGTACAAGGAATTTCATCGTCTTATGTCCAACTCTGGTCAAGTTATGAACATTATTCACTGGGCAATCTGGGCCCATTTGCCCCTGAACCGGGTGGGTGTGGGGGGTCGGACCCCCAAAAGGCACAACTAGACCCCAGTCCCCACCAGCGTACCAAGTTTGAACTTGATACTTGCACTGGTTCACGAGTTATGAGCTCCACAAAATACGGTGAAAACCGAAAACCGGAAACCGGAAACCGAAAGCCGAAAGCTGCTACAGCGCTCGCAATAGTGGATTGTTCCAAGGAACACTCCACTAAAAATCTGTGAAATAGTGAATGGGACGGCTAAATCTTTGCCCCTTACTGGAAAAAACTGAATGATCGGGGATTTTGTCGGGCGGGCGGTTGGCTTGGCAATCATCTAGAAAACACCATAGCGAATACCCAATATTATACCGCGACCCAGGGTCTGCGCCTCAACAACACGGTAAGTTGACGAAACCACTGAACTTCTTTCTCTCATCCCCTAAAAGGTGTTTTGGGTAGTATCACATTCCTCCGATTTTCTGGCAACCTGCAACAACAGTTAAGGACACAAAGCCAGGCATGGTGACTACATGCTTGACCGTGAATTAGTCGTGCATATGGACACCAGAATCATAGCTCTTATGATTAGCTGAACCATGTAGTTTCAGATCAGACTAAACTACTCCTGGTCCATAAACTGCCTTTGAACTTTTGTTGTGTTTTTGTTGTTGTGTGGATATGGCCTCTGGCTAAAATGAAGCTATTATTATTATTATTATTATACCTTTATTCATCAAACGGCAGCCCTGCTATTTCCATGTTTTTAACTATAATGAAACTACCTATGTTTATATGTGCAAATCAAACACTAATACGATTAATTCCTATTACAAAATGGTGTGAGTGGATATTTTGCTTCATATAAATATCAACTAAATATCAGCCTAGTTGCATCCACAGAAATAATCAAAAATAATCAAACAACTCTTCAGTCTGTAACAGAAACACTGCTCCCGTCTGGATTTTTGACTTTCATTATACTTGTGATTTCAGAATCACTTCATTGTTGTCATTTGGCCATTTTCTACCAAAATATTTATCCATTTAGCTTGTAGCAAGTGTTACTAGTGTTTTAGTTATGTGTTTGTGTTGCTACTTGGCCTATGTAGGTATGATGCCGAGTTTTAACTTGGCCAAGAAGAGAAGGGAAACACTTGGCATTTTATCCAGTTACAGTAGAGGTATGTTTATTTGAATGTTCGTTGACTTTGAACAGTGCCATTTCCATGCACTTGCTGTGACAAAAGTAACAAGCCAAAACAGCTAATTAGGGCCCATGAGAACATCTGAATGGGTATTTTGTGTCTTAATTTCTACAATTTAGCCTGAACTGCACCTTTCAAATTTAAGTGACTTCAAATAACATCCCTCTAGTGTACTGTTCAGGTCATCTTGAACTACTTTTACTACTATATTACTAAGATCAAAGTTCTACATCACTGTTCCTTCTGTTTTTGGTACTTACTGAAGTGCAGAAAAAGAAACTGATGTGTGATAGACCAAACCCTTCAGCTGCTGTTCAGCTGAGAATAAAATTGCATTTTATCAGATGTAGTTTCTGTGTAGTCTCACTTAGCAGCATTTTATTTGTCCAAAAGTTTTGCCTCGCACCATTTTATTGGTCCATTCCGGGTGTTTTAGTTTGGAAACTGAAACTACATAGCTCAAACTAAGAACTATGTCGAGGAATTAGTTCAGAGAGAGTTTTGGAAACAAGAGCTCCATAAAATGTAATTAAGACAAAACAAGAACCAAACTACAAACTTCAATGAAAAGGAACTAAATCCAAAAACTTAACTTATTAGGGTAGGCTACATTGAGGCTACACCAATTTGTTTACCTGTTTTTATTTTACAGTCATTTTCAACACTACTTTTATGTCACATATGTCATAGGACTGATGCCAAGCTTCTTGTGTTCTTAGTCTTAGAATTAGTTCAATAAAATCATACACAATTCACAGTGGTTGGTTTAGAGTCTAGGCTAAACCAACCACTGTGAATTTTTAGACAGGGTTTAGGAGGTGTGAATTTGGACCATCAACAGGGGATGACAGGGGAGCCACTAAATAGATAATTTAAAATTCCAAGCTTTATACTAGGTCATCATGGCATCAAAAAAAAATAGGTATACAGACAGGGTCAGGTACAGGTCAAAAAAGGTAGGAGAGTAGTTAGTCTACTGACTGGGTGTGAATGGTTACTGGTTTGGTACCCTGGTGCAAGGCTGTGAATTTTAAACATGCCAACAATGGAGGAAGACAAGCAACTCCCCATGTACACCAGCCAGTCTAGTACACTAGCCCCTTTTCAGGCATGGTGCTCAAATGTCTAGCACCATGCCTGGGTGCTAGACGCTCAAGCACTGTACCTTGGATTTCATGTATGGTATATGGATTTCAGTATACAGTGCATACATGAAAAACATAGTTTCTGTCATCACAACCGAGTACTACACTGTTAAAAGTTTTACGACATTTCCCTAGAAAACGTCGCTACCACAACACTTTCAAGAAAATCTGTTGAAAATCTCGGTATTTTCCGTAAAAAGTGTCTGCATAGCGACATTTTTCTTGAAAGTGTTGTGACAGCGACATTTTCTAGGGAAATGTCGTAAAACTTTTAACGGTGTAGTTTCAGACAGGGCTGAAATTACTACCATGAATTAGAGAAATCAAAGACAATCCTTTATATATTTTTCACAACAAAAACGGCTCGGCTGATTACAGACATGAAAAAGCTCATTTTCTCTTCTACATAGTCAAGAGTTTTGCATGCAAAGTGTCTTGTGCTTCAGCTTTTTCTACCTAAGTAAAAAAAGAACAGAACTTCATTGTATAAATTTCCTTAAAGATGGAATCCATAAATGAAGGGGAGCAACTCCAATTTTAAGTAAAAGACCAATGGTGATACAATTTTCTTTACTGGCTAAGTATAGAAAATTGCTCAACTACCTAGACCTAGAAAACTTAGAAAACACCATAGATCTCATCAAGTAGCAACTGTAATTGATATAACTGTATGTATGCTATATGCTATAGCAGCCAACCAGAATATTGGCTCTTGGGGCACTCTACATGGAAAAAAGATAGGGTGCTGTTAGGTTTTTCATCTCCATCATCAGTCGAGCCCTTTTGTTTTTGTTATGTTGTGACAAATATATAAAGGATTGTCTTTGATTTCTCTAATTTATGGTAGTAATTCAGCCCTGTCCGAGCTGGTACTCAGCTGTGATGACAGAAATTGTGTTTTTCATGTATGCACTGTAGTATATAGGCCTACTGATAGGGTAGCCACTAAAAAAACAAATTATCAAAACTGAGCTTTTGAAGATCAGAAAGTGATTCTCCTATCTTTTAGCTTTGATTTGAGGCCAAAATCACCTCTCTATCTTGTCTCTAAGCATCTTAAATCTTCTTTAGAAAACAGTATTTTACATAAGGAAATGCCTATGTTCATCCATTGACTTTAGGGTTTTGTCCATCTGGTGACCAGCTTGGAACTATGTGCTTCAATGAAATTCTATGAAACTGGGTGATTTTGAGCTGGTTTTGAGTGCATGGGGAGCCCCAGCAAGTGAGTTAGATGAGAAAATATGAATATGATCATCAAGGTTACAATCCAGGCAAGTTCAGCTACTTTTTTTTACATCTAAACTTACATTGAATATTAAGAAATAATATTAAATAGCTAGAACATCTTACTGTTAGCCTTATAAAATAGACAATTTTGTCCTGAATGCAATGGTATTTTTAAAATACTTTTTGGAGATGTTTTAGATAGGTAAAACTGATAAGGAAAATTCACAGCAATTCATGCATTCATTACAAAAAAATAGCCAACTTTTGCCACTAGGTGTTTTTGTGGCTACGCCTACACTGAAATCCATGCACCGTCCATACATGATATCCAAGGTACAGTGCTTGAAAGTCTAGCACCCACACTGTCAGAAGTTTCATAACAGATCGCGCATAACACTTTCAAGAATAACACCTTTTCACTTAGAAATAAAGTGTTATGACCAGTTAAGTTTACACTATTTCGTGCCTAGATCTCCAACAACACCTTCAATTGGTAAAAATACTACACTGTCAGAAGTTACATAACGACAACAGAAGGATGCCCGGTTTCAACAGATAACACTTTGGGATGCCCGGTTTCAACAGATAACACTTTGGGATGTTATCTGTTTATGTTTATTTCGTTCCCGTTAGTACTTTTACCAATTGAAGGTGTTGTTGGAGATCTAGGCACGAACGAAAAAGCACGAAAAAGCACGAAAAAGTGTAAACTTAATTGGTCATACACTTAATTTCTAATTGAAAAGGTGTTATTCTTGAAAGTGTTATGCGCTATCTGTTATGAAACTTCTGACAGTGCAGGCATGGTGCTAGACATTTGAGCACCATGCCTGAAAAGGGGCTAGTGTACTAGACTGACACCAGCTACAATAAACGAAAAAATAAGCACTAATACTATCTCAACCCTACCAAGGACAAAGCGAAGAGGAAGACAATTTATCATTGTTATCATCATTCACGACAGACGAAGAGGTTCCATTCATTTGCAGAAGCAGTCCTATTCAAAGGAGCAGAAATGAAGAGGGTGCAAGGCAAGGTTTTTCACTCACGATCAAAGAACTTCCTGAATTGTTCCCAGATTTTGGCGTCCTTGTTGATGATGCAGATGAAAGGACGATGGCGCTAGCGAAGAATCGGTCCTGTTTGTCATACATTTTGTCAGATGGCAGTGAAAAACACTTGGTCATTCTACAACATAGATGCCGCATTCATCTTGAACGGGGCAACACTGGAGCCGTGGAAGCACACTGACACATTAGATGGTCAAACAGCCAACAATGGAAATGTTAAGCCTTCTAAGATAGCTATGATCCTTCTCAAGATATTAGCCACTTACCTCAAGTTTCGTCAGAAAACTCTACACAAATTTGATGCGATTATTTTGATTGCACTTGCCCTTTGGCCAAGTGCCATATATCAATCAGTTTTCCATCGGTCGGTCGGTCTGTCTGTCAGTCCGGTGATCGCGAGTTAGGGTACTCCCAGATTTGCTAGGACGATGAAACTTGGCAGTTATCTCAGGGACCCGACCAGATCAACTTGGGAATAGTCATTTATATTTTATCCGACCCTACCATCGTGAAGGCCTTTGATTCAGTCGACAGAGAGATCTTGTGGAAAATCCTCAAATATGGAATCCCCCCTAATGTAGCGTTTACACGGACAGGAAATCCCGTCGAGTAGAAAGGAATTCCTGTCGACTTGAAAGGATTCCGTTCATGAAAACGACTAGAAAAAAAGTCTAGCGGGACGGGAATTCCTTTTATGACGAAAGGAATTCCGGTCTAATTGAAAGGAATCTGGTCGGAGGCGCTGGCAAAAAGACTAAGAAAATTCTAGCTAGCTTTTGAGAGCAGCAGTCATCAGTACTGATGTCATAAATGCTATCAAAACATTTTTTGTGAATTTATTTTTGTCAGATTTTCTGGTTTGAAGAATATTTTTTTTCCCTCTGCGTGTAAACATAATCTTGTCACCAAGACCGGATTCAGTTCAAGTTTTCCTGTACTTGTAAACGCTGCTAAGATAATACAACTGATTATCACCCTGTACGAAGAAAGGGAGTGTTGTGTCCGAACAGAAAACGGAACTACACGATACTTCAAAATCATGACTGGCGTCAAACAAGGATGTGTGCTATCACCACTTCTGTTCACAATAGTGATGGACTACGTACTCAGACAGTCTACGGTCTATGGAGTAAAGTCCGGTCTTCACCTCCCGGAACTTCCGGAATCTGGGCTTCCAGATTATTCTTTGACGTCTTCTGTAAATGGCATCTGGAATATGAACCGGTCCGAAAGTATATCAAAATAATCCGGAAAAAAGGGGCTCCGGAATTTCTAAGTATCGCAGAAGAAATTCAAAAAAAATCTCGGAGAATCTGGGAACCCAGATTCCGGAAGGTGAAGACTCACCTTACGCGTCAACAGCAAGCAACTTGCAGATCTGGACTTTGCAGACGACATAGTACTGCTAGAAGACGGTAAAGGTCGATTACAGTTGCTACTTGACGAGATCTCAGAAAAAGCCCGAGACGTCGGATTGTCGATCAACGTCCACAAATCAAAAAGTATGTCAACATCCGGCTCCCCCCTAGCCCTGCGCTGCTCAGATAAGGTAGTTGAGCAGGTTCAAGAGTTTAAATACTTAGGAAGCTGGATAGAGAACACGGGCGATGTAACATCTGAAATTAAGAGAAGGATTGGACAAGCATCAGGCTCCTTCAATAGATTGAGACCAATATGGAGAAGTAGTAAATACTCACTTCGTCTCAAATTGCGCCTGTTCAATAGCAACGTGCTTTCCATATTATTGTACGCTAGTGAGTGCTGAAAACTCAACCAACAACTTGAGAAACGTATCCTTGGATTCGAGAACATCTGCCTTCGAAGGATTCTTAAAATCAGCTGGCACCAAAAAGTCACGAACAAGGAAATTCGGAACAAAACGAACCAGCTCATAGTGACCGACGTTATGAAGAAAAGGAGATGGACATATTTGGGTCATGTTCTACGCATGTTCGAAGACAGACTGCCCTCAAGAGTTTATCAGTGGCAGCCGGCCTGATGGAAGGCGCAGAAGAGGCCGACCAAGGCACACGCTGCTTAGGCAGTATGATCGGGACCTGAAGGAGGCCAACATTTCCCTCACTCCACAATGGGAAGACATCACTGCAGCCGCACAGCTTCGTGATGAATGGAGAGGCTTTGTCGACGCCCTATGCGCCGCTGATGGCTCAGGAGGATCTAAGGTCTAAGGTACCATCGTGGGGTGAGGGGGAGACGGCCGAATCCGTAAATTAGAGGCATGCATAACTTTCGAACGAGAGATCGGATCTTCATAAAACTTAATATCGGGAAAGATCACATGTCTCAGACGAGGTCTCAGATGTACCATTTTAAGTCCGGACCAGATACGATGAATCTGGGGGGGTCGGATTGAGGGGGGAATCGAAAAATCGTGTGACACGCTCAGAGTGGAGCGATCGGGATGAAACTTTGTGGAAAGAAAGAGCAAAAGCTCTAGGTATAATACACCACCGACAGAACTGGACCGGATTAGGACACTGTGGGGAGAGTTGGAGGGGGATTCCAGAATTTGGACGATCCGGGCAGTTTCATAATGAAACTTGGCAGTCATATTAGGGACCCGACAAGATTAACTTGGAAATCGTCACTTGCCCGATCCGACCATAGTGGGGGAGACGGCGGAATCCGGAAATTAGGGGCATGCATAGCTTTCGAACGGGTTATCGGACTTGATATCTTGAAAGATCTCGTGTCTCAGATGTCCCTATTCAAGTCCGGACCGGATCCGATGAATTTGGGGGGGGGGGGGGGGTTGGAGGGGAGAACCGGAAATCTTGTGACACGCATCGAGTGGAGCGATCATGATGAATCTTGATAGGAAGTACAGGCACAAGTCCCAGGTACATTAGTGAAAGAACCGGACTGAATTCGGGCACTGAGGCGGGCTCGAAGGGGTGTCCGGAACTCCGGTGATCGCGAGTTAAGGGACTTACGGTACCCCCCTAACTGGATTGTGATATTAATAAATTTTCGGTTTTTATTCCTGATGATTGTAGGAGCGCATTTTCGTCCGTTATTAATTTTTAAAAATTTGTCGGTTCCTTCGTTATATTAAAGCGTTTTTGCATACTTAAAAAGAAAAAAAAAGAAAAAAGGGACTTCCAGATGTGCTAGGGCGACGAAACTTACTGGAGCATTAGAGACTTGACATCATTGGTTTAGTTAGACACTGTCACTTACCCTATCCAACCATCTAAAGAACTCATCTCAACCGCAAAGTACGAAAAAAACGTTTAAGCAAAATTTACTTTTTCACGATCCCCATGAGCACATGAACGTTTTTGTCTCAAGGATTTTGCTTAGATTGAAATAGCTATCACCCTTAAAGTGCGCATCTTAACTGAAGAGTGAACAAAATACTTTTGACCAAAAGATGTATATTCAAGATCACGATGAGCCGTCATCAGTTTTACCTCAAGGATTTTTGAATGAATGAATGAATAACTTTATTACCCACCTTTACATAAGAATGTCACTGATGGAGTAGAAAAAAAGAAAAAGAAAGAAGAAAGAACAATGAACAACAAACACACAAGATACAATTTTAACTTTGTAAACAATCTGCACTATTTTAACTTCAAAAAATTCATAAATAACTAATAACCTTTTTTGCTTAATTGCTGGATAGAGGCTGTTCAGAGGGTCGAGGGATTCCAGAAATCGCGCACGACGCTCTAAAGCAGCCTCTATCGGGTCTCTTACCCCATGATTTCTTGTGACTCGTCGATTACGAGACCACAACGGCAGCCCCAAGCAGGAATGTTGCGTATTTGTAATAAGTAGTTCTAAACAGATGATTTCTTACAGATGAATTTCTAGTGCCCTTAATGATATCATAGCCAAGTGCATAAAGTTTTTATGAATAAATACGTTCTCGTGATTTCTAAGAGTCCACCATCATTCTTATCTAAATGGTCTTGCTGACAAATTATCACAACAAAAGCATGAATTGAAGAATTCCTACTTTTATCCTCTGACCCATGCAGCCTCGCAAGTGCCATATGAGCTTCTAGCTCTTATTGGATAAGATATGCCAAACATCTGACATAGGCAATTAGTTCAGAATAGTCTATGCCAAACGCTGGTTACCCTATGCCAGATACTGGGTACCTTATCCCTGACCAATAAATAATTCTTAAATGACTGTTTTCTGACTGTCACTCAGATCGTCAATATTTTATTGGATGAGGGTGCACAGAGTTTGGCATGAGGTGACCACCGTTTGGAATAGTCGTCATTTATGGTTGACTTGTTCAAACCACAGCAGTAACATGTTACTTGTGACTACGTAGTAAATAAACCCCACAACCGTCACTTCGATGGTCTTGAGAGACATCAAAGAATAACTCAGAATAAAACTCTGAACGCCAATAGTTGACTTTTCTCACAGCAAATAGGAGAAAATAGCACCGTCTGAAGTTAAATAACGTTCTGAGGAACATACAGAATCATATTTCGGAAACATCTATTTTAATGATACCAAAAAAGCGGATAAAGTATTAATTTTGAACAAACGGTACAAAATACCTCGACGCGCAGAGAAATTTATAGCTTTAAATTCTGCTGACGACGAGATAGTTCCCTCACACCCTTTTCTTGTAGTTTTTTATCCATGTTCTTATGTAGTACTTCTCCAGCTTCCTTGCTTTGATGACTGAGGGGGGATCGGCTGGGTCAGAGGCTCGGAGATCAAGATGATGGGCCCCCTCCTCAATAATTAACGCGGGCAGCGTTTCAGAGAGACTCTTCAAAACTCCGCCGCTTGACCATGGGTCCAGGAGACCATTACTGAAAAGATAAATTTAAGTTTCTGATAGTCATTGTCCAGCGCTTGAACTTCAAGATCCCAGGGTTTCGCAGAGTAGGCTACATTGACAAGAAAATTCGCTGGGGTGGAAACAGATAATAGTTGTGTTTTGCAGATACCATGGTATCTGTTACCACTGTACACGGATCTGCACTTATTCGTTTTTGCAATTACCGTGATATCTGATACTACGGTTGCTCTGCAAAAGCGAGAATTGCCGGATTTGGGCTCTTAGAAATCATCCAAAAAGGAACACTGATATCCACTGAGATCTAAAGTGACAAAACTTCTTTCCCACGAATTTCACAAAAAACTAGACTCTCGTCTTAGTGATGATGAAAGTGAGATGCATTTTTCAGATAGGCTACCATGACCAGTTACCACGGTCGGGACCGTGATATCTGGATATGAGTTACCACGGTAAATGGCCAGATACTACTGTAACTGCAAAAAATGCCTTTTGACCCGTGGTATCAGATACCACGGTAACAGATGGATTTTGGAGGTTAAAGAAACCAGACCAAAGGTTCCGATGCGATCCCAAAAATTCTATATCTGATCCAGTTTGTCTTCACCAGATCCAGTCTTCGCCAGACTCCTTGAACAGATTTACTCTTAAAACTTAGAAACAGATTAAGGCCAACCAGCTAATCATCTAAGAAAACCAAGTTCAGATATGGATTCAGCATGTGTGTTTACCCCTATAAGCCGATCGAAACGATCCTGCCTTACTTCTGCGAAATTTCTGGCTCCGGCGAAATTCCAGAACTACTTGTCCGGTGAAAAAATAAAGCTCAGAAACGAAATCAGCGTATCTCCTTCAACATCTAATCAACTTCAAATAAAAATTTAACTTATAACAAATTTTCCGGCTTCAGCCGGATTCCGGATGACATATAAGTCCGGCTAAGAAATGATTGTAATATGCGGATTCAGCGTCTCTTCTTACCCCTAAATCGGACATCTAATCAACTTCAAATAAAACTTTTACTTTTAACAAACTTTCCGGTTTTGGCCGGATTCCGTTCAAACTACTTGTCCGGCGAGAAAACCGTTTTCACCATCGTGTTCAGCATGCCATCTTACCCCTATATCGAACATCTAATTAACTTCAAATAAAACTTTTACTTTTAACAAACTTTCCGGTTTCGGCCGGATTCCGGGCGAACGACTAGTCCGGCGAGAAAATGATTTTCATATTCGTGTTCAGCATGCCTTCTTACTCCCAAAGCGAACATCTAATGAACTTAAAACAAAACTTTTATTTTTAACAAACTTTCCGGTTTTGGCCGGATTCCGGGCGAACTACTTGTCCGGCGAGAAAATGGTTTTCATATTCGTGATCAGCATGTCTTCTTACCCCATTATCGACTATCTCATTAGCTGTTTAAAAATATTTTGTTTGTCCCTTAATTTGAACCCCCTCCCCCACTCCTAAGGCTACAAAGCCCATCTACGAACTCGACCTTACTCTTGACCCAAAGAATCCTCACACCAAGTTTCATCAAAATATCTCACTCCCGTCGAGAGTTATCGTGCTTACAGACGGACGGACGGACAGACGGACGGACGGACGGACAGACGGACGGACGGACAGACGGACAACTTTTGCGATGTCATAGGTATCCCTCACTTACGTTTTGGGATCCCAAAAAGGCGTTTTAGTAAATTTTAGTAAGGTTTTTTTGTGCCACCGTGGAAGGGCAGCCTGCAAAGCGGCTAGGCAAAAAAAAATTTAATTAGGTAATTGGTTTTTAGTTTGCCTCTTAATGAAATCTGTTATAGTTTTTTAAACTGCTCAGATTTAGAAAATTTTGTAATTTAGATTAATTGCCCAAATTTTTTATTTTTATTTTTTTTTAGCTGATTGAACTGCCCAAATTATCTTTGTTCTAGTGATCTCGTTGACGAAGGCTAAGATATTTTTGGGTCTTTTTGCAGCCCTTTTTGGGATCGCCGGAGAAGCTTACAGCTATCACTACGCCAGTACGCCACGGCTCATGGTGCCAACAGATCTAGAATCGAGCAAACATCAAGAATAGTGAAATGGAGAAGTAAATGCTTTGTACCAAAGGTTTTAAATAAAAGTTTATTTATTTAAAACAAAAAAATAAAAAAATAAAAATAAAAAGATACCACGGTTACTGTGAAAACGACTTTAGACCCTGGTATCAGATACCATGGTATCTGCAAAACGCAACTAATAGCAACATCGAGTATGGCGCCGTCTGGTCTTTGCGGAGAGAACTTCAAGTCAGATATCCAAAATCAACCTTCAGGTACAAGATAGTTTGGCATTCAACTGTCCGTGTATTCTTTTCTTTCCTTTCTGTTATAGTTTAACTGAAAAGTCAACTTATTTTTATGGCACTTGAGCTTACTCAAGTGCCATATAGCGATCGTAATGTCTGTCTGTCTGTCTGTCGGTCTGTCCGCATTTTGCTAGTTTGGGCACTTCCACATGACCTAGGACGATAAAACTTGGCACGCGTATCAGGGACCCGACCGGATTAACTTGAAAATAATCACTTCCCCGATCCCACCATCAGTGGGGGAGTGGCGGGATGGGGAATCCGGAAATTAGCAACATCCATAACTTTGGAACGGATAATCGGGCGTGCATTAAACTTGACAGGTATCAAGAACAAGTGTCTTGGATGTTCACTGTCAAATTCGGATCGGATCCGATAATTGGGGGGGGGAGCTGGAGGTGGACACCGGAAATCTCTTGAAACGCTTTTTCTAGTTTGTGTCAAACCCCTACCCCACTAGTAAAGCTCTGTGCATGGATGCGTCATTGTTTGCTCAAATCGTTTGGGTGTTCGGAGAGAGCTTGTCTAATAAGATGGGTCGAAGGGGTTGGGATATGTAGTTGAATGTTGGTAGGGGTTGTTATAGATTGGGGGGCGCTAGGAGGATGAAACTTGGCAGGCGTATCAGGGACCCGACCAAACCATCCTGGAAATAATCAGTTTCCCGATCCTACCGGGAATCCGCACAATCTCTTGAAACGCTTTTTCTAGTTCTTGTCAAATCCCTACCCCTTCTTCACACAAGTAATAACTCTACGGATGATTGAGTCATTCTTTGCTTAAATCTAATCATTCGAACGTCGAAGGATTTGGTACGTGTTGTTGAAGCATAGTAGGAGTTGATATAAATTCGGGGGAGCTAGGACGATGAAACTTGGCAGGCGTATCAGGGACCCGACCGTGGCCTAGACCACTAGGCTAATCGTATTTGTGATTCGACCGACTGCGGGAACAGGTACAGTTTAAGGATTAAAATAAGACCGGCTCTAATAGAGATTATTTGAATTGCAGTTCCGTGAAATTTACTTGTTTTAAACAATCTTTTGGTATAATTAGTCTTTGAATTACGCGTCTTCGACAATTCCACTTATACTTGACTTCTCCGAGGAATAAAAAAAGAGATGGTCGTTACTTTTTAAGTTACTCCCGTTTGAAGATTTCCTCTAGTTGCCGTCTTTTATGACACTTGAGCTTTCAAGTGCCATATAGCGATCGTAATGTCTGTCGGTCTGTCCGGGTTTTGCTACTGTTGTCACATCCACATAAGGTAGGACGATGGAACTTGGCAGGCGTATCAGGGACCCGACCAAATTAGCTTAGCAATAATCACTTCCACGATTCGGCCATCATGGGGGAGCAGAGGGATGCGGAGTCGGGAAACTACTAACATACATAACTCTGGAACGGGTAATCGGACATGCATGGAACTTGACAAGTTGCAAGGATAGGTGTTTCAGATGTTCAGTTTCAAATCCGGACCGGATCCGATAACTGGTGGAGGGGGGGCTGGAGGGGGAACCGAAAATCTCGTGAAATGCTTCCACATAAGCTAGGACGAGGAAAATTGACAGGCGTATCAGGGACCCCACCAGATTGAGTTGGATATGATCATTTCAGGGTTGCCACTTTACTAAAATAAATTCACTGGGCAAAAGGAAAAAAGTAATACCAAACAAGAAAAGTACTCAGAACGTGTTGCTGGGTCATAGTCACCTTGGAAATAAAACCTGAAAACTACCTTTTTCTTAAAATCTGCTGCCAAAGTAAAAATAAAGTTCTATTGTGGGCACAATTGTACTACCGGTGGCAACTCTGGATCCTTTCCCCGATTCAGCCACTGTGATGGGAGTGGAGGGATGCGGAATCCGGAAACTAGTAACATGAATAACTTTGAAACCGGTAATCGGACATGCATGAAACTTGACAAGTGTCAAGAACAAGTATCTCAGATGTTCAGTTTAAAATCCGGGGGGACCTAGAGGTTCGAACCTTCCCAGGAAGAAGAGGAGTTGTAGACCTGCCTTTTTAACTTCTTTTTACTTCAACAAGTGTAAAATAAAATGATATTCGGCTCTGTATATAACTCTCAAGCAAAAAACTCCCGCCTACAGTTCGCTTATTCTTACAAGTGCCATATGAGCTTTCAGCTCTTGTTGTGTCATTTAACTGAATATACTGAGTTATTTGGATTCTGCAACGGTATTTTTTTTATTTTCCACTATCTGCTCCAGTTATGACGTTCAGAATTTCTACGGCCGTCCCCACAACGAAAATTCTACTATGACGGGGGAAATTTTAATCTCAACACAAACGCGGCTTTTCTGTGGGCAGTGGTGAGATTGGCAAAGATTGCTTAATGCCTAAACAATAAAAAATCATAAATCTTTCTCGTAAGGCATACAGCAAAAATAAAAGCGCATAGAGGTACCACAAATCACATGGAAATTCCACTATTTGAAAATCGATTATTCGTGAATAGCGGAACAACAAAGTAACGCATTTTCAGCGGGTCTTCAAGCCAGTTTAAGTAGGTAAGTGATGGGTAACTAGATTGTCCTATTCCAGCCCTTTTCGGTTAAACTTTAGCTAGATCTCAAAACAGTTATATTTTTCTGACAGAAAAAGAGGGATTCGTGCTGCACTGAGGGACAATAATATAAATATGACTGGGGTAGGCTATTGGGTATTAGAACAGAAAATTAGCAAAGTACACAGCAAATAAGTTCATTAGTTCACTGATTCGGATGTCTTAGCAGAGTACTAATTTCTCCCCCCATCTTGTTATCGTTTTTGGGATCCCAAATACTATGACATCGCAAAAAGTTGTCTGTCTGTCCGTCCGTCCGTCTGTAAGCGCGATAACTCTCGAAGGGAATGAGATATTTTGATGAAACTTGGTGGGAGGATCGTCTCGGTCAAGGGAAAGGTCGAGTTCATAGATGGGCTCTGTAGCCCTATATTTAAGGGTGGGGGAGGGGTTTCAAATTAAAGGACAAACAAAATATTTGTAAACAGCTAATGAGATAGTCGATTATGGGATAAGAAGACATGTTGAACACGAATATGAAAACCATTTTCTCGCCGAACAAGTAGTTCGCCCGCAATCCGGCTTAAACCGGAAAATTTGTTAAAGCGCGCAGAAGTTGTATTTGTATAGTTGATTTGATGTCCGATTTAGGGGTAACAAGATATGCTGAATCCGTATATGACAATCATTTTTTAGCCGGACATATAGTTTCGGAATCCGGTTGAAACCGGAAAAAATGTTATAAGTTAAATTTTTATTTCAAGTTGACTAGGTGTTGGATATAGGGCTAAGGAGATAAGCTGAATTTGTATTTTTTTGCCGAACGTGTAGTTCCGGAATTTCGCCGAAACCGGAAAATTCGCAGAAGTACTGTAGGATCGTTTCGATCGGCTTATAGGGGTAAACACAAATGCTGAATCCATATCTGAACTTGGTTTTCTTAGACGATTACCTATTTGGCCTTAATCTCTTTCTAAATTTTAAGAGTAAAATCTTCAAGGAGTCTGGCGAAGACTTGATCTGGCGAAGACAAAACCTAATTGTCTGGATCAAATATTGAATTTTTGGGGTCCCATCGGAACCTTTGGTCTTGTTTTTGGGATCCCAAAACGTAAGTGGAGGGATACCTATGACATCGCAAAAGTTGTCCGTCCGTCCGTCTGTCCGTCTTGTCCGTCTGTAAGCACGATAACTCTCGAAGGGAATGAGATATTTTGATGAAACTTGGTGTGAGAATTGTTTGGGTCAAGAGTAAGGTCGAGTTCGTAGATGGGTCCTGTAGCTTTACATTTAGGGGTGGGGGAAGGGGTTTAAATTAAGAGGCAAGCAAAAATTTTTAAACAGCTAATGTGATAGTCGATTATGGGGTAAGAAGACACGCTGAACACGAATATAAAAACCATTTTCTCGCCGGACAAGTAGTTCGTCCGGAATCCGGCCAAAGCCGGAAAGTTTGTAAAAAGTACAAGTCTTATTTGAAGTTGATTAGATGTTCGATATAGGGGTAAGAAGGTATGCTGAACAAGAATATGAAAACCGTTTTCTCGCCGGACAAGTAGTTCGCCCGGAATCCGGCCAAAACCGGAAAGTTTGTTAGAAGTTAAAGTTTTATCTGAAGTTGATTAGTTGTTTGATGTAGGGGTAAGAAGGCATGCTGAACAAGAATACGAAAACCGTCTTATCGCCGGACAAGTAGTTCGCCCGGAATCCGGCCAAAACCGGAAAATTTGTTAAAAGTTAAATTTTTATTTCAAGTTGATTAGATGTTGGATATAGGGGTAAGGAGATACGCTGAATCCGTTTTTGAGCTTTAGTTTTTCGCCGGACAAGTAGTTCTTCGTAGATGGGTCCTGTAGCTTTACATTGAGGGGTGGGGGAGGGGGTTTAAATTAAGGGGCAAGCAAAAATATGGGGTAAGAAGACACGCTGAACACGAATATGAAAACCCTTTTCTCGCCGGACAAGTAGTTCGTCCGGAATCTGTCCAAAACCGGGAAATTTGTTAAATCTAGAAATCTTATTTGAAGTTGATTAGATGTTCGATATAGGGGTAAGAAGGCATGCTGAACAAGAACATGAAAACTGTTTTATCGCCGGACAAGTATTCGCCCGGAATCCGGCCAAAACCGGAAAATTTGTTAAAAGTTAAATTTTTATTTCAAGTTGATTAGATGTTGGATATAGGGGTAAGGAGATACGGTGAATCCGTTTTTGAGCTTTACTTTTTCGCCGGACAAGTAGTTCTTGAATTTCGCCAGAACCGCAAAATTCACAGAAGTAAGCTAGGGTCGTTTCGATCGGCTTATAGAGGTAAACGCACATGCTGAATCCATATCTGAGCTTGGATTTATTAATGACTAGCTGTTTGGCCTGGCGAGGACTGGATCTGGCGAAGACAAAACCTAATTGTCTGGATCAAATATTGAATTTTTGGGATCCCATCGGAACCTTTGGTCTTGTTTATGGAAGGCGGAGAATGATCAAAAAGGATATAGGACAATAGAGAATACAAAACTTAACCATTTTTAACAGCAGCAAGCAAAATAAGCAAAACTTTCGCATGCGGAGTATTGAAGGCTTGTGAAGAAAAGGTGTCTATTTCCTGTTCCACTGCCCTCGGCCGGTAATGCATTGCGTTGCTGGAGGTAAACGTCTTCCTGTTCTGTACTCTAGACTTCTCTAGGTACCAGTTTTGCAACTGGGTCGTCTGTTATTAAGACCTTAGCGGTGGAAATACACGAAAGTCTCCATAAGCCCATGAGTCGGTTCTAGCGGCTGGTATGTCGTTGAAAAGGTCGCTCTGTTGACATTTCGGCACATCGTTCTGTCAAATCATCGTCATAATACACGTGTCACCTGTTGTTGTGGTTTGTTTGCGTAGTGTGTTGTTTGTTCTCCCTTCCATCGTTTAAAGCTGAAGATTTCCTATCTTTCCTTTACATGCACCTCTGATCTCGGAACCCAGAAAGACAGCCTCCACGCAAGCTCACTGTTGAGCCAGGCGTGATAATTCCATTCACCTCGAGACCCTTTCTGCTGGGCGAACGAAAATACTCAAAGTTTGAACATATCATAACCATAAAATACTAACCTGAACACTATGTTCGAAGCCGCTTCCAGCTTTTTTCCGCCAAACTCAATTTCTGCCCAGTGGAGCCTCGGACGAACCCCGAATTTCTGGAAACACCCATCAGAATACGTCGTGAAATTCCACGCGCTTGGCTCAAAGAAATCTCTCCTACCGTCGTAACACATAGGCATGACCATCTCTGTGCAGGCCTAAAGAGTAACGTTAACTATTAAACTGTTTTCATCACAGAAATGATCAGTGACGCGATGCGCGAGCAGTATGCGAGTAAAATCTTTCTATTCACAATATAGTTTTGCCTGACTGAATGCTTATCTGGTTAGCGTGCCAAAGAAAATGCAGAAAACTGACAACAGCTTTGTTAAGTGATTTGAATTACTATCCAAATAGCCAAAAGATCTGTCTCAATCATCAAATTAAGGAATGCTCATCTTTTCCATTTCATTACTGGCAACGCTTTGCGACGTAGTATCTATCAAACTCCATGGCAAAACCAGTTTGACTTTTTTCCGTTCAATGACAAAGTCCATATCTGCGATTGGCCTCAGCACTGCTAGCAAAGCCTCCCATCCCCACGGGGTAAGCGAGTTCCGTAGCAACCTGATTTTTCCCCGATCTAGCTCGCCCTTAAGGTTAATCCCAGAAAAAAACCGCAACCCTTCCCCACCCCCACCACCGCCACGTTCGTAAATCCGAGGGCATACAATGATACTAATAATAATTTATTTCGAACCCACAAACGTATACAAGACGAAATAGTGGAGTACAAAACAAAATAAGAAGAAACAGTTAGGGCAAACATAAAACGTACAAAAAAACTACTCAATCGTCATACAGACGAGTAATCCCATGAGAGGGCGACAGACGCCCGTACGCCGTTTCGGATTTCCAATTTCGTATTCCAGTTTCTCCGTAATATCTGGGAGCGAATACTTACTAACAATTTTGGAATTTCTTCGCCTTATACCTTAGGCCTTATTGGCTTCTCAGAGAAACTTGGAAAATATGATGCGGCACTTTTTCTGTCAACCTTTATGAAACCTTATCGCCATTCACTACATGTTTTCCTACTTTCATCCAAAGAGTAAATTCAAACAAGGGAGAAAAGAAGCTGCTTTTGGCAGAGCCATCGAGGATTCAGTAAACTATCAGGAGGATATTAGGAATTTAATGCAGTTAAGGTTCAACCTGCATCTTTCTCCTGATCGGCACAATCTGAGTAGTAAAGCATTGTCACTGTGAACAATCGAGGAATCCCCCCCCCCAAAAAAAAAACCCAGCGTACCTGGAAGTCCCAGCCATGGTCGTCAAGAGAGTCGTCGGCAGCCTGGTTTATATTCAAGCACTTTGCACTTCCAGTGTAATTCGTATAGACGGAGAGACCACTGAAAAGGTGCTCGAGCAGCTTCCTGTCGGTCAAGGTGTTGTGGGTAAGCTTCTTGCAGACTTCCTAAGACACAAACACAATTCAGTCGCACGAACGATGCGTTTTGTTTCGTTGTGGTTTTAGAATATGATTTCGTACCGAAGTAAAATTACTGAATTGAACTGAATTTCCTTACTTAGCAAAGGGCACAAGGTCTTTTTTTTGTATTCGCAAGAGGCTTTTACTGGCGGAATGTCTTAACGATTTTTTTTCCTTTTTAAGTTTTCTGACATGGTTTGTAATGTAAAATGTTCATAACTATTCACAAAAGCTGGCCTTCCACTTTATCTTCTTCCCCCTTTTAAAGTTTCCTTAGTTTCATCTAGATGACGTACAACTACGGCAAGACCCGTTTCCGATGCACGGAACGCATAGGTCTTGGCATTACTCCCTAGTGTAGCATCTTACCAAGAACAAATAAGCACCAGAATCTTCGTCTCCCTGTCTCTGTAATATGTCATGCGGGGTCGAATTGGTCCCTATACCCTGTCCGATGCAAACGAGCGGAGGGTATAGGAGCTACGCGGGGCATCACAATTCGTTAACTAACAGCTATATCGCAGTTTAGCCCCGGAGAAGAGATTTCCAAAGTAAAAAAGATTATCATCGAGTCTTCACGCGTTACGCGCCGCAGAGCGGGTTAGCGCGCCTCCTGCACTTTTTCCACCGATATGCGAAGCGGCGAAGAGGGAAGTAGACAGGCATAAACTCAAAGCTCAGCAAGTACCTCTAGCTCAGCTTAGTTTTGTCGGGGTATCCGCATAGTCGATGCGTGGAACCAAAGACAGAGGTTCCATTGGCTTATTTGTTCTTGATCTTACCAAGTGGATCCTTAGCAAGTGCAGCACCAACCAACTGGTTCTATCCAACCGTAACAAAAACGCGTATCTGCACGCCTGAAATAGCTAAGGGGGCGCTTGAGTGACGTAAATACCAGGAGACACGTCACTCTTGAACAATGAGTATCTTACCTTGATGGGGTATGCAGGCAAAGGGGCAAGAAACGAGGCTGGATACGGGTAGTCAACCATCGCAAGGTTGGTCCACACGTCAGTCAGCCACTCTTTCATTTTGGTTACATTCTCTCGGTTTTGTAGGGGCTCGCACAGCCTCCAGTTATCCGTTATCCAAGCCATTCCTTCATCTAAGAAACAATTCATGTGTGTCAATAGTTACAAGCTAACTCCCAACAGGCCAATGCGCCGATGACGATCAGGTTTTCCCGACTGAATTTCCTTCGTCGATGGTGGTGCCAACAATCCTCGCAGTAATACTCTTTATGACTAAGCCCGAAACCAGCCGGGGATCCTTTAGGGAAGAACAAGATACATCATCCAAAACAAATCCTCAGAACTGATTTAAATCCTGGTCAATTCTACTGCCAGACCAAAAAAGAGAAGAGGCCTAAAGAGAAGAGGCCTTACACAAAGAACAAGAAGAATGCCTATGTAAACATGTAAACCGATCAAAATGACGTTTCTGGTTTATATATTATCTGGTTAATATTCAAGATAACAGATTCAGAGATAATATTCGAAAGTATTTCAGTCCACTATGGCACCCGACGCTGATAGCCTGTCCGCAGGATAACCGACTCAACGGTTGTTTTCGCTACTCCAATCAAGAACCTCCAATCTACTTCCCAAGGTCCAGCCGGCATTCAACCGCTAAAAGCGTGAACCCACCAGAACTGTCGCAAAGATCTGTACTCTTTGGTGTTACCAAGGTGTTAAGGGTTTAGTTAGCTGACAGTTATGTTCAGTTCGGATTTGTTTATTTTTTTTTGTTTTTTTTTTGTAAAACAATGTATTTGTAAATACGGCTTGAAGAGGTATAATGTCACGACGAGCCAACATGAAGGAATCGAAATACACAGTAAACTTCTTATTTCACGACTATCAAACTTTTCTCCTGTTCAGTCGCTGCTTGACTGTCTGGGTCATGATTTTGGCGGAAACAACAGACGCGGTTTTTGCGGAGGCGGTTTAGTGAGGAGGTACTGACCTCTAAGACAGCACAATGCAAATGCTACGCTACAGAGATATGGCGTATAGGTCTAAAGCACAGTAACAGCTAAGCTACCTGAGGTGGCCACATCTTCTATAGCCTTCCAGGACTTCCGTATGACATCTGCACAAGCTTCTGATTCTCTCGAGTAGTCCCTGGTGACAATCCTACCGAAGGCTCCACAAGGAGTAACCCCTTGGAACTGCAGGACAGGTGCAGATGCTGCAATCGCTCTTCAAAAAAAAAAAAAAATATATATACTTGTCTGAATTCACCCAAAAACGGATTATGATCAGCCGCAGCCCCGAGCAAAAATACATTACTGTGTCAGGTCAATGGTAACAGATGGCGGGTCCGATATAATTTAGATGGTAAACACTCCATGAGCCCAAGCTGAATGGAAACGTATGTTCAAACAACGGCTAAAAACTGGTGCGTCACAATGTCAGAAGTTTCAGAACAGACAACACAAGGATGCGCTGTTTCAACAGACATCACTTGGGGTGTAATATGTTTTCGCGACAAACGTTATGCATGAAATGTTATACATAACAAGCATTGCCAGGAAGAGCCGAAAAACCGCCAAAAAAGCACCTGTTTAATTTTCTGATATCATGACGACAAACAAAAAAGTCAGCAGATGCTTTTTTGGCGGTATCGTGGTAATGCTTGGTATGAATAACATTTCATGCATCGTTTGTCGCGACAACAGATTACATCCCAAGCGTTGTCTGTTGAAACCGCGCATCCTTATGTTACCTGTTATGAACTTTCTGACCCTGCAGTTACGATACTTTGGCAGCGATAATACGGCCTTTTCTGGCACACCTACCCTTGGATTATGTGCGGGTACTTGGCCCTCATCCAAGCAGCAAGCATTCCGCCATAAGATCCGCCAAAGGCAATGACTGGGCTGTTTTCGGCGCCTTTCGTTGTCCTCTTGAAGTGGGTCAATAGCGTCGCAAAATCAGCCAAAGCTTGCTCAGTCGTCAGGTATCCTAAGACTGAGGCATTATTATATGACTCCTTCCCGAAAGGGTTTGACTTTCCGTAGTATCGATGCTCAGCGAAAAGGAGGAGGGCGTTGAACTCGGGAGCGATGTCCCACATGAAACCCTGAAAAGACATAACTCGATAGTATTCGGGAACCCACCTCTCCTAGGAAGATGTTGCTGCGTACATTAGTAACTCCAGCGTTTTAACCGTTCCTGAATGTAATTGCGCATTGGAGGCACCAACCTAAAGGTTGGTGCCTCCAGAACGCGATTTTTTTTCGCGTCGAGGATTTTAAAGTTTAATCAAAAAGGGCTGAAATAGGATAATCTATTTACCCACCACTTATTCCCTTAAAGAGGCTTCAAGACCCGATGAAAATGCGTTACTTCGTAGCTCCACTATTCACGAATAATACATTTTATAGTGGAATTTCCTTGTTGGATGTGTGGTACCTCTATGCGCTTGTACCTTTGTTATATGCTTGACGAAAACGATTTTCGAAAAATAAGTATTCACGCAGTTAGCGATCACTGGCGTAAGCTGATCACTGACCACTGGAAAGCCGCGTTTGTGTTGAGATTCAAGTTTCCCGCGTCATAGTAGAATTTTGCGTTGTGAGGACGGCGGTGGATCTTCTGGATGCCAATACTAGAGCAAATATTCAAAACAAAACAAAAAAAAAATCCTTTAACACAATCCAAATAATGCAGTGTCTTCAGTTTTAACTAAGTTGGCTTTTGAGTTGAACTTTAATGCTGTTTGCGCGAATTTTTTAGTTTGCCGTTCATCGGTTAAAAAAACAAAATCGGAAAAAAACAGGCATCTGCCTTTTGCAAGCGTGCAAAAGAAAAATTGAAAGCATTCGATGGTCTTTCGAACAAGTCTTTCTAACCTATATGTGGTGCTGCCAAACGTTTAGGATCTTGCGGCTATGGACTGGGATTCCAGCCTTTGTTTCTAACACATCGTCAATTTTCATACGGTAAAATACAGAGTTTTTCATCTTTTTCGGCCGGAACCGACGATAGGAACGGACGAAATCGTGAGGTTATTTTCAAATAATACTTCGCACACGAAACCCTTCCTTGGGAAGGGCTATCCAAGAGATAATGTGATGCATATCACTATCGTCTAGGAGGAAAACCATGAGAAGGCAAAGCACTAGGCGTTTAGAATTAGAGGGGCTCCTAGTAACTTTCTAAGTGCCTCGGAGACCTAACCTCTTCCGTGTTCGGTCGGACCGTAAGTCAAAGACGTGGGGCTGAGGGGTTTCCCACTCTCAATTTTAGTGCACAGCAAGTGCCCGGGGTCGCGGCGCCATGCCGGTGCCGCGGCACCGGTTGCCACGTGTTAGAACATCAAAATCAGCATGTTTGGAAGTGTTTGAGAGATGAATCGCCTAATTTACAGTCAGCACCGCTGATTTTGGCCGGTTCCAGGAAAGGGAGTACAGCAGGTGAAGGGGAGTGGGCAAACCCTCGGACTTACCGTGTTTTCGGCGAAGAGCTCAATAGCCCCTTCATTTCCAGCGTAGAAGAAAATCGGTTGTCCTTCTTTCCAATAACTGTCATTTACGAGATATCTCTGTTTGTAGCTGCGATCAGCTGCAAACGAAAAGTGGTCAACCTGCAAAAGCAAGGGTTAGCAACTCGTGTATTGATCCCGAGAATACTATATACAGGAATCATTTTTGTTGGTTTCCCCGATGCTGCGGAAATCTGCCGAGCTTTCCACGGTTTTGGCATTTCAGATTGCCAAAACCGCCAAAACCACTCCCCGATTTAGGAGCCCCGAGGCCTGGACCAGCTTAATCCATCCCTGGTTTAGCTTTACCGAAAAGTTCTTTTATTTGCAGGCTACTGAGCAGCTCCGCAGAAAGTTTGGCTTCTGCGCAAGGGGCTTCGACAAGATTGACTGTGTTGAATAACCTGCAATACTATAATAGGCTACAAAGCAACTGGTGCAATCCATAATCAGATACTGTACATTTCCAGAACCTTAATTTTTCCTTTATTGAAAACAATTCCGCTTTCTGTGGTTTTCGCGAGGCGCTTCATTCGCTAGAAAGGCGTTTGAATTCCGTGCATGCTAGCGTGCTTTCTAGCGGTACAGCTATCTCAACGAGACAATCTTTAATTAGTAGATGGCGCTTCTATCCCGAAAAATGTGTGCGAATTCCAGGACAATTCACGAGATAGCCTAGGATTCTCTGGTTTTTGAATCAGCCTATTCCAAACGAATGTATAACCTTTTGACTGAAATATTTTTCTTCGTACTCATAACACAAAGATAAAGCGACCTGTAGAATGAACACAAAACTTAGAACAAAATAAAGCCCCGTCTGCATTACCGTAAACCGACCGTTTTACGGACGGTCCGTAGCCGCAAAAATGTGGTCTTCATTAGGTCCGTAACCGCAAAAATATGGTCTACATTAGTCCCAAATAGGTGAATCTTGGGTTAAAATTTAAAAAACTGTTTATATGTGACTTGAAAAACAGTTGAAAAACAGTTACATGGGACTTCGACAAAAAAGCAGTCTTCACTACGTCCGTTTTACGGTTACGGAGGGGTCAGTACCGCCGTTTTACGGCTACGGCCGTCCGTAGAGAAAGACCCGTCTTCACTGCCGTAACGGTCAGACGGTCGGCCGTAAAACGGTCGGTTTACGGTAATGCAGACGGGGCTTAAGACATGGCGTTATTGGCGTTGGCATTATAGATGGCAGCAAAAGCCATTACAAACTTCTTCCATGTCAATGCCAGCGCTAGCATCGGTAGTACAATTGTACTCTTTTTAGTAAATTTTGTTTCAAATAGTGAGCTGGTCTTACATTTCAAAAAAGTAGTGCTTTTGCAGTACATGGAAAGGTAGTACTTTTTGAACAGAAATGTACCCTTGCATTCCAAGATGATCTAGTTGTATTTTGCTAATTGTATCTGAAATATGTGGTCTGTTTTTATTTAATTTTTTGTTTAATTTATATCTTTGTGAGCTAGTTAAATGACGCCAAATAACCTGTAACAAAATTTACAAAAATGTCACTGCCTTCTTATAAACCAATCTGCGATTCGAAACTTCCAAAAAAGATAATCCAAGCGGTAACATGTGAGGGTAACACAAATTAATAAAATGAGCTTTGTTATTCAAAGTATTTGATTTCTTCAGACTGCTGGCCCAGAAATTCGCACGCTCATGTCGGGTTTTCATGAAATGACAAGCCTGAGTATGCCCCCCCCCCCAAAAAAAAAAACAACTAAAATCGTTGCTAGGCTACCGTACAAATCCTCTTGTAAGAGCAATTTCTGTTTGAGGTTCAACTAGGACCATACTTATAGGATCAGGCGTTAGTTTTTATGGCACTTGCAGCTTCGCTCAAGTGCCATATACCGATCACTTTTCCGTCGGTCGGTCTGTCGGTCCGCTGATTGCGAGTTAGGGTACTTCCAGATGTGCTAGGACGATGAAACTTGGCAGAAAAATCAGGGACCCGACCAAACTAACCTGGAAATAATCAGTTTCCCGATCCGACCATCTGGGGGGGAGTGGTGGGCCGGGGAATTCTGAAAATTAAGTAGTTTTTGTCACACTTTTTCCAGTTGGGGTACTTCCAGATGTGCTAGGACGATGAAACTTGGCAGGAGCATCAGGGACCCGACCGGACTGACCTGGAAATAATCAGTTTCCCAATCTTACCACCTGGGGGGGAGTGGAGGGCTTGGGAATCCGGAAAACTGGAGTAGTGTGTAACTTTCGAACGGGTGATCGGATTGGAATGAAACTTTATAACTGAATAAATGACCCACCTCCGATGTCCCATTTGAAGTCCGGACCGGATTCGACAGTTATTGGGGATTTGGGGGGGGGGAGACCGGAAATCTCGAGAAACGGTTAGAATGGAAGGATCGGAGTGAAACTTGCTGGGAAGAACAGGCATCTGCTCCAGATAAATCGTTTATATATTTGGACCAGAGGTGTCATTTCGCTGAAACCTAAGGGGTGGCAGTGGCGGCGTCCCGGGCCCCCTTCGGGGACCCGTGACGCACGGGCGGTTTGAAGTGCCTGGGCGAGGGGTGAATGCCGCAAAATGTACTTGTTGGGAATCCAGCACGGCTGAAAGAGCGGAAAACTAACTGGAACTCGCTGGAGCAAGCTTCTGACGACTTTTTGGCAAAGAAATGTCAATGAGCGGCGCAGGCAAAAATTTTTGTTGAATTTGCATATTTTCTAACAAAATTTAACTACTTCCTGAACAAATATTAGGTTCCAAACTGTAAGTCCAAACCTCAAAGTAAACAGAGCATACTACAATCGTCCCTGCAGGCGAAAATTTTGGAATTCTTTATCTTTCTGGATCACAAATGAAAGCACGGGTCACGACTCATAATGTTTGGTCACGACACATTTCAAACAATGTGAGACATTAAACTGAAAACTGGTACATGATGGTGCTTCAACTCGACCCTTTCCAAATAAAATGACCTTTCGAAGCAAAACTGAAACAGGGTAGCCTTTGCTGCAACACACGTTACACGCAGATTTAAAACTCTTTTTACCATTTTACAAAATAAACAAGCTGGGATTAAGTGAAAAGGCACTTATTGTTTGCTGACCCTCTCCCCTTCCTACTCTTACATTTTGTGTTCCGTCGGGGCAGTGCCCCAACCTGAATTTCCAAGGGGGCCCTCAGCTATCCAGGAACAAATCATAATATGATACTGAAAGCCATGTTACAAAAATAATGTCTCGCTCTTCATGTTCAGAGTTCAGACACACACACAACTGATCCAGCCTCAAACGCGCCTTGAAGACATTCGATCCTCGAACAATGGGTCATTATCTCGGATTAAAAAAGGTTCGATTTCCATCAGTCAGAGTTACCTGCCGTCATTCAAACTGACAAGACCTGTTTTGTGGATTAGCGCGTCTTCTCTAAGAACGCGTGATATTGGAGAGAACTTGGTGTACTCACCAGTTTTGAACTTCATGCAATCTAATTGGGAAGATGGTGTTGAGGAGACCGTGTTAGTGAAGCATGCATCTGATTTCTTTGAGAGTAACCATATTTTGGCTGCGAAAAATGAACTCTATAGCACGGTGGCTCCGAATGATCCAGTGCCAAAACCTGTTGGCTTGAAAAGTGCTTCTAGCAACCTGAAGGATATCCTCAATTTCCTCATTAAATGTGATGGATATCGCAGTGCCCTCATACGTGATTCGGTCGCCAACGGAGGTCCCTTGCGTCCCCGCCGTTGCTTATTCACGGCTTGCAACTAAAGTAACTGCAATTCAGGAACTTCTTCAAGTAGTTTCTACGAAGATGGACTCTTACGACATGAATTTTCCGAAACTTCAACCGGCGGAAGGTGGCCCTGAGCCGCACTCAACTGTGATTTTGTCCAAAATCCCGTCAAATCTGGACGACCCACTAAAACGAAAATCGATGATAGATCGAATCGATGGCCACGAGTCGATATCAAATGTTCGCGCAGCTCGTGACAAGTGGGTTGTCCAGATTGAGAAATCCGTGGCAAGTGATTTCTGCACATCGGCGGCGAGCCTCCTAACTGGGTGCACGGCCAAAGTCCTTAGTAGGAAGTTCTTGGGCATAGCCAAGGGAATCTCGGAAGACTTTGAGATTGAGACTATCGCGACCCTCCCTGGTATATGTGCAGCTAAAAGACTCGGAACCTCAAAAAGTGTAATGCTGGAATTTACGGACTCATGGTCAATGGCAAATTATAAAAAATCGGGTCTAAAGATTGGATACGAAATAATCCGTGTCTCCGACTTTAAGCAGATACCAAAGTGCTGCACGAAATGTCGCTCGCCTGAACACCTCCAAGAAAATTGTCAGAGCCCTCACGAAAAGTGTGCGATCTGTGCTGGGCCTCATATGTCATCTAGAGAATCTCCCTGCCGAGCCCCTGCGAAATGCGCAAATTGCGACGGATCTCACGTGT
Organism: Branchinecta lindahli; assembly: GCA_023053555.1. Classification (NCBI taxonomy): domain Eukaryota; kingdom Metazoa; phylum Arthropoda; class Branchiopoda; order Anostraca; family Branchinectidae; genus Branchinecta; species Branchinecta lindahli. Next base: position 12,138,770 of record JAKZAO010000007.1, on the reverse strand, counting down.
CTTTTAGCATGACCTGTCCCACACTCAAGCAGTTCCTGGCTCGCAAAACTCCGAAATGAATGTTACGAATCTCTCTCTTGTGTGCTACAACATTAACGGCACGAAAAACAAGGATCCTGTAATCGATGAACTTATGCGTGATTACGATGTTGTCTGTCTACAGGAGCATCTACTGACTGCCATTAGCTCAAACTTTCTGTGCCGTAGTGCTGCGCATGTGACCTTCCTTGTTAATGCCAAATCCACGTTTGGCCGGCCATCCGGTGGCCTTGCCTGTATAGTAAAGCGTACTGCAAACTCACCCCATGGTTCACGCTCAACTAGCCCTGTGCTTTTCCATTCTGACGATAATTTTCTGGCGGTGCGTATTGCAGATATTGTGATCGTCAATGCTTATCTACCATGTGATAACCGAACAACTCTGTCCCTAAATAAGTACGCAAAGGTCTGCAATAACCTGAAGTTTCTCATGGGAAGGATTTCAAATGCTGGTCTTAACTTCGTTTTAGTTGGAGACATAAACTGTGATATTAAAAGACCATCTAGTCGCAGTGAACTATTTCTTAATTGCCTTCCGGATTATCAAATCTTGCATAAAGACCTTTCTTACACTTATGTTGACCACACAGGAACGATGTCCGACATGGATCACGTGATTAGTTCACCACGCGTAGCTTGCTCAGATGTTCATGTTGACCGCGACGCAAGTGATCTCGATCATCTTCCTTTGTCATTCGAAACTAGTTTCAATAGTGATAACCTACCAAGTGAAACCCCTAAGAGGAAGTGGTCTGTAAAGAGCAACTGGAGTAAGGCAAACCTGCCCTTATTCGTATTTACCCTCGCTTCACTCCTGGCAAATGTACGTGTTCCTTTTCACCTGTTGCAATTAAATGTACTTGGGAATTCCAAACATGATCTTAATCTGTATTATAGTCAGCTTGTTTCATGCTTGAAACAGGCTGAATCCGTTGCTGTTCCCCAAGAACGTGTTCGAATAAACAATCGCAAGTACGTGTGGTCGCTCGATCCTGAGTTAAAAACAGTGAAAAATAAAGCTAAATTGTGGTTACGAATGTGGGTCGATTGCGGCCGCCCGGGTTCCGGGATGGTTTTTGATCTGAAACAAAAAACCAAGCGTGATTATAAAAAACGTCTTCGTTCCGTACGTTATAATGGTTTGGATTTCCCCACTTCTAAAAAAGATTGGATTAATGTAGTGAATTCGAGCAAGCTCAATAATAATGATGTATCCGCAAATGCTATAACTCCATCTGAATGGCATTCCCACTATAAGAACATTTTTTCTGTCATTAATTTCCAGGTGCATGCACATTACCATAAACTTCTTAACCGAGTTCTGCCCCCACGGCTAGTCCAGTCACGTATTGTGCCGGTTACCCTGAGTGCGATATCTAGTTCTCTGAAAAAACTGAAGTCTTGTTCCATTGATATTGATGGTATTGCTTCGCACCACCTACAATCGGATTGTACAGCTCTTCACCATCATTTACAATTGCTTTTTCAAATGTGTATATGTAATTCTTTGGTACCCGACAGCTTCCTTTGTGGCACAGTTACTTCAATTTTAAAACGAGGAAAATCGCCTTTTGATACTGCTTCGTACCGTCCCATAACTGTTGCTTGTAATCTCAGTAAAGTGTTTGAATACGTTCTTCTGCCATATCTAACGACAGATATTAATTTCGGGGAAAACCAGTTCGGTTTCCAACCAGGAATTAGCTGCCAACACGCTCATCGTGCTCTTGCCACTATCCTCAAAGATGCTTCTAAAAAAGGGCTTAAACTATATATTTGTGCGCTTGACCTTTCTAAGGCTTTTGATTCTGTTGTTCATAGTCAAGCCCTATTTGCTTTATATTCAAAAGGAGTCAATCTGTCTGTTATATCCGTACTTCAGTTTTGGTACACAAATTCGTATCTAAGAATTAAATGCTCTGGTTCGCCTCCTACTGTTCCAGTACGTCGGGGCGTCCGTCAGGGGGGTGTTCTGTCTCCGAGTATTTTCAAAATTTGCATTTCCCATATCCTGTCAAACATTACTTCAACTTGTTTCATGGGTTTTTCTGATATTTCTTACATTGCATATGCTGACGATTTGTTGCTTATTTCAAGATCTAAACTCTCTCTTTCCCGTATGGTTTCAAAAGTATCATTGTCTTTCTCTCAAATCGGCCTGTCTCTAAATGTCGATAAATGTGAATTTCTCCCTTTTAATTCGTCTCCTTCTAACAGTAAACACCTAAACTGTTTTAATTTTTCTATCCCTTGTGTGTCAAAAATCCGATGGCTCGGAATTTCTATTACAGAAAAAATGTCAAATTTTCGACAGCAAGCAGTTCTTGATAGTAAAACAAAATTCAATCTGGATATGCAAAAATCGTTGCCAACCGCGGAAAATATAACCGCAGAGCTCTTGCCAAGCTCTACGCAACTTACTGCGATCACTCGGTCCTTTACCTTTCTGGACTTTACCCCCTGCTTAAGAAAAAGGATGAAGCTGCAATTCGAATCGCATACTTCCGCTACTGTAAATTTCTCCTTTATTTGCCAATTTGGTATAAAAACCGAAAAATGATAAATAAGTTTTCAGTAACAGACATAACTGTTAAACTTGACGAGCTGCATAGGAATCTGTCGGTCGCCGCGTTTTCTCCGCATCATGGTCTTGTCCGTTTGTTTGAAGTGTAATAATTTGTTAAAGTGTAAAACTGTGTTGTAATTTAACTTGTGTTCTTTCTTTTTTATATGTACTCCACTATTTCTATCTCTGTAGAAGTGGGTAAATAAAAATATTCATTCATTCATTCATTCAGTGACTTAAGATCAACTGGTATGGCGCAACGAGATGTCACAATTGTGATGAAAAACTGACTTTTTCAGGCTATTTTCCCGTTTTTCCTGGGTAGCTCTGGGCCCCCTTGGACGGCCAAGGGGTGGCATCTGCCACCCCCTGCCCCCCCCCCAAATGACGCCTCTGATTTGGACTGGATCCGGACACTGGGCGGGGGGGGGGAGGGGCTGGAGGGGATTTTCCCGGAATTCCGGTAATGGCGGTTTTGAGAATTTTCACGACGAAACTGGGGAGGCGAATCAGGGACCCGATCAAACTGACTTATAAATACAAATTTACATGATCCGATAGTCGTGGGGGGAGTAGCGGGAGGGGGAATCCGGAATACTGAGTCATGCGTAACTTTGAAACGGTTGATCGGATTAGAGTGAAATTTGATAACTGATCAGAGGACATGTCTCTGGTGATCTTTGTCATGTCCGGACCGGATTCGACAACAATGGGGGGGGGATACGTGACCGGCTCAGACTGGAGAGATCGGGATGGAACTTTGTGGGAATAATAAAGATATGCTCTGGATAAATCACTTACAGAACCGGATTGGCTCCGGCGGCTGTGTGAGATTTCGAGGGGGGGGGTCGGAATTCCGGTGATCGCGATTTAAGGTACTTCCAGATGTGCTAGGACGATGGAACTGGGCTGGAATATTAGAGATTTGACAAGATTGGCTCAGAAATCGCCACTTTCCAAATCTGACATTCCTTAAAGTACCAATCTTGACCGTAAATTTAGAAAAATACTTTTAAGCAAATTATACATTTCCATGATCCCCATGAGCCCATTATCATTTTTGCCTCAAGGGTTTTGCTTACAAATAAAGTTCTAGCTCCCTTAAAGTGCGCATATGAACCGCAAGGTCGAAAACTACTTTTTTTATCAAACGATACATCTCAACCCATGATCATTTGTGCCACAAGGGTTTTGCTCAAAAATTTATTTTTATCACCCTTAAAGTGCACATTTTAACCAAAAAGTGAAAAAAAAAAATACTTTTTACCAAACGGTATATATCAATGATCCCTAAGGGCCTGTGATCGTTTTGTCTCAATAGTTTTTCTTACAGATGAATTTCTAGCGCCTATAAAGTTCGTATCATTACAGCCAAGTTCTAAAACAAAATACTTTTTCTCTAGCTCCCTTAAGTGCGCATCTGAACCGCAAAGGTAACCTTAAAAGTACTTTTGATCAAACACTACATCTCAACCCATGCAAGTGCCATATGAGCTTACAGCTCTTGTTTAGAGTAGCTTGAGTGGACGCTAATGCGCAACGCAACTAATCCTCTCTCTTCCAACTCCCCCACAGTTGCCGGATGTTCTTCCGACATAAAGATGTGGATTTCTAGGTTTGACGAGACATCCAGTTTCAGAGAAATGACTGGCAGCTTCCGTCAAACTCCATGTCAGTTTTGTCTCAATAGGTCAAAGTGTTTCGTTCCTTTGCGGCGCCGTGGCCGGATGCGGTTCGCGCAATTAAATCGCACATCTGTGGCGCTTTCTCCTGACGTGAAGAACGTGAAGTTTCACTAGAATAGGCAAATTCCGGCACCTCACTTCCACTTCCCCTACCGTGGCCAGATACGGCTGCATAAATCTCACATGTAAAGCCATCTCATCGTCATAACCCCAATCGGAATATTTCGGGAAAATGTGTGATACCATAGTTCAAGGCGGCGCGGCACAAATGCCATCTATCAGGCTTTTGAAGATTTAATTTCTGGTCAAGATCCATTAGATAGCATTTTAATTACTTGTTAACTAAAATTTCGGAGTACACTATCAATATATTCTTTACCAAAAATGAGCGTTTCCTTCATATGCATAACAAATGTGCTGCTAAAGTTTTTATTTGCTAATAAAACGTCATGTAGGATATTTATGAAAACAAAGAGCTCATGAAAAATGTCACGCCAGATGACAGCAAATCCTTTTGTCTGGAAGAGAACACAAACATTGTCGGAGTGAAGAAGAAGAAAAACTGAAACCAAGCCTGATCTGCTCCAAAAGCCTCCAAATCCTGATTTGACCCTACTGTACAGTACTGCTGCTGAATCCTGGCTGAAGCGAGGCCTAGTTTCCTACATAACTCGAACAGTCTGAGCTGTACTGTGGACACTGTGGTTGGGGCATGCAGAAGCAGTAGCATTATCACATCCTGAACACAGCCTTCGGAACTCTTTATTGCTCATTTTCATGATGATGGATCAGCCATCACATCAGAATGACAGTCATCTGGACAAGGTACACTGTAGTAGGGTTGTTGCAATCATCCACAAACACCTGATTTTTCAATAGGTTGAAAAATCGTACAGGAGTGCTGCATGAAGCCTGCATGAAGCCGCCACCCTAAACTCCTATTTTGGGGAAATGACTTATAGAAACAGAGTAAAAATTGAGATAAAATTCAGTGGGGTATCCTGAAAGGAAGCTCAAAACCTTCACTTTCTGCTGGTACCTTAGTTTACTTGTAATTGTTCAAGGCTAAGCTGGAAAACACGAAAGAATACAGGCACCCAAGTGATCACGAAGCCGCCCATTTTGCTAAAAATTATATTTTGCTCCATGAGGAATGCTAGAGGCCAGCTGTTTGGTCAGAGAGGTTCCTTGACCTATTGCAAATAAAAATTTTTGGTGTTTTCTTGGAATTGCATGATTTTTCTGGGGGTGGCAGCTTCATGATCCAGGGTGGCAGGATCATGTACCATGGCCAATTGGAATCATATCTGGCTCAAAACATGCCAAATAATAATAAACAAACAGCTAAGTGAGTCAAGTGGTAAAAGTTTCTAAAATTTATTCTTTCAGTGGCTTTTCTAGGGGGTGGGCGGCTTCATGGTACGGGCAGCTTCATGCAACACTCCTGTACTTACCTGAGTTATTACACTGTTACTACAGTGGAGGTACCAGTCTAGTACACTAGCCCCTTTTTAGGCATGGTGCTCAAACGTCTAGCACCATGCCTGGGTGCTAGACGTTCAAGCACTGTACCTTGGATTTCATGTATGGTGCATGGATTTCAGTATACAGTGCATACATGAAAAACACAGTTTCTGTCATCACAAATGAGCACTGGATCGGACAGGGCTGAAGTTACTACCATGAATTAGAGAAATCAAGGACAATCCTTTATATATTTTTCACAAAAAAAACAAAAGAGCTCGGCTGATGACAGACATGAAAAACCTCATTTCCTTTTCTTCATACAGGAGAGGTACCCAACCTCAGACAAGATTTCAAATTTCCAGAGAAATCTTTTTTTTAGTGAAATCTATCTGGCTTAAAAAAGAACCAAAAAACATGACAAAAATACTAGAGTGAAGCTAATAGAATGGTTTACATGTTGGGGAAATAAATTTTACTTCAATACTTCTAGTTAAATATAATTTTCTTTTCAAACAGTTTCACCCATTTTTACATGAGGTCAGATTGCTTGCAAAGTGTTGAAAAAGATAAGAGGATACAGGAGGTAATAAAGCTAATAACCAGAAAATCCTTTTTTAAACCAGGTTCAAAACAAAGAAAAGACAAATAATTGTAATATTTTGGGACATAACTGTTGAAAAATAAATTCAGATTTTGCTTCTTGACTGTCAGGATATCATGGAGCTTTCATTTTAACATTTTCGCGGCAAAATTCAAGGTTGCGTAAAAACGAGGTCAGGTACCCCTCCTGTAGTCAAGGGTTTTGCATGCAAAGTGTCCTGTACCTCAGCTTTTTCTACCTAGCAGCCAACCAGATTATTGGCTCTTGGGGCACTCTACATGGAAAACAGATAGGGTGCTGTTAGGTTTTTCATCTCCAATGGGTTTAATTTTTTCTTCAGGAACCCTTCAGTGTCCACTGTTAGGCGATGTTCACATAAACATACCTCTACTGTATGCCTGACATCACAGATCCTGGGCATGGCTTTAAGGCTGGCATCATCAAAATATGGTGCTGTTCTGTAACCTGTTCGCTCTAGATTTTTGGTACTTGGACTTGACGATTAGAATTAGACGATAAGATTAGACAAATTTGTGTGCTTGTAAGATCTAGCTGCATGACTGTAATGTGAGCATTTTGATAAATAACTTATTATAGAAGTCTGAAAGCAAAGGCATTCCTTGGTCAGTAAAATTGGAAACTATACAACAGCCAGGTAGGTACTGACAATGAATTTCAACCCCTACCTCGGAAGCTTATCTTCAAAGACATCTCCTAGGGTAGCCACAAAAACTCCTAGTGGCACAAATTGGCGATTTTTTTGTAATGAAAGCATGAATTGCTGTGAATTTTCCTTATCAGTTTTACCTATCTAAAACATCTCCAAAAAATATTTTAAAAATATCATTGCATTCAGGACAAAATTGTCTGTTTTGTAAGGCCATCACTAAGATGTCCTAGCTATTTAATATTATTTCTTAATATTCAATGTAAATTTAGATGTAAAAAAAGTAGCTGAACTTGCCTACAAAATCTGATATCAAGGAGGAAAATTCAGCAGCCTATAGCAGCAATAGGTCTATTGGACTATAACCTTGATGATCATATTCATATTTTCTCATCTAACTCACTTGCTGGGGCTCCCCATGCACTCAAAATCAGCTCAAAACCACCAGTTTCGTAGAATTTCATTGAAGCATATAGTTCCAAGCTGGTCACTAGATGGACAAAACCCTAAATTCAATGGCTGAACACAGGAATTTCCTTATGTAAAATACTGTTTTCTAAAGAAGATTTAAGATGCTTAGAGGCAAGATAGAGAGGTGATTTTGGCATCAAATCAAAGCTAAAAGATAGGAGATTCACATTCTGATCTTCAAAAGCTCAGGTTTGAATAAAAATAATTTTTAGTGGCCCCTACTCCTATAACCTGTACAACGACATAGATAGAAATAACAAAATGATAGGCTAGGCTCTCTATCAAAACATACTGAAAAACTGTAAATCAACTGGATTAATCTGGCAAAATTTCATCTTTCAGAACTTGCAAGTTGTTATGGTGGAGATGTTGAATGGTTCCAGCCCAAATGAACTACCAAAGCACCACATAAATCATGAAAAATTTAGGTAAGCTAAAAAAAAATCACAGACTGCCCATCACACTCTATATAAGCTATTCATTCTAGAACATAGGCTACCTGTGAATATTAAAGACTGCCTACTATGTTTGGTATTTGCCACATAGTAGGCTTCTTTGAAGGCCCATGCCAGCATCTATGCTTATTTTTGTTTTTCCTCAGCTCCTATGGTCTCACTGATTTCAGTCACTGACTGCACCGTACCATGTTTTGGGCAGAATGTTGTGCCCTGAATAGGATAGAACCTTCAGGTCTTGGATCAAACATTGGAATCTGAAAGCAATGTAAAACGCCCACAGCATTTTTTGTAAAAGCCAAACCTACTTTCAGCTTCAGATGATTAGGACTAGAAAATTAAAAGGGTAGGTAATCCCAACAAAAGAGCAACGGGAATTATAGAGCTGCATGTTCCTCAATGCCCCGTCCAAAGTTTCATCTAGCAAAATACTGCAATCATACTTCAGTCAGTTACTTATAACACAACCTGATCAGTCTGCCTCAAATCCTGATTTTGTGGTACCATGCGCTGAATTCTTGGTATATAACCGAGGTTAGGTCTACCCTATGCTGAACGCTGGATATCCTATGCCAAATAATGTGCATCTCCGGGGACCCTATTCCTCGCCTACTAACTTGTATATATAGGAATTACTTCACTAAAAACATCAATGTTGCAGTGGCTTAGGGTATCACGTTTGGCATGGGGAATCCAGCGACTGAACCTGATGGTACAGGCAGACAATCACATTTTCTCCACGTTCATCATGAAGTTGAGAAAATATCACTTTTTCGTACAGACCTGATGAGGGTGCCGAAAACCCGTGCAAGAATTCCAGTCCACCGCTGCCCCACCTTCTGTCCAGGAAAATCTGCATGAAAAATATGCTACAGCCGGTCAGAGATAGCCCTCGCAGCGATGGAGAACACTACATTAGTTGCGTTTTTGCAGATACCATGGTATGTGATTCCGCGGTAACTGGATCTTCATTTTCGCCTTTTTGCAGATACCATGGTATCTGATTCCATGATAACTGGATCTTCATTTTGGCTTTTTTGCTGTTACCATGGTATCTGATACTACGGTTGCTTTGCAAAGGCGGCAATTGCCAAATTCGTGCTTTTAGAAGTCACACCACAAGAAATACTTTCATCCGCTTCATTTTTAAGTACGGTACCAGAGTTCTTTCCCACACATTTGAAAAAAAAACCGGGCTCCTATGTGGATGGTGATGAAATTTAGATGACTTTAGATGACTGGCCAGATACCACGGTAACTGCAAAAACGACTTTAGACCGTGGTATCGCATACCATGACATCTGCAAAACGGAACTATTGTTTACTAGGAAGTTTAGCCTACTTGTTTTATCTCTAGGGTTTTTTACATGAAGGTTGCCAAAATAACAAGAATTTAGCAGTTGAAGGATAAAAATGATGACATTAGAGGCAAATAAAGTAATGGACTAGATTGTTCAAGGTATCTTTTTTTCAAGAGAACACGAGGCTATACGAGCTGCCCACAAAGGCCATGAATCCATGCATGCGGAAATGCTGCTCATCCTTCTAGTCAGTTTGATAGTTGGTCAATTTGTCCTTGTAGAGTGGAAGAAGAGGCACTTTAGATCGTACCAGGTAAGATCTCTTTAATCCAGTGGTAATACATTTTACGAAATCTGTTATTAAGCTTGTTGAGTAAAATCAAAACTAATGCTTCGAACCTGTAGGGTGGTTCTTTTTACCAAGTAAACCCAGGTTACGCAGTTATTCGCTGGGCCCTCTGGGGTCAGTTACCCCTGAACCTCTAGGTGGGACCCAAAAAGAGACAACTAGACCCCAATGCCTACAAGTTTCGTCTTCCTACTGTTGTAGGCTAGATCACGAATTATGAACTGCACAAACATCCAGTGAATTTAAAGTTTAACTGAAAAGCCGACTTATTCTTGTGTCATTTGATTGAATACACTGAATTATTTGGATTCTGCAAAGGGATTTTTTTATTTTCCACTATCTGCTCTAGTTATGACATTCAGAATATCTGCGGACGTCCCCACAGCGTAAATTCTACTATGACGCGGGAAATTTTAATCTCAACACAAACACGGCTTTTCAGTGGGCAGTGGTAGGATTGGTGAAAATTGCTTAGTGCCTGAAACAAAAAAAATCATAAATCTTTCTCGTACAGCATACAACAAAAATACAAGCGCATAGAGTACCACAAATCAGAAAGAAATTCCACTATTTTAAAATCGATCATTCGTGAATAGCGGAACAACGAAGTAACGCATTTTCAGCGGGTTTTCAAGCCAATTTAAGTGAATAAGTGACGGGTAACTAGATTGTCCTATCCCAGCCCTTTTCGGTTAAACTTTAAACATTCTCAAACAAACCATAGTATCCCCACCCTAAACCCCATGCACCCCCATGAATCGGAGATCAGCACCGCCAGCTTGGCCTGTCAAGGCTAGTGCTGATACATTTACCTTTTTTTTTAACCCCCATGCACATCTAGGATAATCTATCTCCAAACTTCGCAGTGAATAAGTCAAGTCCCTTGCCTGCGCTCAGTTTATTAGGACCATCTAACGGCTACATTTTTCAGCTTGTCACCTTGATAGGCATGTGGGTTATCCCCATCGTTGTTAGTCTACGAAGCCATTGGTGGAGATTTGTTTTCATTTGGCTGCTGTTTTCCTGCATCACAGCGCTAATTGTGAAAAAAGCGCTTGAACGGCCCCTTCTAGGAACCACGCCAAGGTGAGCATAACTGAAAATTGCTTATTCTGCCTTTTATCAAGAACAAATAATCAGAAGGAACTTCTGTCTTTAGTCGCATGCAACGACTATGAAAACCCCGACAAAACTGAGCGGACCTAGAGATATTTATTCTAGCTTTGAGCTGATGTTGATACCCGTTTACTCCTCTCCCATCTTCGCCGTTGCTTATCGCACAAGAAATAGTGAAGGAGGCTGGCAGGAGGCGTACTGCGCGCGCTGACCCGCTCTGGAGCGCGTCCATAGAACCAATCAGCTTTGACTCCTACTTTTCCTCAGCAGCGACTTAACAGCGATTTAGCTATTTCTAGAGGTAACGAAACGTGATGTGGCGCGAAGCTAGTAACCTCCGCTCGTTCGTAGCGGACAGGGTATGGAGAAATATTCGACTCCGCATGGTCATATTACAGAGATAGGGAGACGCAGGTTCTGTCAGATTATTTGTTCTTGCTTTTATGTTATCGCTAGCTCCCATATGGAATTTTTTCTAAAATCCCACCTTTCGTCATAGTTTCGTTTTATACCTACGACTTTTAACGCTTTTTCGGACAAGCCGAGTTTTGACAGTCACGCAACGTAAGCTTCGCCGAAAGCTTCGGGATCCGCCAAAAACTCTTTCATACATAAGGACATGAGAAGCTTCAAACTTTTTTTTTTTGAAGACGTGGTAGGCCATCAGGTCTGTCTTCTGTTCTGTTTTGCTTGGTTTTCCTACTTTTTAACCACAGCGCTTCCAGTTTTAAAATATTTTGCGTTCAGCCGCCGAGTCGGTGAGCGGGAAGGCTGGATAGATTCGACAAGCTCTAACAAGAAAATCGCTGATTTCACTGGGAAAGTAATGGTATTTTCGAAAAAGATGTTTCTGCGCCAGTGAAGAGATCGTTCCTAAGTAAGAGTTGTGCTAAGATCTGGGAGATACAGAGCGTGTTCCACCCTACTTACCGTAGTTACTACGCTAGTCGCCGTGGTTACTACGCTAGGCTGGAACGCTCTTTGAATTTTTTCGGTCAATATCAGGCCGCTGGGTGATCCGACCAATCACGTTACAGAGATGCGTAGTTACTACACTAACTACGCTCCCGAGCGTGGTAAGCAAATAGTTACTATTAGTTACTATTTTGAGAAGGTTGGAACGGTCAGCGTAGTAACTTTTCGTGAGGCTGGAACGGAAATAGTAACTAATAGTTACTATTGGTAGAGGGGTGGAACACGCTCACAGTTTCCATGTCGAGTATTGCCCTATACCATAATTGAATTCTTAGTTTCTAATGCAGAAGTAGAAGTTCTGCATTCTTTTCGTCATGTCAGTGGTAGCAAGTAGTGACTAAGCGTACCTGACTTCCCTCGACGCCAGTTATGTACCCCTAGCTAGCTCAGGTCATCGCCCATTCACGTTGGAAACTTATCAGAAATATTCGCTAACCGCGACGTCCGAAGACTGCTGTTCTCTTGTAATTTGTATGTTACTAGAAAGAAGCGATTCCGACAACGTAGCAATACAGTAGGGCTTGTTACTTACGATGTCGCCTTACATTGGACGGCCTCTGAAAATAAATATGCTAAAAGTCAGGCTTAGCAAATATTAATGCAGAGTACAGATCGCAAATAGTAACGTAGATATAATTTATTTAAAGGAACAGAAAACTTCACTCGGGGAGCTAGCTAACATATCAAGAATGTACCCTGAGTCGATATTGAGAGTAAGAAAAATTCTCGTTACGACCATTGCAGTTTCCTGGCAGTTTCCGAGAATTCGACTTTTGAGCAAAAGGTTTGCAAAAGCAAAAGGTTTGTGTGCCGCGACTAGGAATCGAACCCCGGCCGTCTTGTCGGGGAGGTCGTTACTCTGTAGTCTACATGTAAAAAGGCGAACTTTTACAGTACATGAGTGCATAATTACAGTGCATAAGGGGCAAGTGCCTGCCAGCTAGCTTTGGGAACACTAAGGAGGGGGTTCGAGACGGTTCGAGATGACAAAGAAGGGGGGGCCTGTCGACAATAAGACCCTTATTTATCCAAGCCCCCCGGGCGATTCGATGGCCGAAAGTTTGCGTAGTCAAGTTTACTTACGAAATCGAATCAAGAAACTTTTGTTCTTTTGAATGTTTTGCTCTTGTGTCTTCTGAATCATGTTAGCGCGGAAAGAGTATGGTATTTTTACTGTCGCCAAGCTTGCTAACTCGGACCCTCGCACGTTCCATAAGAAAGTGCAAGAAATAATGGGTAGACAGCAAAAACCTGTGGTTATATATGATCAAGCTGGGGAGCCTGTAAGTGCTGACCTTATTAATGACCATTTTGTCGCCATTTGTAGAGTCCATCCTCCCCTTAGTGTGATGCCCGATCTGCCCTCAGTGTCTGAAATACCCATTCTCGAGATCGGTGCATTCGAAAAGAAAATCCGTAACCTTGATCCTCGGAAAGCATCCTACCCGAGTGAGATTCCTACTAAGCTTATCGTGGAATGTGCGAGTGAGCTTAGCCCTGTTTTAACCGCTTGTTTCAATCAGTGTTTTATTGATGGGGTTTTTCCGGAATGTTTTAAGAGCGCTTATGTCACGCCCATACCTAAAGGGAAAAAACCGCAATCTGTAAATGACCTTCGACCGATTTCAAAAACGCCTATTTTGTCGAAGGGTTTAGAAAGTTTTATTTTTGAGTTATTGTGGGAGGATATTGAGCCTAACATTGACCCTCGCCAATTCGGTTTTCGTCCAGACCATAGTACTACACATTATCTGATCCGATTACTTGATGAAGTGCATAAGCATCTCGAAGTCGATGATGCTTATGCCGAAATTATACTAAGCGACATAGTCAAGGCCTTTGACAGTCTTGACCACGAAATCACCTTACAAGAAGCTAGAACTATGGGCGCTCGACAATTTTTAATCCGGATGACAGCTAGCTTCTTAACGGGTCGGCAACAGTGCGTTATGTTGGATAAAGATCGGGTTTCGTCCTTTCTCCAAATTTTTTGCGGCGCGCCCCAGGGGACGAAGCTTGGACCAATTCTTTTTCTTATAGTTTTTAATCGAGTTTTAAAAAGTCTGTTGAATCGTTATAAGCTCGCTGACGACATGTCCAGTCTCGCGCTACGAATTTTATCGTCACAGTCGACCCAGCCTCCACTCTCACAGATATTTTCTACACTGACGCGTGACCTTGATGATGTTAAGTTAACAGTAAGCCTACCTAAAAGTGTTGTAATGAGAGTGTCGTTTTTAAAGCGTCAATTGCCACCTGTTGAAGATATCGGCCTCACTTTCAGGACAAGGTTAAAATCCTTGGCGTTACAGTTGAGAGCGACCTGAAATGGCATTCCCACGTCATGGCCATAGATCAGAAAAGCGCTCTGTTATTACGGTCGTTTGCCGCGTTACGTCGATTCGCGATTCCTCCCAAGCAACTGAGGTCTATTTTCTGCACTTACATTAGGCCAAATGCGGAATACGCTTGCCCGGTGTGGCACCCTGGCCTCACCTCGACTCTGAGTGATAAGCTCGAGGGTATCCAAAAGCGAGCGTGCAAAATCATTTTAGGGGCCCAGTATGTTTCATATGAAGATAGTCTCAGTGTATTATGTCTACCGACCCTTAAAGAAAGAAGACATGCCCTGACGATGAAATTTGGCTTCAAATGTCTGTCGTCTGAAACTCACAGAGATATTTTGCCTGAATATGTGCCAGATTTACGACCGAAGTCCTGTACTAGGCAGTTTACCCGGTCAGTCGGTCTTCAAAAGCTAAGCCTGCCACCTGTTAATTCGACTGACCGGTACTTGTCTTCATTTGTACCTTATTTTGTACGTAACTTTAATTCCTGAGGCTGTTTTTGGGATCCCAAAACGTTAGTGACGGATACCTATGACATCGCAAAAGTTGTCCGTCCGTCCGTCCGTCTGTACGCACGATAACTCTCGAAGGGATTGAGATATTTTGATGAAACTTGGTGGGAGGATCCTTTGGGTCAAAGTACAAGTCAAGTTCGAAGATGGGCTCTGTAGCTCTATATTTGAGGGTGGGGGAGGGGTTTCAAATTAAGGGGCAAACAAAATATTTTGAAACAGCTAATGTGATAGGCGATTATGGGGTAAGAAGACATGCTGAACACGATGGTGAAAACCATTTTCTCGCCGGACAATTAATCCGCCCGGAATCCGGCCAAAACCGGAAAGTTTGTTAAAACTAAAAGTTTTATTTGAATTTGATTAGATGTTCGCTGTAGGGGTAAGAAGACATGCTGAACACGATGGTGAAAACCATTTTCTTGCCGGACAAGTAGTTCGCCCGGAATCCGGCCAGTTTTATTTGAAGTTGATTAGATGTTCGATTTAGGGGTAAGAAGGCATGCTGGACACGATGGTGAAAACCATTTTCTCGCCGGACAAGTAGTTCGCCCGGAATCCGGCCAAAACCGGAAAATTTGTTAAAAGCAAAATTTATATTTGAAGTTGATTAGATGATAGGTTTAAGGGTAAGAAGAGACGCTGAATCTGTATATGACAATCATTTTTCACCCGGACATATAGTTCGCCCGGAATCCGGTTGAAACCGGATTGCTTATAAGTTTAAGTTTTATTTGAAGTTGATTAGATGTTCTTTATGGGGATAAGCAGATGCGCTGAATTCGTTTCTGAACTATCTTTTTTTTGGCTGGACAAGTAGTTCGCTCGGAATTCGGCCGAAACCGGAAATTTGGCAGAATTAAAGCAGGAAGTTTCGATCAGTCTTGTCAAAATAAATATGGCTTATACAGGTATATCTGAACTTAATTTTCTCAGATGATTAGCCTGGCGAAGACTGGACGTAGACAAGACGTAGTTGTCTGGGTCAAATATTAGATTTTTGTGATCCCATCGAAACCTTTGGTCTTGTTTAAGTGTGTTGTAAATAAGTGTATTAACATGTAATTGACCATCCGAAGCTAGCGTGTTTCTTATGCTATTATGGAGAATAAAGGAATTATTATTATTATTTGTTACGGCCAAGTTACGGTATCCAAAGAATTGCAGCTTTACTTTTTGTGGCCTCCGAAGTATCCCAAAAGAAGAACAGGAATTTTCAGAAATGTCACAGTAAGCGAACATAGTTTCGTTCTTTGTGTCAAAAGGAAGTTGATTATCTGGCCCTTAGCCGGTATCTCGTTCTTAATTCTTTTTTTCCATTTCACTGCTTTAGGAGCAAAATGTTGCGATTTCGCGCGAAAAATTTGGGAAGTGTGCGAAGAAGCGTAGCTCTTTCGTAGTTCTTAGTCATCTTCAGATAATCTGATAGGCCTGTTTTCTTATATTCCTGTGTTTTTCAGACTTGTTTACAAATGGTTCTACGTGATTCATCAACTAAGCTATGGTCTTGGCTTGTTTGGCTACATGGTAGTGATGAGCGCTTTTCTAGGCCTCAATCTACTGTTTGGCATGCTGCCTCAGACTTGGCTGGATTTTGGTTTCCTGGTTGTCTTTTATGGACTTTATTTCGGAGTTCTTGGAAGGGATTTGGCTGAAATCTGCGCCGACAAAATGGCCTCTCACGTAGGGGTAAGTAAGAGTAGCTTGCTTGCAGGCCTACAGGTTCTTGTTTGTTTTGTATACACCTGCGCAGATCTGAACATTTCTCTCTGTGCTCCAGGCAACACTTGTGTGGATTGGATCAGTTTGATACGGACCATATGGCTGATTGTCTGCAGCGGTCATTTCATTAAAAGTGAAATCTCTTCCTTGCCGCATGTAGATCGTGTCTGTGTATGATGTGTCAGACGTGCATTATTATTATTATTATATTAGAATACGTTCTTGATTAATATCTGGCTAGGAAACGCGCCTCCGCTACCCCTCTCAAAAGATACTCGATCATGAAAACCCTTTGAACAACTACAGGCGGCTGCCCTGTGTACCATCGCAAGACAGTACTGTGTCCTATCTAGGTGTAAATTTGAATATCGAGGAACTTTAACGATAAACTTCTGTCTCCCAGCCGCACAGAGCAAACGTCTGTATCCGTGTTCCGTAAATATAGAGCAGATGCTAAAAACCGATTGCTTGTAAACCACATGCACTGCATAGCGCAATGTGGCTAGTCTGTTGGACGTTGCGGAGACGTGAGAATGCAGGAGTTTCGGGCTTATCCGCCGTTTGTGAGTTCCTTACCAACTATTTGCACTGGAAAACCTGTCCTTGCATTTACGTTAGGCCGTTTACCTCTTCACCACCCCATTGTCTTAGTTCTCATTTGTGTCCTTGTGATCAGTCGGCCCTTTGGTAATTGAAGGGTATTGAATTTTTAGTGGAGTGTTCCTTGGAACAATCCACTATTGCGAGCGCTGTAGCAGCTTTCGGCTTTCGGTTTCCGGTTTTCGGTTTTCACCGTATTTTGTGGAGCTCATAACTCGTGAACCAGTGCAGGTATCAAGTTCAAACTTGGTACGCTGGTGGGGACTGGGGTCTAGTTGTGCCTTTTGGGGGTCCGACCCCCCACACCCACCCGGTTCAGGGGCAAATGGGCCCAGATTGCCCAGTGAATAATGTTCATAACTTGACCAGAGTTGGACATAAGACGATGAAATTCCTTGTACATGTAGACCCTAGGGCTGGGACATTACTTTTAAAGTTGCACCTCCCCCACCAATCACGTTCATGGGCAAATGGGCCCAGATTGCCCAGGAGTAAAGTTCGTTACCCGTGACAGGAATCAACAGGTATCAAGTTGAAACTTGGGAAGTTTGTGAGTATTGGGGTCTCTTTTTCATTTTTGCGGGTCTCAAACCCCACCCCCACTTGGTTTAGGGGCAATTGGGCCCAGATTGCCCATTTTTAATGATTTCAACTTGACAATAACTGGAGATAGGGCGATGAAATTCCTTTGTGCTTTTGGATCATAGGGTTGGGGATTTATATGTGGAGTTGAACCACCCCCTGGCCCCTACCCTCCCGTTCATGGGCAAGTGGGCCCAATTTGCCGATGAGTCAAGTTTTTGGCCCGTGACTGGAATCATACTCTAAGCTGGTATAGTAGAGGATATTTAGGTCTAGATATGCAACTGATGCCCCCCCCCCACCCTCCCGTTCATGAGTAACTGGGCCCAGATTTTTCATGAGTTACGTTCGTCTATGACAGGTCTCAAGTTCAACTCTTGTATATTTGGGGAGATATTTCTATGAATGAGGATTTTGCTGTAGGCCTATAGCAGCAAGAAATAAGACGACGCGACGTATCTTTAATGAACAGCTAGAAACTTTACGGTGTTGTCATATGATCGATGATATGCCGTTCTTAATGAACTGTGACAAAGGGGGTATTAGGCTGCTACGATTTGGTTATTGCACTTGTTTTATTACCTTGCTAATGGAAAAGAGGTTTAAAGGGTCGGACTGGCTGGCAGACCGTTCAGATTCAGTGTTCTGATTCTCTGATCTAGTGTTAGGCTTAGAACTCATGCTGTTCTTGCAAGATCTTCAACATTTCTTTGTATTTATACTTGCGGTTTGTTTACATTTAAAGCTTTTAAAGTGGGATGATTACAAATTAGGTTATTTCAATACTTGTTTGGTTATTGGGGATCTGAAATGTCTTGGTTTTAACGCTGTTTGAATGTAAAATATGATAAACATTTTACTTTCACACTCCACGTCTGAGCGCTTGCGCACTTGTTATTATTTTTTACTGCACTGAATTTTTATTATTTTTTACTGCACTTATGTCCCTTCTAAATTTGTTCATTCATTTATTCAATGGCGCACTCATTGGTGTCAGCAATGAAAGTCGGTGCAAGAAGGGAGAAACCGATATTCTATAGTTTATAGCCGATTACTACGTCATGTTTTTCCTTACAATTCTTTTTCGTTCTTTACTTAATAATACTCCGTCATTCTCTCTGTGAGTGTGTGATGGGTCAGACAGACATTATAATTATTATATTAATATTACCTTCTAGTATTATATGTTCTTTATTAATATCTGACCAGGAATTGCGCTTCTGCTACCCCTTCAAAAGGTACTCGACCAAGAAAAAACCCTATTAACCGCTTTTAACTGCCGCAGTTCAGGCGCTCGTCCTCTTCTTAATTTCTCAGCTTTTTATTTCAGTTGTATAACTAGGTTCTAGTTGACGGGGACAGTGGGGTCTCTTTATAAGATGGTTTAGCACAGCTCTATCAGCACAGCTGCAGCCCTACGCTGCCTCCTAAAAGAACGCGCGTCACTGTCTGTGTTTTTCCCCGCAGTATTGATAGATTTTTTGTTTGCTGTTCCACCCATAGCTGAAGAACCAAGTTCATAGCCGCTTTATTTTTTCTAGTATTACGTGCCAAACGGAATCCCTAGTCGCTACCTAGAGTCAGATGTGTGCGCAGTTTGTGGGAATCGATTGCTGGTATTGAACAACGACGAGGCGATACTTGAGAAGACCTACAAGTTGTCATGCAACCATGTGTAAGTTATAATTATGGCACTATCAGCCTCAAATGTCATGTGCTCTTTATGTGCCATTGTGGGGTCTAGATCGAATACGAACCCGGTGGGTGAAATGGAAGAGGGGGGGGGGATTCCGGGAAATGCTCTGATTGAGTGAAACTTAATGGGTGGTAGGAATAAATACCCTAGATTTGCCATGTATTGTCCGAACCGCATCTGACCACAGTGGGAGGGGGGGGGGATTTGGGCATGCGTAGGGACCATGCGGGTTGAGCGATTGCAACGTTTAGGTGTGGTAACGTCCAGTAAAACTAAAATGCCGATGTTTGCAAAATATTCTTTAAATCGGGTGGTCCAGCCGAATTTATTTCCTGGGCGGATTTTTTAAAATTTTGCTACGGACTGGACCTAAAGCATTTGAAAGCAGTTAAAAGTATACTACCCTTCATCCAAATATACTCCCGTGTGATATACATAAACTCATGTGTGCATTATTAATTGCTTCGTTCTGGTGTTACTCATGTTCTGCGAAAGAAGGAGATAAGAAAGACGAGATCGTGTTATCTTAAATATGCGAAGCACCTGCTCCATTTGTCAAAATTATGCCACAACTACAAATCAACGGAGAAATTCAAAATGCAAATAAGTGTTACCCTTTTGGATGTTTCCTCGTCGCTTTCAAAAAAATTATGGACAATTGGGCCCAACCAGCGCATGACGTTATCCACTGCTTCCTAGACGAAGATTGAAAATTGGGTCTTTTTTAGTTTCTTTTATGTGTTTTATTTATTTTCTTTCACTTACTCCCCTTTTCAAAAATGGTGGGTTACAAATAACTTAACGGTACTTACTTATTACCACTGTTGTAAGGCATTCGTACGCATTAGCTAGAATCGGTGCACGATGACGGTGAGAAACAGAGTGCAGACATCCTGCGACTGAAGGGTTTCTCCGGGGGAGGTACGGTCGCAACTTCGCAATCATGGCGAGTATGTGGCTTGGAAATTCTCTCTAGAACTTTTTCGTAAGTCCCAGCCACTCAGGGACTACGAATAAGTAACTGTTTTTTTCTTGTTTTGTTCTTGACGTAAAAGGCTCTCGTCTTATCTTCTTGTTATTATATATTATCGCCCGGCCTGAGGGCGATATCGGAAAAATTTGGCCCGCGGGCAGCATGATAGGCTGATATCGCCCGAGCGTAGCGAGGGGCGAAGAAAAGCAAGGGCGATAATGATTATAACACTAGTACACTGTGCAGAACAATGATACCTCCTGGCGGAAATTCGATATAAAAAAGCAACTGCTTTATATCAATCTTTTCTTATAAATTAATGCTAATATTGCTAGTAGTTAGTAACTCCTCTTGCAATCTTTGCCAGAAAAACCGAAAAGTGCAGATCATTCACCTTTATCTATCATCAAACCGGTACCATCTAGCGTCAGAAACAATCTTGAACAAATCTCACGATTGGTGGCTAGACCGTCGATTTTTCCACAGGTAAACAGGGCCGGACCAGTTGAATGATGAAGCGAACATTACTAGATTGAAGGTTGTATGATACGCAGATCTACGCAGCGGGAAGGAGAGTTGGCTAGCGTTTTGTTGCTTCATGGCAATTTGTTTGAATGATCAACACGATATGCATTTGTTTTTGTTTTCTGGTTGGATTTTATCACATGAGCTAAGCCAGATTTGCTCCAAGATGAGAATTTCCAAGATCTATAGGTGAGGCATGGCTGTTTACCTAGGCTAATGATTCTTGGTTGTTAGCACTCATCCTGACTTTGTCATATCAATTCACTTGGTACTTTTGCATGGCGCTTTTTGTGTTGGCTATCACTACTGCAAGGTGGCCTAGACTGCAACTTTACTGCTGCCCAATTAGTGTTTTTTTGTTTTTCCTCCTGAAAGTGATGTCTTTTATTATTTTTTTTGGAGATCGGCTCAGTTTTTACCGCCCGGCTCAGTTTTTACCGCCCGGCTCAGTTTTTACCGCCCGGCTCAGTTTTTACCGCCCGGCTCAGTTTTTACCGCCCGGCTCAGTTTTTACCGCCCGGCTCAATCTTTACCGCCCGGCTCAATCTTTACCGCCCGGCTCAGTTTTTACCGCACGGCTGGCTCTTGTAACATCAGGGCAATACCAGAAAATTTTGGCCGTGGGTAGGATAGGACTGATATCATGGGAGTGCATGGTGTGCTGGTGTTATATGTTTTTTTTTTGCAGGTTTCACGAGTTTTGCATCAGAGGCTGGTGCATTGTCGGTAAGAAACAGACATGCCCATACTGCAAGGAGAAAGTGGATCTGAAGAAATTCATCAGCAATCCGTATCCTTTTCGTCATACAGGTCGGACCAGGGTAAACCTGTGGTCTTTGGTAATCTCACAGTTTTCTGTTTCCCCCCTCTAATTTTCTAATTAGGCTACTTCCATCCCAAAACACACATGGCACATATAGAATTCCTGGTTTCCGTTCCAAAACACTTTTCCAGCTCCATACTACTTCTTACTTTCTCAAACATCATCCTCTGATCATTGTTAGATTGAATTGCAGAGACCCTCGGCGCTCCTTCTCTTATGACTTCATACACAAGATTATAAAAGCCCAAACTCTCCTGTTTCTGTAAATTTAAATTACAGAAAGTGAGAAAATCATTACTGAATTTTAATTTCCATTACAGTGGTAAAAATTTGTTCTGGGCGCTGTCTTTCCTGAAACCGTCTCAGTTGTCCACATTGTAAAAAACAACAGAAACTCGCCACTTAGTATCTCGCCACCCAGTTACCCACCAGGAATTTCCTTCACATAGTAGACCATGCGCATCTATTTCGTTGAGTGGAAGAAACAAAAAAAAGTGCTACTTCTACTATTTTCCATCTAGGGTTGCGAATAAGCCATCAGAAAGCAGTGAAATCACAGAAATGGTTGTGTAGTCCTGAAATTCTCGTGGTGAGATGTATCTGCCATAGGGGTCCCTGAAGTTCGATCATAGCTACTTACAAGGGCCTTCCCAGGAAGGTTTCTTCTTCCCACTTTGACTTAAGCCCAATTCAACGCCTGACGATATTCGTCACGCCAGGCGTTGAAAAACGTAACGCCGAGTGAAAAAAAGGGTTCGTCAGGCTTCGGCTCCCAGCAGAAAAAATTCGCAACGCCAGGCAAATAATTTGACGCCCTCTGTGTGAATTCCGCTTTAGCCTAGATTTTGCTTGAAAATGGTATTTAGGCAAATAAAACACAGGCGCTTTGCGCGCTCTACTTTCGACGAATAGAAAACTAACTTGGTATTTTTGAGAGCAGAATAAAACAAGAGCTGAAAGCTCTTACGGTACTTGCTAGGGGATGTAGTATGTATTGCAGACAAGTTATTTTCAGTGTATTTTCAGAAAAGTTATGCTTGTCACAAGAAATCCAGGAACCTTCTTCCAGCTCACCCCACAGTGCCTGGATCCTGTCCAGAACCATAAATGTACACGTAGGTGGTAAGGATCTTGACAGTATCGTTCCCGCCAAGTCCTGTTCTCTCCACACGAAGCGAGCCACAAGATCTCCTGTGCACCCCCAACTGCAGCCCAGACCTTTTAATCGAACATCTGGGGCATGTATTCTTTCTGATTGCAAGACAGTCACGTTAGTCAAATGTGACTGTCCTTCCCGCCTACTCCCGCCCCCATCTCTTCACTATTCGCGAGCCACATGGTTTCCGGTCCTATTTTTAGGTCTAATTTTGATGACGAGTATTTTCCTTGACCCTGATTTACAGGTGGGAGCGACCTCACGTACTTTATGGCCAGCTTCTAGACTGGATAAGATGGTTGGTGGCGTGGCAACCAATGATTCTGCTCCTGGTCCAGGGTATCAACTGGGCACTGGGTCTTGAGTGACGTCAGTGATTATTGTGTAAATGTTTGTGAACTGTGTTTTAACTACAAAGCATCCAAGTGGGCTTTGTGGTTAGGAAGAATGAAGGAGTGTGCAGTTTCCCGTCCAGTGAAATTGGTTCTCGGAGTTCAGCCCCAACATTGTGTGTTCTGCGACTTAGCAAAGTTTTATTCTTGAAAGATTACAAGTGAAATTATGGCTTAGCAGTCGGTTCCAGGCCGCATTGTTTCATCTTGACAGCGATTTCGAAGAGGTAGTCGTAGCACTCGCACCTTTAGAACAAAAAATGTCTGTAACTAAGAAACGGCAAAGATAAGGGTTTTGTTCCACCCTACTTACCGTAGTAACTAGGCAAGCCATGATGGCTTCTCGGCGTCAAGGCTGGAATGTGTTTCTCTACTTTCCGTAATATATCGCGCCAAGCGATAATCGCGTCACAGAGATCGTAGTTACGACGGTTATGGTAAGCACACAGTTACTATTAATTACTATTCCGAGAAGGTTGAAACGATCAGCGTAGTATCTTTTCACGAGGTTAGAAAGAAAATAGTAACTAACAGTTACTATTGTAAGAAGGGTGGAACACGCTCTAGATAATTTGCCGTCGACTGGCATTTCCCACAGCCTCTTTGGAAGCTTGAAATATGTCATCTGTTAAAATGTACTTACATTGTTTTGGCCTTCTCCCAGCTATCTCCCCATACGTACACACCATGACGCCGGACCAAAACAGCACAGGTTTCAGGGTAGTCCCGGATTGCCTGCGACAACGAGTCCTTCAAATCTTCTTCCCAGCATGTGTTTTCGATTATCGGAACAACTAGTTCTTCATCAAAGCGATAGTTTCTTCCTAATTTGGCATTTCTGATTCCCTGAAAGTTGCAAAATTTAGGACTGCTGAAAAAACAAGATCAAAGATTTCGATGGGATCCCAAAAATTTAATATTTGACTCAGACAACTACGTCCTGACTACGTCTTGTCTACGCCAGATCCAGTCTTCGCCAGGCTAATCATCTGAGAAAATTAATTTCAGATATACCTGTATAAGCCATATTTATTTTGACGATACTGATCGAAACTACCTGCTTTACTTCTGCCGAATTTCCGTTTTCGGCCGAATTCCGAGCGAACTACTTGTCCAGCCAAAAAAAGATAGTTCAGAAACGAATTCAGCGCATTTCCTTATCCCTATAAAGAACGTCTAATCAACTTCAAATAAAACTTAAACTTTCCGGACGAAGTATATGTCAGGGTAAAAACGATTGTCATATACAGATTCAGCGTCTCTTCTCACCCTTGAATCTATCATCTAATCAACTTCAAATACAAATTTTACTTTTAACAAATTTTCCGGTTTCGGCCAGATTCCGGGTGAACTACTTGTCCGGCGAGAAAATGGTTTTCACCATCGTGTTCAGCATGTCTTCTTACCCCTAAACTTAACATCTATCTAATCAACGTCAAATAAAACTTTTGCTTTTAACAAATTTTCCGGTTTCGGCCGGATTCCGGGCTAACTACTAGTCCGTCGAGAAAATGGTTTTCACCATCGTGTTCAGCATGTCTTCTTACCCCTAAATCGAACGTCTAATCAACTTCAAATAAAACTTTTGCTTTGAACAAATTTTCCGGTTTCGGCCGGATTCCGGGCTAACTACTTGTCCGGTCAAAAAATGGTTTTCACCATCGTGTTCAGCATGTCTTCTTACCCCTAAATCGAACATCTAATTAACTTCAAATAAAACTTTTACTTTTAAGAAACTTTCCGGTTTTGGCCGGATTCCGGGCGAACTACTTGTCCGGCAAGAAAATGGTTTTCACTATCGTGTTCAGCATGTCTTCTTACCCCATAATAGACTATCACATTAGCTGTTTCAAAATATTTTGTTTGTCCCTTAATTTAAACCCCCTCCCCCACCCCTAAATGTAGGGCTACAGTGCCCATCTACGAACTTGACCTTACTCTTGACCCAAAGAATCCTCACACCAAGTTTCATCAAAATATCTCATTCCCTTCGAGAGTTATCGTGCTTACAGACAGACGGACGGACGGACAGACGGACAACTTTTACGATGTCATAGGTATCCGTCACTAACGTTTTGGGATCCCAAAAATGTTGTCAATAAGCCAACGAAAAAAAGTATACAATACCAAACAAGAGCTGAAAGCTCATATGGCACTTGTAAGAATAGGCGAACTGTAGGCGGGAGTTTTTTGCTTGAGAGTTATATGCAGAGTCGAATATCATTTTATTTTACACTTGTTGAAGTAAAAAGAAGTGAAAAAGGCAGGTCTACAACTCCTCTTCTTCCTGGGAAGGTTCAAACCTCTAGTCCCCCCGGATTTTAAACTGAACATCTGAGACACTTGTTCTTGACACTTGTCAAGTTTCATGCATGTCCGATAACCGGTTCCAAAGTTATTCATGTTACTAGTTTCCGGATTCCGCATCCCTCCACTCCCATCACAGTGGCTCAATCGGTGAAATGATCATATCCAAGTCAATCTGGTTGGGTCCCTGATACGCCTGTCAATTTTCCTCGTCCTAGCTAATGTGGAAGCATTTCACGAGATTTCCGGTTCCCCGTCTAGCCCCCCCTCCCACCAGTTATCGGATCCGGTCCGGATTTGAAACTGAACATCTGAAACACCTGTCCTTGCAACTTGTCAAGTTCCATGCATGTCCGATTACCCGTTCCAGAGTTATGTATGTTACTAGTTTCCCGACTCCGCATCCCTCTGCTCCCCCATGATGGCCGAATCGTGGAAGTGATTATTGCTAAGCTAATTTGGTCGAGTCCCTGATAAGCCTGCCAAGTTCCATCGTCCTAGCTTATGTGGATGTGCCCACAGTAGCAAAACCCGGACAGACCGACAGACATTACGATCGCTATATGGCACTTGAAAGCTCAAGTGTCATAAAAGACGGCAACGAGAGGAAATCTTCAAACGGGAGTAACTTAAAAAGTAACGACCATCTTTTTTTTTATTCCTCGGAGAAGTCAAATATAAGTCGAATTGTCGAAAGACGCGTAATTCAAGGACCAATTATACCAAAAGATTATTTAAAACAAGTAAATTTCACGGAACTGCAATTCAAATAATCTCTATTAGAGCCGGTCTTATTTTAATCCTTAAACTGTACCTGTTCCCGCAGTCGGTCGAATCACAAATACGATTAGCCTAGTGGTCTAGGACACGGTCGGGTCCCTGATACGCCTGCCAAGTTTTATTTAGAGGCGAAAGCCTTTTTCTTGCTTTGTATTATTATATATCAACTCCTACTACGCTTCAACAACATGTACCAACCCCTTCGACCTTCGAGTAGATTTAAGCAAAGAATGACTAATCATTCCATGCGCAGAGTTATCACTAGTGTGAAGAAGGGGTACGGATTTGACAAGAACTAGAAAAAGCGTTTCAAGAGATTATGCGGATTCCCGGTAGGATCGGGAAACTGATTATTTCCAGGATGGTTTGGTCGGGTCCCTGATACGCCTGCCAAGTTTCATCCTCCTGGCGCCCCCTAATCTATATTAACCCCTACTAACATTCAACTACATATCCCAACCCCTTCGACCTTCTTATTAGACAAGGTCTCTCCGAATACCCACACGATTTGAGCAAACAATGACTCATCCACGCAGAGAGCTTTACAGTGTGGGGTAGGGGTTTGACACAAACTAGAAAAAGCGTTTCAAGAGATTTCCGGTGTCCCCCTCCAGCTCCCCCCCCCCCAATTATCGGATCCGATCCGAATTTGACAGTGAACATCCAATACACTTGTTCTTGATACCTGTCAAGTTTAATGCACGCCCGATTATCCCGATTATCCGTTCCGTTCCAAAGTTATGAATGTTGCTAATTTCCGGATTCCCCATCCCGCCACTCCCCCACTGATGGTGGGATCGGGGAAGTGATTATTTTCAAGTTAATCCGGTCGGGTCCCTGATACGCGTGCCAAGTTTGATCGTCCTAGGTCATGTGGAAGTGCCCAAACTAGCAAAATGCGGACAGACCGACAGACAGACAGACATTACGATCGCTATATGGCACTTGAGTAAGCTCAAGTGCCATAAAAAGCGGAAGGCTTTTCGATTATGTTATAGAAACTGTTCCTCTATGGGAGACACTGGGCCAGTGGGCTGTCTACGTCCCATGACATAAATACAAATTTAAAATTAAACTTGGGTACCTTGATCATTTCCATGTGTGTTATCCGGAATTCCTTCCCCGGATACAAAAGGGTAGCCATCACTGCCGACTGAGAATGTGTGTGAATAACAGCCCCAGCATTGCATTCTGAAACAAGACATACAGGTAGAAACAACCACGATATCCTCATGTTTATTCTTGAACTTTCTTCCCCATCAAATTACTAAGTAAACTTTCCCCTGTAGTTCTTCAATTCGGAGGGATTCCCCACTCTCGATATTGGTGTAGCGCACAGCAAGTGCGCGGTATCGGCTGACGCCAACTGGCAGCGGTTACCACGTGTTAGAACATAAATTCAGCATGTTTATAGTAGCTTTAGAAGGATGAATCTCCTCATTTAGATGCGTCAGAAAGATGAATCGCCTAATTATTGCCGGCGCCGCTGGTCCGGTGCCGGGAAATGGTGTACAGCAGGTACCGGGGTAACCCCTCATTCAACTCTCCCGCCATCAAATAGCTTGGCAGAGAGCAGAGAGCTTGCTCCCTTGAATTGTGTGCGAAAATAATGCTAAAATGGCAAAAGTTGATGTAATTCATTGGCCGTTCACGGTTCCACATGTGTCGGATATGGCAAAAATGAAATGTTTCCAAACAGGAAGGTACAGCAGAAAACCCCTGTGTAACTTATATAATAGGTTTTGCTATCCCTCTTTTTGTATGTATGTACGCATACCGGCGCTGTCCCGCATTAAGGGGTCAAGCGACAGCTTTTATGAAAATGACTTACTCATACTAGGGGTATAAATCTTAGCTCCTGCATCTACTTTAAATTTTTCAGAGCCCAACGACAAGCCGTTCCCGAGGTACATGAGTTGTTCAAAAGATCTAACCGCCACGAGAAAGGTAAAAAAAAAGCTGAGCGGCATAAAAATCATTAGTATATTCATGAAGAAAAAATTGAAATCTTTCTTCTATCCGCTGTAAAGAAAGCTATTATTCGACATAATTATCAAGATCGGTTGAAAAATAGATTTTTGAAACGTTTTTTCTGCTCCCCAAATATTTACAAAAAATGTCGCTTGACCCCTAAATGTGTGACAGCGATGATATATTTATTACCCATTTACAATAGGTACAAAATAATGAAACGAAGTACAAGGAAAAAGAAGAAAAAATAACAAAAAGAAAAGAACCAAATAAGATCATAACCCATTACAGAACAAACAAAAAACAACATAAAAAAGAATGCCTCTCCATTCTCCAAGGATGATGCAGTCATCCGCTAAACCGGCAGTCATCCGCTCTAGATGTCAATCTTTCGGGAATTCTTTATATTCTCCGACGAAAAGATTCAAAACGTACCTGGACCTCTTACTTCAAATACTGCAAATTTCTCTTATACCTTCCTCGACGTTACAAGAGCTATTACATCGCTTTAAAGTTTTTTACCGGTTCTTGCGCTATGTTACCATCTGTTGCCAAAAACCTTCACTTCCCTGCCCTTGATCGTTTTTCCACTCTCCATTTACGGAGAAGTTTTTTTTAATGTCCGATTAGTCCTATTTTACTATTTTTATTTTTAGATCTTACGCATTAACCACGTTATCGAAAGTTCGCTCTTAATCTGTTATAGTTGAATTTTCTTCTCTTCTTTGTATGTTGCCCGAGCATTTGTTGAGTCCCTCTCTGCCGGGTAACTTCCTGATATTTAGTTATTTTGTTTTGTTGTAAATAATAAAACCTTGAACCGCGGTTATTTGTTACTACATTATTTCCTTTCGTTTGTTTCAGTTCATAATAAAATTCACCATCATTATCATCTCCTTATTATTCTGGAATTCAGCGTTCAGAAAATGCAGACAAAGACAGCCTTCATGAAAAACTGAAATTGCCACTAAATGATAACAAGCTCAAAGCAAACTGCAAGCAAGCAGGCAGTATACAAACAGGCTACTGAAGTGTCGTCAGCTGGAACACAAGGACCAAAAAATTAGAGCTTACGACTAAAAACTGCACTTACGATTGTATGCACAGTAGAACAGCGGCGTACACTGGCTTTTTTTTAACTGTTTCCATGCTGGTGGCACAGCTATGTCATTGCCATCGATGTCCTGAACAAATAGATCGTCAGAGCACAAGCGTTCTTTCTGTACACCAGAAGGAGCAATGTATATTTTTCCCCTCGAAAAGAGAATTAGAATGATTAATTCTGAAGATAGATAATGTATACGAGATATATTCGATCTGTGCTTTACACAGTTCTTATATTTTATATCTATATATATTATCTGTGCTTTATTTACGTATTTGTTTGACAAAGGGCAAAGAATTTGATCGAAAGATCACTGCAATTTTGTACCTGATTTTTAAATAAATAATAATAATAATTCGTTCAAGAAATAGCGCAAGGGGCGAGAAGGGACATAATATATATGACTCAAAGCATCTGCGCTATGCTGAGACATTAGTGTTCAATTGCTTGGCCTTACATTCCAGATGAAATTTATCAGTTTTACATTTTATTTTTCAAACATTTCGTTCCAGATAAAAACAACACAGTGTTGTTTTTGGGATCCCAAAACGTTAGTGACGGATACCTATGACATCGCAAAAGTTGTCCGTCTGTCCGTCCGTCCGTCCGTCTGTCTGTGAGCACGATAACTCTCGAAGGGAATGAGATATTTTGATGAAACTTGGTGTGAGCATTCTTTGGGTCAAGAGTAAGGTCGAGTTCGTAGATGGGCCCTGTAGCCCTACATTTAGGGGTGGGGGAGGGGGTTCAAATTAAGGGACAAGCAAAATATTTTGAAACAGCTAATGTGATAGTCGATTATGGGGTAAGAAGACATGCTGAACACGATGGTGTAAACCATTTTCTCGCCGGACAAGTAGTTCGTCCGGAATCCGGCCAAAACCGGAAAGTTTGTTAAAAGTAAAAGTTTTATTTGAAGTTAATTAGATGTTCGATTTAGGGGTAAGAAGGCATGCTGAACACGATGGTGAAACTCATTTTTTGGCCGGACAAGTAGTTAGCCCGGAATCCGGCCGAAACCGGAAAATTTGTTAAAAGCAAAAGTTTTATTTGAAGTTGATTAGATGTTCGATTTAGGGGTAAGAAGACATGCTGAACACGACAATGAAAACCATTTTCTCGCCGGACAAGTAGTTCGCCTGGAATCCGGCCGAAACCGGAAAATTTGTTAAAAGCAAAAGTTTTATTTGAAGTTGATTAGATGTTCTTTATAGGATAGAGATGCGCCGAATTCGTTTCTGAACTATCTTTTTTTGGCTGGACAAGTAGTTCGCTCGGAATTCGGCCGAAACCGGAAATTTGGCAGAAGCAAAGCAGGAAGTTTCGATCAGTTTTGTCGAAATAAATATGGC
The DNA here is from genome assembly GCA_023053555.1 of Branchinecta lindahli. Classification (NCBI taxonomy): domain Eukaryota; kingdom Metazoa; phylum Arthropoda; class Branchiopoda; order Anostraca; family Branchinectidae; genus Branchinecta; species Branchinecta lindahli. Next base: position 12,108,234 of record JAKZAO010000007.1, on the reverse strand, counting down.
TTATACAGGTATATCTGAACTTAATTTTCTCAGATGATTAGCCTGGCGAAGACTGGAACTGGCGTAGTCAAGACGTAAAAATATTAAATTTTTGGGATCTCATCGAAACCTTTTGGTCTTGTTTATGTTGTTGTATACTGTTCTATAGCGTTTTTTGTACCATACTGTTTTGTGTTAGAAATGAACTGAACTGAACATTTATGAGTCATCTTGACCTTCAATGTGTACTTGCTTAGCATTTCTGGGTTTTTCTTCTTCCACATAAGAGATATACGTTCAGCTGATGTCCTGATTGGTCACTGAAAACATCAGAAAATGCAGTTAATGCACTATGCATTAAGGTACAACTATTCTGTTCAGTAGCTCAGGACTGAAAAATGCTGCCATCTGTAGTATCTCCTTTTCTAAAATATTGAGTAAGGTCCTGGAAATGAGAAGGAAAACCACATCAGCCCAACTTACCCTTCTTTAATGCTAATTCCTCCTCCTGTACCTGTAACCCAGCCCAGGTTATAAAATTGCTTGCATAGTTGTGGAATCAACGACGTTGCAGTTTGCTCTTCTGCTTCACCGTTCATCCTGAAGAGGTCTACGACTGCAATAAAAAAAAATCATTGTTTTTTTTAAATCCCAAGTGCGACTACCTAATTTCAGAGTTAGCAAAAACTTGATATTGAGTAAGGCACTTATTAGTGTACTACCATCAGGGGCGTCACTATGGGGGGGGGGGCCAAAGGTCTTGAGAAAGTACTTTCGTCGGGCGAAGCCGACGTACCCTGTAAGGTATAGGTATAGAATAGCCTAAAATTTTCCGGAAAAAAATTGCGCTTGGTTTAACTTGTTCTGGGTACAGTCGTTGGAAGCTTCATTTAGCGAAAGGTGAAACGAAAAGCCGAATATGCTGGAAGTTGAAGTCTCACTGGCATACCCGCAAAGCCTTATTGAAGGTGTCCAGTGACATGCCACAAAAATGGTCAAAGGAATGCAAAGCACCCCATACCCAGAGGCGTTACTAGCCAAAATGTTTGGGGGGGGACAAGGTATTTACCGACTGGCTGGTGATTTTTACCGACTGTGTTTGCGGATAAGAACGACTATTATTGGGAAAAAACCAATGTGTTGACGAAAAATCAGCTGATTTCAAGAAAAAACGACTATTTTTAAGAAAAAATCCACTATTTTACGAAAAACCGACTGTTTTTAGGAAAAACGACTATTTCTAAGTAAAAAATCGACTGTTCTTACTAAAAATCGCGGCGCTTCGCGCCAACTCGGCTATTTTTTACCGACTGGCCGACAACATTGGGGGGGCGTCCCCCCCTTCCCCCCCCAGTAGTGACGCCTCTGCCCATACCCAGAAAGACTCAAAGCCCTTGACATCCCCACAGTGACTTATAGATAGAAGAAATTGTGGTGATATGATTGCTGTGCACACAAATTTGAGCAACAACATCCCATCCAATACTTGTGCCAAACAGAGGAAGAAACACCAGGGGTCACTCGAAATAGCTAACGAACAGGCTAGTACTGAAGCGGCAAGCACAGACCTTCTTTGCAAGTAGGTCAATCAACCTGTGGAACGCACTAGCAGACTCCACTGTTACCTGCCAAACAACAAATAGTTTCAAAAAACATTTGGACAAGGAGTGGTCAGGCAAACCGTGGAGATTCAACCGAAACTTGAACAAGGCAGTACCCATGAAGGTGTATATTAGGAGAAATCCTACTCGCTTCCAATTGCAAATTTGCAGGTACTACTTCCTGTATACAAGTAAGAACCTTAGCAGGACTAATAACCTGCACGTTTCCTGGTTGGTAGCCTAGATCTTTTACCAGACTGAGCCAGTTTACTATGTGCTAAATCAGTTTGCCACAAACCCCTGGTCTTGGGGTAGGTTGGGCCCAGCCCCTAAAGTCAAGATCTAGATTCACCCCACCAGGAGCATCATATCTGGGGGGGGGGTGCCCCCCCAAATGTTGTCGGCCAGTCCGTAAAAACAGCAGTCTGTGCAAAGCACCGCAATTTTTCGTAAAAATGGTAAAACCATCTTTGGGGGAGTTGAGGCAAGAGGAATCTGGAAATCACTGACTTCTGTAAGTTGCGAACGGGTGGTCGGAGTCGAGTGAAACTTTATGGTGGCCACAGTTGGGGGAGTTGGAGGGGTGTGGAAAGTTTTTGACATGTACAAAAACCAAACAGATGGGCCGAATGGGATGCAACTTGGACAGTGCTGAGTTTATGCGACCTTGATTTGTTATCTGACGGGACCCGGCCAAGGTAGGGGGGGGGGGAAGCGGGACTAGCACAGATTCCAGTCAAACTTGATAGATGGGAAGAGGATAAGTTAGAGATGCGGCTTTATGTTTCCGAGTCATATTCAGCCATGGTTGGGGGGGAGTTGAAAGGGGAGTCTAAAAAATGTTGTGACTCGCAGAAGTGTCAAACAAGTGGAGTGATTTGAATGAAACTTGGAATGTACAGAGATCATTTGCCCTAAATGACATATTTTAAGGCTCAAAGCGGATCCAACCATGGTGGGGAGGAGATTTGCTGGAAATTCCCCCAAAAATTCTCAGATTCAAGTGAAAGATAGGTAGGTAGTAAGGGAAAATGCTTCAGATGATCGATTTAGGAGTCCAAACAAGATTCAGATGTCGTATGCGGAGTTGGAAAGGGGTACCAAAAATCTTGGGCACATTAAGGGAAATAGAAAGTGAATCTATTGGGTTGAAACTTGGAAGGTTGGCGATCGCTTGGAGGCGTTGTCAGAAATGTTCAGATTTCAGTGAAACTGAATATCCTATTTCTAGGTCCGAATCGCATTTTTGGATGGCAGGATATTTTGTGAAGTTCTCTTCTACTTTCTTGTCTTGTAACAAGTGCTATTATGAGCTCATAGCTCTTGCTTTAATCCTTAGACCTCCCAAGGTAGCCTATTACTTGATTCAATCCTACTTGAAAAGGTTACAACATAAACAGCCCTTGAACGATCTCTTTTATTGGTCCCCGGAGACGTCCATCAGTCAAGCATGGTGCCCATACGTTGGGGCACCATGCCCTGGAGCATGGGCATGGTACTAGCATGGCACCCCCATGATATTTGGTTGAACTGAGATTGATTACATACCTAAAATCTAAATAGGGCCTTCTTCCTCTCCTAGACCACAAGATACTTGATCTTATGTTCTATCTAACCTCTTTTTCCAGTTTTAAAAATATTAGAGAACTTCCAAGAAATTTAGCCTTTAATGAAAACCACTTTTTCTTATTGGTTTACCTATCCATTTCCAGGGAAAAAGGGGAATTTTTAAAGCCACTACTGAATCGTTTAAAATGCCGTGGGTGGTTCCTGAGTATGCTAGCTGCCGGCGCTGATTTCTAAAATCCCTCAGAGATCCCTGGAAATTTTAAGTTGCTTTTAACAGGATAAAAAAGAAAGATTTATTTCAGAAAAAGGGAAAATATTCTGAGTAACAAGTCATATCAAGGACTTTTCATGTTTTATCGTTTCCTCATCAAACCAGAAAAGTTTTCTTCCATCTATTTTACAGAGTTTCATAATTTCTAACTCGCACTTTTCGTTAAGCTGGCGCCAAGATTTTAAATTGGCACCACCTGGGGGCTGGGAATCCTGGGATACAATCCCAAAATTGAGTGCAGACTTTTTTCTGTCAGATGAATTTTTGTATAGGTGTAGCCTAGTATTCTTCCTCATGTTTGCTAAACTGTCAAGTACAGTCCAGGAATGGCAGTCGATCACAATATTTGCATGCTGCTGGTTAACATGTCATAAATAAGAAGAAGACTTGTACGCTCTTGGTTAATAGCCATGTTTTTTCAAGCTCTATTTTTCTTGTTCTCTGTTGTGGCTGTGACAAAAATTTATTGCGCCATTTTTAAATTTACGGGCTAGTAACCCAAAAAATCAGTACTTGCATACAATTTCCACCCATTTCTTTAGCCACTCATTCATCTGATGAACAAAAATTTTGATGTCAGCATTATACAGGAGTGTTGCATGAAGCTGCCCATCCCATGGTGCTGCCCACCCCCTAGAAAAGCCACTAAAAAGAAGAAATCTTAGAAACTGTAACTTATTAACTCATTTAGATGTTTGTTTATTACTATTTGGCTTGTTTTGAGCCAGATTTGACTCCAATTGGCCATGGTACATGAACCTGCCACCCCAGAAGAATCATGCAAATTCAAAGAAAATAGCAAATTTTGTTATTTGCAATAGGTCAAGAAACCTCTCTGACCAAACAGCAGGCCTCTAGCATTCGTAATATAGCAAAATACAAATTTTAGCAAAGTGGGCTGCTTCATGATCACGTGGGTGCCTGTGATCTTTCAGTTTGCCAGCTTAGCCTTGAACAATTACAAGTAAACTGAGTTACCAGCAGCAAGTGAAGGTTTTGAGCTTCCTTTCAAGATGCTCCACTGAATTTTATTTCAGTTTTTACTATGTTTCCAGAAGTCATTTCCCCAAAATAGGAGTTTAGAGTGGCGGCTTCATGCAGCACTCCTGTACAAAATGTGTTTATTAAAATGTATTTCGTAACAAAAACACTTCAGTAAACCCTGAGTAAACCTGAGAAGAGGACTGATGTTTTTCTTATTCCTCAACCAAGAATTTTCTATATTGCATCATAATTTTCATCCTCTTGTTGGTCTTGTTCTACTCTTTCCTTTCCTGTTTTGCCTTTCTCTACTCTTGCTTTCCTACAAGCAAAGCAACCACCTTCTCTCTTGCTATTCTAGATACAACCGCCTCTTCTGCTTTAAACGTTTTGGTTGGAAACTCCTCACTTTTCTTCAAGTTTACTTTGTCTTTTTTCCAGAGTTCCTCAGGATTCCCTAGAATAAGACAAAGACTACAGTCCTTGTCATTCATGTTAAAGCCCACTTCCTTGTTAGCATTTGTCACAGTTTTTTAAACCTTTTTTAGTCAGTGAAAATAGGAGGACCCATTCCATGACATGCTTTTTCTTCTCCATTAATTTTGTCAAAATAGAGGGGTTTTGTTCCAACCTGTGCCCGATGCCTGATGATTGTAGCAAAATGGTAAGAGAATGGTATTAAGAACTGAGGTTCCTGTTCTGTTAACCATCCAGCAGAATGGGATGAACAAGCGGATACAACTCGTTCTCCTTTCTGCTAAAAATGGACAATAGCACTATGACGGTTTTAAAAAAAATGGTTTATAGAAGAATAAAATAGAGAACAGAGAATGAGTTGTTTTTAAAAAAATGCGGCTAATTTCTGGTCTGTTTCTATCTTATCCACCATTTTTGTTGATGTATTGAAGGTATGTCTTGTATGTGTCTGAATAAAAATTGAAGCACAAACTGAATAATTGTTTATCTTACGAAGGATATCACCTAACTTTTATCAGTTGTGATGAATATGATGAAGTATTTTAAGTCACAAAGTAAAGAAAGTCAAAGCCACAAGTTGCTATTCTTTTGTACTTTTGCTCTTTGTTGCCCTTTACACCCTTCATCCCACTTGGTTCAAGAACTTAATATTACTTTCACGACCATCCTTAAGTGTTCAAACAGGAGAAAAACAATGTTAAAAAAGAAATAAGAAGTCACACTAGGAGTTTAGATTTCATTCCTTATTTCAATATGATTCAGAAGCAAAAACCAACAAGGCTGTTAAAAATTTGCATAAGCGTTGAACAATGCATAGGCTACTTCTGTTCTATCAGATCAGGAAAAAACATATTCAGATTTTTTGTGTCTGTGTTTGAATGCTGTTTTGACAGGATTATATTACATAGGCATAAGTCTTTGCTGAAGTTAAATGCTATTTAACTTCAGACATGCCATTTTTGCCCACTTGCTTGGGTCGATAAGTTGGATAATAGTACACAACCTTTGGCATCGCCCAGATCAGGAATATATGGTCGACTTCCAGGGGCATCCCGAGGGGGGGGGGAGGCGCAGCGCCCCCCAACGTTTTGGGCATTCGGTAAAACTTTCGCTGAAGGCGAATATTCCAGTAGACAAGTTTTATAAAAATTTATTTGCGCCCAGTTCCAAATTGGGTGATTAAAATGATTATTATTTCACATTCGTTGCCGAATTTGGTAATTCACCGAACTTCAATTTCGTCCGCATCTTTTTCACCATGTTCAGTCTGTCCATTTGCAAATTCGTTGGTTTAACCTTGGTTTAACGTATTTATTTAGTTCCCATTGTTACCGAACTCGGTAATGCACCGGACTTTCGTTTAGTCCGCCTCTACTACCAGACTTGCCACATTCGGTTGTTGTAGTGGTTCTAACAAGGGGTTTAACCCTTTACTGGATTCGATGTTATACTGGTCCCGGTCTGCTCCTTATTTATTTGGATCCTCCCGTCAGTTTCCAAACTAGGTAATCCGATTGTTTCGTCAGTTACCAAATTCGGTAGTACGAATTCATTATTTGGTTCACTCCAGTAGGCTACTGAATTCGGTAATTTAATTGGAATATCAAACTCCCAAGGCTTACCATCTAATCGGTAGTTTCTGCTGGTTCTTATTCATTACTTAACATGGTGTAGTTTGAGCACTCGAGCATTCAACTTGCGTTTTAATGGCTGTTGCCAAATTCGGTAGGCTAATGGGCTAATCCACTTGATATATAGGATATTGTCTTTAACATTAATGTCACTAACTACGATGTCCCGGTACTTTTTCGCTGCCTTTTCGAAGCTTAGTGCGAGTTACCATCCCTTTCCCTTACCCGAGTTAAGTGTTAGCGGTGTTAGTGCGTGTGGAAACGAGACAGAATTTCCATTTCATGAGGCTGTATTTGAATATGTCAACTTGACATCGAGTTTCAGTAGACTTGATTTTGTACATATTGTGCAACCTTCTACATTATAGCTTCTTGAAGGCAACTCGCAGTGTTCTTAGAAAAAAAAATATATGATAGATTCAGTGAAAATCAGGTACTGATTTGGTAAACTTTACCAGCCCCCCCCCCCCCCAATGAAAAAAAAGGCCCGGGACGCCCCTGTCGACTGCCCCAACTAGCCTGAAAACAAATTAAGACCTTGTACAATATTTAAACTACCTTCATAGTGTGCCATGGTGGGTAGATGAAAAATGGCACAAAAGTTGATTAATGTAAAAGAATTATGCCTCTGCTAACAAATATAATGCCGTTAGTGGAACAAGACTGAGCTTTACATTATTTGACAGTGCGAAACGGATACGTCAGCTGAGTTTTATTAGAGCCATATTTCGGTCCTTCTTGGCAAGGATCCTCTTCAGGCTCAAGCCGCTAAGTAAACTTTTGGAAAAACAGTTTCTTCCACAAGTTAATTTTCCAACTTGAGCCTGAGGAGGGCCCTTGAAGAGGAACTTGTGAAAAAACCAAGTTCATCTTCCAGCTTGATCCTTGACCCTGAAGAGAACCCTTGCCAAGAAGGACTGAAATATAGCTCGACTAAAATTCAGCTGACGTATCCGTTTTTCACTGTCAAATACGATTAGCAGGCAGTCACCTTGGGTTGAAGGAATATTTAGCTTTAGGCTACGTTAGATTTTATGTGAATAAAGTGGGCCTATGACTGGATTGTCTATTAGCTTGATGGATTGCTGAGGAGAGTCTGTGATGGAAATATCATCTCCAGCAAAAAAGCGTAGGACGAAAAGACCTAGCAGGTGTCCAAATATCCTTTTTGAAAAATGGCTGCTGGACCTACAACAATCTGTACCAGAAGATTCCAGAATGAGACAAGTCTATGGAAGAGTAAGTCTTGTACTTGAGATAAGGAAATGAGTGCTAATTGAGTACATAGATAGGCGCTGGAAGCAGTAGAGTTAGAGATCACTAATGGGCTTGGTCGTTTGAGAAGTCACCTAGACCTGGACCAGATTATCAGTAGCTTACACTTCTCAAGTAGTTGAGTAGCACACTATCTCTTGCTGTCTCTTTGAGAAGACTCTGTCAGCTAGAATGGTCCTGCCCCCAGCTGCCCTCCTCCTGTGCTGACAGTACGCTAGAGGTACTATGAACCTTCGCTAGTAGAGCTGATCTCCTCTATCTCTAGCTATTTCTTGAGAATATTCTGTCTACTCTAACAAGCCTTCCTCATCTGCTGACAGTAAGCTAGAGGCACTAGGCCAGAGTTGTTACTAGCCAAAATGTTTTTGGGGGGACTAAGGTATTTACCGCCTGGCTGGTCATTTCTTACCGACTAATTTTCAGCACAATCGACTGTTCTTGAGAAAAATCGACTATTTTTAAGGAAAACCGACTGTTCTTAGGAAAAATCGCGGTGCTTCGCGCTGTTTAATTATTTTTTTTTTATCGATTGGCCGACAACATTGGGGTCCGACCCCCATACGTGACGCTTCTGCTCTAGACTAGCCCTAGTAGGTACATAGATCGTAAGAGAGAAAAGAAACTTCCGCGTATTACTTTGTGCCTTTTTATAGCTTATACAAATTAAACGAATTGTCAGTCGTATTCGTACCCACCAATGAATGAATGAATGAATGAATGTTTTATTAGCCAATTGGCCGTACAAAACACATAATGGTAACAATTACAATACACTTTACATCACTCAATGATTATCTTATTTTACTAATACGCTCTTTAGAAATTGGCACATTTTAATTATCTTAGCTTTATTTTTTGTTTCGAGGACGTCAGGGAACTTGATAGTATACCCATTAAGAAAATGTCTCCTGGGGTCTGAGAGTTGCTCGCAATCTACCAGAAAATGTCCCGCTTCCTCTGTATTAAAGCACAGGGGGCATTGTCGCTTACTATTTGGAGACTTAATATCCCAATTATTCCGACCACGTACTGGCAGGCAGTTCGCTCGTAGCTGAAACCACAGGCGCAGGCTCTCCGCCGGTAGATATAACTTGAAGTAAAATTCCATTCCGAAAATCTGCTTAACTTCTTTGTAATACTTTAGTGTATCTGAATTTTGTGTCCGCTCGTACCAGGCCTGAACCTCTTGTTCCTCTATCACTCTTGTGAATTCACGGATGAATCCCGTCGGGTCTCCTTCCGGCCCTCTTCCTTCATTCCACATGTACGAAAGACCTGCATTGTCTAAAAGTTTTTTAACTTGAAGCGGCCATGAATTTCGCTTTTTTGTCGATAGTGATTCCAGGTAAGCTTGCTTAAGCAGTCTCTTCTCTGGTAAAGATATAACTTTGGTCCAGAACCTTATAATTTGGGTTAATCTGTGTTTCCTTAGAGAAAAAAGTCCCAGGTCCCCTTTTAATGCCTGGCTATGGGTCGTCTGGTGTAGGCCAATAAGTCTCTTGAAATACTGAAGCTGTATTGTCTCTAGTTGGGGGGCAGCTTCAAATCCCCATAGCTCTGCACCATAATGTATTGTTGGCGTCACTTTCGACATGAAAATTTGTTTATGGATTTGTAGGTGCTTAATTCCTGATAGCGTCCCGTTTCGAAGTATTGCTCCTGTTACTCCTCTTCCCCTGTTTACCATCTCTTTTACATGGTTTTTCCATCCTCCTGTTTCTGGTGTTGCGTGACCAATTGTCTGCCAAAATTTTGAAAGTGATGAAGCCAGCTGGAACCTTGCGACTGACAATCAGCTGTGAATCTGCTCCCCCCCCCCCATTTAAGCTACAATCTGATCAGAAGTCTTCATACTTTCAGGCCTTGAAAAGTCTTCAGTTACACCCACTGAAGCTGAAAAGTGGCAAAGAGTGTATGATACTCAAGCACTTTGGACAGAAGCTTTGTGGCATTCTTGATAAAAAGCTTGAGGCACATCTGCAGAATGGTGGAAGCATGTCAGGTTGGTGAGCTACTTTGTGGATCATTTTGTATGATGTGCATGAGCGGTACGGTTGGTGGCCTCTTCATATCTCTCCTGAAATTCTAAGACAAATAAAAACATGGCATTGTGAATGGATGAATGGTTTTATTTTTTTATTTAGCCTACCCATTTCTCACAAAAGTGACAGAGAAAGCGAGAAGAATAAGGAAGAGCCACACTAGTCGTTAGACTAGAAAGTAATTAAAGTTTAACTGAAAAGCCAACTTATTTTTGTGTCATTTAGTTGAATACACTGAATTATTTGGATTCTGCAAAGGGATTTTTTTGTTTTCCACTATCTGCTCTAGTTATGACGTTCAGAATATCTGCGGCTGTCCCCACAGCGAAAATTCTACTATGACGCGGGAAATTTTTATCCAAACACAAACAAGGCTTTTCAGTGGGCAGTTGCGATATTGGTGAAGATTGCCTAGTGCCTGAACAAAAAAAAAGTCATAAATCTTTCTTGTAAGGCATACAACAAATTAGAGGTACTACAAATCACACGGAAATTCCACTATTTGAAAATCGATTATTCCTGAATATAGAAGGAGAGATTTTTATTGATAAAGCAGAATTATTAATACATTTGAACCGGTGCCGCCGCGTAGAACTTTCACCTGTCCTAAGGGGGTCACCCAGAAAAAAGAGTGATGCAGTTCTTTATCTCGGCACAACAAGAAAGAACGACAGGGAGAACACCAATCAAAACAAGAGACCAAATCATCCGGGGTCCACCCAAACAAAATTGCAAATTTGAAAATCGTATTTCTTGTATCGCTTCGGTTTGAACAAATCCTTGAAGTAACCCAACTCCCCCTCACCCTGGATCAACCCCTCCAGACCATTCCTACTCCGAATAACTTGGTGCAATATCGAGGACCCGCAATGAATGAATGAATTTGTTACGTGCAGCCTATTAAAGGCATTTGCACAGTACATACAGAGTAACTTACTGACTGACTTACTGAGGTATGAATGCTCAAGCTGCAAGACAAGAAGCGTTGCCTACCTTCAGCTGAAACTTCGAGAGGCACTTCAAGCCAGTGGGGGCGGGATCCAGGTTCCAACAGCGGCTCCACTTCCCACGCCAACGCAACAAGTCTCTCGTCAGTCCCAGTCCGATTGTGAAACCACTGTGAGCACGCTTATAAAAGCTGAGCGCGAGAAGAAGCTTAGAGAAGAAAAAAGCGGCAATTTTGTCGTTTTTGGACTCCCAGAGGCGAGTAGTGGTACAGATGAGGAGTCTGTGATCCAGCTCACAGAAGACAACGATCTAGGTGCACAACTTACTAGTGCTGATATCTCAGAAACAGTGAGAATTGGTGCACCAAGAACGGACGGTAATCCACGCCTCCTGATTGTCAAGTTGCGTAAAGAATCGATTGAGTCAATGGAAAAGCGCAAAAAAATTCTGAAATTTGCTCCGAACTTGAGAAAGGCTAGAGATGGCATAACGAAAAAACAGGTCTACATAAACCCAGACCTGACCCCTATGCAAAGATCCGTTCGCGCCTTGGAACGCCAATCACGCAACACCGCCAACGCTCAAACACGCCCTTCAACTATCCAGAGCGGACAAACGAATTCCCGTGGAAACGGGCCTTCCGGATCTCGCCAAAACTGACGAAAACCCCGACAAAGTCCCCCATCTTTTAGAAACCAAAGCGCTAACACCAAATGTATGTTTTTCAACGCCGATTCTCTTTTAAATAAAATGGAAGAAACTATACTTCTTATACAACTAGAACAACCCGACATTGTTGCTGTTGCAGAAGTAAAACCAAAAAACTGCAGATACCTACCAACAATAGCAGAATTAAAACTCCCGGGATACTATGCTTACGATGTGAACCTGGATACTGAAACAGGACGAGGCATTGTTTGCTACTGTAAGGAAGGACTTGCGGCATACCCTGTCCCGCGGAATGAGAATGCTCCGCAATCGCAAGAAATTCTGTGGTTACGCATAAAACCGAAATCTGGAAAATCAACCGTATTGGGGGTATGCTACCGTAGTCCCAACAGCAAACCCGAAAACGACGCTGCACTGTGTAGAGAAATATCTGATATGGCAAGCCGTTCAACCCAGAACTTGGTATTAGTGGGTGACTTCAACTTACCTAAAGTGGACTGGAAAGACCGTTACACGAATGGTCCACCTAGCGGAGCAGAGCGCACATTCTTGGACTGCTTCAACGATAACTTCCTTGAACAGCTTGTCAGCGAACCAACTCGCTTCAGAGGAACAAATAAACCAAGTTTGCTTGACTTATTACTCGTTACCGACCCGGATTCAGTCAGTGAAGTTAAAGTGGAAGCACCTGTCGGCAAGTCGGATCATGCAGTTATCGTTTTCAACATGCACATTCAACATCATAAAGTGATTCGAAAACAAAGGCGAAACTACTACAAAGGAAACTATGAAGCGCTGCGAAGTGAACTTGGGGAAGTTGACTGGGAACAGGAATTCCAAGGCCTAGAGTCTCTTGACTGCCTCTACCAGAAGTTCCAGACTATTATCCAGTCGGCAGAGGACAAACACATCCCTCTGGTGCACCACAGCTCCCGAGCTGCGCTCACGTCTAGTACAGTCAAATTACTAATGGAAAAGAGACAAGCTTGGAGAGACTACAAGTCTGAGAAAGAAACGCCCTCAAGAAAAGAAGATTTCAGACGTCTGCGAAACAGAGTGCGAAAAGCAACCAGAATAGAGGCAAAAAACAGAGAGGAATTATTGGCAAGAGCCGCTAAAGATAATCCAAAGAGTTTTTGGAAATACATTAACTCCAAACGTAAGAATCCCATCACCATCCCGCCACTGAATGACGATTGCTCAAGTTTTCCAGCTGAGGAACCGACAGAAAAAGCCAATGTTCTCAACAGACATTTCTCTACCGTCTTCACGCGCGAGCCTCCTATAAACAGAACAGAGCAAAATGCTAGTTGCTCCCAGGAAGATCCCTTTCCCCAGCTTCAGTTAAACGCAAATACAGTCCTGCAGAAACTGAAAAAGCTGAACACGACAAAATCTCCGGGCCCCGACAAGCTACATCCGAGAATCCTTAAGGAAGCCGCAGCGGTCCTTGCCGGTCCACTGACCTATATTTACCAGAGATCAATGGAAAGCGGCCAGCTTCCAAGAATCTGGAAAACTGCGGTCGTCGTCCCACTGTTCAAGTCTGGGAAAAAAGAACTTCCTTCTAACTATAGACCTATTAGTCTCACCTGCATTACTTGTAAGATCCTAGAGTCAATAATCTCAGACCACATCCTTAATCATTTGAGGGAGAGAAAGTTAATCTCAGATAAGCAGTTTGGATTTCTCAGAGGTCGCTCAGCCGAGATTCAGATGCTGCTTGCTGTGGAGGATTGGAAAAAGAATATCGACAAAGGATTTCAAATAGACCTTATATACATGGACTTGAAAAAGGCATTCGACAAAGTTCCTCACCAAAGACTTATTCAAAAGCTTGCCAAGTACGGCCTCGGCTCGCCACAAACATCAAGCCTTGCTCGGTGGATAGGGAATTTTCTAACTAATAGAACTCAGACAGTCTCGGTAGAAGGACATCTCAGCAACTTAGAGATAGATGTACTTAGTGGTGTCCCACAAGGTTCCGTTCTGGGCCCGTTGCTTTTCAACCTGTACATCAATGACCTTACAGATGGAATCAAATCCACAGCGCTTCTCTACGCGGACGATACGAAACTTTATAGAGTCATAACCTGTCAGGAAGACTCAGATACACTCCAGGCTGACATCAAGCGGGTTGAGCTGTGGATGAGAAATTGGCTGATGGAGCTAAACATTCCTAAGTGTCACCACCTTGCACTTGGAAATCCATCGTTTTCCACATCATACTGCCTGGGAGAGGAAATTATATCCAAGAGTGAATCGGAGCGAGATCTAGGGATAATTGTGGACACAAGAATCGATTTTAGCCAGCATTATGCCTCGATCATAGCGAAGGCGAGCAGAGTTGCGGGCCTGATACGTCGTTCATTCAGGTTCACTGATGAGAAAATGCTTGTATCTTTATACAAGTCACTGGTTCGACCAATATTAGAATATGGCCACTGCTCAACGCGTCCGTTCTATAACAAAGACCTGGACTCCCTGGAAAAGGTACAACGAAGAATAACGAAATTTCCAGCAGGCCTTTGCTTACTCTCCTACGAAGAGCGTCTCAAGCGTCTTGGTCTACCGGCACTTGCATACCGATTCCTGCGAGGCGACCTGATTGAGCTCTATAAACTTTGCCACAATTTTTACGATAATGTTTCAGCCGAGCAAATCGTACAGTTCAATCAGAGCCACCTTCGTGGTCATTCACTCAAATTGAAGGGACAGCGATTTGTCAAAGACATTGGTCGCTGGACGTTCCAGAACCGAATAGTGGAAGAATGGAATGCTTTGCCGGAAGAGGTCATCAGTTCCCCGTCCATTGACGCTTTCAAATCCAGGCTCGACAGCTACTATGGCCCAAGGGCATTTAGCCCAGAAATGTTTAGAAGAGAAATTTAGTTTATAATTTGTTGTTCATTTTGTAGAGGCCATGTGCCTTATTTTTGCATTATAATATTATTATTATTATTATTAAAAAAAGGGAAATGAACGCTTAACAATAAATATAGATGGTACAGCAAAATCCACAACAACAACAAAAGATAAATAAACGCAAAACAAGAAATACACAGCTAATGTATTAGCTGGCGCATTGGGCAATGGGCGGGAAGGCGGTTTGATGGTGGCAGAATATGTTCGCTTATTTCTTTTAGCTTCATAGTTGGGTCCGGGACAAAAAAATTCTCCATGATTCAGTGATTGCGCATGCGACGAGGAAGGTACAAAAGAAAAGAAATGTGTAGTAGCCAACTCAAACGAGGTACGGCTAGATTCCCAGTAGATCTCGGTATGATGGTGATGGGTAGACCAGACCATTAAAATTAGCCGAGAGTCCTTCTTATGTTACCTCTGAGCTGATTTGAAAATTGTAGATTTGCATCATGCAAGTGAGTCGAGCGACGACGAAGAGGTGTTGTCAAAGCAAATCAGTACAGGGAAAAAACAAGACGACAGCTGTCCACAATCTGCAGCATCAGTTGGGAAAGTAAGTTTTTTGCCCACGCATTTTTTTTATATCAATTTTGATCGGTACGGTGTCAGTAGCCTATATTTCAAAAAGCTAGGCTCAAAAACTTATGTGTACTCAACCGCTTTTTAAGATCCCAAAACGTAAGTGACGGGTGACTTCGTAAAAGTTCTCCGTCTGCCCATCCGTCTGTCAGCACGATAACTCGCGAAGGGGTTGGGTTTGTTTTTCGAATCTTGGTTTAAGTCTTCCTTGGGTCAAAGTGTAGATCAAGGTCGTAGATGGGCTTGTGTAGGGAGGGGGGGGGGGAGAGAAAGCTAATACGACAGTCGGTTTAAGGGTAAGGAGACAAGCTGAATCCATGTCTGACACTAATTTTCTCGCCAGACAAGTAGTTCGCCTGGAATCCCTCCGAAACCGGAGATTTGATAAAATTAAATGTTCATTCTTAATTCGAATAGAGTTCGCATTGGGGGCAAGAGGTGAAATCATTTCTGAACTTCATTTTCTTGTCAGAAAAGTAATTCTGACGGAATTTGCCAAAACCCGGAAATTTGCTTGAAATTTGTCAGTTTGTTTAAGCTGTTTATTGTAAAGTCGTTTATTGTAAAGTCGACAGTTCGCAACGATATACGGAGACGCCTGGATCGTCGGCTAGAGCGACAGGTTGTCAAGCATGAGATTCTTCGTTCGCCTCTCGTAGTAACCTGCTAATTTTGGTCCGCATACATTTTGCGAAGTTCTAGAGCTGCTAGGCTTCGATTAGAGATTCGACATACTGGTAAAGACACATGCTGAATCGATGTCTGTAGTTTATTTTCTTGCCGGAGAAGTATTTCGGTCGGAATCCGGAGAAACCGGAAATTTGGTGAAAGTAAATTTCTTTCTCGAGTTGATTAGAGGGTCGCCATAAGCGTAACGAGACATGCTGAATCCGTCTTTGATCAAAGATTTTTTTGTCAAAAAATTTGGTCAAATTTAACGATATTTCTAAAGTCGATTACAGATTAGATATATGGGGTGAACAATCTATATCTGACCTTAGTTTCCTTAGCTGGTTAGCCGTTTGGCCGTAATTAGTCAAAATACGATTATGGTATCATTTTGTTTTACATTTTCAAGTGGTTGACAAATAGTAACACCTGGCGAATAGCGGAAATCTACAAGACCCGATTGCACGGATAAATAAGTCCAATAAAATATTTCATTTCGCACTCATCGAAACCTATGGTCTTGTTGTTAGAAGCTTTAATATATACGGCCTTGAACTGTCCATCTGCAGTTTTGTGCAGCAGCTGAAACCGAAATCTGAATTGCTGTTGTACTGGAAAGCTAACAGAATAATAGTCTAATTCTCTTTTAGCCCAAGCGGAAGATTCCGAAAGAATATGTGCCTGCTCCTCGAACTGGCCCCCATGCTATATTAGTTACACTGCACCAGCTGACCTTGGACCCAGGACACAAAGGTATTCATCTCATTGGATCCATGCAAATCAGTCTCTTCAGCCTTCACCACAATATTTTATTATGGATGGATTTATCTGAAAAAGAGCGAATTTAGTGATCCGATAGGCGATAGAATACGCCGCCCATAGCCTTTTGCCAAATATTCTTGGCGTTCTTTTTCCGTTGTTGTTCCGTGTGGTCTAGCCCCCGATAATTGGTTGAACTTCTAACAGTTCGACCAATTATCGTTCATCCTCAACGCTTGTGATGGGTTCGGGAAGAGCAGCTTTTGAATGTTGAGGGCTCGACGATTATATTTCTTGTGGCGGTTTAAAGGAACAGTAAACTTGACTACGCAACTTTCGGCCATCAAACTGGCCTGGGGGGCTTAGATAAATGTACAGGGACTTATTGTCGACAGGACCCGCCATCTTTGTTATCTCGAAACCCCTCCTTATTGTTCCCAGAGCTAGCTGGCAGGGCCTTGCCCCTTATGCACTGTAGTGTAATACCAAACAAGAAAAGTACTCAGAACGTGTTGCTGGGTCATAGTCACCTTGGAAATAAAACATGACAACTACTTTTTTCTTAAAATCTGCTGCCAAAGTAAAAAGAAAGTTCTATTGTGAGCACAATTGTACTACCGGTGGCAACCCTGTTGACATACATTGTATTACTTTGTTTTTGGGGCAAAGATCGTGGGTTCGAGTCCTACTCCCGGCACACAAACCTTTTGCTTTTTTTTTTTGTTCTACTAACTCAAAAGTCGAACTCTCGGAAACTGCCCGGAAACTGCAATGGTCGTAACAAGAATTTTTCTAACTCTCAATATCGACTCAGGGTACATTCTTGATATGTCAGCTAGCTCCCTGAGCCAAGTTTGAGTCAAGTTTTCTGTTCCTTTAACACGGCGTCCCCTGTAAAACGCCGATAGTCATCGTGCATCGGGTGTCGGTTTGAAATTAAAAGCAGATCGCCAAAAAAGACGTATGGGTTATCTCGTATATTGTCTCTAATTCCAGTATATTTTTTGGGTCAACTGACGGATTTCAAGGGTGGGTCAACTGACGGATTTTAAGAGTGATTTTAGGAGTGGGCGAACTGACGGGTGGGCCAACTGACGGGTAGGCGAACTGACGGGTGGGTGTAGTGACAGGTGGGCGAACTGACGGGTGGGCGTAGTGACGGGTGGGTGAAATGACGGGTGGGCGAACTGACGGGTGGGAGAACTGACGGATTTTGGTGGGCCAACTGTCGGAAAAAGTGGGCGAACTGACGGAATTTTTAGGCGAACTGACGGGTGGGCCAACTGACGGGTTCCCCTCTAATCCCTTCGTATACCCGGATCGACCATGTCTGGGGTCAGGTCGTAGTGAACATACTTGTTATAAGAATTTCAGTTGTATCCTCTCCTAATTTGGTGTTTGCTTCACATATTTTTGAAATTTGTTGCAGGTTTTCTGACAAAGGCCGAACTGATAGATCGAGCACAGCCTGGCTGCGATGCATCGTTTACACGACCATCAGACCCCAAGTCGCGTTACACCGCTTGGAGTTCAGTGAGCGGGCTTATAAGTAAAAACCTGGTGGAGAAGTCAGGAAATCCGTCAAGGTAAGGAACCTTATGATTTAGACATATATATTTCTGTGAATCGTGATAGGCCTTCGCAATTACTGATCCATGGTTACATACGCATTGAGTATTTTGTTTTCCAGTAAGGTTTGGGATTTCAGTTAAGTTAAGGAACATTATTTGAGGTAATAGGGATAGGCTTGTATTATATCTTAAATTACCTTAAATCGGACTTGCCAACGACAAGGTATTTGGGGCTTCTCTGGGTATACAGTTATTAAAACGTTTAAGATAAAAGCCCATGCCAGCTGATCAAAAGTCGTAGGCTATCAGAGCTGTGGCCTACCAGAACCCATCCGTAGAACTAAATTTTATTTTCTTGAATCTTTATGTCTTGCGCCTGTCTTTGGGCATGAAAGACAAAAGATGTGTGGGGGGATAGAGAAGCGCAACCACTTTTTGGGATCCCAAAACGTTAGTGACGGATACCTATGACATCGTAAAAGTTGTCCGTCTGTCCGTCCGTCCGTCCGTCTGTCTGTAAGCACGATAACTCTCGAAGGGAATGAGATATTTTGATGAAACTTGGTGTGAGGCTTCTTTGGGTCAAGAGTAAGGTCGAGTTCGTAGATGGGCACTGTAGCCCTACATTTAGGGGTGGAGGAGGGGGTTTAAATTAAGGGACAAACAAAATATTTTGAAACAGCTAATGTGATAGTCGATTATGGGGTAAGAAGACATGCTGAACACGATAGTGAAAACCATTTTCTCGCCGGACAAGTAGTTCGCCCGGAATCCGGCCGAAACCGGAAAATTTGTTAAAAGTAAAAGTTTTATTTGAAGTTGATTAGATGTTCGATTTAGGGGTAAGAAGACATGCTGAACACGATGGTGAAAACCATTTTCTCGCCGGAAAAGTAGTTCGCCCGGAATCCGTCCGAAACCGGAAAATTTGTTAAAAGTAAAATTTGTATTTGAAGTTGATTAGATGATAGATTTAAGGGTAAGGAGATACGCTGAATCTGTATATGACAATCATTTTTTACCCGGACATATAGTTCGTCCAGAATCCGGTTGAAACCGGATTTTTTTATAAGTTAAAGTTTTATTTGAAGTTGATTAGACGTTCTTTATAGGGATAAGGAGATGCGCTGAATTCGTTTCTGAACTATCTTTTTTTGGCTGGACAAGTAGTTCGCTCGGAATTCGGCCGAAAACGGAAATTCGGCAGAAGTAAAGCAGGAAGTTTCGATCAGCATCGTCAAAATAAATATGGCTTATACAGGTATATCTGAACTTAATTTTCTCAGATGATTAGCCTGGCGAAGACTGGATCTGGCGTAGAGAAGACGTAGTTGGTCAAATATTAAATTTTTGGGATCCCATCGAAACCTTTGGTCTTGTTACTGCTTTGATTCGGTGCTGTGACACACCAGTGGGAAAATAAGCAGCAAAGCGTTTAGACAACGTGAAAGCGCTGAACTCTGTTAAAATAAATGTAAAACATTTGAAAGTGTCAAGGGATGGAAACGATGCTAGATCTGGCGAATAGTTGAAAAAAGATACCACGCCTGTATCCATAGATAGTACATTTCTGCGGGAGAAATTTCAGAGCTTAAAGGAAACCTGAACAATGAAACCATACTTGAACACACCATGGAGAATGCATTTACAGACATGGCCACGGAGAGCATTCTTCTCCTGAGCGTGACGTTTTCAGAATAGAGATGTTCGTTTCTGGAGGTTTGCACATGCAGACTCCAAGACAACAAGACCAAAGGTTTCGATGGGATCCCAAAAATTTTATATTTGACCCAGACAACTACGTCTTGACTACGCCAGATCCAGTCTTCGCCAGGCTAATCATCTGAGAAAATTAAGTTCAGATATACCTGTATAAGCCATATTTATTTTGACGATACTGATCGAAACTTCCTGCTTTACTTCTGCCGAATTTCCGTTTTCGGCCGAATTCCGAGCGAACTACTTGTCCAGCCAAAAAAAGATAGTTCAGAAACGAATTCAGCGCATCGCCTTATCCCTATAAAGAACGTCTAATCAACTTCAAATAAAACTTCAACTTCTAAAAAAAATCCGGTTTCAACCGGATTCCGGACGAACTATATGTCCGGATAAAAAATGATTGTCATATACAGATTCAGCGTCTCTTCTTACCCTTAAATCTATCATCTAATCAACTTCAAATACAAATTTTACTTTTAACAAATTTTCCGGTTTCGGCCGGATTCCGGCGAACTACTTGTCCGGCGAGAAAATGGTTTTCACCATCGTGTTCAGCATGTTTTCTTACCCCTAAATCGAACATCTAATCAACTTCAAATAAAACTTTTGCTTTTAACAAATTTTCCGGTTTCGGCCGGATTCCGGGCTAACTACTAGTCCGTCGAGAAAATGGTTTGCACCATCGTGTTCAGCATGTCTTCTTACCCCTAAATCGAACATCTAATCAACTTCAAATAAAACTTTTGCTGTGAACAAATTTTCCGGTTTCGGCCGGATTCCGGACTAACTACTTGTCCGGTCAAAAAATGGTTTTCACTATCGTGTTCAGCATGTCTTCTTACCCCTAGATCGAACATCTAATTAACTTCAAATAAAACTTTTACATTTAACAAACTTTCCGGTTTTGGCCGGATTCCGGGCGAACTACTTGTCCGGCGAGAAAATGGTTTTCATTATCGTGATCAGCATGTCTTCTTACCCCATAATCGACTATCACATTAGCTGTTTCAAAACACTTTGTTTGTCCCTTAATTTAAACCCCCTCCCCCACCCCTAAATGTAGAGCTACAGTGCCCATCTACGAACTTGACCTTACTCTTGACCCAAAGAATACTCACACCAAGTTTCATCAAAATATCTCATTCCCTTCGAGAGTTATCGTGCTTACAGACAGACAGACGGACGGACGGACGGACGGACGGACGGACGGACGGACAGACGGACAACTTTTGCGATGTCATAGGTATCCGTCACTAACGTTTTGGGATCCCAAAAAGCGCAATTCATTCAAATCTTGTACAGCGCTGGTCGGATCGTATTGGAATTTCTTCTAGATATTCGTTTGGGCTTAACTGGTTAAAAAATATTCCAGAAGAAGGGTTGATTGGAGACATTTGTTTATTTCTAAAATTGTTCGGTACTGAAATAAGGACAGATGCAAAATGGAGCAAAAATCATAGCTTGGAAACACTATTTCATATTTGGATTGGGTTTTTCTGTAGGAAATGTTAAAGTTTAACTGAAAAGCCAACTTATTTTTGTGTCATTTAGTTGAATACACTGAATTATTTGGATTCTGCAAAGGGATTTTTATGGCACTTGCAGCTTCGCTCAAGTGCCATATACCGATCACTTTTCCGTCGGTCGGTCGGTCTGTCTGTCGGTCGGTCGGTCGGTCGGTCGGTCGGTCTGTCGGTCCGCTGATTGCGAGTTAGGGTACTTGCAGATGTGCTAGGACGATGAAACTTGGCAGGAAAATCAGGGACCCGACCAAACTAACCTGGAAATAATCAGTTTCCCGATCCGACCATCTGGGGGGGAGTGGTGGGCCGAGGAATTCTGAAAATTAAGTAGTTTTTGTCACACTTTTTCGAGTTGGGGTACTTCCAGATGTGCTAGGACGATGAAACTTGGCAGGAGCATCAGGGACTCGACCGGACTAACCTGGAAATAATCAGTTTCCCTATCCGACCACCTGGGGGGGGGGTGGAGAGCTGGGGAATCCGGAAAACTGGAGTAATGTGTAACTTTCGTACGGGTGATCGGATTGGAATGAAACTTTATAACTGAATAAATGGCACACCTCTGATGTCCGATTTGAAGTCCGGACCGGATTCGACAGTTATGGGGGAGTTGGGGGGGGGGGACCGGAAATCTCGAGAAACGGTTAGAATGGAAGGATCGGAGTGAAACTTGCTGGGAAGAACAGGCATCTGCTCCAGATAAATCGTTTATATATTTGGATTGGATCCGGACACTGGGGGGGGGGGGTGGAGGGGATTTTCCCGGAATTCCGGTAATGGCGGTTTCTGGGATTTTCACGACGAAACTGGGGAGGCGAATCAGGGACCCGATCAAACTGACTTATAAATACAAATTTACATGATCCGATAGTCGTGGGGGGAGTAGCGGGAGGGGGAATCCGGAATATTGAGTCATGCGTAACTTTGGAACGGTTGATCGGATTAGAGTGAAATTTGATAACTGATCAGAGGACATGTCTTTGGTGATCTTTGTCATGTCCGGACCGGATTCGGCAACATATGGTGGGGGGGGGGTAATACGCGACCGGCTCAGACTGGGGAGATCGGGATGGAACTTTGTGGGAATAATAAAGATATGCTCTGGATAAATCACTTACAGAACCGGATTGGCTCCGGCGGTTGTGGGAGATTTCGAGGGGAGGTTCGGAATTCAGGTGATCGCGATTTAAGGTACTTCCAGACCGGGACGATGGAACTGGGCTGGAATATTAGAGATTTGACAAGATTGGCTCAGAAATCGCCACTTTCCAAATCCGACATTCCTTAAAGTACCAATCTTGACCGTAAATTTAGAAAAATACTTTTGAGCAAATTATACATTTCCATGATCCCCATGAGCCCATTATCATTTTTGCCTCAAGGGTTTTGCTTACAAATGAAGTTCTAGCTCCCTTAAAGTGCGCATGTGAACCGCAAGGTCGAAAACTACTTTTTTTTTAATCAAACGATACATCTCAACCCATGATCATTTGTGCCACAAGGGTTTTGCTTAAAAATTTATTTTATCACCCTTAAAGTGCACATTTTAACCGAAAAGTGAAAAAAAATTACTTTTTACCAAACGGTATATATCAATGATCCCTAAGGGCCTGTGATCGTTTTGTCTCAATAGTTTTTCTTGCAGATGAATTTCTAGCGCCTATAAAGCTCGTATCATTACAGCCAAGTTCTAAAACAAAATACTTTTTCTCTAGCTCCCTTAAGTGCGCATCTGAACCGCAAAGGTAACCTTAAAAGTACTTTTGATCAAACACTACATCTCAACCCATGTAAGTGCCATATGAGCTTACAGCTCTTGTTTTGTTTTCCACTATCTGCTCTAGTTATGGCGTTCAGAATATCTGCGGCCGTCCCCACAGCGAAAATTCTACTATGACGCGGGAAATTTTTATCTAAACACAAACAAGGCTTTTTAGTGGGCAGTGGCGATATTGGTGAAGATTGCTTCGTGCCTGAACAAAAAAAAGTCATCAATCTTTCTTGTAAGGCATACAACAAATTAGAGGTACCACAAATAACACGGGAATTCCACTATTTGAAAATCGATTATTCCTGAATAGCGGAACAACCAAGTAACGCATTTTCAGCGGGTCTTCAAGCCAATTTAAGTGAATAAGTGATGGGTAACTAGATTGTCCTATCCCAGTCCTTTTCGCTTAAACTTTACCGTAAGTCATACAGATAGGGATGATACTTGGTACTCTTCATTCAGGTGTCCTTTAAACACATTTTACAGCACTTAATAAAGATGTTACTTGCAAAATTATTTTCGATGAAATGTCAGTTCGCATTTCGTTTATTTACAAGTATACAGTGAGCAGAAAGAACAAAAAATGAATCTCATTTAGCATAATACTGAAACACGCCAGTGAACTCGGGAAGAACAAGAAACGTCACCCAAACGAACCCTCTAAATTGATTTAAATCCTGTGTAAACCAATCATCAACGATCGTTGTCGTGACGTTTCTGGCTCTTCGCTGGGCACACGGCGATTCTTCATCGGTACCAAGAGTTAGTCCTCAAGAGTATTCAGCAATGCTACCGCAGCAAAGTTTGGGTATCTGATTTTTCTTCATTACATGGCTGTCTCTATTACAGATTCTCCTTGACCAGAGAGGGTGTGGAACTTGCAGAAAAAATCGTCGCTGTGACTTTGAACGGCCCATCGACTACTGCAAGAGGCAGTGACAGCTACTCTGAACCTGAGGAACCTGAAGTGCCCCCTCCTAAGAAGAAAAGGATGGTGACGGCGTCTAGGAGAAACACCGATAAAGAGAAAAGCAAGAAAGGTGTAAAGACAACCACCCTTCCCGTTTCTAACGGGTCTTCCGGATTTGTGACGCAGATCGACTTAGACGATGACGACAGTCGGTCTTTTACAGTTTCAAAACCTATGCCTACCAGCCAAGAGATAACAATAAGTGATTCCTCTGATGATGAGAAGGGGATGAGCCAGTTATCGAACCTGGGCCAGCACTCCCAGAATAGTTTTGTTTCAAAGTCTCGCAGTCCTATTAGAAAGGTAGTTGAGGAACGCGAGTTGGACCCCATTGCCTCTCTTGGTGTGGAGAGGGGCCACTCCCCGGTGAAAGTTGCGGATAACATTAGTGACGAAGGTTCTGCCTCTCAAGGTAGAAAGGCTTCCAAATTCGTGTTCAAACCGAAAACATGGACTGGTCTGGGTACCGTTAGCAGCTCCTCACATGTAACGACAGTTTCTTCGCAGCAAGAAATTCACCATGTGGAAGGATACGAAGTGAACCAGTGTACCAGTAGTCGAGGAAGTAATGCTGCTCTGACCACCGCTTCTTACGATACTAAAAGCTCTGTGAATTGCGAAAGCCTCTGCAAAGCTGACAATAGGGAACATCCAGAAAGTGATGACGGTTTGCCCGATTTTTCTGATTTGTTCGGGCGTTCCGGCACCAGTAAAAATTCTTCCATTGAAGCTCCTGCTTTTACTGTGGCTGCTAAGAAGCCGAAGTTCTTGTATGTTTATGTTGATGCCGATGGGAAGACCACGCGCTTGAAAGACCGAGCTGAAGTTCTTTTTCAGGAGATGGACTTTTTCACTGGATATGGATGTTACTGTGTCAAAAAGGACCTGTTCACATCAGGGAGGAAATACCGAAATCTTTCAGAGCGGTAAGTGTGTTCACCCCCCCCCCCCCTCCGTTCAAGCGTTGTCAAAACTCCAAAACAGTGGTGCCATTTCAATAAACCTTAGGGGGGGGGGAGCACATCGATTTTGGGCCACAATCCCAGTTCATTACACAGATTCAAAATTTAATATCTCTTTTTAGGATAAATTCAAAGTAGTTTTCAAATAGGCCATACCCTAAAGTAAAGTCATTGCTTTGCATTTTGTCCTTTGAAACCTATTTAGCGGCCATGAAATATCGAGAGGAAGATTTTTAAATGTATGGGAGCCATGTGCCCCCCCCCCCAATGACGTCCCTGATCCAAAGCACAGTGTAGTGGATCAGCTCCTGGGGGATTGTCTTGTCTCCTATAAATATGGTCGATGTCTGTGTACAGCAGGGCTCTCGCACTCGCTTTCTCGTTAACTGCGGCAATAGCCTCTGTTTAATAGATGCGGGAAATTGGAAGCTCATATGGAGGCCATCTGGCCTTATTTTAAACTAAAGAAAACATGAAGTGCGTTTCCGCGTTAAATCCTGTGCTATCGTGTTTTACTGATACGGCCGCCTCTCGCTTTACCCTATCCAGCTCTTTACTTTTCCTTTTCTCAGTATAGCTCCATACGTTTTCTCTGCAAATTTTGTAGCTAGAAATAAAATTATTCATTATCTTTCTTTCCAGGGACAATGGCATCGTCAAAGTTTTCCTTGACGACAGTTGCTGCGGCGATTTAGCACCATGTTCGAACCTTCGCGAGATCGAACCAGTCCCTCCACGTACCTGCTCTAGCTTAGTATCCGTGCAACCCGTTCCCCCAATTAGCACGAGAAGCAGGCCTGAAGAGATTGACCAAGATAACCAAAATTGGCCATCTTCACTTGCAAGTACTAGTACTGAAAGTTCTCAGACTGCATCGCACATTCAACCAAAAAGCAAACAACGTAAATTTGTGTCCTTGGTTAAAGTCGGTAGTGATTTGCCGAGTCAGGGTCTAGTGGCTTTGGGGGACCAATCTTCCATGGCGGCGAAGTCTAGCCCAGTGGTTTCTTTAACTGGCCATTCTTTGCTGAGCGTTTCTCAAACAGTGACAAGCAGTAGCAGTCAGTCTTTGACTAGTCAACGAGGTGTAGTGCCATTGACAAAACCCAGCAGTGACTTTACGAACTTGCTCCATACGGTGTCCGTATCCTCGACTGCTGGTCTTTCTAGAGAAGCGACCTCGCGAGATTCATCACAGTCGGCGGAGGTGGATCCGATAGTTTTGATACCTGGAAGCTTTAAGGTCATCTTGCTTGTCGACACTGGCGAAACTGCTGGGTAAGTTGTAGGCGGTTACTTTAGTCATCGGTATTTTTAGTTTTAGTCATTCTGCGCCATGTAGCGATGGACTTGTGAGCCGTGCTGTGGCATATAATAACGCTTGTTTATTCAGCCAAAAGGCCATACAAGTTTTACACGTTTCACTTTACAAATAAACCATTACACCTCTATAAACTACTATGCTAAACTTTCATTCCTAAGACTAAATCCTCTAGTCACATATTTGCTTATATCTACGATACACTTGGGGTTCGTAGATTTCAGGATACGGGGAAGCGATACCGACCCTCCCCCAAAAATTATTACTCTCAAATGCGAAAGCGCTTGGCACTCTAAGAGGAAGTGGTTCAAATCTTCCTCCTGCACCTCGCAAAGAGGGCAAAGGTAATTCTCTCCCGTGCCAGCTTTCCTCCTATTGAAAAGTTTCTTTTTACTAGGGATCGGCAGACTGTTAGATCGGAGCTGGAACCAAATTTTTAATGTAGCAGGATCCAGTCCCAGCTTAAAATAATACTCAAACCCAAACACATCTTTTATTTCAGCATACAACTTAAGAGTTTCTGAAGTTTGGAGTTTTACTTGCCAGTCTTGGATTTCTTGGTCTTCAATTATCTTTTCATACTTCCTCAAAATGTCTCCCTGATCTTGTGTCGGGCCTAATCCCTCATTCCATGCATAAGACAATCCTGCGTGGTCCAGGAGAGCTTTTACTTGAAGCGGCCACGATCTTGCTCTCCTTTCTTGTAACAAAAATGAATACGCACCTTTCTGCAGCCTTTCCTCTGGTAATTGAACTAGCTTGATCCAAAACCTTATAATCTGGACTAACCTATGCTTCCTTAGCGAAAATATTCCAAGGTCTCCTTTCAAAGCCTGTGTAGGAGTGGTAATGTGAACTCCAAGAATTCTCTTATAGTGTTGCAGCTGAAGCGATTCAAGTTGCACTGCCGCATCGAAACCCCAAAGTTCTGCGCCGTAATGAATTGTAGGAAGAACTTTAGTCGCGAAAATTTGTTTTTGCATCTTGAGCTCTTTTATCCCTGAAACACTTGGATTTCTCAAAATCGCCGATGACACTGCTTTCCCTCGTTTTACCATTTCCTTTATGTGTTCTTTCCACCCACCCTTGCTGGGGAGGATCATACCTAGATACTTAAAGCTTGTTTTCTGCTGCAACTCTATCCCATTGAAATAAAATTTGACACAATTTTCATCTTGCTTTTTGGCCTTTCCAGAAAAAATTACAACTTCAGTTTTTTTAACGTTCAGGGTCAGCTTCTTTTTATCTAGATATTCTTTAAGAATATTTAAAAGGTTTTGCAGATCTTGTGGTGTCTTTGCGAACAGCGCTGCGTCATCAGCAACAAGATCAAAGATTTCGATGGGATCCCAAAAATATAATATTTGACTCAGACAACTACGTCCTGACTACGTCTTGTCTACGCGAGATCCAGTCTTCGCCAGGCTAATCATCTGAGAAAATTAATTTCAGATATACCTGTATAAGCCATATTTATTTTGACGATACTGATCGAAACTACCTGCTTTACTTCTGCCGAATTTCCGTTTTCGGCCGAATTCCGAGCGAACTACTTGTCCAGCCAAAAAAAGATAGTTCAGAAACGAATTCAGCGCATCTCCTTATCCCTATAAAGAACGTCTAATCAACTTCAAATAAAACTTTAACTTATAAAAAAAAATCCGGTTTCAACCGGATTCCGGACGAAGTATATGTCAGGGTAAACCAGATCCAGTCTTCGCCAGGCTAATCATCTGAGAAAATTAAGTTCAGATATACCTGTATAAGCCATATTTATTTTGACGATACTGATCGAAACTACTTCTGCCGAATTTCCGTTTTCGGCCGAATTCCGAGCGAACTACTTGTCCAGCCAAAAAAAGACAGTTCAGAAACGAATTCAGCGCATCTCCTTATCCCTATAAAGAACGTCTAATCAACTTCAAATAAAACTTTAACTTATAAAAAAATCCGGTTTCAACCGGATTCCGGACGAACTATATGTCCGGGTAAAAAATGATTGTCATATACAGATTCAGCGTATCTTCTTACCCTTAAATCTATCATCTAATCAACTTCAAATACAAATTTTACTTTTAACAGATTTTCCGGTTTCGGACGGATTCCGGGCGAACTACTTGTCCGGCGAGAAAATGGTTTTCACCATCGCGTTCAGCATGTCTTCTTACCCCTAAATCGAACATCTAATCAACTTCAAATAAAAGTTTTACTTTTAACAAACTTTCCGGTTTTGGCCGGATTCCGGGCTAACTACTTGTCCGGCGAGAAAATGGTTTTCACCATCGTGTTCAGCATGTCTTCTTACCCCTAAATCGAACATCTAATCAACGTCAAATAAAACTTTTGCTTTGAACAAATTTTCCGGTTTGGGCCGGATTCCGGGCTAACTACTTGTCCGGTCAAAAAATGGTTTTCACCATCGTGTTCAGCATGTCTTCTTACCCCTAAATCGAACATCTAATCAACTTCAAATAAAACTTTTACTTTTCACGAACTTTCCGGTTTTGGCCGGATTCCGGGCGAACTATTGGTCCGGCGAGAAAATGGTTTTCACCATCGTGTTCAGCATGTCTTCTTACCCCATAATCGACTATCACATTAGCTGTTTCAAAATATTTTGTTTGCCCCTTAATTTGAAACCCCTCCCCCACCCTTAAATATAGAGCTACAGAGCCCATCTTCGAACTTGACTTGTACTTTGACCCAAAGGATCCTCCCACCAAGTTTCATCAAAATATCTCAATCCCTTCGAGAGTTATCGTGCGTACAGACGGACAGACGGACGGACGGACGGACGGACGGACGGACAACTTTTGCGATGTCATAGGTATCCGTCACTAACGTTTTGGGATCCCAAAAAGCAACACTGATAAAGCAAAATTCCCTAGACTAACTGTTGGAGCCCAACGACTTTGAAAAAAATCCACAGTATCATTAATATATAAACAGAACATTCGCGGGGACAGGGAACTACCTTGTTTTACTCCTTTTCCAATTTCGAAAGGTGATGATGTACCTTTTCCCACTATCCTGACAATGCCTCTCGTCGCCCTATACATATCCGCTAATAAACTTACAAATACCCTAGGCAGGCCTACTCTTAGCATCTCTACAAATAGAAGGACTCTATCAACACTATCGAAAGCTTTTTCTAAGTCTATAAATGCTACGTATAACTTACTTTGTCCTTTGGTATGCTTCTCAATCATCGCTTTCAACACAAAAACTCTGTCTATTGTAGCCTTGGATGGGTCTGAAATTCCAGTTAGTAGGAAAAGCCGCAGAGTCGCCTTGTACTCGTACTACTACTCGTATGTTCCTAGTACTGCCTAGTGTCGGGATTAGAAGTTGCTCCATGGAACTGCCGGAAATTCCGGATTTTAGAAAACACTGGCAACACGCCAATCGAATAAATCATGTCAGTCGGATCAGTAACAACTGCTTTCGCGTCGCTGTAAGGACAATGAGGTTCCGCGAATTCTCACACATTCTGTGCATGGTATATAGAACTCTCCTCACAATAGTCACAATTCCCATGGGGCGAATAGAAATCTGATTCCAAGCTCGACATCACCACTCACCCAAACAGATATACTGTCGTTCTGTATGCCTATTTCTAAATTCCAGGTCGCTGGCGCGGAGCAACCAAAAGGTCCTAACACACGACGAGCTGAAGAAGCAAGATATGCCATTCGAAGTCCGACGATTAAGTGTTGGCGACTACTTATGGATAGCACGAAGTACCACAAACCCCGATCTCGAACTTGTTTTACCTTTCATAATAGAAAGAAAGAGAATGGATGATCTGGCCTGCAGTATCAAAGATGGTCGGTACAAGGAGCAGAAGTTTCGGATGAGACGGTCAGGGATACAGAACCTCATCTATTTGGTTGAAGAATATGGGAGCAGACAGCATCTTGGCCTTCCCCAGCGGTCTGTGATTCAGGCGGTGATAAACACGCAGGTTGTTGACGATTTTCGGATACGCTGGACGAAGAGCACAGCCGAGTCCGTGTCGTACGTGAAGCGCATGACGACCCTCTTGGCAAAGAAATACTCCGTGAGTAGAGCTTTCTGTTCCGGAACTGATAACCATGTAGGAGAAATGCCCTCTTCGTCTTACTGTGTATCGCCATGCAGCAACTCCCGGCTTTAATATTGTACCTAGCCCCCCGATAAAGTTTATTAGAAAGTGAACGGGAATTTTTTTTTTTTTTTTCAACCGCACGAGTTAAACACGCAAATTCTATTGGGGTAATTTTGTTTGTAACCCGGAGCAAGGTTATCAGAAAATCAACGGGATTTTTTTTTCGACCGCACTAGATGAAGACGCCATTCCTACTGGGGATGACTTTGGGCTCCTGGGTCGCTCTGACATGAGCGCCGTTCTAGTATAACGAACAAGGTACAGGCAACGGCCCATAAGAAGTTGTTTAGAATTTAGTTCGCAAGGGCTTTCCACCGCCTATCCTTTTACAGAGCGATGTATTCCCCCTTGTCTAAGGTCAGTCAGACCAGGAACAAGATTGACCTAGAGAAACTTATAAGCGGGGGAAGAAACAAACGCCGTCGAGAAACCATGCCAGTGGTAGCCTCTTGATAAATAATTGTGAACCGCATATTTGGGCCTATAGTGCAAGCAAGAGAATATCGTTGGCAGTAGTATCCAAACCGAGCCAAGGACTAATTAGGAGTATGGACCGGGTTTTGCCGATGATTTTAAGTCAAGTATTGGTAGTCCTAATGCCTGTCCATCCGTTTTGAAAACTAAAGCCAATAGTTACGTGTAATGAGAATTCTGAAAATTCCCAATGGGACATCCGAGTGGGATTTGATGCAACCTTGGCTTTAGGTGCACGGGATGTCAATGTGCCGGGAACAGTTGCCGAACTGTATATTCCCTACAAGCATCATAGTGCAACTAAATTAAAACCAGAAACTAACTGGATTGGCCGTCACTTAAACCCCGTCCCGTGCAGAACCTATTTCTGTAGCAGTTACCCTTATCTCTTGTAAACTTGACTTTCTCCTCAAGGCGAAGACTCTAGTAAGCTCCTCGGCGCCCGAGAGATCCACAAGTACAGATTCTGAGACCCTCATGACTTTCAAAGAATTCAGCAAGCACTGCAACAAGAGAAAGGTAAGTCAACCCTATCAAAGTTTAGCAAATATTTACTGAGCGTAGAATTGGGATTAGAACCCGCCAGCGTTTTAAGTTGCTCATCGTTTTCCATTGCCAGATCCTTGATTTGTTCTAAGCTCCCCAGAGTCGATAGCCCATGTTGTGAAAATTTCAGTCGGCTTTGCATTTTGCTGCTGCCGTTTCTGCTTTGACGACAAAGCCTGATCCTTCTGCAGTATGAAAGCTACATCGAATGCGATTGATTGCTCGTGTGCGACAAAAAAAAATCTATCCGTTCTCCCTAGTCGTTGTGGCTGCTTCCAGCTGGATGTTTATCGTAAGTTCGGATTACTGCTTCGTGCCCAGCCTGTTTCAGAGATGGAAATGCGTGCGCCTCTGCTTTCTGCAGGGCAGGCCTCGAAGCATGTGATAACTGATCAGAGCCTCGTTTTTGTTGCAATAGTGCGGCCGCATCGCTGCGGCAGCACTTCTTTGTTTCTGCACAAGATGCGTTTTTTGGATTCACTGCTTGCAAGCTTTCTTCTTGGTTGAAGCAGCACATTGCAGGGAAGCACAGACTTGGTCGGTAAGCAAGTCAAGGATTCTCAAGAAGCGCTGCCGTCTTCCACGAAAGCACTGCAGTGCAAAAACGAATGTGGAAAGAATCGGCCCGGAAGCGGCCGAGAAGTGGACGTGCAGCGTGCAACAACAAGACCAAAGTTTTCGATGGGATCCCAAAAATTTAATATTTGATCCAGACATCTAGGTCTTGTCTTCGCCAGATCCAGTCTTCGCCAGGCCAATCATCTGAGAAAACCACGTTCAGATATACCTCTATAAGCCATATCTATTTTGACGATACTGATCGAAACTTCCTGCTTTACTTCTGCCAAATTTCCTTTTTCGGCCGAACTCCGAGCGAACTACTTGCCCAGCAAAACAAAAAGATAGTTCAGAATCTCCTTATTCCTATAAAGAACATCTAATCAACTTCAAATAAGACTTTAACTTCTAAAAAAAAAATCCGGTTTCAACCGGATTCCGGACGAACTATATGTCCGGTTAAAAAATTATTGTCATATACAAATTCAGCGTCTTTTCTTACCCTTAAATCTATCATCTAATCAACTTCAAATAAAAATTTTGCTTTTAACAAATTTTCCGGTTCTGGCCGGATTCCGGACGAACTACTTGTCCTGCGAGAAAATGGTTCACCATCGTGTTCAGCATGTCTTCTTACCCTAAATCGAACATTTAATCAACTTCAAAAAAACATTTTGCTTTTAACAAATTTTCCGGTTTTGGCCGGATTTTGGACGAACTACTTGTCCGGCGAGAAAATGGTCTTCACCATCGTGTTCAGCATGTTTTCTTACCCCTGAATCGAACATCTAATCAACTTCAAATAAACATTTTTCGCCGGATTCCGGGCGAACTACTTGTCCGGCAAGAAAATAGTTTTCACCATCGTGTTCAGCATGTCTTTTTACCCCTAAATCAATCACCTAATCAACTTCAAATAAAACTTTTACTTTTAACAAACTTTCCGGTTTTGGCCGGATTCCGGATGAACTACTTGTCCGACGAGAAAAAAACTTTCATATTCGGATTCAGCGTGTCTACTTACCCCTAAATCAACTATCTAAATAGCTTTTAAAAAATATTTCTCTTGCCCTTTAATGTGAAACCCCTCCCCCACCCTCAAATATATGGCTACACAGCCCATCTTCGAACTTGACTTGTACTTTGACCCAAAGGATCCTCTCACCAAGTTTCATCAAAATATCTCAATCCCTTCGAGAGTTATCGTGCTTACAGACGGACAACTTTTGCGATGTCATAGGTATCCGTCACTAACGTTTTGGGATCCCAAAAACGAGGCTCAGGAATCGGTACAGAGATTTGGAAGCATCGTGTTGGTAACGACTATGCGCTTCGGGAGACTGAGAATATGTAGTACATGCCAGATGCGTCATTTCGCGAAAATCTAGGAGAGGCAATGGCGTAATTCCTGATCATTTGCTCGGTCGGAGTCAAATTACACCTCTGGTACATGGTCATCAAGCGTAAAGCCATAAAGTGCTATCAAGCCTTTCAGATATCTGTCAGGAATTTTTTCTATCAGATTTCCGAAAAAAACAGAGGGAGGCCTCGTAAGTCCGGTCGCGTGCTTGAAATCTTTCTTTTTCACAGGCTCTGACCGTCTCGGAAACTTTTGGCAAGCAGCTCATGCAGTTACATGGCGTCTCAGGCAAAAAGGCTGCAGCCATCATCAGTCGCTTCCCGACTCCCGACAGCCTATTTCAGGCCTATGAAGCCTGCAGTTCTGAAAAAGATAGGGAAGAGCTGATCAGCGGAGGGAAGGCGAACAAGACCGGCATAAGTGCGCAAATCAGCAAGACCATCCACATGCTGTACAATCGCAGGTCTCTATAGGACCTCTATAATCTAGAACAGATGCAGATCAAAAGAAGCAAGCAAGCTTGCTTTCTTCTTCTAGATGCTTCTAGCAAGCTTTGCCGATCAGAAGAAATTTGGGATTTGAAAGCTTACATTTTACTAGGAGATATCCTGGCTTCCGGTATCTGAAGGCCATTCTAGCTTTCTAACCTCGACATTAAAATTTGAAGTGTCTTTTTACAAAGAAGATTATTATTTTGTATGATGATGGAAGTCTTGTCCGTTCTGAGAATTATAACAGTATTATCCGACTTTTAGTGCTCATCTTCAGATGATGTAATTCCATACAGAAAAATCAAACGTCAAAGTGCTCATCAGTAAAAGAAATTGTTCGACCGTCCGTTTTCGCCAATCGCAATTGCTAACAGTTCTTTTTTTCGACACTTGGCCAACTAGGAGATATCCTGGCTTCCGGTATCTCCGCTATCTTTCTAACCTCGACATTAAAATCTGAAGTGTCTTTTTACAAAGAAGATTATTATTTTGTATGATGATGGAAGTCTTGTCCGTTCTGAGAATTATAACAGTATTATCCGACTTTTAGTGCTCATCTTCAGATGATGTAATTCCATACAGAAAAATCAAACGTCAAAGTGCTCATCAGTAAAAGAAATTGTTCGACCGTCCGTTTTCGCCAATCGCAATTGCTAACAGTTCTTTTTTTTCGACACTTGGCCAACTTCTAAATACGCACTTCAGGAACAGGGTAGCGTGACAGTTTGGTTCTCCAGCTACTATGCTCCGGAGCACGCATGGCGAGACGATAAAGGACCCCTGAATCACGATTGATAAACAGAAGAATGTATGAGAATACTTTATTCAGGAACGGTCAATAGCTGCCGCTAGTTTTAGTGGGTACGAGTCTTGCTTAGGACAATGACCCATAATTTTCAGGATCATCGCTGACGATTCTCGAAGGGAATCCGATGGCTGAGATATTCTAGAACGTCCGTTTGCTTTTACTTTGCTTACCGCTCTCGTATGGCGCCCACGGCGCGTCTCCTTGGGCTGGGCCGACTCTCGGGAATCAAGCCGCATCTCCTTTGAAATAACCTATACGGTGCAGAGACATGTTTTCGCCAGTCGCAATTGCTAACAGTTCTTTTATTTCGACACTTGGCCAACTTCTAAATACGCACTTCAGGAACAGGGTAGCGTGACAGTTTGGTTCTCCAGCTACTATGCCCCGGAGCACGCATGGCGAGACGATAACGGACCCCTGAATCACGATTGATAAACAGAAGAATGTATGAGTATACTTTATTCAGGAACGGTCAATAGCTGCCGCTAGTTTTAGTGGGTACGAGTCTTGCTTAGGACAATAACCCATAATTTTCAGGATCATCGCTGACGATTCTCGAAGGGAATCCGATGGCTGAGATATTCTAGAACGTCCGTTTGCTTTTACTTTGCTTACCGCTCTCGTATGGCGCCCACGGCGCGTCTCCTTGGGCTGGGCCGACTCTGGGGAATCAAGCCGCATCTACTTTGAAAATTAACCTATACGGTGCAGAGACATGCCCTTGAGAATAGACAGTGATGATCCAAAAATCGTAAGCCCTTGATTAGGACAATCCTTCAAGGAAATGCGGTACTTGTATTACTGGTCTACTCGTCCACAGTAATCACTCAGCCGATTCTTTCCTCGAAAACTTCAGATTCAAACGATATTTCAGTTAATTTTCGCTTGTACTACGATCGAATCACTACGCTTTTGCATCCTCCGGACCGAGCATCTCATAGCCAGACGATGGGAAAGCCGATTTGCCTCGGTTTTATAACGAAAAGAATGAAATCAAAATCTTGAGGACGTTTAAATGTGTTTTTTTCCTAGTTGTAGTCTCCTTGAAGGGCAAAATGGAAGTTATACAATGACAAAGGAGAGGGAATTCTTTTTCTGCGTACTGCATTTCCTTTCATTAGGCCTGCCAACCGCTTGGATCTGTTACTTACTACGCTTCATCGTAACTATAGTCCTAGTAAGGTTCGACTAAAGGCACTTATTATACACACGGGACTAGCTTAGGGCAGGCGAAAATAGCACTGAGAACATCCCAGGCCGTTCTGCGGTCAGGGTTATAGGACGTCGGTCCCTCAACGGAATTTGCATGAACAAACCCCCCATGACCATAACTTGTCTGTTAAAAATCTGACAATAGTGGCGAATTGTCCTAGAGTTGTGCCAAGGGGAGGACACTGGCACAGAGTAAAACTGCCAAGCAACAAAATTACACATTTATATTTCTGTGTATGGCCCTATTAAGCCTGATCTTATCAGACGTTAGGGCAGGTCAACGAAACGTCATTTAGACTAAAACAAATTACTAACTTTCGACAAAAGGCGATTTGGGCAAAAACAGCGTACGGGCATATTAACAACGCAACAATCCGAAAAATAAACTACTCCACTAGAAGAGCTCAGTTCCCAACTGATAGTGTTGGGCGATATTCGATATCGATAACGATATATCGGACCAAATATCGATATCGAATTCCGAAACGTAATATATATTATCGCCCGAGGAATGCAAGGGTGATAATGATTATAACACTAGTACACTGTGCAGTCCCATGATACCTAAAGGGTTTATTTCAGCTTTTTTTTTTTTTTTTTTTTGCTACTGCCTTGAACAGAGCTGCTTTTTATTTCAGTTTTTTTTTTTTTTTTTGAACAGTGCTTTTTATTTCAGCTTTTTTTTTTTCTTTTTTTTTTTTTTTGAACAGAGCTTTTTATTTCAGCTTTTTTTTTTTTTTTTTTTTTTTTTCAGTCCCAAGATACCTAAATGGTTTATTTCAGCTTTTCTTTATTCAGAATTGTATGTTATATATATTACCCCGGTGTTAAAAGAAAAAAGTTCCAACCGTGCGATATCAAAAATTATTATCGCATGGCTGAAACGCATGGTTTTTAATAGGAAAAAGTTCCAACCGGTCGATATCAGTGATATCGCATGGTTGGAACTTTTTCCTATTAAAAGCCATGCGTTTCAGCCATGCGATAATAATTTTTGATATCGCACGGTTGGAACTTTTTCCTATTAAAAGCTATGTGTTTCAGCCATGCGAGAACTTTTTTCTTTTAACATTTTTGTTATCGCATGGTGATAATGAAATGATGAAATAATGAAATGAAATAACCATGTAATACCAGAAAATTTTTGCACGGG
Source organism: Branchinecta lindahli (assembly GCA_023053555.1). Lineage (NCBI taxonomy): Eukaryota > Metazoa > Arthropoda > Branchiopoda > Anostraca > Branchinectidae > Branchinecta > Branchinecta lindahli. Next base: position 12,071,273 of record JAKZAO010000007.1, on the reverse strand, counting down.
GTAGGATAGGACTGATATCATGGGACTGCATGGGGTGCTAGTGTTATATATCGATATCGAATTTCGAAACGTAAATATCGATATCGAAAACGACATTTGTACATTTATAATTATTGAAAATAATCCAACTTAAGTTACATTTGTATCTCCGAAATTGGAGCAATATATTTTTCGTACCGTAGTTCTGCAGTTTTTATTTATTCGAAGTTTGAGATGATGTAAAATGCTTTTTTACAATTTTGTTCTTAACTTTTGGCGAAACGTGATGTATACCACACCGAAACATGGTACCGAAATATCGATATCGACATATCGAATATCGAAAGTGAAAATATCGAAATATCGCCCAACACTACCAACTGAATTAAAATAAGTAAATTCCTAAATATAAGTCGGCGAGCCTTCAAGGCTTGCTCCACAAGCAATACAGATTCGTTCCTCCTTGCTGTTGACTAGTGTACACTTCCAGCATTCTTTCCCACCGCTAGGCGGTCCACCTACAACCTGGGTCTCCGTCTCGGGTTCAAGGTCTTTAGATTTCCCACAAATTTCGCACGCTAAATTTCCGGAAGCGTTCAAATACGTGCAGAACTGACACTCCCATCTCATCTTTTTAGACACTGTCTGCTGTGGGATCGGATCAAACTCGCCCACATCAGGTGCAGTTGATCTTTGTGCTTCTTTCGTCTGCTGCAATTTTTCGGCTCGGTCGTTTTCAGGTGCCGTTTTAGCTTGCTTTCCATTGACTCTTGATACAACTCCTTGAACTACCTTTGTTGAGGACTCGAAGCTCTGCAGGTCCTGCCTTATTCGTTGTTCGATTTCTGGCTTTTTCGACTGTTCAGCCGAGGGCTTTGAGTCGTCATGGGTGGCTCTTGTGTAGCTGTCTACCTGGTTGCGATCCTCTCCATTTTTCAGATTTTCCTTACCAGGGTTATACTGGTCAGCCCTGTGTTTCATACCCACCCGTGTCGGTTCAGCTGATCTTGAGTTCTGATCGCGCCGCGCTGTGCTGTCTACCTCATCGCAAGATATGTTGTCTCGCATCGCTGCTACCCGGTCGACCAAGAGATCGCCTCTCTCTCCAAGATCCTTTGAGTACCCTTGGCTTTCCAAATCGCGGTAGACGTAATCCCAAATCGTATGTCCGCCAGAGTACTGGACCGATCCAGTACTCGGGGTTTGCTCCCCTTTTTTCGGCCTTTCGTTTAGAGACAGAAAGCTTAGTTGCTCGTCAGTTGTTTTAACGTCCTCCTGAGAAAGCTGAAGCACAGAGAGTGGAATTAATGGCGATTTGATTCCAACGTCTTCAACATTGCTATCTAGGAGGTGATGTTTGTGCTGATTCATATTTTGATCATATTCAGGAAGCTTGTTCCCTCGCGTTGGCCTTGTGGGAGGTGCCGGCTGCAAGTACTGGTGCGGTGGATATTGCGGAAGAACATCGGGTGGGCGGTCTCTGTGGCCATTTTCTTTTCCGGGCGGGACGGTATGGGGTAAAATCGGGGCTCCGTAAGGATAAGGGTTATAAGGGGCATGAGGAGCTGGATACCGCACTTGAGGGTCAGAGTAACTGAGAGGGATTCTCTGGTCGCTGGGGCAGTGGATTGGTGGTCCGTATTGCTTGTAATACTCTTCTTCCCGACGCCGGTAAAGGATTGCTCTAGTCGCTTGTTCCGGTGTAGATATGTAGTCCCGACGGAAAGTTACAATTTCTTCCCAAGACGTTGGGTATTTAGATGAAACACCTTCCCAAATGAAGCGTAAAATCTGAAATAGACGATGCAATTGAGTTAACCTTAGGACTATCTCTACACGACCCCATGTACAGCATGACTAGAACATGCACCGACGGATGTACAGTAGAATGTACAGGTATTCTTATGTGAACGTTTGTTGACTTTGGACTTTGCCATTTTCATGTACTTGCTGTGTCTAAAGCTAACTATCAGTTAGCCAAAGAAGGCAAGACGGGCAGCTGAAAACACCTGTACAGGCATTTTGAATCTACAGTCTACCATTTAGCCCAAAACTGCAGTGTTCACATTAAAGTAACTGTTCACATAAGCATACCTCTACTGTACCAAACACCTACCGAGGGTGCGCACATATTACCAGACCAAGAGGACGCGCACAAGTGGCGAGGTGGGCTTGCCCAACTGCATACAAGTTGACGGTGGGAAGAAAACCCTTGAGTCGCAGAAAATGAGAGAGTTTCAAAATGTCATTTTTAGGCTAACCTGAAAGGAAATCCACAGCAAACACAAAGCGATCCACGTATTTCACTTCCTGACTCAATTTCTACTATAACGTGCGTGTTTCACCCTTCTAACAATAGTAACTATTTTTTTTCTATTTTCGTTCCAACCTCGTAAAAAGTTACTACGCTGATCGTTCCAACCTTCTTAAAATAGCAACTATTTGCTTACCATGCTCGAGAGCGCAATAAGCGTGGTAACTACGATCTCTGTGAAGTGACTGGTCCGATTAGCTTGTGGCATGATATTTTGTTGAAAAAAGAAAACTGCGTTCCAGCCCTCACGCCAAAAAGGAAGGATCCGTGACGTCATACGTAGTAACTACGGTAAGTAGGGTGGAACACGCTCAACGTCTGCTAGTTGTTTATACTCGTGATAAAGAGCAGGCGCGTCATGTTCATAGCCTACTGTTTGGGCAGCTACTTCCTTGTCCGCAGATCTTGTTTTGATATTTCGGAGGAACTGAAAGCCGCGTTTTTATGGCACTTGCAGCCTCTGGCTCAAGTGCCATATACCGATCGCAATTCCGTCTGCCGTCTCACACTTTTTCCACTTAGGGTACTTCCAGATGTGCTAACTTCCAGTTTCCCGATCCGACCATCTGGGGGGATGGAGGGCGGGGTATCCGGAAGACTGTGTAGTGCGTAGCCTTCGAACGGGCGATCGGATTGGAACGAAACCTAACAATTCTACAGATGACATAACCCCGGATTCATGGGGGAGTTGGGGAGGGAAGACCGGAAATCTCGAGAAACGGTCAGCATGGAGCGATGGGAGTGAAACATGCTGAGAAGAACAAGCATCTGCTCCAGAAATAGTTTACACAACTGGACTGGATCCGGACACTTGGGGAGGTGGGGGTGGAGGGGGGGTTTCCGGAATTCCTGTGATGGCGGTTTTGGAGATTTTCACGACGAAACTTGGCAGGCATATCCGGGACCCCATCAAACTGACTTGGAAATAAAGAAAATCCCGATCCGATAATCGTGGGGCGAGGGGGAATCCGGAATCCTCCACGGTGAACAAGTTATTCAACAAAAACGGGCTTATAGGCAGAACGGAGAACGGCATGAGGAAAACGGTCTTGAAACGAAAAAAAAAGCGGCTAAAGTTATCACACGGGACTTTACCTCACACTCTGTTTTCGCAAGAAGGCAATCACGTGCAACTCTTGCTACTCGATCAGGGTCGACGGGGCCTTCCAAAACTAACTTGAAGCCAGATGCACTCCTGTATCCGAGCAAGTTCAATATCTCTGTCGAGTTCCTCAAGTGCCCTTCAACTTGATGCTTGAACATCCCACAGTACAGCTAGAAAAAAATCTTTAGTTCACCAGGTACTGCTCAATTGTTGAACACGAACACGATGCATAGTGGTTTTAACGTCCCTGGTATCTGCCTCTTCAGATTTTCAGAGAATATTTTGGTTCCTTGAGTGGAAATAGTGCAAGTGCACGAGGTCATTTTCACCTGGGTCCGACAACATTTTAAAAGTAATATTTCGTGAATATGAAGTATAGGGCTGATTTCTAGCATCAAAATATACCAATGCCAGGCTAACTCAACTAGGAACGGTCTTAGGTCATTTCACTGTCACAGAATAATACGGGGCCATTGTCACAGCTAGTACTGGACAGTTAACAGGAAGTCATGAAAACAAGAAAGTTGGTTTGATAGTCGACTATAAATCAGCTGGAAGACAAGCCATCCCAATCCGGCTTATACCAAGCCGTATTGGTTGGCAGCAAAACTTTGGCACCGTCAATCTCTCCCAAAAGCAGCATCAGTCACACTTGTTCTCGTAACATGAGTAGCCTAGTCCTTTTTGGAGGCATATTTCCGACTGCGAAAAGATCATTACACACAATGGATTTGTAATGATTTGCATACAATCAAACAAGCTAACATGACTTTCATTAAGCATCTGTCCACAAATGCCAGCCCTAGAATCCAGCTAGATCTGGACATCAATAATCAGATTGTTTGTTTTTACATTTCTAACTTACTCGAAGTTCACGAAACTCTCTTCTCCATGGCTGTGTCAACAGGTTTGATGCATAAGTATTGATGGTGTCCCAGGCCTGTGCCGTACGTACAGGGTTAAAGTCATCTCTTTTCGAAAGAACAGTCTGATAAAGAACATCATTGGTGGCTTGAAAGTAGAACCTTCTCTCAAGTGGAACAGCTGACAGGTAGTCTTTCATGCAACCTGTGGGAAACAATTATTATCATTTTTGAAGATTATTTCAACTGACATGTAGGCTACAATCAGTAGGCATACATTAGTCAGATTAGTGTGTGTATGCTGCTCCTCTGAAACTCTTTTTTCTTTTCTGAAACGAAGAGTTCCTTGGAAATGATTATCGTCACAAACTTTAATGGATAATGGTTGGAAAAACAAAACAGGGTTCGTGCGCTTGCTCTTCCACGTTTTTCCCTGACTTCCCTGACCTTTTTTGGTGATTTTCCCTGACCTTTTCCAGCAGTTTTTCAACAAATTCAGTCGAGCCTGCAAGCTTTTCACCTCATTTTCAAGCCTTTGCAAATGCTCACAGCCTTCCTGCTTGACTATACCCTTCCTTTGTTTGGCCTCTTTCAATTCTAGAGCAACATTGCATTTTAGGAAGCCGTCACTACCACTGTCACTTTTTCAGAAGTCTCTAGCTTGTTACGGTAGAGACTGATAGACTGAACTTTTCCATTTTCCCTGACCATCTGCGACTTTTCACGATTTTCCCTGACTTTTCCCTGATTTCCCTGACCCAAAAAAAATTCCCTGACTTTTCCCTGATTTCCAGAGCCGCACGAACCCTGACAAAAGCATATATCTTTAGAAAAAGGCCATAGATGGAAAAAAAGGTTTGGCAGTAGGTGGTCACAGTTTTTTCTCAAAACCACCCTCCTTGTAACTACAAGTTATTCTGTTATTCTGAACTGAGTTCCGAACTTCTTATTGTGTTTGTGTGAAAGCAGATGAACACTAGCAACTAGTTGCAACTTTTTCCAAAAAACTTTACAACTCGTACTGGAGCTATGCTATTAATGTTGGTTTCTATTACAGTTTCGGTTTCTCTTCCTACCACAGCCTGTCTGAAATAGTTAAGCCTGTTTAAACATATGTGTTTTAGAACACAATTACTGATAAACATTTCTTATTCCAGAAAATCTTGCACTGTTGCCATGGATTTGAAATTATGGCATCCTGCATTGCTAGAGCAAAAGACATTCAATGTTGATACCTAAAAACCAAAAGGAAGAAGAGCTTCTCTGTTTACAATACTAAATGTTTGGCTTATGGTGAATTCATGTTCCAACAATTCCACAATAGTTGGGTCATCACAGAAATATTTTATTTTCAAACAATACCTGCTCATTGTTACCTGAGCTGGTACTTCTTGCCATAATTTACAAAGTGATGAAAAGGTACAGGAGGGGTATCAAACCTCAAATTCATATAACCTCGAACTTGTCCTGAAAATATTACAAGCATACTTCTATGAAGTCCTAAACTTATCCTAGGCCGTTCAGGGTGTCTTTCTTCACGGTTAGGACTGCACTGATCTTTCGTCTTAATCTTTAAGGCCAAGTTTGAGGTTGTAAAATTCGAGGTTTGAGGTTAGAGTTACTAAAGTTAATAACCAGAAAATCCCTTTTTAAAGAAGCTCATAAACAAAAAAAAGGGAAAAAAATTTGAATATTTTTGGACACAAGACTGTTGAAAAAAAAAAAAGATTATGGCTCTTGACTGTCAGGACAGCACAGAAATTTTGTTTTAACATTTTGGCGGCAACATTCAAGGTTGTGTAAAAACGGGGTCAGGTACCCCTCCTGTAAGGGAGAGGGGGGCCATACTGCACGGGGGCGAAACCGAACCTTCAATATTTTCACCACCTAGCATGCAGCTTTTTCACTCTAAAAACTAACGCTAGATGGCCTCTACCTAGCCCCCATTTGGCGGAAGTTTCAAATCAGTTGGACGAGCTGAGCAAGTTTTTTTGCTCTCGCTGCAAATCTGGACATAGCAGGTCGGTGAAAGATAATTCAATAATTGTGATAGCTAGAATTCTGTGTTTTTGCAGGCGTTTAGACTAGTATCTGTTCTCTATCCTGTGTGATTTTCATTTTGATCGGCTGACGGGTTTGACCACGGCCGCCAGTTAATTTTGTTTGTCTGTCTGGGGCGATTCCAAACGAAAATTTAGGGGCTATTCTGAATGAATTTTTTAGCGTTCGGTTTCGCCCCTTCTTGACCAAAGATAACTACGAACTTCAACTTTGCAGATTCTGAGGTTTATACGTCACTACTAATGTTAGGCGATGAAGGTGCCCATTTATACTTATATAGTTGAAAATCTGGTCATTTTGTGTTTTTTCGTTGCTTTTCAAATAAATAGCTGAAATTTTTACCACCCTCACCACCTAACTAATGTTAGGTGATGAGGGTGCCCATTTATGCTTATATAGTTGAAAATCTGGTCATTTTGTGTTTTTTATGTTGCTTTTCAAATAAATGGATGAAATTTTTAACCCGTCCGGATTGGCCGCTACCCCATCCGCTTTCGCCCTGTGGTGGGGGCTATCCCGAACGACTGGGAGTCCACTGGTTTTAGGGCTGCAAAGTGTTTACCTTGACTCCTAAAATTTTCATAAATTCACCATAGAATGCCCAGTGTCTGCTCTCCCTTGACCTTAAAAACCGAGTATATTGGTTAAGAAATAAGCTTCCAGTAGCAGAAAAAGCAAAAATCGTTCCGTATGGCCCCCCTCTCCCCTACTCAGCCTGTACTCTGCAGAAATACTGAAGCAAAATTTATTTCTCCAGTATGTAAACCCTTCTTTTAGCTTCAAAATAGTATGTTTTTCATATTTTTTGGTTCCTTTTAAAGCCAGACAGGTTTTTCTAAAGCAAAGACTTCTCTGGAAATTTGAAATTTTGTTTGAGGTTGGGTACAGGAGGGGTACCTGACCTCAAAATGCTAAAATGAAATTTACATGCTTTCCTGACAGTCAAGAGGCAAAACCTGACTTTTTGTCCAACAGCCAACAGTCCTAAGTCCCAAAATATTCAAAATCTATGCCTTTTATTTGTTCTGAACCAGTTTAAAAAGGGGTTTTCTGGTTATTAACTTTGTTAACTCTACCTTTTTCATCACTTTTGTAAATTATGATTCATGGACATGGTGACATGGCAACGAATTCGAGCTCAGGTGGAAACGTTGATGTAACGTAATAGCTTCAACCTCGTATTTTTTTTGTATGTCATGTTTGTTGGTTCCTTTAACGATAACCAAACGATAACGAGGTTCCTGCCTGGTTCCTTTTTAAGGCTGGGCACTCTTCCTGTACTTATGGCTATAAAGTAGGCCTAACTGGGCCATAAATTACTGAAGAAGAACATCAATGGAATGCTTAAGTTCAGTCAGTAAGTTACCTTCAAGCTTTAGTTTGTAGTCGAGCTTTGCAGCATTTTGGTCCATGTCCATCAATGACAGATGGAGCTGGTCTATCTGCATCCATAATTTCTGGATAGGATCTGTATAATGCATATCAATAATATTTTAAATGCCTTTCTTCAACGTGCACACTTTAGCATTGCCCACAGAATCCATTTCAAATTGTACATTTGTTTTGAGAAATTAGCCAACTCTAGCTTTTTCGTAGAGGCAGAATAATTTTTTGAACATGATGTTATCCGACAAAATATCGAGAACAAAGATCGATACGATGTATCGGGCCGATGCCTCAAGAACAGAAGCGGCAATCTAGCCTTTGAATTTTCACCTGCAGCAGACCGATATCGCATTTAATTCGTATCGTACCGAAAAGCCCATTCTCCACTGCAAAGAGCCGATACCGAAAGTCGTTAGACGAGATAAAGACAGCATCAAATGAAAAACTCAGCCAAGCGGCCAGGAACCTCAATCTCTTACTAAACGCGCCGTTGTAGCATACCCGACGGACACAGAAAATAAAATCAATCAAAGAATTTAACGTTGTGAGGCATAGGAATTTCGACTTCGGCATTCAATTTTCGTTTTTCTGGTAACTATTCCTTTTTTTAACTATCAATTCTAAGTCTGTAAGTTACTCCGGTAACTATAAGTTACTTACGCTTGTAAGTTACCAACGCTATTTCGGCCTTTTCTGGATGAGTAACCATGGTTATGGGGCAAAGTTTAATCGGGAAGCAGATCTTGGCTTCAGACTACAAACCGAAATAGAGAGAATGCACCCTACCTGAAGAAAACGGACGGGAGAATAACAAAAAAATTTAACATTAGGAAGCATAGGACTTTCGACTTTGAGACTAAATTACCGGCCTTGTATAGCTGCTGTGAGTCGAGAGTTGTTGTAATTGTTATCTGGCTTCTTCTTGTTGGAATAATACAACGTTTGCAAATTAATGTTCTTTTTTATGAAAGTTTGAAGGCTTCAAAGTGTGTAAGCAAAGAGGAGGTCGCATCCTATTGGTCGGCTGTGACGCGTTCCTTGAAATGCGCGTCACAACCGACCAATAGGACGCGAGCCTTTGTTGAGCTTCGTCTTTGTTGACAAACTTTGAAGCCTTCAAACTCTCAAAAAAAGAACATTAATTTGCACAAAATGTACTATTCCAACAAGAAGAAGCCAGATAACAATTACAACAACTCTCTGACTCACGGCAGCTATACAAGGCCGGTAATTTAGTCTCAAAGTTGAAAGTCCTATACCTCGTAATGTTAATTTTCTTTGTTATGATCCCGCCGATGACGGTGTAGAAATATCCGTTTTCTTCGGGTAGGGTGAAATCTCTCTATATCACATCCTCTTTGCCAGTTTTTCTTATCTTTTCCGTTCTCGTCTGGCATGTTGCAGTCTTTCTATTTCTACACAGTATATCATAAATGTTCTTAAACCAGTTTTAAAACAACATTTCAAGTATAATGCCAATCAGGGAATATACTATAGTTCACTGGTCTGGAGTAACATTTGGTGGCCAAGGCTTTCTATTCCCCCCAGAGGCGTTACTAGCCAAAATGTTTGGGGGGGACAAGGTATTTACGACTGGCTGGTCATTTTTACCGACTATTTTTGCGGATAAAAACGACCATTATTGAGAAAAATACGACTGTGTAGACGAAAAATTGGCTGATTTTAAGAAAAAACGACTATTTTTAAGAAAAAATCGACTATTTTTACGAAAAACCGACTGTTGTTTTTAAGAAAAAACGACTATTTCCAAGAAAAAAATCCACTGTTTTTACTAAAAATCGCGGCGCTTCGCGCCGACTTGGTTATTTTTTACCGACTGGCCGACAACATTGGGGGGGAGGCGTCCCCCCTCCCCCCAGTAGTGACGGCTCTGATTCCCCCTAAATACGATGGCTACCGACCGGTTCTTCGGCCGTCCTACTCATCCACTCATACCTACGCACCGGTCATATCGATGATCTTCAGCTCCAGGAACTTTCGCATGCCACGCGGCCACCCTCATAACAAACACCCGTAGCTTTGAACTGCGTGCGATCCGTGAAATCCGTCATCACGGCAAATGACTTGAATTTGTTTATACTACCAGGGACCCATAAATTTCCTGTAATGCCTCGCCATTCAGGGGGCTTGTCAATAAGAAATTTCTGATGCGCTCTTGACCGACCGTCCGGTAGTTAACTTTCGGTCCATGACTATCGGGTAAAAAAGCCCAAACTTTTGTCCGATTTCAACGTCAATCCTGAAATCACCAACTTGCCTATGCAAATATGAGTAGGCTACTTCAACTTATTCGTCTTGTAGGTAAATATTGCCCTTCAAGAGGGGAAGACTATTGCGTTTCCCTCGAGACTTTCGAAACTCTTCTCGATACTCTATATGACTAAGTCCAAGACACGCCACTGATCCTCAGAAAGAACGAGAAAACGTCTCACTGACGACTCAAACTCTACAGTCAAATCCTGTATCAACCAATCACGGCGATCCTTGGGCACAGCTGTGGTGCCGCTTCCGGCTCTTCCGCTAGGTACCCGGCGATTTTGCATCGGCAAGGAGAGTTAGTGATCAAGAGTATTTCCGTTGCCACACTGAAACACACTAAAACGAGTAATACCGCAATTGCCTGCTAGCCAGAGAAAAAGGCTACCGTGACTAGAAATATCCTACTATATATACAAATATCAAAAATTGCTGCCAATTTGCCTATAGTTTATTCACAAATTCAACATTTGCTTGAGTTTTCCCTTTTTGTGCAAATCTTTAGTCTCGGTTCCGCCTCCAATGCAAGTACCGTTGATAAACACTCTGGGAACCTGGAAGGAAGACAAGATTTTGGCGCTCCATAACGAATTTCGACAGTTTCGATAACCGTCATAATAGTTGCGTTTTTACAGATACCATGGTATCTGTTAACACGGTAACTGGATCTGCAATACGTCGTTTTTGCAGTTACCGTGGTATCTGATACCACGGTCTAAAGTCGTTTTCGCAGTTACCGTTGTATCTGAGTATCAGATACCACAGTGACTGGTCAGATATCACGGTAACTGCGAAAAACGGCTTTAGACCGTGGTGTCAGATACCATGGTATATGCAAAAACGCAACTAATATAAAACTGTATCCTGTCAGCTCAATCGACGGAGATACCCCTTGGTCGCTTCAAAGCGGCCTGTCGCATAATTGATTGTCCCTAGAACGGTTTAATAAGCGTCCGGCGCCTCGCTGGCCGCTCGGCTCTATATATATGGCAGCCAATAAAAAATAGTCTAACAGGCCGCTTTGAAGCGACCAAGGGGTATGGGGGTATCTCCCTGGATGGTAAGAATAAGGTGACGGATTACGGAATCACTCAGAGATTGGGCGAATCTGGCGGTCTCGCCAGCTTCGATGGTTTGCCCGCCACGCGTTCTTGCGACTCGGCTAAGGCTCGCTTGGCTTTCCCAGGCTTTTTGAAAGTGACGTGGAAAGTAAATCCACTCCGTGCGAGAGTTGTAAAGCGCAACAGAGGCGCAACCACTTGTTGTTGTTGTTGTTTGAAGGTTGACATTTGGGCGAATCAATCGCCCATATACGTGCGTGTCCTCTAAAACTTTGTTCACTTTGCGTTAGTTCGGGCGCTCAGCGAATTCTCGCTTTGCATTTTAGAAAGTGAATCCGTTAAAGCCAGGCTTCACCTTCCAGATTTTTCTTCCGGATTCCAAACAGCCTTTTTCGTCGAGACGGATTCGGAAGGTGAAGCCAGGCCAAAAACGTCCGGAGTGTACCCCCCCCCCTCCCCGAATGCTGAAGAATGGCAAAATTAGCTGTCATCATTATCATGCAAATCTGGAAAGGTTGCCTTGAGTATGGGGAAGGCCCGGACATTTGGGAATCTGGAAGGTGAAGCCTGGCTTTGAGATCGCCAGAATCGCCCTATTATCCTTCATCAAGTTCTGGTCGGAAAGCATCGCGCGACTTCGATTTGTCACGATCGCACGCTAATTCACACAGGTAACGAATTTTCCCTGCGACGGGACAGAAAGAACTCACAGTTATACGATAGTCACATTTCTTTATGCAACAGTGACAGTCAAATTATCGCATATCATCGGTCTTTCCTCATTTCGGTAGCGTTCCACTAAGGTAGCCGTCCAGCGACTTATTATTAGTTACAATCGTTACTATTCTTGTTATTATTTCCGTTCTAGAGACCGTCGTAATAAGTAAATTAGCTCCTCCTTCTTAATATTTGCGTTCCACGATTGTTACGATCGTTACAATTGCAGGAACTCCCGTAAGAGTTAGATAGATAGATATCGCGTTTATTCTTCTCGAAACTATCATGGTAAAATCCAAATTTGTCGAGGTCGTCAGTTATGACGTGACGTATGTCCGCGTTGTTACTGACTTGACATTTATCAACTGATGTACTTCAAATCCCACATGAGCAATACTGCTATAATGACCGAGCCATCATCAAAGCTCACTTCACTTTGCCTGGTAGTCTATCCAAAAAAGAACTGGGAAACTTACCGTTCTTGCTCCCGTTATCTGGTGCAGCGCCTCCTGGATTTGCGATCCTTCCGGGTGCATATCAAGCTCGACAAGGTGATACGAAACCTTCAGCTCCTTGAAAACCTGAAGAAAGAATTCGTTGGTGCTCGTCACTGACGAAAGATCGTGACTATGGGCTGTAACTACACTTCCTAAAACGCTCCGTTCATTCTTAGACCCGAGAGTGAGACTCTGACTTTTAGCAATATATAGGTTATCATACAACCACATCTCAAGAGTTCCATGCCAATTTGTTCCTGTTTACCCTCCACCTCCACGTGCGATTATTATAATAGTTGCGTTTTTGCTGATACCATGGTATCTAATATACGGTCTAAAGTCGTTTTTGCAGTTATCGTGGTATCAGATACCACGGTCAAAAGGCGTTTTTGCATTTGTCGTGGTATCCGGACAGTTACCGTGGTAACAGATATTCAGATATCACGGTCCGACCGTGGTATCTGGTCGTGGTATCTGGAAAACGAATCTCACTTTCATAAAATTTTGTCAAATTGGTGAGAAAGAAGTTCAGCACTTAGTGATGTAACTGGATATCAGTTTTTTTGGGGGGATGACTTCGAAGAGTGCGATTCCGGCAATAGTCATTTTTGCAGTGGACCGACCGTATATCAGATACCACGGTAACTGCAAAAACGACAATTTGCAGATCCAGTTACCGTGATAACAGATACCATGGTATCCGCAAAAACGCAACTAATCTGTTTACGCTCTTAGCAGAATATATGTTACCATACAACCACATCTCAAAGAGTTCCATGCCAATTTGTTCATGTTTACCCCCCCCCCCCCCACCTCCACGTGCGATTATTGTAATCTGTTACGCTCAAGGTTGATCGCGCCTGAATGGATCTAAACCGGACCGTGACTCCGAACTGGGTTGGAGTCAGGGGAGTCACTAGCATTTTACCTTAGGGGGGATTTGTCCGTCGGGACTTTGAAAATGTACCGACAACACGCGCAGTTGCCGCGCACATTCACCACCAATACAGAATAGAACCGCTGCAAAACCAACTGTAATGCACCTTTGAAATTATTCCTGTAATGCAAATTCGTATATTACAATTCACACCTTCAGATTTCGCTAAAGAGCGAAGCCTCCAATCACAGTACCAAGGACAAATTAAACTATGCACCGCCGGCAAAATCTTTTTAATCTGTCTTTTTTCTAGTAAAATAAACTACTTACCATACATATTCTAGCCTTTTATGTGTTTCAAACCTTCAAAAATTCGAAGCCTAGAACCTCTGCCTAAAACGCCAACTAAATGACACACCGTTCTTCTAAACAGAGAATACTACGAAATACGCTGCAGGCGACATTTTGTGGACACACTGATCAGCAGAGCGGGATTTTGCGATCCTAAAGAAAAGTAAGGACTACCTCTGAAATCACAAATATGTGCATAGACAAAAGTAGTGGCCATCCAGTATAAAGCAGACACAAAGTAGGTTTGTTCCGAGTTTACAGAAAAAATAGTAGTTTTCACGATAAAAGACATACTTACTCACAAATAAAACAAGAAAAACAGGGTTGGCGGTGTAAATGTTTGATGGTGCATTTAAGAAAACAAAAATCTCAATTTACATACGTGACTTCAACTTTTAGTGTTCGCTAGACAGAAATTTACAGAATCTGACTTGGCCTTTATGTCTAAAAAATAACCCGATTCGCCGACTAAACTTAAAGTTTAACTGAAAAGCCAACTTATTTTTGTGTCATTTAGTTGAATACACTGAATTATTTGGATTGTGCAAAGTAACTTTTTTATTTTCCACTATCTGCTCTGGTTATGACGTTCAGAATTTCTGCGGTCGTCCCCACAGCATAAATTCTACTATGACGCGGGAAATTCTTATCTCAACACAAACGCGGCTTTTCAGTGGGCAGCGGTGATATTGGTGAAGATTGTTTAGTGCCTGAACAAAAAAAGTCATAAATCTTCCTTGTAAGGCATACATCAAAAATACAAGGGCATAGAGGTACCACAAATCCCAAGGAAATTCCACTATTTGAAAATCAATTATTCGTGAATAGCCGAACTACCAAGTTCAGCGGGTCATCAAGCCAATTTAAGTTAATAAGTGATGGGTAACTAGATTGTCCTAACCCAGTCCTTTTCGGTTAAACTTTAAACTAGTTTGAAGAATTTGATTTCTTATGTGTAAAACAAAACCTGGCCTTGGTTCGGCCTTGGCCGAACAAAAGTTTGCAGAATTTGATTTGATTTCTTATGTGTAAAATAATCCCGATTTGCTGACAAGACTTAAACTTTCAGTCATCGCCTGACAAAACTTTACAGAATTTAATTCTTATATTTAAAAAATCCGGATTTGCCGACGAGACTTAAACCTTTTGATTTCTTCCTTGTACAAAAATCGCGATTTGCCGATGAGACTCAAATCTTCGGGCTTTGCCTGACAAAAGTTTACATAATTTGATAGAGTGCAAAAAGATCCCGATCTCTCGATGAGACTTACACGGGCCGGGCATAATATTACAGCATTTGATTTATTACGTATAAAAAGATCCCGATTTGCCGGCGACACTTGAACTTGTTGGGCTTTGCCCGAGAAAAGTTTACAGAATTTATTTTCTGACGCATGGGAAAGTCGCGATTTGCCGACGAGACTTCGACTTTCGGGGCTTTGCCCGACAAAAGTTTACAGAACTTGATTTCTTACGTGTGAAAATCCCAATTTGCCGAACCCTCGGACTTCGCCAGACGAAAGTACTTCCTCAGGACCTTTCGGGGGCAATCCCCCCCCCCACACACACACACATAGTGACGCCCGTGGTAGAAGTATACTACTTAAACGTGTAATAAATTCAAACGTTATGGTTCGACTACTCAAACGTCTAAGTTAACCAATATTAAAAGAAACGTGCATCTACTGTACAGCAGAATTACTTGGGCCCAAAAAAGTTTCTGGCCATTTACAAAAATACAAAGAAATACACATATTGGCACTCACATCTTTCGCCATCGTACAATACGGGCAGTACGTCTTCGAGTACACTACAACTTGATGCTTTGCAACCTCAGACTGGATTGTTTTCGAAACACTTCCGTTCATTGTTACTGATGCCAAAGACGTACTGGAAGAAGCTCCCATTGCTGTAAAAAGAAAAAGAAATCAAATTTGCTTATGATAAACAACGAAGGTGAATTTTGCTGCAGCTCTTGCCTCGGAGTTGCACGCCATCTGGTACAAATCGCGGAAGATAAGATCTCCTTAGCCGCTAGATGGCGATTTTAAATAAAATGCAAAAAACAAGTTTCTCCTTTAGGTTGGCAGTTATTCAGAACGGTCTCGGGTAAAATGTTTCTGTCCCTGTCAACTTACGGCAAACTCACATAATAATTTTACACTGGGACTTCACAGCGATACGTAAATATTTAAAACATTAAAACTTCAAGCAAAAACGCTTACGTTATCTTCACAGTGTTGCCAGTTTCCTCTGACTGTCCTTGAGACATTTGGCAGCAAAAATCCGTGATTCTCTTGCGCCTAAGTTCGGTCTTTCGGTGTTGGAAGGTCTTGGTTTGAGTCTAAGGGAGCAGTTCTTGCTCCGCCAAATATTCTTTAGCAGATCGAAGACATAACTGGCCCCGCCAAGTATTAGATGGACCTCTGTTGCACAAGATCCAGTATTTTCACTATACTGCCGAGATATCTGAATTCCACTTGGAAATGTAACGAATGAAAATCCGAAACGAAATCTGTTACGGTATCGACAAGTGCGCAAGCGCTGAAACGTGAGTGTGAAAGAAAAATATTAATCATATCTTGTATATGAACAGCTACGAATAAAGCCATGAAATTAAGAACAAATGCTTTCGAGTTAACGTAAACTTAGTAAAACAGTGTGACGCGTAATTTGAGGTGTGCAACAGCCAATAAAACCAACAGCCAAAAAAAACACTGAACTGACCTGAGTTGTCATACGTAGTTACGCCTATCTTAGCTAATGGCATAATTCTTCAAGCAATTCGGAAACTTTGAAAGCAAAAAACATGTTTAGAAATTCAGACTATTCAGAGGGCACCTTGCGAGCACTGTTTCCATACTGAAGCTAGTAGTTAGTGCTGCAAGTATTTCTTTCTTCTCAGTTAACAAGGAAACAACAAGTGCAATAAACAAAATCTTAGTAATTTGGCACATACCTTATTTTACATACGTTCTTTGGCACATGTGATGACGCGAGTCGGGAGCAGAGATGGGCGAATCCGAATCCGGATTCGGATTCGAATCCGGGATTCGTCCTTTTGCCCGGATTCGAATCCGGATTCGAATCTTCTGCTTGTCACCCTGGATTCGGATTCGGACTCGGATTCCAAACCCTCAGTCTTACGAATCCGGTCAAATTTCTTGTCTACATTCTTCCGGTTTCCCTTTCCCAATTTTTAAACAGTGGGTTTAGGCAGTCCAACCTTTTTTTTTACCTCCACCACCAACCATCCTCAGTAATCTATCACGTTATCCGATTACCTTGGATATCAGTGCTTTTTGTCATCCCTGATTTTTAAACTATGACCTATGTATATGGTTTGATTTTTGTTCAGGTCGGATTCGAATCCGGATTCGAATCCTCAGCATGAAATGGTGGATTCGGATTCGGAATCGGATTCGTGCCTAGCCATGGATTCGGATTCGGATTCGAATCCTTTCATGGTCGGATTCGCCCATCTCTGGTCGGGAGGCGTCCCCCCCCCCCCCGAACGCTAATCCTAGACTACAGTGTCAAAAGGTGTACCTGTCACGGTTACGAGCTTCACTCATGGCCAATTTGTCAGTTGCCCATGAACTGGGATGGTGGGAGAGGAACTCTTCCACATCTTAGTATCTATAATCGCACTAAATTTCATCATCTTATCTCAAAGCTGTGATCAAGCTACGAACATTGGTTGCTTGGCAATTTTTGCCCGGTTTTCCCTGTCAATGGTGGGTGTGGAAGTGGAACCCCAAAAGACACTACACTGCATTGCACTGTTTCAGTTTGATACCAGTCAGGGTTTGCAAGTTACGAAGTAGACCCATCCACTTTGCGCTTCTATCGGAAGGGGTTGTGTGTGTCGGGGGCGGGGGGTCAGGGCTTCCTGAAATGCACATCTAGACCGGTAGTTCCACAAGCATGCCATATTTGAATTTGAGATATGTCACGGTACGGTTCATGAACTTAACTCATGAACAATTTAGGGGGGGGGGTGAGGTACAACTCCAAAAGTATCTTCGTGGGGAATCCCATCTGTTTTACCTCCAATCGGGGCCAGTACAAACATTAATCACTGTGCAATCTGGGCCCGGTTGCCCTTGCCCCTGAAGTTCAGGGCAACCGTGGGACCAGATTTGAACGGATTGGGTGTGGGGAACAATAATGCCAACAAGTAAACCGAGTTTCACCTTGATCCCAGTCATGGTTCGCAATTTATGTCGGTGGGCCCATGGCCCATCCCAGTTGCCTTTTGAACCTGAAGGGGAGGTCAGTAGCTTACTCCCCCCCAAACGCATATGTAGACCGATATTGCTACAAGCAAAGACGCTACAAGTATCCCAAATCCATGTAATCGATGTCTGTCCCGGTTCACAAATTTAACTCATGGATAACCTGGTTCCAGTTGCCCATGAACGGGGAGAATTGGAGCGGATGCAAATCCAAAAGCATCTGCCAAACCCTAGGATCTATAAGTGAAAGATTTCAGTGTCCTGTCTCAAGCTGTTTCAAGTCACAAACGTAAGTCACTGGACAAACTGGGCCCAACTGCCCTGCACCGGGTGGGTGCGGGAGAAAAGTATATAAAGTTTCTACTTGATAAGTATCACGAGTTATGAGCTCCCCCAAAATAAAACCAAAGGTTTCGATGGTGTCCCAAAAATTTAATATTTGATCGAGACAATTGCGTATTATAGATATCCGGTCTTCGCCAGACTCCTTGAAAATTTTTACTATTCAAATTTAGAAACAGATTTATGCCAATGGCTAGTCGAGAAAACCAAGTTCAGGTATGGATTCAGCATGTGTGTTTACCCCTATACGTCATATCTGCTTTGACGAAACTGATCAAAACTTCCTACCTTACTTGTACCTAATATCCGGTCTCGGCCGGATTCCGGTTGAACTACTTGTCCGCAAACACTAAAGCTAAAAAAAAAAATTCAGCATATCTCCTTACCCTTAAATTAGGTTTTGGTCAGATTCCAGACGAAAAATTTGTTCAGGCGAGAAAATAATTTTGTAAGTCTCCAATCAGTATGTCTCCTTACCACTACATCGAACCTCTAATCAACTTTAGATAAAACTTTTTACTTTCAACATTTTCCGGTTTCTGTCGGATTCCCGGTGAACCATATGTCCGGGTAGAATTTTTGTCTTCATATTTGGATTCAGCATGTCTTCTTACCCTTAAATCGAATAATCAACTTCAAATCAAACTTTTACTCTTAACAAATATTCCGGTTTTGGCCGGATTTCGGACGAACTAATTGTCCGGTGAGAAAATAAGTTTCTGATATGGATTCAGCATGTTTTCTTACGACTGTCTCATTGGCTTTTTAAAACTTTTTTTTTGTCCCTTAATTTGGAACCCCTCCCGAGTCCCGACCCCCTAAGTATGGGGCTACAGGGCTGATCTGCGAACTTTACCTGTACTTTGACCCAATGGATCCTCATACCAAGTTTGAAGAAAATATCTCTACCCCTTCGAGAGTTATCGTGATAACAGACGGACAGACAGACAGACGGACGGACGGACTGATACATTTTACAAAGTCATAGGTATCCCTTCACTTACATATTGAGATCCCAAAAATATGAAAACCGAAAACCAATAGCTACCACGAGGGCGGATTGCTCATAAATGAGCACTCCACTAAAAAACCATTTGGTCCAAAAGCTAAACTTACAGTTTGCTCTGATAAGATGAGCTCACGTTCGTCAAACAAATAGATCCTTTTCCCAAAAAGAGTTTCTTGAAATTGGCCAAAAAAGCTTTGAAATTGCAGGATTCTGTGACTTGTTCCGACAAATCTTGTCGCAGTCGAGAACTTGGGGAGAAGTCAGTGCTTCCACTCGACCCTCTCTGAAAAAAAGTAGCAGCCCTCCTAAATAAAGTAGAAAAAAGTAGATTTGTTCTGAATCAATGTAAAAAAAAAAAGTAGTTTTATATCAAAAGACGAGCTTAACGCAGGAGTAATGCAATCACCAGGACCGTCATTTCATATGTGAATGCTTAATTAGCTGTTTCATTTTCAACGTTCCCCTTCACAAATAGTTTCTGAAAGCAAACAAAAACTTTCTTTTTGTTCTATAAACCAAATTTTGTTTAAACTGTGCGCCGCAGGAAATTAAAAAAAAAAATCATCCTGTTTTCCCAACAAATTCAGATGTTTTTGTTCAAACCAGATTGTGTTAAAACTGCGACACAGGCAAGAATTCAGAAAAAAATTCCTGTTTCCTACTAAAATACAGAAACTTTGGTACAAAACGAAGTTCTATGCAAATTATTCACAACAGGCAAAAACTTCAAAAATCAGACTGTTTGTGTTCAAAATGTACCAGTTTGTGTTCAAAATGTACGCCGCAGGCAAAAAATTATCCTTTTTAGTGCTAAAGTACCGAGATTTGGGCAGAAAAACAAACTGTGCGCTGACTGTTACAACAGGGGGAATCAGCCTGTTTTCTGTTTAATTAAATATATTTAGTTCAGAACCAGATTTAGTTAAAACTGTGCGCCGCAGGCCAAAATTTCGAAAATCAGCCTATTTCATGGTAAAATTGAGAGAACTTTAAACGAAACCAGATTGTTTTCCAAACTGCAGGGTGTCACAGACAAAAAAGAGTAGAAATAAAGTAGTACAGTAGATCAGAAAATTAAAAAGTAGAATGGTCCGAAATAAAGTATTCTACTTTGAAATAAAGTAGAAGTGGAAGCACTGGGAGAAGTAAAATACCTATTCAAGAAATCTGAACCGGTGGCAACACATTATCCATCCACAAGAGAAAACACGATGAAAACGGATAATCAGTTTTTCTTGCTCTTCTTTGAGTAAGAAGGCTGCACGCTATTGGTCGCACTGGCTACGCAGTTTAGTAATTTTATCAACACCTGTTTCAGTGTTGCCACCGGCAGTAAATT
Organism: Branchinecta lindahli; assembly: GCA_023053555.1. Lineage (NCBI taxonomy): Eukaryota > Metazoa > Arthropoda > Branchiopoda > Anostraca > Branchinectidae > Branchinecta > Branchinecta lindahli. The sequence continues at coordinate 12,050,857 of JAKZAO010000007.1, read as the reverse complement.
CTTACTAGATCTAGTAAAATAAATTAAATCTAGTAAATATAGAGGATCTAGTAAATTTCATTTTAATCTAGTAAAAAATCCCAATTTCTAGTAAAAAAGATGGTCCAACCCAGAAGTTGTGTCATTTTTCATAGATTCAGAGGAAATATACAAAATATTAGGATCCACTCCACTCTTGCTCATCACTCAAGAGTTCTTAATTTTGTCTGTTAACCAAACCAAGGGTCGGAGCTCTTTGTCCATTTATTGTCCCTGATAGAAACAAATGAACCAATTGCTTAGTGAAAAATCGACAGTTTTTACAAGAATTTTGCCTGTTTTAAGAAAAAATTGGCTGTTTTTTTTTTAATTGCGGCGCTTCGCGCCGAGTAATTTGTTCTTTGCCGATTGGCCGACAACATTGGGAGGAGGCGCCCCATTTTTGACATTTCTGCTCTTGATGACCAAGTCCGCGGTCCGATATATTTTCGCTGCTTTTTTCAGTGTGACTCAAAATAAACTGTCTCTCTATGTATTTCTCTTTACTACTGAAATGTAGAACAGGTAGAAAATGCAATGCACGTGTCGCGGCGACAGCCGCGAAAAATTATTTTGAGTTAGTAAATTTTATTAGAATCTAGTAAAAAAAAATTCTCCGGAATTTAGTAAACTTAATTTTGGTCGGGTGGCAACACTGACCTGTTTGTTAATAGTGTTGGGCGATATTTGGATTTTTCGATATATCGATATATCGATATTTTCACTTTCGATATTCGATAATCGATATATCGATATCGATATTTCGGTACCATGTTTCGCTATAGTATAGGTCTCGTTTCGCCAAAATTTAAGAGCAAAACTGTCTTAAGAAAGTACCTTGCATGAACCCAAACTTCGAATAAATAGAAACTGCATTACGGAGATCATATTGCTCCAGTTTCGGAAATATAGATGTAACTTATTTTTGATTATTTACAATAATTATAACTGAAGAAATATCGTTTTCGATATCGATATTTACGTTTCGATATTCGATATCGATATTTCGTCCGATATATCGATATATCGTTATCGATATCGAATATCGCCCAACACTAGTTTGTTAGTTTGTTTAGTGTTGGGCGATATTTGGATTTTTCGATATATCGATATATCGATATTTTCACTTTCGATATTCGATAATCGATATATCGATATCGATATTTCGGTACCATGTTTCGCTATAGTATAGGCCTCGTTTCGCCAAAATTTAAGAGCAAATCTGTCGTTAGAAAGTACCTTGCATGAACCCAAACTTCGAATAAATAGAAACTGCATTACGAAGATCATATTGCTCCAGTTTCGGAAATATAGATGTAACTTATTTTTGATTAATTACAATAATTATAACTGAAGAAATATCGTTTTCGATATCGATATTTACGTTTCGATATTCGATATCGATATTTGGTCCGATATATCGATATATCGTTATCGATATCGAATATCGCCCAACACTAAGTTTGTTTACTTTTATTTTCTGCATTCCCTGTGATTCCGTCTGCTTCAGGAAATGTCAGAATCAGTAGGAAAGGCAAGTGTGACAATAGTTGTTGTTATTGGCCATAAGGCTCGAAGGCCTATTTCCAAGGTCCTCTGTCCTTCCTGGTAATTTGACCATTCTTGGCAGAGTCAGGCGCAGTGGCGCAGTGCTTCCACTTGCTGCTCTTCGAAAATCCTGCTGGGAACCCCCAAAATCCTACTCCGAAAGTCCAAAAATCCTGCCAAGAAATCCTGACGAGAAAAAACAATGTTTCGGTACTAGTTGAAGGGATGGTTGTTAAGACCATAGTTAGGGTGGCCACAAAAACCCTGGTGGCAAAAATTGGCGATTTTTTTGTAATGAATGCAGGAATTGCTGTGAATTTTCCTAAACAGTTTTACCTATCTAAAACATCTTCAAAAAATAATTTGAAAATACCACTGCATTCAGGACAAAATCGTCTGTTTTGTAAGGCCATCAGTAAGATGTCCTAGCTATTTAATATTATTTCTTAATATTCAATGTAAATTTAGATGTAAAAAAAAGTAGCTGAACTTGCCTACAAAAATTTGTTGATACTAAGGAGGAAAAGTCAGCAGCCTATAGCAGCAATAGGTCTATTGGACTATAACCTTGATAATCATATTCATATTTTCTCATCTAACTCACTTGCTGGGGCTCCCCATGCACTCAAAACCAGATCAAAATCACCCAGTTTCATAGAATTTCATTGAAGCACATAGTTCCAAGCTGGTCACTAGATGGACAAAACCCTAAAGTCAATGGATGAACATAGGCATTTCCTTATGTAAAATACTATTTTCTAAAGAAGATTTAAGATGCTTAGAGGCAAGATAGAGAGGTGATTTTGGCCTCAAATCAAAGCTAAAAGATAGGAGAATCACATTCTGATCTTCAACAGCTCAGGTTTGATTAAAAATAATTTTACTGGCTACCCTACCATAGTTGGAGGATTAAAACAAACGTACTGTAGACACTGTAGTAGGGTAGCCACTAAAAAAAAAAATTAATCAAACCTAAGCTTTTGAAGATCAGAAAGTGATTCTCCTATCTTTTAGCTTTGATTTGAGGCCAAAATCACCTCCCTATCTTGTCTCTAAAGTTGCGTTTTATTGGATTCACTTCTGTTTCGTCAAAGTTTGTAGTTTGGCTCTTGTTTTGTCTTACTTGGGTTTTATTGAGTTCTTGTTTCCGAAACTCAAACTACTAATCAAACAACATATGTGAGGTAGTATGCAGTTTCAGCTAAGTAGTTTCAGGTTCGAAACTACAGCCCTTGGAACGGACAAATAAAACGGCATGAAGCGAAACTTTTTTTCCAAAAAAAACGCTGGTAAGCGAAACTACATAGAAACTACACCAATAAAACGCAACTTAAGCATCTTAAATCTTCTTTAGAAAACAGTATTTTACATAAGGAAATGCCTATGTTCATCCATTGACTTTAGAGTTTTGTCCATCTAGTGACCAGCTTGGAACTATGTGCTTCAATGAAATTCTATGAAACTGGGTGATTTTGAGCTGGTTTTGATTGCATGGGGAGCCCCAGGAAGTGAGTTAGATGAGAAAATATGAATATGATCATCAAGGTTACAATCCAATAGACCTATTGCTGCAATAGGCTGCTGGACTTTTCCTCCTTAGTATCAGCACATTTTTTTAGGCAAGTTCAGCTACTTTTTTTTACATCTAAATTGACATTGAATATTAAGAAATAATATTAAATAGCTAGGACATCTTACTGTTAGCCTTATAAAATAGACAATTTTGTCCTGAATGCAATGGTACTTTTAATATATTTTTTGGAGATTTTTTAGATAGGTAAAACTGATAAGGAAAATTCACAGCAATTCATGCATTCATTACCAAAAAATCGCCAACTTTTGCCACTAGGTGTTTTTGTGGCTACCCTAACTGTAGCTAGTGTAGCTGAATATATCTTCTCTATTGTTTGGGAGGACAATGAGGTTTTTGCCGTAAGAATACTACATAGCATACTACCATTAAACAGGGTGTCACTAGCCTTTCACCTTTTGTGGGGTGGGTAGCCGTGTGTGTGCAGCCGTAGCTTTTAGTGTGGTTTAAATCCCAAAGTTCCAAGCCTTCAGCGCCAACTAAACGATGCTCCCTTTTTCTGATTAGGGAATATATACTACAAAATGAGCCGCAAGTGAAATTTGTTAGAAACGCTGATGATCAAAGAGCCTTTTTGCAATCCGAAATGAAGACATAATAAGAAGCATAGCTTTCCTCAAAATCAGTAATTCTGTAATAATTATCAGACAATTCCTGGGAAATCCTGAAAAAGTCTGAAAATCCTGCTATCCTGGAATCTCGAAAATCCTGAAAAAAAAATCCTGCCGAGATCCAAAAATCCTGAATTTCAGGATAAATCCTGCAAAGTGGAAGCACTGGTCAGGTGCCAGAATGAGCAGATTGGTCAACCCACCTTGGAGTTGCCAATCTCCTTTCTCCACAGGCTTGGACAGATAGGACAAAGGGCCTGATCCAAAAATGGTAAAAAGAGCAGTGAGGGGTAAGTACTTGGTGCTAAAAAAAATGGGAAGATGAACCAAGCCCAAAGCCTTGGTAGGTACAGGCTGGGTACAGGAAGGGGTATCCAACCTTGAACCTGTCCTAAAATGGTTGAAAGGAAAATTTGAGTACAACTGTGAAGAAGGAACTGTGTTAGGACTTATGGTGGGGTCATAATGAGTTAATTGTGCCTGTTATTTTTATGAATAGAACTGAACTGAACTGAACTGAAGGAAGCCCTGAATGACCTAGGGCTTGTTTTGGACTGCACAGAAGTCTCCTTGTAAGATTTGTAGGCCGAGTTCCAGGTTAAATAAGTTTTAGGTTGGATATCCCTGGATATACCTCCTGTACAGGTGGCAAGATGTACTTAGGTGACAAAAATGTGACTAATCTCGGACTGCTCTTGGGTTACAATGCAGATTGGAACAGGATTGGAGACCTGTTTTTGTTGGGCCCAGTTATTATAAACTGCTTTAATGTTTCCCTCTGAAAAAGTTGTGTGTCCTAGATGTTTATACACTACTGAGGATGAAGTCCGATAAGCAAACCCTTGTCTACCCATGGTTTTTGAATAGTTTTCTTTTTGTTCTGGACATATACTAGATATAACTTAAATACATAGTTTGCTGTTGATCATGCCAAAAATGATTTGCTGTTGATCAGCTGTTGATGGTTTCAAAACCCCGGAATCGTATAGTGTGTGAGGCTTTCGTGTTAACCAATAGTGTGCAAGAATTCTGCCAGAGTACATATGTAAATTTAGTTTATGACCCACCAAATGCACAAGGCGACAGCAGAGTAAAAAGGAAAAATAACACAAATAAAAATCAACATTTAGCCTATGATGACAAGTTAGGACTTAATTTCTAATTAGGCCTGAAGAATTCATGAAAAACATCATGTAGATGATGAGCTGGATGACTAGATGTTTATAGCAGAGACGTAGACATCCTCTCCAGTGACCGAATAACATCTTGCTTGCCGAACTTCTGTCTTTAAAACTTTTATGTCTTTTTTCGCAGAATTTGGTACACACTGGAGCAATACAGGATATAAGGCGTGCAAAATGCATTATAAATTCACCCAATGCCTTGCCGGGTTCGAATGCGCTTGGCTTTTGCCTTAAACGCCTTTTGGTTATAACGACTTGAGTTTAGACAGAGAAAAATCGAGTGTGATTTGGATTTTCTTGCCTAACAGAAAATAAACTGTATTCAAATTTTGGATATGTCATATATTTTAAAACAGTTTAAAAAGAAGTCAGATGTAAAAATATGTGAACAGAAAAGAGTGGATCTTTCTTTCAAGATATTTCTCTCATTTTGTACAACCGTGAAGCAACATTTAAAATGTTGTCACTAGGTTGAAAATGTGATGGAAAAACACTGTGATCCTGTATTCCCATCCATCAGTAGTCAGTTGCCAGGGAGTTTTCTCTTGCACATATGAGTTCATGGACCCTAGCCATTAGTTGGTTGCTCTACCATTCCCTCCCCAACTCTTCTTGGAGAGAACCCCTCAAAGCTTAGGCTATTAAGAACAAGAACGAAATTATTTTTTCAGGCCTACCAGTCTACCACAAATCCCTGATTTTGGGATGGCCTCTGTCAAACGGTGGACATTCAGTGTTTTGCATACTCTATACCTATACCTGTGCTGAACAATCTAGTACACTAAGATATTTTTTTATAACCATGCTCAAATGCTGGGGGATGCTGATGGGGGTAGCATGGTACTCATATCATATGTATGTACACCCCTTATTTTCAGAGGGGTACCAGTATACAACAGTTTCACTGTCAAAATGAAATCCTGGTTTGTTTAGTTACCAAAGTACCGTATACTGATACAGCTCGGGGGAATAAGGGGTACACATATTATGAGTAGCCTACCATGCTCACCCCTGCCAGTATGTCCCAGCGTTTGAGCATTGTTATCAAAAAAGGGCTTAGTGTACTAGTCTGATGCTGAACGCAAAAATTTGGGCATCCTAACCCTCACCTACTGTACTATAAAGGAGTTCTGACTGATATTTTATTTGGCTAGGGTATCCAGCGTTTGGCATAGGGTATCCCAATTTAAAGGTTATTGCAGGATGGGCCTATCCTGAACCCAATAGAGATTTCGAAGATTTTGAAACTAATGTATTGTCTTTTCTTCTGGGTTGTCTCATGTAGGCCACTTCACCTTTTCTGCTGTGATTTCTCCTAGAGGAGAATTCATCTGACCAGGAAAGTAGACAATTTAAGTAATGCAACATTGTCAAAAGTAAATGTTTTAGCATCCTAGATACTATTATAAAATGGGCGTTAGAGCAAAAAGAGCTCCCGCAATTCAATATGCTATAGTTCCTTGCATTGTTATTGCTTCCTATTGTTATCGCTTCCTTTTATTCTTACTATGTTTTCTGTTTTCAGGTCATCACGTGCAAAGCTGCAGTTGCATGGAAAGCTAAAGAACCCTTGAGTATTGAAACAATTGAAGTTGATCCACCAAAGGCCGGAGAAGTAAGAATCAAGGTCTTGGCTACGGGAGTCTGTCACACCGATGCCTATACTCTAGATGGACACGATCCTGAGGGAATTTTCCCTGTCATTCTTGGGCATGAGGGTGGTGGTGTGGTTGAGAGCGTTGGTGAAGGAGTAACTTCAGTTGCACCAGGTAATCCAAACTACTCTCTGAATCCATATCAGTATGCTGTAGCCTACCTTTGACAGTTCAATATTTTACTAGGTGTTATGGACTGTGAATTCTTCTGCTGAAATGCACTTTCCAGATTTCGGACCCCTGTCGCAGGCTCCCTCTTCAGGTGATCTTACTAAATTGCCTGAGCCAACGTCTACGAGCGTTTAATCTCCAGAAATATAGGCTTAGTCGTGAAAATTTGTGGTGATTCGATGCCGACTTGATGATTCAACTTTGCTTTCAGGTGACCATGTCATACCATTGTATATTCCTCAGTGCTACGAATGCAAGTTCTGCAAGAATCCGAAAACTAACCTCTGCCAGAGAGTCAGAGAAACACAGGTAAACAGAATTAAGGTTCTAAAGTCACGAACTTCTAAAGCTGCGCTTATATTATATATATATGACGCAGAATTGAAGGCTCTGTAATTTTTTCCCCGGAAACAACTGAATATTCACCATGAAACCTGCAAAGAATAACGTTTAACTGGATAGTCTGGGCACCCTCGAACAGCTAAGAAAAGCGCGACGATGCTTTAACCCGATCTAATCACGTGTTGCATTTCGTAAAGTATATTTCTGGAAAGAGCATACACAGTTATATTAGCCTCTCAATTTTGACTGACACAACCAAAACTTTCGGCTAGGAGGAGATTTTGAGATCATCTCCCACTCAACTTTTGACTGTCATCAGTCATAGTTGTTTTAAGGGTTCCACCCCCCCACACCCACTCGGTTCAGGGGCAATTGGGCCCAGATTGACCCAGTGACCCAGATTGCCCAGTTCCGCATGACGGGTAAATACCCGTCATGCGGAATTTTCATGATGGGCGATGCTAATGAATTAAAGCTCAATTATCTTGACACTGGAATTGGCCTGAAGCAACTCGTCAATTTTCCCACGACTAAGGGCGGTACCTCTCTTGACCGAATTTCCACAAATATGCATGAATTTTACAACATTCCTACGGCCGGTGCTCCGATTGGAGGAAGTTACCATTTTTCTCTTGAACTTAACCCCACCAATTCCATTAAGATCGACTACACTACAACTGTAAATACCAGTCGACCGATCACAGATGAGGGACTACTAACTTTTGGTCAATGGTTGAGTTGCGAGAAATGGGAAAAATTCAAAGACGCTAAAAGTAGTAATGAAAAAGCTACTATTTTCCAAGAAACTTTGCTTCAAAATTACAAGGCTTGTTTTCCCGAGAAGTCAACAAAACGTTTCTCATCAGATCGACCATATATTTCGCAAGAAGTTAAGAAAATGGTAATGGAAAAACGATGGCTTTTCCGTCATGGTAATACCGAACAAGCCAACAGATTGAAAAACAAGCTCAGAAAAGTCACTCGAAAACATGCAAAAAAATACTTGGAACGTGAAGTTAACCATCTGTATGAGTCCAAACCAAGCCAGTGGTACAACCGAATCAAAAGAATGACAGGCAAGGTGGAAAAAGGAGTTGATTTTGGTCTTGACGAAGAAAACGAAGTTACTGCCAACTCCCTTAATAAACATTTGGCTAACATTGTGCAGTCCCTCCCGCCTTTGCTGGGCGAAGAAGTGCCCAACCCGCCCCCTGAGTTTATTGATTTCCCTCTAATATCAGAGTCCCAGGTGATTTTTAAATTAAAAAGACTTAAAAGAACAAGTATTACCCCTGTGGATATTCCCGTTGATCTTATTAAAGCATTTCCCGATTATCTCAGTGGCCCACTAACACTCCTTTTTAATCAGGTCACAAAAGCAGGTGAGTATCCATCAATCTGGAAAAATGGTTTTATTACACCAATACCAAAAAAAGATGCGCCTAATGATTTTTCGGGTGTCCGACCGATAACCATGACACCCATTTTTAGCAAAGTGTATGAGAGTTTTGTCGCAGCATGGCTGAAAGACCGTATTTTAGAGAAAATTGATCCGAGGCAGTTTGGAAATATGCCGAACACGTCTACATCTCATTACCTAGTAAGTATAATTGACAAAATCTTACAAAACCTCGATGAACCAGATTCTTGGATCAATCTTATTGCAATAGATCTAAGAAAAGCTTTTGATTTAATTTGCCATAATATTCTTATAAAAAAACTTCTTGGCCTAGGTGTACACTCATTCCTTGTTCGTTTAATCGCTAGTTTTCTTTCAGGCAGATGTCAACGGACAAAATATAAGTCCACCTACTCTGATCCACTGCCCATTTTTTGTGGTGTTCCTCAAGGTACCCTTTTGGGACCACTTTTGTTCCTTGTCATGATAAATGATTTGGCAACAACACTGGAAGTATGTCGATGACTTGTCACTCATTGAATGCTGTCGGAAAAACCTCCCAAGCAGTGCAGGTTCACTAATGAATGTCAAGAGGCAAAGGTGGACAGAATGACTGTCAACTGCGACAAATCTGTAATTTTAACCATTTCTTTTTTAAAATCCACGCCAGTTTTTAACCCAATTATTCCCAGCGCTAGTCACGTGACCGAAATCAAACTACTTGGTGTCCATATAACTTCAGATCTGAAGTGGAACAAGCACGTCGATGGCATGTTAAAGAAAGCCAATTTGGCCATCAGATCTCTAAAGTTGCTGGCTCGCCATGGAATCCCTGCCCCACACCTCCTACGCATTTATTTTTCTTTTATTCGTTCCACACTCGAGTACTGCTGCCCTGTATGGCATTTTGGACTGACGAAGGAACAGTCTGACCGGGTTGAGAGGGTGCAATACCGTGCCCTCCTAGTAATTTCAAAAGCCCCGAAAGTACCATACATATCCCTCCTTAATCAGTTTCAACTTCAAACCCTTCACTCCCGTCGTTTAAAACTCTCCCTATCTTTTGGAAATAAAATCCTGTCGAGCCCCATTCACCGAAATATCCTCCCGCCCCAACATGAACCGGCTCGGGTAAGGCCAAGCAGGTCCATTGCAGAGCCTGTACCGAAACTTCAACCTGTGACTGCTTCACATGCCCGTTATGAGCTTAGTTTTGTGCCCTCGTTTGTTAAGTTGTTCAATGCCGGGTCGATTTTTTAGTCTGTAAAATAGTTATCAATTGTATATATTGTATTTTTGTGCATGTTATTTTTGGCTCATCGATTGACATACATGTTGACAACAAAAACTAATAATCGGCTCTGTCCGTCGCATGTTTTTCGAATAAAGTGAATTGAAAAAAAAAACAGTGATTAATGTTCATAACTTAACCAGAGCTGGACATAGGACGATGAAATTCCTTGTACTTGTAGATCCTAGGACTGGGGGACAACTGAGCCCAGATTGCCCAAGAGTAAAGTTCGTAACCCATGACAGGAATCAGCAGGTATCAAGTTGAAACTTAGTAGGCTTGTGATCATTGGGGTCTCTTTTTGCTTTTTGGGGATCCAAACCCCGCTCCCACTTGGTTCAAGGGTAATCGGACCCAGATTGCCCATTTTTTAGTGATTTTAAATAGACAATAACAGGAGATGGGACGATGAAATTCGTGCTTTTAGATCTTAGAGTTGGGAATATATATGTGGAGTTGAACCACACTCCCACCGTCCCGTGTTCATAGGCAAGTGGGCCCAAATGCCCATGAGTTGTTTAACTCGTGACTAGGATCATAAGTTGGTAAACTTGAGGATATATATAGGTCTAGATACGCATTTTGATCGCCCGACCCCCCACCCACACTCCCGTCCATGGGCAGCTGGGCCCAGATTTCCCATGAGTTAAGTCCATTTATGAAAGGTCTCAAGTTCATCTCTGTACTTGTTGATATATATGTATTCAAATTTTTCAAATTCATTATATTCTCCAAATATTCTTTTACAACCAATAGCATAGGACGTCAACGAAAATAATAACACTTTTTGATTTATCAATGTCTTACGGCGGTTACATTTAAACGACAACAAGTATAAATAAAAGTCATCAATTCATAAAATATCAAAATAATCGGCAAATATATATCTACAATTATGAAATGACAATATATAAAATTACACTAGGTCAACAATATAGATGTGTGTATAGTATAGATGTATAGATGTGGATTTTGGTGTAACAGCAACAAATAAGACCACGCGACGTACTACGATCCTTAATGAAAAGTTTGAAACCTGGACGGTTTTGTCATGTGATCAGTGATATGCCGTTCTTAATGAAGTTGTGACGAAGGGTGTATTAGGCTGCTATGATTTGGTTTATTGCACTTGTTATTACCTTGCTAATTGAAGAGAGGTTTAAAGGGTCTGACTGGCTGGCAGGACATTCGGTATTGAAATTGAAGCCGTTCTTGCAAGATCTCCTTGGACTTGTACATGCGGTTTGCTTACATTAAAAGCTTTTAAAGTGGTATGATTTCAAATTAGGTTATTTCAATACCTATTTGGTTATTGAGGATGAGAAATGTCTTGGTTCTAACGCTGTTTGTATATAAGATGTGGTAAAATTTTTACTTTCACACCCACGTTTGAGCGCTTGCGCGCTTGATATACTTGTGTTTTTACAAAGCATCATTTGGTATTTGGAATAAGCCATCATTATTAGTTGCATTAGTTGTTTATATAGTAGACCGTGTAGACGGTCTTCACTGCAGGTTTGGTCCCGCCTTAGCTGTTCATTTGGCGCTTACTGCATTATAAGTTGTCCCCCCTCCCCCGGTATATACCCCTATAGCTTACGGTTTGCTCATCTCAGATGGATAAGCAAATCAAGGCGGTGTTTCCGAATAGCAAGACCTGTCAGATTTAATTCAAGGTGAAGAGGAATAAGTATAGAATGAATAGAATAATCTTTTATTACTACCCAAATCGTGTACACGCCAAATGGGGGGGGGGGTGCTCGTCAAACAGCAGTAACAAACACTAACAATTAATCAGATACAGTAACAATAAATCGCAAATGTAAGGGTATTTGTCCGTGTAGACTAGTTTAAATCCCCCAAACGAGGTTGGGCAGCGCTTATCTCCGGGCAACGATCCAGGTCCTAAAGCACCCAAAACTCGAAACGCGCGAATGGTTGAGACGAAACCAAGTCCACTGATACGGAGGCCTTGGTACTTTAGAAAAATTAAGGGAGTTATCAGCTGAGGCGATTAGTACTTTTCGACGTCTGATTGATAAGAGACTGAGGATGACTTAAAGCCTAAGAATGTCAGCCATGAGAATTTTTTTTCTCCCAAATTTATCATTTGTTGACACAGTCTGGGCGCTTCCCGTCCGAACATCAAGTCTTGAGAAGGAAACTGAGATGTTACTGTCGAGAAAAAACGTTTTTGATGTTAAGTTACAAGCTGAAATATATAATTTTACGAGCAACAATAAACATTATGTGCAATGAATTTCGGTAATTCGGAATGATTCTTACGAAGACGCATTTGTAGCAATTTCCATGTATAAATCGAAAAAAGGTTTTTTATATTCTGCTGATAAATAATAGTTGCGTTTTTGATCCGAATTCTCCTCACGATTCTCCTCGCAGTTCTCATAGTTCGCGTTTTTGGACTATTCAGATTAAGCGAATTCTCCTTTTCTTGCGTTTTTGTCAGAATCGAGAACGGGGAGAACGATTCTGCAGAGTTGAGAAGTTGCTCCGATAGTGAATTCTCGATTCTCCTCTCTCCGTTCTCCTCCCTGATTGGTCAATAGAGTGCGGGTGTTCAATATCCATAAACAGGTATACCGGGTTGCAGTCATTGCAGACGAGCTGCCAAATTAGTATTTTTGTCAAAAGCGAGAATGGAGAAGCAAGAAGAGCAAAAACGGTAATTTGTACGAGAAGCAAAAATGGAGAACTGAGAATTCAGATCAAAAACGCAACTGATGTACTTTGGCTGACAGCCGGAATGCATCACTAACAGGCAAGATTGCGTGAAATAGCCGTTATTTGTGGGTAAATAGCCTTTACTGTGGGGTGTCTCTCACTTTCGTTTTGTCACTGTTTGAAGCGAAGGTTCCTTAGCTTTTCGGATCGCCTAAGGACGTGCGATATCTTTTTGGGATCCCGGCTAGTTGATGTAAATGGCGATTGACTTACTAGACGAGTTCTATTCATCTTGCCCCCGAGCTCAAAACATGTAGCCCCACCCGAGTATTCTGGGAAATGTAGGGAACTCTCACTTGACTTGCCCCCATCGAGGTTCGCGTCTACTGCCATTAGCAGCAATCAGGAATTGCAACCTGCGCTTCGCGAGCACATGGCCAAATTCCCTCATAATGCATGTAGCCATACCCGAATATTCTAGGAAATGTAGGGAACCGTCACTTGACTTGCCCCATCTAGGTTCGCCTCAATCGCCTCTACTGCCATTAGCAGCAATTCAGGAATTGCAACCTGAGCGTCGCGATATGGCTAAATACTCTTGATGACTATCTCTCCTTGCCGATGCAAAATCGCCGGGTACCTAGCGGAAGAGCCAGACGTGGTACCACCTCGGGTATCACAGCTGCTCCCAAAGATCGCCGTGATTGTTTGACACAGGATTTGAGTTGTTGAGTCTGAGTCGGTACGGAGACGTTTACTCCTTCTCCCTGAGGATCACTGGCGTGTTTTGGACTTAGTCATTATAGAGTATTCCCTCATGGTGCGGCTTTCGCTCCGTGTGCAGGATGGGAAAAACGACGCCGACAGCCGCGAGAAGGAAATGGGTGTCTTAACGCCACCGCGGTTTAGCGCCACCGTATGTTTTGCGCCACCCACGAAATCTTGCATCATCAAGAGGATTAGTTGGGTCAGACGAAAGGGTCAAATATTTTGGTAAGTTCTTCGCCACCGTATGTTTTCCGCCAACTCATTAGTGCAGGTAGCTGGTTCATGTAATTCCAGATCCAAATCCTTAAATGCAAAGAGGGTGTTTACCGCCACCAGCACTAACTCTACGTTAATCCTAGCTAAGACGAAGACTGAGCTTAATGTTTCACACAATTATTTATTTTAAGTCCAACTAAAGAAACTGTACAACTTCAACAATTCAAGGTCCCGAAACTATTCAAATTTCAAAAGGTGAGAAATCGCCCTTAGAAATACGTCTCTTGAAGACCGTCAACAATGTAAATGTCATTTTCTTTCACACTCTTTGTTTTAATTATTTCCATGATTATTTCTTCAGTTGCTCTTATAAATACTTTTAGACCAGTTACTAACTGATAATCCCTTAATCGCTGTGATACTTAATCCGGTTGGCGCTCGACACCCCATCAGAATATTATGTCTGACAAGATTTGACCCTACCCTCTGGAGGAACTAATGACGTAAGATTTCCTGGGTGGCGGTAAACACCCTTTTCACATTTAAAGATTTTAATCTTAAACTACCTGCACAGGCTACCTGCGCTACCTGAATTAAAAGTTGGCGAAAAACATACGGTGGCGGAAAACCGCGGTGGCGTTAAAACACTGCTACCGCGAGAAGCGCTCTATTTGTGTAGGGCGGATGGAAACTCACAGGCGGAGTAACAACCGCTTAATGTGAGAACCTAGAGATAGCTAGCTTGCAAGCGAAAAATCGCATATTTGCTCCGCTCACCTGGATCGATCCTTGTGTGTAACCCTGTTTTTTTTTTCAGGGCAAAGGAGTGATGCCTGATGGAACGTCAAGGTTTTCCTGCAAGGGGCAGAAGCTGTTCCATTTCATGGGGTGTTCCACCTTCAGCGAATACACCGTGGTGGCCGAAATCTCAGTTTGTAAGGTATGTAGCTTCTGACTTTTTTTCTGAATACGGCACATTGCTAGATTATGACCAAGATCTATCATGTCCTCCTGGTGACTGTATTTCGAAAAAATACTACGTTTGCCCATCTAGCACTATATTACGTAAAATGTGATTGAGCTCGTCAATGTAGTCAACGCTAGTAGGTGGTTAAGGAGTTGGATTGGGTGGAATCAATGATGCGATTCTGTGAGGAAATCGAGCCGTGGATGGACACCTGAAGAAATAGGCAGAAAGCGTTGAATCACTAGTCCCAACCATGCACCAAATCCCTGGCAGAGGGCTATGGGACCTTGTAGGCACAGGCACACGCGCGAGTTTGACTTTGTGGGATCCCAAAACGTAAGTGGAGGAATACCTAAGACTTCGTAAAAGTTGTCCGTCTGTCAGCACAATAACTCCCGAAGGGGTAGAGATATTTTCTTCAAACTTGGTATGAGAATCTATTGGGTCAAAGTACAGGTCAAGTTTGTAGATGAGCCTGTAGCCCAATATTTAGGGGTGGGGGAGGGGTTTCAGATTAAGGGACACATTTTTTTTTTTTAAGTTTGTCCGGAATCCGGCCAAAACTGGAAAATTTGTTAAAAGAAAAAGTTTTATTTGAAGTTGATTAAATGTTCAGTTTAGGTGTCTGAAGACATGCTGAATCCATATGACAGTTGTTTTCTACTCGGACAAGTAGTTCGCTCGGAATCCGGCCAAACCGGAAGATTTGTTAAAAATAAAAGTTTTACTTGAAGTTGATTAAATGTTCGATTTAGGGGTAAGAAGATATGCTGACTCCATATATGACAATTATTTTCTACCCGGACAACAGTTCACCCGGAATCCGGCCGAAACTGGAAATTTTTAAAAAGTTTTATCTGAAGTTGATAAGAGGTTCGATGTAGTGATAAGGAGACATGCTGAATCCGAGTATGAAAATTACTTCCTCGCCGGGCAAATAGTTCGCCTGGAATCCGGCCAAAATCTGATTTTTTATTTTTTTTTTAAGTTAAAGTTTATCTGAAGTTGAATAGAGGTTCGATGCAGGGGTAAGGGGATGTGCTTAATTCGTTTTGAGCTTTAGTTTTTGCTGGACAAGTAGTTCGCCGGGAATCCGCCGAAACCGGATATTGGGCAGAAGATAAGGCACGCAGAAACCGGATATTGGGCAGAAGTAAGGCAGGAAGTTTTGATCAGCTTCATCAAAGTAGATATGACGTATAGGAGTAAACACATTTGCTGAATCCATACCTGAACTTGGTTTGTTATCAAATTTTGTTCGGTGCAGCCCGCCCCCCCCCCCTCTTAAATGACAAGAAAAGCAATGAAAAGAAGTTCATGTGGCTTTACATACCGCAATCCAGTGGCACCAACTAAGAATCCCTATATTTTATTTAGGTAAACCCTGATGCTCCCTTGGACAAAGTTTGCCTGCTTGGGTGTGGGATTTCTACCGGGTATGGTGCAGCTCTGAATACAGCAAAAGTGGAAGCAGGCTCGAACGTGGCGATTTGGGGTCTCGGAGGCGTTGGTCTCGCTGTTGCCATGGGATGTAGTGTAGCTGGAGCCAAGAGGATCATTGGAGTTGATATCAACAGCGATAAATATGAAACAGGTAACTGACACTTTTTTCATATTTTCCAACAAATTCATTGAAATAAATAAAGCCATTAATCTTGTTGAAGGGTGTCTATCAACTGAACTTGTGACGGTTCAGTCAAGACTCATTACTGCTTAACTTTCACCCACTGCTAGATGGCGTGATATGCGGGAAGAGCGCGGAGAATTCAAATAAGGTGCGAGAGGAATCGGAGGCCGAAAGGGATCCAGAGTGGAACCTAAGTGCCAGTCATTGAAGGAAGGAAGAACGATTGTGCTTGTTTATACCCTGCCCTGGCTGCAAGAGCACTGAAGTTCTTCCACCTAAGATCTACCTTATTTGGCCGCATATGTGTTTCGGCTGAAGACCAGCTCCTTGCTCAAAAACCTGAAAAAGGTGTCTATTTGCTCCAACGGCGATGTTCGTGAAAAGTAGCAGCTATGTCGGCTAATTAACACCACCTGTACCACACCAAAGACCACATGATTATACTCTATTTGGGACAAGCTAGTTACATCTTCACGTGATACTCGTAAGAAAACCTGTCTACTGTTTTCGTTTCTAACAGGACAGAAAATCCAGCAGCAGTTGCACTGATTTCCACTTGTGGTAATTGATTTTATTTTATTTCAGCAAAGAAATTTGGTGTTAACGAGTTCGTCAACCCTAAAAATCATGACAAGCCTATTCAGCAGGTTATTGCTGACATGACTGACGGAGGTGTCGATTACAGCTTCGAGTGTATCGGCAACGTTGCCTGCATGGTGAGTGTTGCTTAATTTCCCGATCAGCCAAAATAATAATTGCAGTCTAGTTCACTTCCAAAAGTTCGAAATTTGATTGTCCTATCCCTCCTGGACTTGATATTTTTCAGCAACCCAAAGGGGTCTAATATGACAGATCGCTGGATTTTTTTTTGTTTTAAGCAACCATGACATCATTTTTGTTTCTCAGCTGTTTTGTACTTGCCGTTTAGGCAGTCTTCACGTGTAAGCCAAAACACATTCCCCAGTAAACACCGTTGACAAGACTTTGTGGGTCGGTTTCACTTTCCGACTAGAAAACCCACCGGTAGATCTCCTGGAGTAGTCCGTGGTTACTATATAAATACCTTTTCAACACAAACGTGTAAAAAAAAAAACTTAAAGCACAACTCTTATACTATAGAAATGATCTTTTCACTATGAAATGGATCAGAAAAAATGTCTTTCGAAAATACCATTACTTTCCACCTGAATTTAGAGATTTTCTTGTTAGCGCTTGTCGATTTTATCCAGCCTTCCTGCTCTCCGACGCGGCGGCTGGGCGCAAAACATTTGAAAACTGAACACGCCGTGGTTAAGTCAAAAACAGAAGATTCTCATATCTTTGTGTGGGAAAGAGTTGTCAGCGGACGTTGAAGATTCTGGCAAACTTTTTTGTTCTGTAACGGGCAAAACTCGGCCCGGCCGAAAAGCGCTAAAAATTCGTAGACACAAACGAGACAATGAAGAAAGGTGAGATTTTAGAAGCTTAGAATTCCATAAGGGAGCTAGGTCTAGTGTAAAAGGCAGAATAAGCAAAAGGAGTCCTTTAAGTATATTAGTAGACAGTTAATTCCTCTCGGATGTTAAATACAAAAACTTACTTTCGCTTAGGCTATTCCACAGTGTCTAGCTGAGCAGTTCAAGCGCTTGCTCACGTCTTAAATCTAATTCATTTTCCGATCCGGGCAACGAAATGTAATTCATTTAAAAAGAACTTCGAGCTATCCAGGCGAACGCGTTCAGATGGCCACCCTGGCCAGTCCAGGTTAATACAGGTTCGTAAATTAGTATTCCTATTTCCTTTACGAGAGGTAAAGGAAATATCACAACAACCGTAGATTGTGAGCGTGTTCCACCCCTCTACCAATAGTAACTATTAGTTACTATTTCCATTCCAGCCTTACGAAAAGTTACTACGCTGACCGTTCCAACCTTCTCAAAATAGTAACTAATAGTAACTATTTGCTTACCACGCTCGGGAGCGTAGAAGGCGTAGTAACTACGCTTCTCTGTAACGTGATTGGTCGTACTCGTATCACCCCGCGGCCTGATATTTGACCGAAAAAATTAAAAAAGCGTTCCAGCCTAACGTAGCAACCACGGCGACTAGCGTAGTAACTACGGTAAGTAGGGTGGAACACGCTCTGTAATGGGTTCACAATCGCTTGAAAACTGCGGCGTTCTGTTGTGGCAGAACTTTGAAATCTGTGTCCATGCAGATATTCGTGTCACTTCTTAGATTGCCCGATAAACAGCTGACGGAAACATGGCTAGTAAAATTTTGTCCGTGAAGTCGGTGACCGCACGGTTCGGAAATTGGCGACTTGAACGGTCAAAATTATTTTGTACTCGTAACCCTTTTGTTTTTAGGCCTACCGTCCGAAACCACATAGCCTACAATGAAATTGGCAAAGAAAACACATGAGTTTTACAAGAGTAAGAAGCTAGTGACTGAAAGTATGCAACTTGAACTGAGGAAGGAATGGATGGCATGGTTACTGGCATGGATCCTTTATAGTTCAAAAGAAGTTTGATAGTTGTTGCGTTGCCTTTTAACGCATTTATTAATTTTAGAGAGCTGCCCTCGAGTCGTGTCACAAGGGATGGGGTGTATCCGTTATTATCGGCGTTGCTGGTGCTGGCCAAGAGATTTCCACGAGACCCTTCCAGCTTGTCACCGGACGAACTTGGAAAGGGACAGCTTTCGGAGGTGAGTAAGCCTTCAGTATATCTTTGGTCATGTTGGTAAAGAGTGGAGGCAACTGAAGGAACGCAATGCACTACCAGAAGTTTCGTAACAGATAACAGAAGGATGCGCAGTTTCAAGAGATAACGCTTGGGATGTTATCTATTATGATTTTGCAAACGTTATGCATAACAAGCATTGCCATGAAGAACCAAAAAACCGCCGAAAAAGCATCTGCTGACTTTTCCGGTACCGTGATGGCAAACAAAAAAGTCAGCAGATGATTTTTCGGCTGTGTTTGTGCGCTTCTTGTATGTCTAATTTTAATGCCTGATGTTTGAAAACTGCTAACATCCTAAGTGTTTTCTGACGAAACAGCGCATCCTTGTGTTATCTGTTTTGAAACTTCTGACAGTGTGGTTGCCAACTTCAGCGAGGTAGTACCCAGTTAAAATTTTGCTGACAACAAATTAACAAATAATAACACCAGTACACCGTGCAGTCCCATCCTATCCTACCAAGTGCCAAAATTTTCTGGTATTGCCCTGATGTTAAAAGAAAAAAGTTCCTGAGGGCGATAACAACTATTATCGCCCTGCGATAACAACTATTATCGCCCTGCGGTAACAACTATTATCGCCCTGCGATAACAACTATTATCGCCCTGCGACAACTATTATCGCCCTTGGAAAAAGAGTTTTTAACTTTCCCATGTGTTGCCGTCCAAAAAAGACAGTGTTTTGAAAGCCTGATTTCAGCCACTTTACACCATAATTCAGTCCAGAGGGATCACCTTGCTGGTGAATCAACCTGTTGATTCAGGTTGGTTGTTAACAACAACCTGCTAACAACCAAGAACCATTAGCCTAGGTAAACAGCCATGCCTCACCTCTTAGATCTTGGAAATTCTCATCTTGGAACACATCTGGCTTAGCTCACAGCTCATGTGATAAAACCCAACTGGAATTTGGCAAAACCAAACAAAAGCAAAAGAAGTGCGTTTTAATCTTTCAAATAAATTGCCGTGAAGCACAAAACGCTACTCTACTCTCCTTCCCGCTGCGTAGCTCTGCGTATCATACAACCTTTAATCGACGGTCTAGCCACCTAGCGATAGACTCTTCGTGAGAGCTGTTCAAGATGTTTCTGACGCTAGACGGTACCACAACAAATCTTAACGAAACTTCTCTACCGAATTGAACTGAACCGTTTTAATAATGGATTAAAGGAACAGTAAACTTGACTAGGCAACTTTCGGCCATCAAACCGGCCTGGGGGGCTTAGATAAATGTACAGGGACTTATTGTCGACAGGACCCCCCATCTTTGTTATCTCGAAACCCCTCCTTATTGTTCCCACAGCTAGCTGGCAGGGCCTTGCCCCTTATGCACTGTAGTTACGCACTCATGCACTGTAAAAGTTCGCGATTGTCTGTGTTATCAACATACAGGGTTGCCACTTTACTAAAATAAATTCACTATGCAAAAGGAAAAAAGTAATACCAAACAAGAAAAGTACTCAGAACGTGTTGCTGGGTGATAGTCACCTTGGAAATAGAACCTGACAACTACTTTTTTCTTAAAATCTGCTGCCAAAGTAAAAAGAAAGTTCTATTGTGAGCACAATTGTACTACCGGCACACAAACCTTTTGCTTTTTTTTTTTTTTTTTCTACTAACTCAAAAGTCGAACTCTCGGAAACTGCAATGGTCGTAACAAGATTTTTTCTAACTCTCAATATCGACTCAGGGTACATTCTTGATATGTCAGCTAGCTCCCTGAGCCAAGTTTGAGTCAAGTTTACTGTTCCTTTAAAGGTGAATCATCTACACTTTTCGGTTTTTCTGCCAAAGATTGTTAGAGGCGTTACTAGCTACTAACAATAATAGCATGAATTTTTAAGAAAAGATTGAAATAAAACAGTTGCTTTTTTACCGAATTTCCGCCAGGAGGTATCATCAGGAGGTATCACAGTGTACTAGTGTTAAAATCATTATCGCCCTTGCTTTTCTTCGGGCGATAGCGGAAAATTTGGATAGATATCACCCTCGCTGTCGCTCGGGCGATATCCGCGGGCCAATTTTTTCCGCTATCACCCTCACCAAGGGCGATAATATATAGTACAATTCGTTTATGTGGTTCACATAAGACAGTTGGTACCAAGTTAAAATTTTAGCTGACAGCAAATTTACAGTTAGTAGACTTCGTTCACGTAGTTCACATAAGGCAGGGAAATAACATTGGAAGTGTGAATACGAACGAAAATGATCTCTCTGTTTTATGTTATTTAACTATTTATTTACTTACACATAGAAATCACACACGAGCCACTCACTAGTATAAAGAATCGAAACGACTTCGATTCTCTGAGGCTCACAAGCTCAAAATATACGACCGATATTTTGAAAAGCTCGAAACATACGACTGAGAGTACAGTTTTCTGAGGTACGGGGGTGAGGATCTAGAGATCCTTCTAATGTCCTTTCTCGTATGTTACCCTCCCTCAGTCATTCAGTCTTTATTGGTCAAAAACATTTCATTCGATATACAAAATATAATATAACTTGGTTGCATTCAAAACCCGAGGGCCATAGCAAAAACGTACAAGGCAAAAAACAAAGACAAAATAAAACACTTAAATACACATATTTTTCAAGGGTGGAAGAGTCGAGACAGCGTCCCCGTCCTTGTCCAGGACTATATGGATAAGAAGATTATGGTTGACGAGTTTGTGACCTTCGAGATGCCGCTCGATCAGATTAACGAGGCATTCCATGTCATGCACGAAGGAAAAAGGTAAGTTTTATTTTGTCAGATATTAAATATTTCATGCAGTTGCTTCATATCTCATAGGAACGTTAGTCAAAATAGAACATCAATTTCAGCCTTCTTCAAAATTTCAACCGTAGTTCTTTGAATTGCGTTTTGTCAAGTGCCGAAAATATCGTGAAAACGAATGTTGCGGACTGACGCTTCTCACGCGACGAAAGCTACAGTGCTGGAGACGTCGCGTTACGATTTGTTTTGTCTGTCTGCTGAGGGACACGTGCTAGTTTTGCGGCATTATTTTGTCTGTCTTGCTTGACCGTCTCCTTATACTATATATACCCTACCTAAAACCAGAAGCGTCACGTATGCTGGTTTTGGGGACAGCCCAGCCCGTAATGTTGACGGCCAGTCGGTAAAAAAAAAGATGAATCGGCGCGAACCCCCCAAAAAGCAGTCAATTCCAAATATTTCCAAAACATTTTGGCTGAGAATGGCCCTGCCTAAACCCTGTACTGGGTGGCATCTGTCACCATGACAGCAGGTGTGCTAATTTGCTTTTCTTATGTTGCAGCATTCGAACTGTGATACAGATGGCATAGGTAAGCATACGTGTTTGAATGTGATTGATTGAGTAAACTTGGGCATTTGTTACCTTTCATTGAAAAATTAAAACAATAAAAAGCTGTTTCTTTACAAAATGCGGAGTCTTGCAAGATTGAACGGATGCAGGGGTTGGTCGGGGAAGGGAATCGCAGTTTTTTTTTTAGTGCGAACACACGGTCAGGATCGGGAGCTCCCGGACTGGAATTCCTGCCCGGGTTTTTGGCACCATACACCACTTCCATATGGAAAAGTTGAAATTTTTTCAACTTGATTATGAAAGTGCAGGAAATCCGGCTGGAAATCCCAAAATGTAAGTGGAGGGATACCTATGACATCATAAGTTGTCCGTCCGTCCGTCTGTCAGGACGATAACTCTCGAAGGGAAGGGAATGAGCTATTTTGATGAAACTTGGTGTGAGGATTCTATGGGTCAAGGGTAAGGTCGAGCTCGTAGATAGGCTGTGTAGCCCTATATTTAGGGGTGTGTTCAAATTAAGTGTGTTCAAATCAAGTGGCAAACAAATATTTATAAACAGCTAATGTTGTGGTCGATTATGGGGTAAGAAGACATGCTGAACACAATGATGAAGACCATTTTCTCGCCGGACAAGTAGTTCGTTCAGAATCCGACGAAAACCGGAAAATTTGTTAAAAGCAAAATTTTATTTGAAGATGATTAGATGTTCGATTTAGGGATAAGAAGACGTACTGAACACTATACATTTTCTACCCGGACAACTAGTTCGCCCGAAATCCGGACAAAACCGGAAAATCTGTTAAAATCAAAAGTTTTATTTTTAAGTTGATTAGATGACAGATTCAGGGATAAGAAGAGACGCTGAATCCGTATATGACAATCATTTTTACCCGGACATATAGTTCGTCTGGAATCCGGCTGAAACCGGAAAATTTGTTAGAAGTTA
The DNA here is from genome assembly GCA_023053555.1 of Branchinecta lindahli. Lineage (NCBI taxonomy): Eukaryota > Metazoa > Arthropoda > Branchiopoda > Anostraca > Branchinectidae > Branchinecta > Branchinecta lindahli. Next base: position 12,027,829 of record JAKZAO010000007.1, on the reverse strand, counting down.
AAGTTTTATTTGAAGTTGATTGGGTGTTCGTAGGGATAAGGAGATACGCTGAATTCGTTTCTGAACTTTCTTTTTTTGCTCGACAAGTAGTTCGCTCGGAATTTGGAGGAGACCGGAAATTTGGCAGAAGTAAAGCAGGAAGTATCGATCAGGGTCGTCAAAATAGATATGGCTTATAGAGGTATATCTGAACTTGGTTGCTCAGATGACTACCTATTTGCTAAATTAGTCTGTTTCCAAACTTCAATAGTAAAAATGCTCAAGGATTCTGGCAAAGACTGGATCTGGCGAAGACAAGACCCAATTGTCTGGATCAAATATTAAATTTTTGGAATCCCGTCGAAACCTTTGTTTTTGTTTGTTATATGGCATAAGAAATAGCTTGCTACACTGTCAGAAGTTTCATAGCAGATAGCACAAGGATGCGTTCAGCGGATAACACTTAGGATGTTAGCTGTTATGTTTTTTAAACGTTAAGCACGCAAAAAGAGCCGACCCCCCCCCCCCCCCCCCCGGGGAAAGTTTTTCGATATCATGGTGACAAACAGAAAAGTCAGCAGATGTTTTACCGGCGGTGTTTCGGCTCTTCTTATATGCATAACATCTAAAAGTCATGACAGCTAACATCCCAAGTGTTATCTGTTGAAACCGCGCATCCTTGTGTTATCTGTTATGAAACTCCTGACAGTGAGCTTATTGTAACCTTTATTCAGGCTAATCTCTATGATGACTTTTGGGGCCATGAATCCTGCCGATTCAAATAAGCGTCAGGAAGTGTGAAAGGGCCTCGCTCTGCTCCTTTCCGATTTTTAATTTTTACGTATATAGACATCTTTAAAACGTGTTTACACAAGATAACTGAAAAGTCAGTGAAGTATCGATTTATATATTGTATCGATTTACATAATCACTTCTTTAGTCACTTAAGCTAAAGAAGTTCAGAACAAACCTGTAATAAGGTTAGGTTTCGCCCGGCTTTCGAGCCAGTCTCCCTGCTGGGGACGTTATGTAAATAGTATTAAATATGTATTTTCAGACAACTTTGAGGTGGTAGCCTTAGTGACAATGTGACAACATCTGGAACAAGATAAACTTGTCCTAGTTTGTACTCCACGATACTAGACAGATCGTTTCAGAGATTTTTGAAGGGCGAAATCAGCGTTCGTTTAGCTTTCATTGCCGTGGTATTATCGGGTGGGCTAATCGATAGTTTTGGGTTTCTCTGGGTTGAGCTGGTAAAAGGAACAGCGTACCGAACCTCAACCACCCAGCGTGCGGCTGGGATGAAAGGAACTTCCCCTGATTGCCATGACAGGCATAGAGAAGGAACTACGAACGATCCTCTACGCATTGACCACAAATCACAATGATGGCAGACCAGTTAAAGTTTAAGTGAAGAAGGCTGAGATCCGAAAGTCTAGTTACCGATCACTTATTCACTTAAATAGGCTTAAATGCCCGATGAAAATGCGTTACTTCGTTGCTCCGATTTTCGATAATCGATCTTCGTGGAATGAAATTTTTCTTTCGGATTCGTGGTATCTCTGTGTGCTTGTGCCTCTATACTTAAATTATTTATCAACGAGAAACGATTGCTGAAAAATAAATCTTTTTTGGATCACACGCAATAGCGGGCTTTCTTCAGACGTGAAATCAATCAATCAATCACATTTGATTTCCAAATAGCTCTAAATAAAGCTAGAATAAGAATAAAAAACAACAACAATATTTACAAAATACACAGAAACGGATCAATTAACTAATACACTTACAAAATTTGATCAGAAATAAATGATGGAATGAAACTATGTAAAAACTGGGAATAGGAAATCACCCAGAATGGTTCTCAATGCTCTCTTTTGGGCATTTCAATCTGGAATGGAACGGGCTCCGCTTCATTAACCATTGAAATGAACGCTTTTGTTGAAATTCAAATTCTCCGCGTCGGGGTGAACTT